>CM062514.1:15984461-17240461 GCA_031439585.1 Pterocarpus macrocarpus
GATTCTTTTGTCCGTGGATTAACTATCTCTGCAGTCCACGATCAACTTTCTCTCAATCTAAATTCCATGCAACAAAGAAAGCCTCTTTTCTTCATTCATGAAAAATATATCTTTTGGTTCTTTTCTTTATCTCATTCTCCATTCTATGATTAATCATTCTTTTTTATTTTCTGCCACACAGAGCTGTTCTACACTAGAGGAAGAAAGTAAGCGATGATTTATTTTGATTTCTAAAATTATGTGCACACTTTACTTTATTCCTTAAAACTAAGAAATCAACAATTTAACCAATAAATTGTAAAATATTATTTTAGTTAGTCCCTAGAGTCTTATTTTTGAAAGTTAACTTGAATTATCCTACATACTAACTTAATTTATATTTTATAATTTCAAAAATTAAATAATTAATTTCTTAATTTTAGGAGATTAAAATAAAATATACATATAGCATTAAAATTTTGGGATCAAAATGAACATATACTTTAAAAAGAAGAAAAAGTTTCTTCGTACAAACTTTAAACCTTTTCTCTTTTATATTTTTTCATGTTCGATGGCTAGGATTCAATTTTTCTATCCTTAATTTCCTTTCCTACGTGGCTATGTCATCACTTTACATTTTTCTGCTATTACTTGACCAGTCCAGTCTCGACGTCTTAGTTCTCCACAGAGAGGCTTGCTTCACGGTGAAGGATTCTCAGTCTGAAGGCAAAGCAAGAACAAAGGGCTCATTTCCAAAGTGAAATCAAGAGCAGTTTCTGGGTTTTTCTTTTTCATTCATTTACCGTTTAAGGTAATGTTCCATAACTATATTATTCTTTGAGCTTAGTCCTCAATTCTGCACTCTCACCAAGGCACCTTTCTTTTCTTCAACAACCTCATTTACTCCTCCACCCCTGCCATACTATGTTGTAAATCTTTTAACTTTAAACTAAAAACTGGTCACATAGATCGACATCTCTTCACAAAAAAATCTTAGCGAATGCTTGTTCACACAAATAACATGATAGTGAGAGATCAAATGTGCAGGCCTAAGTAGAAATGAGCAATGAGTTCCCTTCTCGTGTGTTATCCAAAGTTACAACAGTCTTCTTTGAAAGAAGTAAAAGAAACTTTGTTGTTTACCCTCACAAAAATTTGGTCTATTGTATACAAACTCATAATAGTTAGCATGTCAAAATTTTAAGCCTATATAGCTCGAACCTAAGTTACTAAGCTGGAATTTTAGATGTCTACGTTGTATGCCTTAGTCTTGATGAAGCATTGGGGGTAGCTTTATTTGATGAAATTTCTTGTTTAAATTTGTTCATTTGTGTATAAATGCAATGTGTATATGTTTTAGTAAGTAATTCTGCCCTTCATAAAATGTTTGTTCTTGTTCCATTTAATAATAATATATTGTTTTTTAATTAGTGGATAACATTTTACAATCCCATACTAAATGCCTTTCCGATCAGCCATTGAGCCATAAGATATAATTTGTCCCTGCATTAGGGAGACTCTGTTAATGGGAGTTAAATCTCACTTCTGTCTTTTTGATACGAAAATAATTCATTCATTTGATGAAGAAAATGTAAACTGTTTTAAGTATTACCCTCAGCTAATTTTTATGCGAATTGTATTACAAAACACTAATCCCTTTCGGTAAATTGTAAGAGTGCATCAGTTACAAAGGTGTGATGATAATTTAAAATTAACATATTTTGTTGCAAATGTCTTTGGCCAAAAATCCAATGATTCGATATTAGCATTACTCATGAAGAAAAAAACTGGGTTCTGTTAAAAAAAATCCCTGAGTTTTTCCCGTGTTCTCTATCTTCCCAAGCTTGACTTCAATTTTTTTTTTTACCTTATTTCATTTCTTGAAAGAGGATGGACAAAAGATATGAGGGATGTGCAGTGGGAATCGACCTTGGCACAACTTACTCATGTGTTGCAGTGTGGCAAGAGCAGCACTGCCGAGTGGAGATCATCCACAACGACCAAGGCAATAGAACAACACCTTCTTGTGTTGCTTTCACAGATAACCAACGGTTGATTGGTGATGCTGCTAAGAACCAGGCTGCCACCAACCCAACCAACACTGTCTTTGGTATTTGATCTTCTTTTGTGTTCCTTTACTTGTCTGCATTTTTTTTTCTATGTTTCCAAATTATTGCTAAGGGTCATTATTATTCTTTCAGATGCTAAAAGGTTAATTGGTAGGAAGTATAGTGACCCTGTTATCAAGAATGACCTCATGCTATGGCCATTTAAGGTCATTGCTGGTGTTAATGACAAACCCATGATTGCCGTTATGTATAAGGGTCAGGAAAAGCACCTTTCTGCAGAGGAAATCTCATCTATGGTCCTCACAAAGATGCGTGAGATTGCAGAGGCATATTTGGAGTCACCTGTAAAGAATGCAGTTGTTACTGTGCCTGCTTATTTCAATGACTCTCAGCGCAAAGCCACCAAAGATGCTGGTGCCATTGCTGGCCTCAATGTTATGCGGATAATCAATGAACCCACTGCTGCAGCTATTGCATACGGCCTCGACAAAAGGAACGATTGTGTTGGAGAGCGAAATATTTTCATCTTTGACCTTGGAGGTGGTACTTTTGATGTGTCTCTCCTTACTATTAAAGATAACGTCTTCGAAGTTAAGGCCACTGCTGGAAACACTCACCTCGGTGGAGAAGACTTTGATAACAGAATGGTGAACTACTTCGTAGAAGAGTTCCAAAGGAAGAACAAAGTGGATATTAGAGGGAATCCAAAACCCCTGAGGAGGTTAAGAAGTGCCTGTGAGAGGGCAAAGAGGACACTCTCATATGCTGTTAATACCATCATTGAGGTAGATGCTTTTTTTCAGGGCATTGACTTTTGTTCATCGATCACTCGTGCCAGGTTTGAGGAACTCAACATGGACCTCTTTAGAGAGTGTATGGAAACAGTAGATAGATGTCTCATTGATGCCAAGATGGACAAGAGTTGTGTACATGATGTGGTCCTTGTTGGTGGCTCTTCCAGGATTCCCAAAGTGCAGCAGCTATTGCAGGAATTCTTCAAAGGGAAGGATCTCTGCAAGAGCATCAACCCTGACGAAGCTGTTGCTTATGGCGCGGCAGTTCAGGCTGCTTTGTTGACTGAAGGAGTTAAGAATGTTCCAAACTTAGTGCTATTGGATGTTACTCCGCTGTCTCTCGGTATGCATATAAAAGGGGATGTCATGAGTGTAGTGATTCCTAGGAATACTACCATTCCTGTAAAGAAGACACGAGAATACGTCACAGTTGAAGATGACCAAACTTTTGTTCGGATAAGTGTTTATGAGGGTGAAAGGACAAGAGCCAGCGATAACAATTTGCTGGGTTGGTTTCAGCTTTCAGGCATTCCTCCCGCTCCTCGCGGTTATCCTTTTAATGTAAGCTTTGCTGTAGATGAAAATGGTATCTTAACTGTCTCTGCTGAAGACAAAACCACTGGCAATAAGAATGAGATTACCATAACCAATGACAAAGAAAGACTGTCAACCCAAGACATTACAAGAATGATTAAGGAAGCTGAGATTTACCAGGCTGAAGATAAGAAATTCCTTGAGAAGGTTAATGCAATGAATGCTTTGGATGATTATGTTTACAAGATGGGGAAAGCTTTAAAGGATATGAATATCAGTTCTAAGCTTTGCCCACAGGACAAGGAGAATATCAGTTCTGCAGTTGATAAGGCCACCAATTTACTTGGTGACAAGCTGGAAGAAATAGGTGTGTTCAAGGACTGTCTGAAGGAGGTTGAGAGCATCTTTGAACCCATTATAGGCAAGATCAACTAGTTCTTTTCTGTTGGTAATGATTTTTCGTTACAAAAACTTGATATTGTGCATGTGATATAAATGCAAATCTTCATTAATGACGTTATCTAGATGTACTTCTGAACTCAGAAACAGCTATGCTTAAGTATTATGAAGGAGGTTGAGAGCATCTTTCACTCCATTATTCTCCTTTGTTAATGTATTCTCTGCTACAGACAGGAGATTTTGCATGTGATAAATGCAAATCTTTATGACTGATATTATCTCAAAATAATTTTGTAGTTTTATGTTAGATGTTCTCTTGAAATTGTTCCTATGTAGTAGGGATAGCAAACTTTGCATATTATCTAAAAATAAATTTATGGCTTTATATTGGATGATCCCTTGAAATTGTTTCTATGTAATAGACAAAACAAACTTGCAGAATTGATCCTTTAAACACATTCCTAGGAGTGTCAACGGGGCGGGGCCCTGCCCCACGGATAGGTACCCGTTCCCATACCGGCCCCGTATCCGCATGGGTACCCGTGTTTGGAGACCCCACGGATATGTGGGTACCCGTGGGTGTACCCAAATTTGGTTTATGCATGAAAAAACTTGAAAATTTCTCTTTTCCTTCTTGCCAATTACATACATATATTGATCACTTGTTGAAATAAAGATTTAGAATTTCACATGCTTTAAAAAAAAAACACATAGCTTGTTAATTCATCAATATATAGGAATCTTGAGTCTGCTGTAGATGTGCATTTAATTAATAGATAAAGCTATCATAAAATATGTTTAGAAACTCTAAACTCTTAAAGTCACAATTGGTTTCACAGGCATATAGAAAAGAATCAATAATGACAGAGAAAAACAACAACTTAGTCTAAATAACAAGCATAAATGACTACCAAAGAAAATTACTACCAACATAAATTAGAGCCACCAAGTCTAAACCTTAGTCCCATCAAAGAAAATTTCAACAATAATACAGAAGCATAATCCATCATTATCATCATGACCACATCATGGAATTCCCTGTGAAACTTCAACTGGGACAAATTAATTCCTACAAAAATAAACACACAAATAGAAATATAAATGGATAATATTGTTATGAATGGTATAAATAAAAGATTTATAAAACTTTACACATGGCATCTTCAATATCTAAATCTTCTAGTATTCCAATGAATTTAGGATCCACTTTTGAATTTGAAGAACCTGATCAACAAAAAAAATAAATTCAAGTGACTATAAAATTATATGTGTATATATGAATAAATATAGCTATTTAATCAAAATAAATGAGTTTGTTTACAGGTTACCTGAGATGTTGGCCCATAACCAATCCTTGAGACACATCATGGCCTCTAATGTATCTGGGCATAGTCTACTGTGATGTGGAGTAAGAAAGCGACCACTAGTAATAAATGCAGACTCTGAAGCAACTGTAGAGATAGGAATTGCCAAAAAATCTCTAGCAATCATCTGCAAAGTTGGGTATTTCAACCCATTGGTTTTCCACCGTGCCAGGATATCAAACTCTTCATCTGAACTAGGCAACATTGGCTCTTCTAAATAGAAATCCAACTCTGACTTAGGATTCATCCTAACAGATTGCTGATTAACATACACTGCAAAGTTTGATTTCCAATTTTCTTTCCTTCCAGTAGAACCCGTAACAGTATCTGTCACAGTTGACCTTGATGATGAAGAACTACTTTTCCCTATCCTTGATCTTGCCATCATACTCAGTTACCAAATTTTGACAAATAATTTTTACCTTTTCTATTTCGGCAGTTGAGGTATCTAGATAAATTTGGGTCATTTTTTTTTCTTTTTAACAAGAATATGCCACAACTTAAGAGACCTTAAATACAGAACATTTAAAAACATATTAAGTAACAATTAAGAGGATGAACAAAGAAACTTGGCACTTTGAAAAACAAGTCACACATCAGCCATGCTATCTTGTATTAAACCAACAATATGTTAACCAATGGACTCTTGAACATTAAATACCAAAGTCATCTTGCACATACACGAAGCAAACAAGGAAAGAAATACTAAATGTATTGCTTAGATGGTTAAATTGTCCAAGATTCCAGAAGTCATAAAGAATGAATATACAAAAATCTGATTCAATATTCCACCAGTATTTCATAGAATTCAACAAATACTAGCTAAAAATTTCCTTATTATAATTTAACAAAAAAATTACTTAAAGTAATGCAATGAATTAATATTTTTAAGCTTTACTGAAACTGACTAAATATATACACAATAAAATGATACAATTAACCACAATGAATGGTCCCAATTTAAAGTAATGTCTTCCTTGTTCCAATTCAGCAACTCCACCTTTTTCAATCTTCGTTGTTCATTAACAAAATTTCATACAAAAGCTATGTAAATTAGCAATAAACAAAAAGAGAATGATGCACATAAATTCATATGTCTCACAACCAATGTACATCCAACTACTTCTATTTCCTGTGAAAAGAAAAAAAACATGCAGAACTTAGCATAACAGCAGAGGAATGGCAGAGGAAGAAGGCTCACCTAGGGATGGCGGAGGAATGATCTGGGATGCCGGATTGGGGGCGACTGTCTCGGTGAGGGACGGCGGATGCAACAATGGAGGGACGGTGGATGGAGGGACTGCAGAGAGACACCGATATGGGATAGCGGACACAGCGATGGAGGGATGGATGCAGCGAGGAAGGGGCGGCGGATGCAGCGATAGAGAACGGAGCTTAGCGAGGGAGGGGTGGAGGCGATCACTGGTGGCTGTGAAGTTGAAGAGAAGAAAGAGCAGCGGTGAAGTTGCAGTGAAGTTGCAACGGTGAATGGCAGAAAGTGAGGCTGGGGGCGGCTCAATTCAAACGTGAAACAAGTAAAGAGAAGACAACAAAATTAGGGCAACAGGTTTGCGACTGTGTGCGTGTGTGTGTGTGTATATATATATATATATATATATATATAAGGGTAGTTTGGTAAATTCACATCGGGTGCCGCGGGTGCGGGGTTTATGATCCCCGCCCCTACCCCATTTAATAAATAGGTATCTAAATTATCCCATCCCCATTACTCGCAGAGAAAAAATCCTCCCCCATACTCGCCCCGTCACGGGTAATGGGGTGAGTATTACCCGCGGGGGCTGGTAAAATTTACATCCCTACGCATTTCCCTTCTATCGCTCCGTAAATTGTATTAGAAACTAGTGTGGTGCCCCTTTCGTGTCATGGTAATTCATTATTAGGGTGTCTGATGAATGGGTTAGTAGGATTAGCTGCAGACAGAACTCAACACTGTTTTAAGATTGGGTCATTTTTTTTACCCCGAACCCGACCCGATAACAACCCGATTAATGACCGGGTCATAACGGGTCAACTCGACATTTATATAACATATAAATATTTAGATATTATATATAGTGAAATAATAAAATTCTAGACGTAAAAAACAAATTCAAAAAATATTTTACAATACATATTTCAAAACAAATTATATCAAGATAAAAATAGTATCATGTTATGTAAAATGTATTAATTGAAATACAAAAATATTATAATTTATTACTAATTTTTTTTAAAAATAAAACTTTTAAAGAACTATTTAACTTCGGGCCAAATTAGGCTAACTCGAAGCATGACCTGAACTCAGCCCGAAAAATATACCGGGTCAATTTTCCAACTGATACCCGACCCAATAAGCTTCGGGCCGGGACAGGTTAATGAGCCGGGGCGGGTCATGAACACCCCTATTCATTATCATAATATGAATTTATAAATTAATTTAAAAAATTTAAATAATAATTAATTGTAAATTGCTTAAAATAAATTAGATAAAAATAAAATATTTATTTTAGTAGTAGTTAAATGAAAGTATCATTTTTTAGAAAATATTTAAATAAAATACTAACATAAATTATAATATATATGAAGATAAATCATTTATAATTCACAATTTAAATTGAATCAATATATGATTTATAACAAAATTAATTTGAAATTCTTATAATAAAAATTATAATAAATTAAAAGTTAATAGTTGGCTAATCTTTTTCAAGGTTTATAAACAAAGAAATGAGAAATTCTTATTGAACAAAATATAAATATTAATGTAAAAAATTTATAGATCCATAGTGAGAATTTGCTAGAGTGGAATGTAAACTTTTATGCTTTTTTTTTTGTACTTATATACTTTTCTAATTTTTAAGTTGGGATTCAACAACTCCAAAAAATAATTCCATATTCTTTTCTTTACACCTCGTAGAATTTACTTAACTTTGTGGATATAAATTTTCACTTTATAATTAAAATTTTAATTTGCATATGTGGATATAAATAATTTTTCATGTTAAATTTCTATCTTCCTAGTACCATATCACAAACAATAAATTATTTATAGATATATTTATAGAAATAACTACAAAGAAATGTAACATAATAACTTAATTTCACAATAATAATTATCATAAATTGATTTTGATAAAACTTTAATTATAAACTTTAGTTATAGATATAAATATTAGAGGGAATCCAAAACCCCTGGGAGGTTAAGAAGTGCCTGTGAGAGGACAAAGAGGACACTCTCATATGCTGTTAATACCATCATTGAGGTAGATGCATTTTTTCAGGGCATTGACTTTTGTTCATCGATCACTCGTGCCAGGTTTGAGGAACTCAACATGGACCTCTTTAGAGAGTGTATGGAAACAGTAGATAGATGTCTCATTGATGCCAAGATGGACAAGAGCTGCGTACATGATGTGGTCGTTGTTGGTGGCTCTTCCAGGATTCCCAAAGTGCAGCAGCTATTGCAGGAATTCTTCAAAGGGAAGGATCTCTGCAAGAGCATCAACCCTGACGAAGCTGTTGCTTATGGCGCGGCAGTTCAGGCTGCTTTGTTGACTGAAGGAGTTAAGAATGTTCCAAACTTAGTGCTATTGGATGTTACTCCGCTGTCTCTCGGTAAGCGTATAAAAGGGGATGTCATGAGTGTAGTGATTCCTAGGAATACTACCATTCCTGTAAAGAAGACAGAAGAATACGTCACAGTTGAAGATGACCAAACTGTTGTTCGGATAAGTGTTTATGAGGGTGAAAGGACAAGAGCCAGCGATAACAATTTGCTGGGTTGGTTTCGGCTTTCAGGCATTCCTCCCGCTCCTCGCGGTTATCCCTTTAATGTAAGCTTTGCTGTAGATGAAAATGGTATCTTAACTGTCTCCGCTGAAGACGAAACCACTGGCAATAAGAATGAGATTATCATAACCAATGACAAAGAAAGACTGTCAACCGAAGACATTACAAGAATGATTAAGGAAGCTGAGATTTACCAGAATGAAGATAAGAAATTCCTTGAGAAGGTTAATGCAATGAATGCTTTGGATGATTATGTTTACAAGATGGGCAAAGCTCTAAAGGATATGAATATCAGTTCTAAGCTTTGCCCACAGGACAAGGAGATTATCAGTTCTGCAGTTGATAAGGCCACAAATTTACTTGGTGACAAGGAGGAAGAAATAGGTGTGTTCAAGGACTGTCTGAAGGAGGTTGAGAGCATCTTTGAACCCGTTGTACGCAAGATCAACTAGTCCTTTTCTCTTGGTAATTATTTTTTGTTGCAGAAACTTGATATTGTGCATGTGATATAAATGCAAATCTTCATTAATGACGTTATCTAGATGTACTTCTGAACTGGGAAACATCTATGCTTAAGTATTATGAAGGAGGTTGAGAGCATCTTTCACTCCATTATTCTCCTTTGTTAATGTATTCTCTGCTACAGACTAGAGATATTTTGCATGTGATAAATGCAAATCTATATGACTGATATTATCTCAAAATAATTTTGTAGTTTTATATTAGATGTTCTCTTGAAATTGTTCCTATGTAGTCGGCATAGCAAACTTTCCATATTATGTAAAAATAAATTTTTGGCTTTATATTGGATGATCCCTGGAAATTGTTTCTATGTAATAGACATAATAAACTTGCAGAATTGATCCTTTAAACGCATTCCCCTTCTATCGCTCGGTAAATTGTATTAGAAACTAGTGCGGTGACCCTTTCGTGTCATGGTTCATTATCAGAATACGAATTTATAAATTAATTTAAAAAATTTAAATAATAATTAATTAAAAATTACTTTAAACAAATTAGATAAAAATAAAATATTTAATTTAGCAGTAGTTAAATGAAAGTATCATTTTTAAGAAAATATTAAAATAAAATACTAACATAAATTATAATATATATGAAGATAAATCATTTATAATTCGAAATTTAAATTGAATCTATATATGATTTATAACAAAATTAATTTGAAATTCTTATAATAAAAATTATAATAAATTAAAAGTTAATAGTTGGCTAATCTTTTTCAAGGTTTATAAAGAAAGAAATGAGAAATTATTATTGAACAAAATATAAATATTAATGTAAAAAATTTATAGATCCATAGTGAGAATTTACTAGAGTGGAATATAAACTTTTATTATTATGTTTTTTTTGTGCTTATATACTTTTATTTTTAAGTTGGGATTCAACAACTCCAAAAAATAATTCCATATTCTTTTCTTTACACCTCGTACAATTTAATTAACTTTGTGGATATAAATTTTCACTTTATAATTAAAATTTTAATTTGCATATGTGGATATAAATAATTTTTCATGTTAATTTTCTATCTTCCTAGTACCATATCACCAACAATAAATTATTTTCCCGTAAATCACTAAACCATAAATTTACAAAATTGACTATTAGAAAATTACAAAATTAAAAAATTTAAAATTTATATATAAATGGATGAAATTTAAATATATTTTCATTTCTATATTCAAAAATAAATATATTTATAGATATGTAAATTATAATTGTTATAAAATGATCCATAAAAATTGAAAAATAAATATTTAAAAAAGTATGTTAGATACAAATCATATTTCCTATAAATAATCGCCTTTTAGTTTAATTTTTAAGTTGGGTTATAACTCCAAAAAATAATTCTGTATCATTTTTTCTTACATCTAGTACAATTTGGTTTAATTATATTGCATGCAACGTTTATAATATCATAAAATGCAACATAAAAAATTAAATATTGCAAAAATCAAATGTCTTTGTAGAAATAACTACAAAGAAATGTAACATAATAACTTAATTTCACAATAATAATTATCATAAATTGATTTTGGTAAAACTTTAGTTATAGATATAAATATTTTTCATGTAAATTATTTATCCCATAAAAAATTTAAATATTCAATTATACAATAGAAATATTATTGATTTTATAATAAAATGTCATGAGTGATAAATTATTTTTCGCATGTCATTTTTTCAAATCACTAAAGCCTAAATTTACAAAATTGACTGCCAAAAATATAGCTACTTTTTAATATATAAATTCATAAAATCAAAAGTTGATCTTCATATATATATATATATATATATATATATATATATATATATATATATATATATATATATATATATATATGTGTGTGTGTGTGTGTGTGTGTGTGTATAGATACGTAAATTCTAAAATAAATAATTAAAATATTTTAAAAATATAGGATAAAATAACTATTTTAAAATAAGTTAAATATAAATTATATTTCCTATAAATAATTCCTTTTTATTTATTCTTATTATATAATTTGATAGAATTCTTCACGTGCATATAGAAAAGTGAGCTCAATCAAACTACTATATCTATATTTTTTCTTGCATCATGTCTAAAGCTAGCATGCTTGACTCTATATCATAAGCAATTGCACCTTGAAAAACACTGACAATGGTGTGAGGGTCAAGACATGGCCTGGTACCCCAGTAACTTCTGTTGTGTCTGATTTACATGTTGAGGATTTTTTGTTTTTGGTAAGATGCCTGTTGAGTGTATCATAATGGCTAATGTCAGCAATCCTACACTTATAGACCAAGAGTACTGCCCATGGAATCATTGCAATAAAGTGGTACTTAAACTTACAGCCACTTTTATGTTTACAGTTACAATCAAATGCAGGTTTGAAATAAAATATAGTCATCAAATTTATTATTTACAATAAAAATTATACTTTGATAAACCAAAATAAGAAAAGGTTATTAATTTGCCTCTAACTTGATTTTTTTTTTTAATGGTTCTAGACTCCATCTAAAGTCATGATAAGGAATGCCACATTCAAAAACATCAGAGGAACTTCCGCAACTCAAGAAGGAGTTGCTCTTGTTTGTAGCAGTGGCATGCCATGTGAAAATGTGAAGCTCAGGGACATAAATCTAAGATTCAATGGAACTATAGCTACTGCTAGATGTGCAAATGTCAAGCCTACAATTGGGGGGAAAACACAAACAAGTGCAGCTCACAAGGCCAAAAATTAGGCTGTCCTTTGTTAAGAATGCCTCGAATTATTTCTCCGAGGTTTTCTCTTCTTCCCCCCTCCCTCTTCATTTTTAGTGGTAGCAATGAACTTAGAAGCTATTACTTCATAAAAATTATCCAAACTCCTCAAAAGTCAAAACTAACTCCCTTCTATTGACCTTATTATTACTCTTTGCGATTAATTCTTTTTAGACTAGTTCTTAGCTGTAATTGTAGCATTATGCTTTTTTTTTTCCCTCTCTTTTACGGGGGAAAGAAATTTCATTCAAGTTTTCGGGACTACCATGTAATTTGCTTCCTTAGTGTTTTTATTTTTTTATTTTTTATTTTTTATTTTTTTGAGTACAAATTTGTTACATAGATCAAGACTAATGATTTACCATGACGCTAATATTATATTACGACAAGGATTTCCTTGGTTACAACAAGGATCAACAATAGAAACTATTGTAAAACACCGTTGAAACGAATTATTTAATTCTATTACTTGCTTCTGAAAACAACTTTTGGAAGACAACATTAACGCCAAAGGAACCTTTACTCTTTTAAATGTGAAAATAAGACATATTTGGAATTCCTTAAACAAGTTAATTATGTAAGAATTTTACCGGATCTATACAAAGAATTTAGAACACCAATCAAATAGGAATATAAATTAATAACAATATGTAACTGTCAGATTTACATTGTTGAGGAACACCATCTATGAATCATGATCCAAAGAGAAAACGCACACACATGCATATGCCAGGTACAGGAGAACCCACTCCTTCTCCTTCTCCTTTTAGAGGGCCACATCGATGGAGCAGTGACCGTCAAGAGTGCCAGAGTGGAGTGGGGATCCTGCCCATAATATAAATATATATAGAAACCTAGTTTCGTCCATCAAAGACCTAGGTCACCCAAGGCCTTTTGCACCCTCCAACACACTCACTATTGAGCCCAAGCCCAATAACATATGGTGAATCCCAAACCTATAAATGGATTACATAATAACAATATGGATCTCTAGGGAAATATTAGGCTATCCATTCAACCCATTTTGCCCGCCAATCAATAGAAGCCTAAAACCTAGAAAATTCTAACATTCTCCTAATTGGGCAATATTGATTGAGTTTTAGTTAATTTCAAAACATTTTAAAAAATGGCTCTTAGGTTGAACAATTGTAGCCACAAAACATAGCCTCAAAATAGTTATCACAAGACCAAATCACTCTAGTCAACAAAGCTACCAGCTAAGAGCCATAAATGAATGATAAACTATGAAGGGTCTAGTTCATCCATTACCATATAACCAAATAACCTTATTAACAATGATCCATAAACATGAGTGCGCAAGGTGAAATATACACATCATAGCAAAATACGTGATCCTCTCCATGCTACTGTATATGGATCCTCATTGTGTCTTCCTAAGAAAACACAACCAACCTCTCATAAGGAGATCATAACATGTTTCTTACAAAACACCATTCCTATAAAGGAACAACATATTTCTCACGAAAAACCAATGTTTTCAAAAGAAAACATCCATATCTTGAGATATAATAATAGTACCAAAACAAAATATCATAACATGCATATGAGTTCATCAACTATAGATTACATAAACTGAATGCAATCAAATGAATATAACAACTCCCACTAACCAAGTACATCAAAAGACCTTACAAGACCCATATTCTCAACATGTTTCATAAACATCATGGGCCTAAGTCCTTCAATTAAGGAGTCAGCAAGCACTTCCTCGGTGCTAATATAGTCATTACAACTTTGATTGTCAAGGAATTTGGAAATCATATATAGTATACAAACAGAACCAAACAAGTGGCTCCCACCAACCTTATGCAATTATCTAATTGCATAATTACAAGAATATGATTAAAAAATAATAATTAATTGGGCATATTCATATCTTTCATGGGAGGCTAAGTATATGATTGTATAATCATCTATGGGCAGAATTCACAATACATACTATAGCTCCCACTCATTAAAATAATCAACATTTTCTTCAAGAAGAAAATCTGCTTAAACACAAATTCAAGCATACTTTCATAGATAAATTTACATATCCATCATGCCCAAATACCATTGCTACATACAATTTTCATCCTTTTAAGAGCCCAGTCAAAGATTGCAACATTGTAGTCTAATTATTTTATTAAAGGAAAATACTATATGAAGTTGAAAATCAACACAATCAACCTTCAGTTAATCCAATGGACAACATCAATGACAATTGTCACCATAATAGGGATTTAAAAACATGAATATAAACTCACCTGTGGACGGAGAATATATCATATACAACAGTCTTAGAAAATTCAACACCTATGGACAGAAGAATTTTCACTGTCAAATAATCCCAAATTTTCACTACCCTTTTGAACTAACTCATATAGGAGACCACCTGGGGGTAAATCAATCCACTAATTGGTCTGAGCAACAAAACCATTCCCAAATTAATAGGTCGCTCTACTAACTTCATGAATAAGTCACCGTAGTGATAAACATTCATATTCGTAAGTGGGCTCCAAAATGGGAATGATAATCCAATCTATTAAACCATTTTCAATTCCCATATATAAATTTCCTTAAAACATGTTTCCTAAGAAACATACCATGAAACACTTCTTAAAGTCACATTACTCAAGTAGTGAACACTAATTTGCATAAAGTAAACTTTCAAATACACCGTGCAAATTAGAATAATTAACATTAGACTACAATTTAGCTAACATGAGGAGCTAACATGTCAGTGAATAACAATTTGCACAGAAGTGAACCTTAACATATATACCATGCAGATCAAAATAATGAGCATTATGCTATAGTTTAATTAACACAGAGAGCTAACAGGTCAATTAGACCAAAGTTGAGAGCACTTAGCAATTTCCATGAATTATTCCATTAGCTTAATAAATAGACTACCTTGCAATCCATCATTTACTATGCCAACTAATTCATCAGTCATAATAATTATTTATTCATGCTCTCTAAAATTTCATTATGACAATGATACAACTCTCATTCTCCATGCACTTAACAAAAAATAAGTGCAATAAAACAATGATAATTAATAATTACCATAACATTTCTCATAGAAGAATTTTATCAAAAGAAATAAAATATTATACCGCGCAGTGGAAATTATGGTATAAATGAAATTTCATTCAACTAAGTTGAATATCAGGCATAATTGCCCTTAGTTTATGCATAAACAAATACAAATTAATCATTACTATTATAACTCTCTCTCTCAAGTATGAATCATAACACATGTGAGCCTTTGTCATCACACTTGAAAAATCCAACACTCTCCCCTTTGACTGTTACACTGTCGCACATAACAATAGTCGTGCTCTTTTCAAGGAAACGTTCAACCACAAAACCCACTTTAAACCACTCAATACTTTCATGGAGTCTTCATCTCAAACACTCATTTGCACCAATAGGCTTATTGTAACGTCCGCGATTTCCGACTTCTGACCTCATCAATAAAGGTTAGAAAATTCCCGATTTCCGATTTCATTGATGCTCAAATGGACTGGCTGGATTTTCTGATTTCCATCCTTATGCACGTAATACACGATTTCCGACCTGACACGAAGTCCGACATCCGAGTTGATCTCAACTAGAAACGGACGCGAGATCAGATCTCTGAATTGGTCTTTGAGTTTGACTAAATTTACACGAATTCTGATATCCGAGTTTATTACCGAGAGCTCTTCATTTCCGTTGATGCTCCCGAGTTTGTCTATAGCAGACTTCCGAGATTAAATTTGGAGTTATGAGATTCTATAAGTTCCGATTTCCTGGAATATAGGAATAATGATTTTGAATCCCGATCTCCGGTGTCATGCTTAGAATCGATTCAAGTTTACCTAATGTCCCCGACTTCCGGATTTAAGTGCTTGGTTTCACATCTGACTTTGCTTTCAAGTTTCAAGTAAACCAGACAATATTTCAGAGTTCCAATTTCATCTCCAAGATGTGCATGAGTTCTGACTTTAAGAAGGGTACGAGTTTCGATTTCATTTTTCAGAATACAGTGGAAACGAGTTCCACTTTTAGGTGACGTGAAGAGCAATTTTGTCACAAAAAGAGGACGACGTGGAGAGCAATTTTGTCACAAAAGAAGGCGACGTGGAGAGCATTTTGGTTACAAAAAAGAGGAAAAGGTTGGCTGAAATTCAGCCTTGTGTTTTGAGGCCAATCAAAACTTTCCAAGTTAACTACCACTCATGCCTATATAACATATTCTCCTCCTCATATTCAGCCCCATTTCTTACATTGCCTTCTCCCTCACTTCAGCTCTCTTTTTCTCTTCTTCACTCACCCAACTCCATCCAACTTTCAAATTCAGCCAAGTTCCAGCTACAAACTCAAGCCTAACCATATAATAAGAGGTAGAGGTTTTCTTCTTGCTTAATTTTCTAATTCTTGGATGATTGGTGGTAGTGTAATTCCTTAATTTTGATATATTGATTGAATGATTATGATGAATTATAGTTGGTTTATGGGCTGTCTATGAGATTAAATTTGAGTTAGAAGTAAGAAAGGATGAAGATAGGAAGAGCTAAGAGGCTGGAAAACCAAAAACTCCCGGCAGTCCGTACGGCGGAATGTACGGCTCCGCCTCCCGCAGTTTAAAATTGATGAAACCATTTTTATGTGAAACTAGACATTTAGGACTTTCTATACATATATCATATAAGGCCATTGGATTAATATTGAGAGAGATATGAATTTTTGAAGTCTGACCTAGAAATCAGGACACTCACCCGGGCAGTACGGGTTGAAAAGGGTGTAACTCACCCCATACAACTCTAAATTGAGTGAAACCAATTTTGTTGGAAAGCTTATACATAGGAGAATATTGTAGAAAGAAATTTCGAGTTTGTTATCATCTCAGTTATTCCCAATGATTCGAAGAAATTACTCTATGTCTAAACCAGGCCAAAACAAGGCACTTCAAGAAGGTTAAGTTTCGGGGCTTATAACTCGAGCCCTACTAAGGCAAATGAAATGGAACATTTTGCATATGAAAGTTTGTCCTGTTAGCTTTGATAAGAGACCAATTTTGTGTAATTTGAGCCAATTTTCGATTTTTAGTAGATTTTTACTTTTGAGTAGGCAATTCTGGCTAGCCACAGGGCAGGCCGGGATAAAACCTGAATAACTTTAGTTATGGTTATCAAAATCAGATGGGACCAAAGAGGTTAGAGAATAGACACATAACACTTTAATATATCCAAATTTGAGGCCCAAATGAGTTAAGTAGAAATTATAGCATGATTTATAAAAATCAGGTTGAATGATTTATGTTGAGGCTGTAACTCTGCCTTAAGGAGACTAATGCTTCTATGAGTTCCATGATGAATTGTGCATGCAATATTGTAATTTCTATGAGAAATTGGTATTCTGATGTACTGGCACTATTCATGGGGAAGCGGACACGTTCCGTTATGCCCCCAAAATTGCGATAAAGTATATGCATAAGTTATAAGATACATGTAGATGCATGTGCATTTTCAAGAAAGCTATGAAAGTTATGTTATGATGAATCCAAAGAATATGTTATGATGAAAGTTCCATGATACTTGGGCCAGCCCCGGATAAAAATTTAAGGGGAATAGATCGGTGGGAACGTCGGGGAAAGTAAACCGACAATTCTTTTATAGGAACGAGCTCGATCCTGAAAAGCAGACTATTACCCAGGAGTCTAAAATGGCCAAGAACTCCCAGGGGACCAAGTGATGGAAAATGATGAAAAGGAATGGAAAAGTTTATGAAGAAAGGTTCAAGAGCAAGTTTCCATGATTGCATTAAGTGCATAATCATATTGAATGGTCATTATAAGTCATTTACAGTTTGTTTGTTAAATTCACTTACTGCCATATGCTCATTATTCTGTGTATTGTTGATATTAGTTTATTCTGTTTCTTATGTTGTCTTAAGTAAAACTGGACCCTGCCTCGGACTAGACATTTTTTCCAACCTTATTAAATGAGAATAGTTAAGTTTAATCTCATGTTTTTTTTTTATAATTAAATAAAACTCAAGGCAATTGAGAATGAACGCGATGTCAGTTAAACGTCATGCACGACCCTACTGAGAATTTTCCTTAAATTCTCACATCGTTTTGCATTTCCGCCTCATTCTCAGATGTGGGCGATGGACTCGACGGTTACCCTCTTCATTGATACTCCAGGCCTGCAACTTCACCAGGACCCTGAGTTGGATTCGCTGTATCTAGCTGGCTTCCGCCAATTCTATCTCTACTTTTTAACAATAGGAATTTTGTTGTCCCTTTACTTCACTCTGCATTTTGATGTGTATATTTATAAACTGAAGCTTTGGCTTCTAACTTATATATGTATATATGCAACTAATGATATTTCTATACTAATCACGTTTATTATATACTAATTATGTTTATTATATAGAGCGCCCTGTTTCGTAGGTATATACGTCAGTCATATACATATATGTCTGAATATAAAATAATGAATACAGCTTTAGACAGAAGACTAATACGGTAATGCAATCTATCCAATTTCATGCTATGACTTAAGCATAACATTAAGTTGGTAGGGTGTTACACTTATAACCACCAAGAGCTTCCATAAGCCTCCATATCCCATTGCAACTTAAACAAATTGTCCATGCCTTCAACCATTACCAAACAAAGATATCAAAGCTACCCATGTCCTTTTCAAGAACTCAGTAAACCTATGTACAACTATCTTTACTCCATGGTTATGACAACAAGGGTTGTAACCTTTGGTATTTATGGGATAACAAGTGGCTTGGAATTATTCTTGATATGGTGGGATCACAAACTTTCATTTCAATGGCTTGCTCCACATACAAAGTATGATTAAGGTTGAATTTATAACCCTTAAAGAGTTTAAATAGTATTTTGGGAGAGTATTTATTTAAGATATAAATAACTACTTTAAATTTTCTTTTCAATGGGATTCAAGTAAGTTAATGAGGCTTAACACAAGGCAAATTTCTCTACTCAACCATCCCATTTTATTCAGAGTCCTTAACATGCTAATTTTGGCAATAATTCTTCCAATCCCAAAACATTTAGCAAAAGGTCCCTTAAATCATCTATTATCAACGTGCCTATTTTAGAATATTTGCCATACCAACCTTACAAGTTTGATTTTCTATAGCCAATCAACTTCTTACCCCTGTCTTAAAATTTTTAATTTTTTTTTTAAAGACAGAAACATAGATAACTCACAGCTTACAAAATCAAAATCAAACCAAGGAAAATATTTAATTTTCTCACAAGATTTGTTCCACAAAATAATATTAAGAATTACCAAAAGGTAATCAGATATTTGTCTTGGTAAATTTCCTTTTACAATAATTTCAATTAAGAGCTCAATTTGGTTGTCAGTATTATTCATGGAAAAATTCAAAAGAGCTGAAAATTATAAAGTATTTGATTATTTACATGGTCAATTAATAGTAATATACATTACCATAAACAGGGACTCAACACATAATATAAGCTCACCTGTGGGTGGAGAATATATCATATAAAACAACGATTACAAAAATCCAACACTTGTGGGCAGATGGATTTTACTATCAAAGTCATGTCAGAAATCATGCCACACCAAATTAATCAATAAACTAACTACCTATGGGCGAGTCAATATAACTAACTAGGTGACAAAACATGCCACATCAGGATCAATCAATGAGCTGACTAACTGTGGGCAAGTTAACTCATAACTGACCCAAATGACAACGTATCCCAAAAGATAATAAACAAGAAACTCTGTCAATTTTGCAAGTAATCCACTGTGGTATAGAATTCACTCGACCAATAGAGCTCTCAATAGGGATAAATAATTGCCCAAATAATCAATTTTTAACTCAACTCCAATTTTTCAAATATTTTTGATAATATATCAATGAGACTCAATAATCATAAATAGGCATTTTTCAATTCTATAATTTATATAGAATTTAAATTAATTTTCAATAATAATAAAATATCTTAAATTCTATAATTTTATAAAATTTTTAAACCAAAATTTTATGATTATAAATTTTATTAAAAAAATTCCTTTAATTTATCTCTTACCCACCCTTTCGGTTGTTTTTTTTAAATAAAAAATTGGGTGAAATGGATTAATGTTAACCTGCGGGTGGATAATCGAGTCACCATGACCCACCTTCCTTTCTCTTCTTCCTAGTACAGGAAGCGTGTTTCAGCAGCCATGGGCTGCTTCTCTTTCATGCCTTACGCATCACCAGCACCCATGGAGGTGCTTCTCCTTTGCGAACACAGTGCCACTCCATTCCTGTTCTTCTTTGCTCCTTCCCTCCTTTTCTAGCAACGTGCAGGAACGACGATGGCATGCACAGGAATAGCAGCACCCATTTTTCTCGCACTGGCTTGGGCACGCATAGCAGCGGCACGACACCAGGCTTTCCTCCTTTGCCTGATCAAGCACTCCATGGAGGATACCTAAAAACTGCAGCGCACCATGACCAGCAGCGCATCGATGACGGCAGTCGATTAGCGCCGGCGCACCATGAGCAGGGACAGTAGCAACATTTCTCCGTTGTGACCAGCGATCGCAATGGAGCCTTCTGCTCATAGTCCTTGGTGGTGCACCAAAAAAAAAAATAGTGGTAACAATCCACAAACCTGCCTCTTTTCCCTTTCATAGCAACAGCAACCTGACACATCCATGGTGGCACCAGAACACCGGCGAATAGACAGTGGTGGTGGTGCTAGGAACCTTATCAGCTTGCGACAGCGAGGTCGGGGACCATGGGCGCTCTCTCCCCATCTCATCACATGCCAAGATCGATAATCCAATCCCCAGAATCACAAAACAAATTTGATTCAAAATGTAAAATTTTACTCGATCAAACAATTTCAAGATTCCAGATCGAAAAGGTTTTTTATAAACCCTAAATCTCAGTTTCAACTAAAAATTCTATTATTTGAAAAACATGGTATTCGAGAAATTCGAATAATAGCATGCCGAAATTTCAACGAAAGGTTCAGATCGGATTTAAAATATATATTTATCTTAATCCTAAAACCCAGTTGAGTTTAACAAATTTGGAATCAGAACAGAAAACAACTCAAGCATCAATATTCAAGTAAATTTCGACTAACACAAGTCTCATGTCTCTAAATCGAGACCCAGATCCAATTCAAAAATATTTGCAATTAAAATTTATTTTATATAAACTAAAAAAAAAAAAAGAATAAGATGAAAGAGAATTGCAAATCCTAAATTCCTATTGAAATAATGAAATCAATTTGAAATTTTCATCAAATTAATTGAAGGATTCTAATCCTAGTATGACTTGCTCTGATACCACATGTAAGAGTTTTAACCGATCTATACCAGGAATTTAGAACACCAATCAAATAGGAATATAGATTAGTAACAATGTGTACCTGTTAGATTTACATTGTTGAGGAACACCGTCTATGAATCATATTCTAAAGAGAAAACGCACGCACATGCATACGCCAGGCACAGGAGAATCCACTCCTTCTCTTTCTCCTTTCAGAGGGCCACATCAATGGAGCAGTGGCCATCAAGAGTGCCAGAGTGGAGTGGGGATCTGCCCATAATATAAATAAATATAATAACATAGTTCCGTCCATCAAAGATCTAGGTCACCCAAGGCCCTTTACACCCTCCAACACACTCACTATTGAGCCCAAGCCCAATAATATATGGTAAATTCCAAACCCATAAATGGATCACATAATAATAATATGGATCTTTAGGGAAACATCAGGCTATCCATTCAACCCATTTTACTAAAACAAAAGCCCGCCAATCAATAGAAGCCTAAAACCTAGAAAATTCTAACAAATTATGTATAATATCATCATACATAAACAAGCTCATTCTAACAAAAACTATTTGAGGCAAGCATTTGAAATATAGAGCTCATTTTGTCTCCAGCAACCGAAGAAAGAATCAAAGGATAAAGAGCAAAAATAAAAAGGAGAGAAAACATAAGGGCATATTCAGTTTAAAAAAAAATATTTATTTCATTTTATTTCTTATTTTTAATATTAATTACAAAACTGCTATCTTAATTTTATTCTATTTCCCAAGGTTTTGAAAATCAGATTGAGTATTGAATTGGGAAAGGTAATGGTTTAAAGGTATACAGTCATCTAATTATATACTATCATATCACCAAAGTGTTTGACATTTATTTTCACTATCTCAAAAATCACACATAGGAAAGTATATAATTGAATGATAATATAAAATTTTGTTACACTAATCATATATCAAAATTAATCACTTTTTTAAAATTAGAACTTAAGTACTAAAGGCACAACTTTGAACATGAAAAATGAAGTGAAGATTAACATTAAGGACGGTTAATAAGAATTAATTAAGATGAATAATCAATTATCATAAAATTGTTAAGAAGGACCTAATAAATATTATTTAAGAAAAAGAACCGCATAATTTTTATAAATAGGTAGTAATACCAATTAATATAAAATAATCTCAGCAATGTGTTTGTGGAATGTGCAACAGCTTGTGCCGTATCCTCAATTTTGTATGAGCTTCCTCCACCATTGACAATGAATTACTACTCGTCTTATGAGCCTATCACACAGTGGTATAGACCTCAATGAAAGAAAGAGCATACAAACTTGTGTTTGGGTCTGATACTATAATTCCTACAAAAGTTTGAGGATAGTGAGTATTGATGAAGAAAGTAATGATGGCATGCAATGCGCGAGCTCAACTGGGTTTGATCCTACCAGAGGCAGGAAGTGGGTAGAAGAACCCAACCCCCCCCCCTCGACCAAAAAAAAAGAAAGTAATGATGAAATTCAAAAAGTCAACTTTGACTTGATTGAAGAGGAAAGGGAGACAGTAGGAGTAAAAGAAGAAACCATGAAACTCCAAATAGTAAGGAAATATAACAGACATTTCTCACCAAAAAGTTTTAAGAAAAGAGACCTAGTTCTAAGGCAAATGAATTACAAAGGAAGACATTTGGCAAAGAAAAACTATCCAAATTGGGAAGGACCTTACCGTGTTATCAAAGAAGTTGACAAAGGAGCTTACAAGATCGGCAAGTTAGAAGGAAGAAAGTTACTAAGGATATGGAATGCATCCTCGCTTGGGAAATATTATAATTGGAGCATTTTCCTTAAATTGTATAAGTTGATGTACTCTTTTTCCTCCTTTGAATTTTTTTTTCCATTAAGTTTTTTCCATTAGAGTATTAACGAGGCATGATTTATATAGGCTGAGTAGGATGAAAGCTTGGTGGACTTTTTGATATGCTATTCAAATTTAAATAAAATCTTGTTATTCGAATAATTATATTCTCTTTTTATATTTTTCTATTATCCAACCAAGTTAAGAATTTAGGCTAAAAAGTAGGCTATGAAGTCAAGGCCTTTGTTTTGACTTAGTTTGGCTTAAAGGCACATTCTCACTCTAGCACGAACGAGAAAAGCCAATTGTTCCCACTTACTCTGCAAGTTTATATTTGTGGCATCGAAAAGGTGTTTGTTAGCAAACCAGACAAAAAGGAAGTCCAAGCTCAAAACTAAGGAAAGGCTAGTCGAGTTGATGAAATCCTTTAGTAATAGTTGGGCCTGGGAAGGATCGAGCAAGGTGGAGGTAGGTCAACTTGAAACCTTGACAATGTTCCTAGCCAGCCTCTTCTTTGGAGAGTCAAATACAACGATGACCTCCTCAAGACCATGCTTCCTTGTCCTCCTTAGAATCAACGGTTGATTCTCATAAGACATCTGATCCGAGCCCTCAATATTTTTCTCAGCTAGAGGAGCTTAGCTCAAGTTGCTAACAATAGTAACAGCCTTCTTCTGAGACAAAAAAATAAAAATAAAAAATAAAAATTTGGAGGTTGCCTTAGGGAATCTTTGGTGTTATTTTTTTCTTTTTTCTGAAAATAAACACAAGATTAGCTTGGAAATCCTTACAAGATCTAGTAAAAAGAATAAATTAAAGATTAAGAAATTATTTATATGGCTAAGAATTGCATCTCTATTAGTATTTCATTATAGCAATATAGGACAGGAAAGAGCCTGGGAAGGGTCTAATTGATCTAGGTAATCCACTAAATGAGAGACCATCGCAACCAAGGTCACGATGAATGGAAAAAGAAGAAGATTAAAGAGTTATCGACTAGACAAATCAATGGAGTGGCCACTAATTTTATTTGAATTAGGAAAAGAAAAACCTTTTTTATTTGGGAACACTGGTCTTGGGAAGAGTTTGAGGTGCGGCCATGGAAATGAGAGAGTGCATGTGAACATGGAACAAGGTGAGGCTAGGCAGAGTCATGGAGATGGTTGGCCAATGGTTAACAATGACAACGACGATGATGCGGTGGGCTTAGGACAACGACACGGCAGTGCTAGCAGCGACAATCCAATGGTTATGCAGTCTAAGTTCAGTTCTAATGGTGCTACTAAAGATAAGGGCTGTGATGGTGCTCGCAATGATGAAGGTGGGTGTGGTTCGTGCTCAGGACGGGGTCGTGGTGATGGGTTAATGTAGTGACAGAGCTGTTCCCATCTTTTGGCTTCTAGTTTCAATTTTTTCTTTGGTTCATAAGGGTCATGTGATGAATGGGTGATGGTTTGTTGATGGGGCTGTTCTGTTTTGACTTTTTTAGTTTGGGGCTTTGGGTATTGATCTCTTTATGTTGTTAGTCTTGAAGTTGTTTCTAGTTCTTGGTTTGGATTAAGCTTGGTTGATAGGATAGGGCTAAGTGTTTTTGGACTGTTAAGGAGGAGATTCTATAACTATTTTGCTTTTGAGTGGGGGACTTGATTTTGTTTGGCCTAATTTTGTGTTGAGAAATTGTTTGATTTGGTACAGTTTCATGCTTTTTCCCTTTTTTTTGGGGGGTTGATTTTGGTTTATTGTTTGGTATTCTGGTTCAAGGTTTCATAGCTCTGTTTCATGTGTTTGCTATGTATTTAGATCATGTTTATAATGGTGATTCATGGTGGTACAAGGCACAACACAACACACAAACAAAATTTGCAATCCATGTAATGTGAACAAATCTATGAAAATGTAACAGCATATAACCTTACCTGTGAGTCCAAACTCTCTTCCTCTCCTGCTCCAAGAAATTTTCTGGGATAAGATTCCATTTATATTCTACTTCTGCAATTACTTCTTGGTTTTGTCTGTGAAAAAATTTTTCGATCTTTTTTTCCATTCCCCTTCTTGTTGCTATTGCATTGCCTTTTATAGAGAAAAATGGCAAGTTGATTTGCGTAGGCCTTAGAGTTAATCATTAAACTATTTTCTTAAGGGGCTTGATGCATCCTCTCTGCTAGTTTCTCAGGAACAACTTGCAAATTTTGCATGTGGTGATTGACATAGGTAGTGTAACTTCTCTCTATTTTTTCTTTTTTTTTTTCATTTTGTTCCTTTAGGGGGGAGAATTGATGCCCTTCATTTTTTTTTTCTTTGGAATTGGATTGTAATTCAAGAATTATAGGCTTGAGTCAAGATTGGGCTAAAGTTCCTTTTTTTTTGGGGTAATTTTGGCCTCAACAAAGAAAAGTAAAAAAAAAAAAGAAAAAAAATAGTTTTGGCTAAATTATGGTTTAAAAAAAATTATCTTTTATTTCCTTTTTTTAATTTTCTTTCGCTTCTAATAAATAATCATATAAAAAAAATTGAACGAACAAACCAAAATTTATACACTAAATTTATTTACATTTTTGTTTTTGGATGCAGACAAAATTGGGTGTTCACAGTTGCCTTCTTTACTCGTTTCTTTGGATAATATTGCAAATAATGCTTTTTCACATTATCATTTAAAGAAATGATTAAAGATATGAACTCCAATTTTTTCAGGAGTGAGAGAAAGAAGTGAAAGAAATTTAATGCAACAAGGTAACGATCCTCCTTTTCGGTGACAACGATCCTCTTTATTTTTTAATCAAGATTTGAGAAAAGAGAAAATTTACAAATTAGTTAAAAAAAAAGGATTTACAAATGACAGGGAATGTAAAAGTTTGTGAACCAATTGGACGTGGGTTCACCAATAGCAGACAAGTAAAACTTGTAACCAATTGGACATGGGTCTGCAAGCTGCATGAAAGTAAAAATTTTCAAACCAACAAGAGATGGGTTCACAAACAACAGAAAAAGTAAAATCTTGTGACCAACTGGAGATGGGTCCGCAAGTGGTAGGAAAGTAAAGTTTGCGACCAACTGGACATAGGTCAACAAATGGCAGGAAAACAAAAACTTGTACTGACTTGACATGGGTCGACAAGTAGCAGGAAATAAACACTTGTGACCAACTGGACATGGGTCAACAAATGGCAGAAAAATAAAAAACTTGTGATTGACTTGGCATGGGTCGACAAGTAGCAAGAAATTAAGAACTTGCGACCAACTGGACATAGGTCAACAAGTGGCAGGAAAATAAAAACTTGCGATCGATTTGACATGGGTCAACAACTATCAAGAAATTAAAAATTTGTGAACCAATTGGACATGAGTTCACAAACAACAAAAGAATAAAAAAGAAAGTGAAAAAAAATTGCAAACTGACTAAACATGGGTTCACAAAGATTTGTATATCGATTGGACATGGGCTTATAAACTGCACGAAAAGCAAAAGCCAACTCGTGAGTCAACCAAACAGGTATTCGAAATTTGGAAAACAAACATTTTGTGAAAAAAGAAAACACAATTTCTGGGTTAGCTAGGTGTGAACCAATCTTATTTTGGAGTTTGCTGATAAAACTTTGAACAAATTGCATCCTTGAAATCTTGAACCCTCAAACCCGAGCTTGACCATGAGCTTTTGTAAATTAACTTGCCTTATATTCATTTCTGCTCAAAGAGGTCTTCAAACATGCCATTTTTTCTTCTTTTCTAGTTTCACTTTTGCAACCTAACCCATTTTCTTTCTTAAACTGAAAAAGTTTGCTTCCTCTATAACTAAGTTATTTTGAACGTAATTTGTTACTTGAAAGATTGCCATTGAATTATTAAATCATGTTGTTGATCTTGTATTTGCTTTTATTTTGAAGCATTATGTAATGAGCATGCACAAATTTCAAACATGATAAAAAGAATTTTTTTGGGGAAATTTTTCTTTTATTGAATATTCATGGCCAAGGATAATACAAGTTTCAAACAGCCAAGGATAATACAATTGCCTCAGGTAGGCCTTCATAGTCCTTCATCAGATTGATCCCAGTTAATAATGGTCAACATAGCCATTGATTCTTGATATAGCACATATTCTTTTTCCTTGACCAAAATTTGCCCTAGTGTCGGTATCTTTTAATTTTTTTTTAAAACTAAAAATTGCCCCAGTGTCAGTTTTCTTGGAGGTATTTAGACAAACACGTTGACCATCACCAAAAAAATGCTCTGGTGTCAATCTTTTCATGTTCTTTTAAGCAATCTTTTAAAACTACTCTTTTTGTTCTTTGCCTGATTTAATAACCCTAACTTTTGCTTATGCCATCCTTTTGGGTTTTTGAACTAATGAGACTTTTTTCTTTTTTCTTTTTTTTGCTTTTTTTCCCCCTTTTTTTCTTTAGGAATAGAACTTTTTGATGGCATTAGTGTTTATTGGCCTTGGTAATTCTTGTCCATCCATGTCTGTTAAGATCCAAGCTCTACTTGAGAATGCTTGCTTAACAATATATGGTCCCTCATAATTAGGTGCCTACTTTCCTCGACTATCCTCTTAGTTTGAAAGTATTTTCTTCAAAAACAAATCACTTGCTTGAAGCTGCCTAGGGTGTACCTTCTTATTAAAGGCTCTGGCCATTCTTCTTTGGTATAATTGTCCATGGCAAATGGCTACTAATCGCTTTTCCTCAATCATATTGAAATGCTCATATTGTGTCTTCACCTATTTTGACTCTTTTAATTCTACTTCCATTAATGCTCTCAGTAAGGGAATTTCAACTTCTATTGGGGAGATAGCTTCGATTCCATACACTAAAGAGTAAGGTGTTGCCCTAGTGCTATATCGAATATTTGTCCTGTATGCATGAAATGCATATGGCAACATCTCATGCCAATCTTTATAGTTGACCAACATCTTAGCCACTATTTTCTTTATATTATTGTTCCCTGCCTATACTGCACCATTCATTTGAGGTCTGTATGGAGCTGAATTATGGTGCTTGATTTCCTCGCATAACTTTTGAATTTCTTTGTTGTTGAGATTTGGGCCATTATCAGTGATGATCCTTTCTAGAATTCCATATCGGCAAATAATATTTAATTCTTTTATAAACTTAATAACCACCTTTTGAGTGACTTCGGCATATGAAACAGCCTTTACCCACTTGGTTAAGTAATCAATTGTCACAAGGATGAATCGATGACCATTGGAGGCCTTTGGGTTGATCGAGCCAATGACATCTATCCCCCACATTGAAAAAGGCCATGGTACCACCATGTTGTGTATGGGAATAGAGAGCATTGATGTGATCAACGTATATTTGGCATTTATGACATTTGCGCACATAACCTATGCAATTAGCTTCCATAGTTGACCAATAGTAACCACTCCTCAGAATTTGGTAAGCCATTATAAGGCCATAGCATATGTCCTACAAATCCCTTCATGCACCTCTATTAATATGGCTTGGGCTTTTTTGGCATCTATACATCTCAAGAGTATGCCATCATAATTCCTTTTATACAAGATTTCCCCACTCAAAAAGAAAGCCATTGAGAATCAATGGATGGTTTTCTTGTTTGCTTCACTTGCCCCGATTGGATATTCTCTAAATTTTATGTATTGCTTAATATCATGGAACCATGGTTTTCCATCTGCTTCTTTCGTAACATTTGACCAATAAATGGGTTTTCTCTGCATCCTTACTTGAATGGGTTGGACATTAATGCAAAAATCCAACCTAGTCATGGCAGCCAAAGTAGCCAAAGCATTGACAAATTGATTCTTGTCTAGAGTCAAGTGCAAAAAGGTAAACTTTTTCGAACTTCTTTATTAGTTGTGAGAAGTATTTTTTGTATTGCACTAACTTTTTATCCTTTATCTGCCATTCTCCATTCACCTGATATATTATGAGGGTTGCATCTCCATAAACTTCAAGTTGTTTCTACCCCCAATTCTATGGCAACTTGCAATCCTTGAGCATATGCCTTCTATCTTGCAATATTATTTGCACAATCAAAGTCCACAAGGTATTGTTTCCCACTAGGAGATATAATTACTGCTCCAATGCCATTCCCATGTACATTGACTGCCCCATCAAAATACATCTTCCATATGTCTTCCTCGTCGGCCTCTTCTTCCTCAATTGCCATAATGTTCTCATCATGGAATTTAGATGTCACCAATTGTGCATCATCTAGTGGGTTTTCTGCTAGATGATATGCAATTGCACTTCCTTTGATAGACTTTCGAGTCATATATTTTATATCAAACTCTGAGAGCACTACTTGCCATTTAGAGACTCGTGTGGAGACATTAGGACTTTCAAAAATGTACTTCATTTGGTCCATTCTCGATATTAGCTAAGTGGTATAGTACAACATATACTGCCTTAACCTCTTGGATGTCCAAACTCAAGCACAACATGTTCTTTCAATAGCCATAAAGTGAGATTCATAGTCATTAAACTTCTTGCTCTTGTAAATGGCTCGTTCTTTCTTCCCAGTTTCATCATGCTGCCCTAGCATAGCTCCCATTGATGTATGTAATACTGTTAGATACAATATTAGGGGTTGACTTGGTGTAGGTGGTGCTAGTATGGGAGGATTTTGAAAATAAGCCTTAATTTTCTCAAAGGCCTTTTGGCAAAGTTTGTTCCATTTCCCTGAACTATTTTTCTTTAGTAACTTGTAGATTAGCTCGTAGGTGCTAGTCAAGTTGGCTATGAACCTAGCAATGTAGTTTAGCCTCCCAAGGAAACTTTTAACTTCTTTTTCTGTTTTAGAGGTAGGCATTTCTTGTATTGCTTTAATTTTGTCGGGGTCTAACTTGATTCCCTCCGTGCTAACTATAAAGCCGAGCAACTTTCCAACTGATGTCCCAAAGACACATTTTGCTGGATTTAGTCTTAACTTATACTTTCTAAGCCTTTCAAACAATTTCTTTACCACCGCCACATGACTTTGTCTTTCTTTGGACTTTGCCACCATGTCATTAACATACACCTCAATTTCTTTATGCATCTTATCATGGAATAAAGCCACCATGCACGCTGATAAGTAGCTCCAGCATTCTTTAGCCCAAAAGGCATGACAGAGTAACAAAAAGTTCCCTATGGGGTGATGAAAGTAGTATTTTCTTTGTCTTCCACATCCACAAGAATCTTATTATAGCCCGAGTACCCATCCATAAAAGAGAATCTTCGATTTCTTGCTGTACTATCGAGAAGAACATCAATGAAAGGCAATGGAAAATCATCTTTAGGCCTTGGTTTATTCAAATCTCTATAATCCACACACATTCTAACTTTTCTGTCCTTTTTAGGGACAGGAACAATGTTTGCTACCCAATCTGAATGCCTCAACACCTCTAAAAATCCCACTTCTAATTGTTTGGTGACCTTTTCTTTTATTTTCAAAGACATTTCAGGGTGCATTATTCTTAACTTTTGCTTTTGACTTCAGCATTAGGGTATAACGGAATTTTATGAGATGCTATCTACGGATCTAGTCCCGGCATATCTTGATACAACCATGCAAAGACATCCATGTACTCCTTGAATAGTTTCAGCATTTCATCTCGTTCCAAATTTTCCACCATCTTCAATTCCTCCTTGTCTTCCTTTGTCCCCATATTGATAATTTCTACCTCTTCCTCACTTAAACCAAATTCCCTTTCTGACAACTCTACTAACTTTGTGAATTTCTCTGCAGCATCTTGGTCTACCTCAGAATCTTGGCTATCTATGTCCATTATTGCATGGGAATTGATCCATGAATTTTCAGAAGTCCTTTCATTGGGCAATATGAGGTTCAAATTCCTGGAAGATTTATTAAGCTAAAATTGGAAACTATTGAGAAAATAAAGTTTGAGAAATGAAATGGTAATTGAAAGATAATTGGGTAAGAAAAAAAAATGTGTTAGAATGAAAAAGACAATAACTAAATATCATGTTAGCTTTCATGCAAGTTCATTATATTTGTGCTTCAAAAAGAGTTCAAACAAGTTCAACATTACCAAAAAAAGCTTAAGAAATTATCATGACTAAACAAACTTCATGGCAATCACATCAAATAACGCCTCAAATCGCCAAGTGCTCAGTAACTCAGAACTGCTTGCTAAATGAGTAACATGGTCATCTCCAGAATCTTCTTCCACGTTTTTAATGATCAATCAAACACGTGGGTTGGCCACTCCATGGATAGCCTTAGCAAACATAAGGAATATGTCTTTTAGATAGGGAATCCTTCTTTCGATATTTTCCTTATCTTGTTCCTTATTAAGGCTCAAGCCTTGCCTCATTTTCTCTTCCATTGATGCTTCATACCCAATCCTACTTCTATTCTTGTTCCCTGGTAAATTGATTGGAGATCAGATCCCTTGTAAATGCGTTCCCAAGCCTTTTCCTACTTGATAGCCACTCTTGGCCATGATATGGGCCACAATTTGGTTGACATCTGTCGCAACTAGGGTCACGATGGGACGGTTAAAGAAGAAGATTAGAGATTTATCAACTAGACAAATTAATGAAGTCACCACCAATTTTATTTGAATTAGGAAAAAATTGGAAACACCTTTTTTTATTTAGGAACACTGGTCTTGGGGAGAGTTTAAGGTGCGGCCATGGAAATGAGAGAGTGCATGTGAACATGGAACAAGATGAGGCTAGGCAGAGTCATGGAGATGGCTAGCTAGCGGTTGATGATGATGATGGTGACAATGTGACGGGCTCAAGACATTGACGTGGCGATCCAATGGCTATGCAATTTGAGTTCGGTTCTGATTGTGCGACTGAAGAGAGGGGCTGTGTTGGTGCTTGTGATGATGGACGTGGGTGTGGTTTGTGCTCTGGACGGGGTCATGGTGACGAGTTGATGCGGTGACAGGGCTGTTCCTACCTTTTGGCTTATGGTTTCAATTTTTTCTTTGGTTTATAAGGGTCATGCGATGAATGGGTGATGGTTTGTTGATGGGGCTATTCTATTTTGATTTTTTCTGGTTTGGGGCTTTGGGTATTGATATATTTGTTTGTGGATGTTGCTAGTTTTGAAGTTGTTTCTGGTTCTTGGTTTGGATTAAGCTTGGTTGATAGGATGAGGCTAAGTGTTTTTAGACTGTTAAGGAAGAGATTCTATGATTGTTTTGGTTGTTTTGCTTTTAAGTGGGGGACTTGATTTTGTTTGGCTTAATTTTGTGTTGAGAAATTGTTTGATTTGATACGGTTTCATGCTTTTTCCTTTTTTCTTTTGGGGGTTGATTTTGGCTTATTATTTGGCATTCTAGTTCAAGGTTTATGGCTTTGTTTCATGTGTTTGCTGTGTATTTGGCTCATGTTTATAATGGTGATTCAAGGTGGTTGAAGGCACAACGCAACACACAAACAAAATTTGCAATCCATGTAATATGAACCTATCTATGAAAATGTAACAGCATAGAACCCTACTTGTGAGTCCAAACTCTCTTCCTCTCCTACTCCAAGAATTTTTCAGGAACAAGACTCCTTCTATACTCTGCTTCTACAATTACTTCTTGGTTTTTGTCTGTGAAATTTTTTTTTTCGATCCTTTTTTCTATTCCCCTTCTTGTTGTTGTTGCATTGCCTTTTATAGAAAAAAATAGCAAGTTGATTTGCGTAGGCCTAAGAGTTAATCATTAAACTACTTTCTTGGGGGGGTTTGATGCATCCTCTCTACTAGTTTCTCATAAACAACTTGCAAATTTTGCAAGTGGTGATTGACATAAGCGATGTAACTTCTCTCTCTTTTTTCTTTTTTCTTTTTTTTTTTTGTTTTGTTCCTTTTTGGGCCAGGAGGAACTGATGACCTTCAATTTTTTTTTCTTTGGAATTGGGTTGTAATTCAAGAATTATGGGCTTGAGTCAAGATTAGGCTGAAGTTCCTTTTCTTTTTTTGGGTAATTTTGGCCTCAACAAAGAAAAGTAAAAGAGAAAAGAAAGAACAAAAAAATTATTTGGGCTGAATTGTGGTTTAAAAAATTGTCTTTTATTTCCTTTTTTATTTTCTTTTGTTTTTAATAAATAAATATATAAAAAATTTGAACTAACAAACAAAAATTTCTATGCTAAATTTATTTACATTTTTGTTTTTGCACCCCGACAAAATTGGTTGTTCATAGAGACTATGATAATCTATGCTCAAAATTTGTCTAGGTTCTTGGTGCCAATTGTAACATCCACCGGATTTTTTTTTTTTATCATTTTTTTCCTAGTTGTTCGGTTTTTATCGAATAATTGAAGTTAATTAAAATTCGATCAAATAATTATTTCGGATCAATTAATTAGCAATTAATTGAGATTAGATGTAAGGGAATTACGTTAAAAGTATAAGAGATTTCATAGAAATTTTCTTAAACTAATTTGCCGATTCGAAGGAAATCGGTAAGATTACGGTATTTTAAACTATCAGAACCAAACCAATAGAATTATATGCCCAAACCCTATGATTTAAGGCTAAATACTCGGCCAATTAAGCCTATATGGGTGGCGCCACCAAGGCCACAAGATGAAGGAAGTTGGTTGAAATTCAGCCTTAAGTTCTCAACCAATCAAATTGCAAGTTTCCAACTACTTCCTCAAAGTTTTAATAACATATTCCTTCCTTTTCCCTTCTGCAAAATTTGCGCCATCTTCTCTCCTTATTTCAGCCTTCTTCTTCTCTTGTCCTCTCAACCAACTCCATCAAATTTTCAAGCTTTGATAAGGTTCCATCAACTTGAGCTCAAACTTAGCAAAATCACACTTAAAGGAGGTAGAGATTCAACTTGTTCTTGTCTTCTTGGGTATGGGTGGCTGATTGAGGCTTTATTTTCTCACTTCTTGATATGATGATTGAATGAATATGATGATCTTTGGTTGGTTTGTTGGGTGTTTTTGATGTTAAAATCGATTAAGGAGTAAGAAAGGGTGAAAGTAGGAAGAAGTGAGGGGCTGAAAGACCAAAAATCTCTCAGCAGTCCGTATGACGGAGTGTACGGCTCCGCCTACAGTAGTTTAAATTTGATGAAACTATTTTTATGTGAAACTAGACATTCAGGGCTTTCTATACATATATAATATAAGGCCATTAGATTAGTATTGAGAGATATATGAATTTTGGAAGTTCGACCTAGGTTTTTGAGTTTGATTCTAGGCAGACTAGGTTGTTCAGGGCAAACCTTGTCCTATACAACTTGGAATTGAATAAAACCAACTTTGTTAGAAATCTTACACATAGGAGAATATTATATAAAAATTTTCGAGTTAGATGAGGTCCTGTTTGCTCCCAGTGGCTCGAGAAAGTTGCCTTATGTCCAAACCGGGCCAAAATAAGGCAGTTCAGGAAGGTCATATTTCAGGACTTATAACTCAAGCTCCACTAAAGCAAATGAAATGGAACTTATTGCAAATGAAAGTTTGTCCTGTTAGCTGTAATATTATACCAATTTTATATGATTTGAACTGGCTTTCGATTTTTAATAGATTTTTAATTTTAAGTGTATAATTCTAGCCAGCTATAGGGCAGGCTGAGATAAAACTTAAATAACTTGAACTACATTTATCAAAATTAGATGGAACTAAAGAGGTTAGAAAATAGACACATAATACTTCAACGTATCCAAAATTCAAGTCTAAGTGAGTTAAAATGAATTTAAGGCTTAATTTCTAAAAACTGACAGAGTTGAAGAATATGAGCAGGATTCACAAAATTAAAGGATTTGGCACCTTAATGCATATATGAGTTCAAGTAAAGCCTAAGTGTTGCAATTCCATGTTGGTGCTTGAAAGATTAATGCATTATATTTGATCTCTTATTGTGACTGACTGTCTTTTGGAACTCGCACTATTCATGGGGAAACGGATTTGATCCGTTATGTTGCTAAGTTTTCAGTAGAATTGTAAGAAAGTTATGAGCATTTATATGTTATGAATATGTATGTGCAAATCATGTATACAAGGATATATGAAAGTAAGTAATGAAGCATATGCATGAGTGCATTCAGTATGTCTATGCATGATTATGTATGAGAATGAAAGGATATGAACATATTAAATGTGGATCTCTTCACCTGGAGGCAGCTATGAGATTCCTCCTTGTAAAGGCAGTTAAATAAGATAAGATTGGATCCCTTCATTTGGAGGCAGTTATTTGGGTCCCTCCAGGTGAAGGTAGTTAAAAGACAAAGATGTGGGTCCCTTCACTTAGAGACAATTACACATTGGGTCATTCCCTATGAAGGCAGCTAAAACTTTTGGGTCCCTCTATGTTGGAGGCAGTTGGCCAACTGAGTCCCTCTGACCTAGAGGCATGTGGGTCCCCTTGCAGGTCAATACTGTGTGACGACGGTCACGAGTTGAGCTCATTCCTAGATCAAGCTATCCTAGGGCAACAAAGATTAAAGGCAAGGACATATGTATGCAGACACCCTAGGGACGGCGATACGTAACGTCTAGGTGTGCTAAGAAAAGAAAGCCAATAAAGTTAAAGGAAAACACCAGTGCATTTGCATGAATTCAAATATGAATATTTGCATAATTATATCCCATGTTTTATTGATGCTGAGACTATTCTATCTACTTATGCGGTGATTATTATTCTAAATATAAAATATTGTCAATGTGACTCAAGTGTGTGAAATAAAATGAACTCTACTTCGGACAATATGTTTTCAAGCTATAAAACGGAACAGTTCTTATAATATGTTCACTTGTTTTTATAATAAACCGAAGCAGCTGGAGATAATAACGATGACATGGTATGAAATCTCTTAATGAATCCTACTGAGAATTTAAAATTCTCACTCCTATTTTCGTGTAATCTCCAGATAGCTCGAGAAGTTTTGAAGACGACTGAAGTTGCTATCAGAAAAGGTCCACTCAGGTAACAGTAACAACTCCTAAGTATGGTACTATGACTTAAGCATAGTATTGTATTTCGGGAGAATGTTACTCCAATACAAAGGAAACTTCTCCAAATCAAAAACATCAAGGAAAAAGGGGAAATCGGCTTTGTGAGATTTAACTTTGAAAGATCTATCTTTAAACTATTTGCAAGAGCTAGAATAAAGAAAGATAATCTTCTACTAAGGTTAGCTACTTAGAGTTATTCAAAGGCCTTTCCACACGCCTGTGGCTTGAAAATAAGAAAAGAATACTTCAAGTGTGGGCTAAACCCCTAAAAAATCCATCAAGTTCTCAAAAGATCAGATGAAGGTCCAATTATTCGAATGGAGGTGGGTAAGAGCCACGTTTGTTTGGTTTAGGCAAGCAATATGAAAATCAATTGATCTTATGTGAATATTAATTGATCTCCTCTTTATTTGTATATATGAATTTCATGTCTATTATTTCATATTTATATAATTTTTTATTTAATTATAATTATAATATTATGTTATATATGCACTCACTTTTAATTCTATTGCCATAAAATGTGAGAAAAGAAATAGATGTCCAATTTAATAATATTCAAGCAAAACTGAAAAGTACAACTTTCACACATTCGAACTATTTGTGTTACCCATTACAGGATGAATAATTTATTTCTCTTCTCTATCTCTTTCTTTTTCATATCTTATTTTAAAATTTAAATTTAACATTTTAAAAAGTGATATATATCATGAACCTTAATCATTTTTACATTTTTTAATATCAAACTTTAAATGACAAAATAGACAATGAGTAAACAGATATTTCGACTGTTTCTCTGCGAGATACTCTATGAGTCCGATCCCATGGAGGCTATTTGGCTAGTTTCCTCCTTAGAGCATCCTAGTTTTCATGCTTATGGTGCTTTGATCGCAGATATTATTGAGTTGTTGCTCGCTTCTAGGCTATTTCCTTTAATCACATTTAGTTGGAAGCAAATGCTTGTGCTGATGGGTTGGGTCATATGGGATCAATAGGACGATAGCATGGTTGTGTGGTGCATGATCCTCCTGCGAGTCTTTCTACCCTCCTCCTTGCTGACACAATGGGAGTTGTCCTCCTTCATTAGTCTCTTTTTGATCTCAAATGTACCAAAAAAACAAAAAAGATTATTTTCATCCTCAAACTCTTGTATTTAAATATGATATCTATTTTTAAAATGTTATAATTAAAAAGATGATGGGAAAAAGAATAAGAAAAAAAACTAAATTAAATAAAAATGTAATTAGCTAGAAATATATTTTTTTTCAAAGAAATGAGTGGAATAGAAAGAAAAGATTAAGGAGAGAATTACAGCTATCCTCCTTGAGGTTTTCAAAAAACACATTAAACTTCAAACTTTTATAAACTTAACAGAGGGGGTGTTCATGGCCCGGCCCAACCCGCTAACTCGTCTTGACCCGTAGCTTGTTGGGCCGAGTTTAGATTGTGAAATTTGAACTAGTGCATTTTTCGGGTTAGGTTTGGGTCATGTTTCGGGTTAGCCCAACCTAGCTCAAAGTTAAATAGTTCTTTAAAAATTTTATTTTTAAAAAAATTAATAATAAATTATAATATTTTTATACTTCAATCAATATATTTTACATAATATGATGCTATTTTTATCTTGATATAATTTGTTTTGAAATATGTTTCGTAAAATATTTCTTAAATTTTGTTTTTTACTTCTAGAATTTTATGATTTTACTATATATAATATCTAAATCTTTATATATTATGTAAATGTTAGGTTGACCTGGTTATTAATCGAGTTATTATCAGGTCAAGTTTGAGTCCACGAAAATGGCCCAATCTCAAAATTAGGTCAAGTTTAGGTTCGATTTAACTCGTCCTTTGTACACCCCTACTTAACACTCCACTCCAATAATGTTAAATCATTTTATAGTATACTCCTTTAATAAAATAATCTACCAAACTAGGATATTTCATAATAATTAAAAAAAATGTAAATTTTGTGATGCCATCATTTTGTGTTGTTCAATGGCATATAGTTTAAACCTAAATAGATAACATACATTGATTGAAGGTTAAATACAATCGTTGCTGGCTTTTTTGTGCTTAGCATGACAGAACATAATTATTATTTGAAAACAACAAATAATTTCTTTTGTTTTGTAATTACAAATATGGACTATCTATTGGTATTACTAAATACATGACATTTTTAATTTTAGTATAAATTTAATTTTAATATACTATCAATACAATAATTTTTTTTACATGATCATCAAATTAGATATTATAGCGTTACTAAGGGTGTTTGATTTTTACCTAATTACCTTGAAAGTCACATGAGAAATAAAATATGATTAATTATTGGTGTAAAATATTTCACACTAACAATATATCAAAATTAATTTTTTTTATTATACCATTCACATGAATAATTTATTATTCATTAAAAAATGTACTCAATACAATGATCTAATGTGATATTTATGATACTTATACATACTATTAATTGTGCGCGTAGAAGAACTTCACTCTATAAGTTAGAAAATATTATTTTAACCTAAAAAAAGTTAGAAAATATTATTATTAATTATTTAATTAATTCATGCAAGACAATAACAACCAAAAGCAAAAGTCAATAAAAAAAAAAAACCAAAAGCGAAAGATAAACACATTAACTTTTTTCTTACTTACAATTGTAGAATCAATTAACCCATATAATCTCTTTTACGTATAGAACATGACACAGGAGAGAAACATGTAAAAAACAGAGAGAAACCTTAAGAAAGAAGAAAGAAAGAAAGAAAGAAAGAAGGAAGGAAGGAAAGATTGAAGTGGAATCAGGAATGTTAACTTTATAAAAATTTGGAGTCTAATGTATTTTCTAAAAATCTAAAAGGTGGGTGTAACTTCTCAAAAATCAAGATATTTTTCTTTTATCAATTAAATTTTTTATTCTTTTATCCTTTTAAATTAAGAGATAAAGAAAATAGCATAATTAAGAGATAAAATCACTTTCCTTTTTCAATGAAGTTGGCTCATCTTATAGTTATTTTATTGATCATGCATTACTATGAATTAAGTTCGGTGTTTAGATTCTTTTGTTGGTAGATTAACTATCTCTATAGTCCACAATCATCTTTCTCTCAGTCTAAATCCCATGCACCAAAGAAAGTCTCTTTTCTTCATTCATGAAAAATATATCTTTTGGTTCCTTTCTTTATCTCATTCTCCATTTTATGATTAATCATTCTTTTTTATTTTCTGCCACACATAGAGCTGTTCTACGTTAGAGAAAGTAAATGATGGTTTATTTTAGTCTCTAAAATTACATACGTACTTCACTTTATTCCTTAATACTAATAAATTAACAATTTAATCTCTAAAATTGTAAAATATTAATTAAGTTAGTCCCTAAAACCTTATTTCTAAAGGCTAACTTGAATCATCATAGATATTAACTTAAATTATATCTTATAATTTCAAAAACTAAATCATTGATTTCTTAATTTTAGGGACTAAAATAAAATATACATATAACTTAAAAATTGTAGGGATCAAAATAAACGTATGCATAAAAAAAAAAAAGTTTCTTTGTACAAAGTTTAAACCTTTTCTCTTCTATACTTTTTCATGTTTGACGGTCGGGATTCTGTCCTTAATTTCCTTTCCTACGTGGTTATGTCATCACGTTACCTTTTTCTGCTATTACTTAACCAGTCCAGTCTCGACGTCTTAGTTCTCAGTTCTCCGCAGAGAGGCTTGCTTCACGGTGAAGGATTCTGAGTCTTAAGGCAAAGCAAGAACAAAGGGCTCATTTCCACAGGGAAATCAAGAGCAGTTTCTGGGTTTTTCTTTTTCATTCATTTGCCGTTGAAGGTAATGTTCCATAACTATATTAGTCTTTGAGTTTAGTCCTCAACTCTGCACTCTCACCAAGCACCTTTCTTTTCTTCAACAGCCTCATTTACTCTTCCACCCCTGCCATAGTATGTTGTAAATCTTTTAACTTTAAACTAAAAACTGCTCACATAGGTCTCTCTTCGCAAAAAAAAAATAGCAAATGCTTGTTCACCCAAATAACATGATAGTGAGAGATCAAGGCCTAAGTAGAAATGAGCAATGAGTTCCCTTCTCGTGTGTTATCCACAGTTACAATAGTCTTCTTTGAAAGAAGTGAGAAACTTTGTTGTTTACCCTCACAACATCTTGGTCTATGATACAAAAACTCATAATATTTAGCATGTCAAAATTTTAAGCCTATATAGCTCAAACCTAAGTTATTAAGCTGGAATTTTAGATGTCTACGTTGTATGCCTTAGTCTTGATGAAGCATTGTGGGTAGCTTTATTTGATGAAATTTCTTGTTTAAATTTGTTCATTTGTGTATAAATGCAATGTGTATATGTTTTATATAGTAATTCTTCCCTTCATAAAATGTTTATTCTTGTTCCATTTAATAATAATATGTTATTTTTTAATTAATGGATAACATTTTATAATCCCATACTAAATGCGTTTCCGATCAACCGTCGAAGCATAAGATATAATTTGTTCATGCATTAGGGGGACTACATTAATGAAAGTTAAGTCTTGCTTCTGAGTTTTGATACGAAGATAATTCATTCATTTGATGAAGAAAATGTAAACTGTTTTAAGTATTACCCTTAACCAATTTTTATGCGGATTATACCACAAAACACTAATGCCTTTTGATAAATTGTAGAGTGCATCAATTACAAAGGTGTGATGATAATTTAAAATTAACATATTTCATTACAAACGTCTTTGGCTAAAATCCAATGATTTGATATTAGCATTACTCATATGAAAAAAAGAAACTGGGTTCTTTTACCAAAAAAACCTTGAGTTTTTCCCCTGTGTTCTGAATCTTCCCAAGCTTGACTTCAACTTTTCTTCATTTTTTTTTTTTTTGACCTTATTTTGTTTACTTAGAGAGGATGGCAAGAAGATATGAGGGATGTGCAGTGGGAATCGACCTTGGCACAACTTACTCCTGTGTTGCAGTATGGCAGGAGCAGCATTGCCGAGTGGAGATCATCCACAATGACCAAGGCAATAAAACAACACCTTCTTGTGTTGCTTTCACAGATAACCAAAGGTTGATTGGTGATGCTGCTAAGAACCAGGCTGCCACCAACCCAACCAACACTGTCTTTGGTATTTGATCTTCTTTTGTCTTCTTTTACTTGTCTACATATTTTTTTCTATGTTTCCAAATAATTGCTAAGAGTCATTATTATTCTTTCAGATGCTAAGAGGTTAATTGGTAGGAAGTATAGTGATCCCATTGTTAAGAATGACCTCATGCTGTGGCCATTTAAGGTCATTGCCGGTGATAATGACAAACCCATGATTGCTGTTATGCACAATGGTCAAGAAAAGCACCTTTCTGCAGAGGAAATCTCATCTATGGTCCTCACAAAGATGCGTGAGATTGCAGAGGCATATTTGGAGTCACCTGTAAAGAATGCAGTTGTTACTGTGCCTGCTTATTTCAATGACTCTCAGCGTAAAGCCACCAAAGATGCTGGTGCCATTGCTGGCCTCAATGTTATCCGGATAATCAATGAACCCACTGCTGCAGCGATTGCATACGGCCTTGACAAAAGGACTGATTGTGTTGGAGAGCGAAATATTTTCATCTTTGACCTTGGAGGTGGTACTTTTGATGTGTCTCTTCTTACTATTAAAGATAAGGTCTTCGAAGTTAAGGCCACTGCTGGAAACACTCACCTCGGTGGAGAAGACTTTGATGACAGAATAGTGAACTACTTCGTAGAAGAGTTCCAAAAGAAGAACAAAGTGGATATTAGTGGGAATCCAAGAGCCTTGAGGAGGTTGAGAAATGCCTGTGAGAGGGCAAAAAGGACGCTTTCATACGCTGTTAATACCGTCATTGAGGTAGATGCTTTATTTCAGGGCATTGACTTTCGTTCATCAATCACTCGTGCTAGGTTTGAGGAACTCAACATGGACCTCTTTAGAGAGTGCATGGAAACAGTAGATAGATGTCTCATTGATGCCAAGATGGACAAGAGCTGTGTACATGATGTGGTCCTTGTTGGTGGCTCTTCTAGGATTCCCAAAGTGCAGCAGTTGTTGCAGGAATTCTTCACAGGGAAGAATCTCTGCAAGAGCATCAATCCTGATGAAGCTGTTGCTTATGGTGCAGCAGTTCAGGCTGCTTTGTTGACTGAAGGAGTTAAGAATGTTCCGAACTTAGTGCTATTGGATGTTACTCCGCTGTCTCTCGGTACGGATGTACACGGGGATGTCATGAGTGTAGTGATTCCTAGGAATACTACCATTCCTGTAAAGAAGACACGAGAATACGTCACAGTTAAAGATGACCAAACTGTTGTTCGGATAAGTGTTTATGAGGGTGAAAGGACAAGAGCCAGCGATAACAATTTGCTGGGTTGGTTTCGGCTTTCAGGCATTCCTCCCGCTCCTCGCTGTTATCCTTTTAATGTAAGCTTTGCTGTAGATGAAAATGGTATCTTAACTGTCTCTGCTGAAGACGAAACCACTGGCAATAAGAATGAGATTATCATAACCAATGACAAAGAAAGACTATCAACCGAAGACATTACAAGATTGATTAAGGAAGCTGAGATTTACCAGGCTGAAGATAAGAAATTCCTTGAGAAGGTTAATGCAATGAATGCTTTGGATGATTATGTTTACAAGATGGGGAAAGCTTTAAACGATATGAATATCAGTTCTAAGCTTTGCCCACAGGACAAGGAGATTATCAGTTCTGCAGTTGATAAGGCCACAAATTTACTTAGTGACAAGGAGGAAGAAATAGGTGTGTTCAAGGACTGTCTGAAGGAGGTTGAGAGCATCTTTGAACCCATCATGCGCAAGATCAACTAGTCTTTTTCTGTTGGTAATGATATTTTGGTATAAAAACTTGATATTGTGCATGTGATAAATGCTAATCTTCATTAATGATGTTATCTAGATGTATTTGAACGCAGAAACAGCTATGCTTGAGGATTATGAAGGAGGTTGAGAGCATATTTCACTCCATTATTCTCCTTTGTTAATGTATTCTCTGCTACAGACTAATTTTGCATGTGATAAATGCAAGTCTTTATGACTGATATTATCTCAATAATTTTGTAGTTTTATATTAGATGTTCTCTTGAAATTGTTCCTATGTAGTAGACATAACAAATTCTGCAGATTGTCTAAAAATAATTTATGGCTTTATATTGAATGCTCTCTTGAAATTGTTCTATGTAATGGACATGACTTGCAGAATTGATCCTTTAAACACATTTCCCTTCTATCACTCGGCAAATTGTATTAGAAACTAGTGCGGTGACCCTTTCGTGCATGGTTTGTTATCATAATATAAATTGAATTTATAAATTAATTTACAAATTTAAATAATAATTAATTAAAAAGTACTTAATGTTGTGAAATATTATTTGAATTTGAATATCGATATCTATATCTTTATCTTGATCTAATTAAAATTTAATTAGATAGAATCTGTTATTTGATCATATCTTATATCTTTCATCCTTTGGTTATAAATAGCCCTTTAGGTGCTCCATGTATGGCACCCCTTTTGAGAATATCAATAATAGAATTCTCCTATTTCTCCTTTTTCTCTACTCTCTTTACTATTATTTTTATAACACGTTATCCGAGACTCTACCATCTATATGAAAGCCTAAGGTAAAATACTTTACCAAAGTGAAGGCTTGAGGTAAGATACTTTAAATATGTTAATTTTTTTTTTGTAATTTTGAATTTGTGATCTTGATATTTTGGAAAGGAAATATTTGTCTTAAATTATAGATGCTAAAATTCATATTGAATCACTGGATCCTGAAAACATCATTAAACAATGAACGTTGTATCCCAGCATAATAACATAAAATTCATCTTGATTCAATGGGCCCTGAAAGCACCATTAAAAATGAAATGCCGCATCCTAGAAGGACTAAGCAAAATCAATCTTGATTTAATGGGTCTTGGAGACACCATAAAAGAAGGAAATATCGTATCTTACTTGGATTGCGCAAAATCTATTTTGATTCAATGGGTCATAGAGACACCATTAAATAAGAAAATGTCATTGCATCCTGGTAAGATTGCGCAAAATCTATCTTGATTCAATAGATTTTAAAGATACCATTAAATAAGGAAACATTGCATTCTAGAATGATTGCACAAAAAGTATTGATTTCCCTTTATTGTCACTTTTATAAAGGATTAATATTTAAATATTTTACTCTAAAAAATTCTATCGATCTTTAGAGCTGCCTAAAGTAGATATATGAATTGGATTTATTTGTGGGTTATAAGATTTTAAATCTAAAAGTGAATACAACTCCGCAACATTATAAAATTACCTCCCAATTTAAATTATGAGGGGTGATATTACTAAAAGAGATATGTTAGAAAAAGAAATTTTCGACTTTTCATGCCTCAAATGTGCTCCTACAGTAGCAGCATCGAATAAAGGGCTTTACAAAATATTTTGAATTAATTTTATACCTTATTATGACTGAACAAAATAATGAGTTGCCTATGAAAAGACATGAAACCCGCCCAGTTGGCTATGCTCTATTCCCTAAAGTGAATGTACCAAATTATAGCTCCAACAGTGACAAAGGTCATGATTTCAATCAAAATCATGATTAACTCAAAAGAAAATAAATGCTATCACTATAAAATCAAAGTACATTGGTCACGTACCTGTAGTACATAGAGACATTTTGTTTGATCTTTATCAAGTATCAATTGAAGTTACTATATTTGAATTTTCAAATTATTAATATGCTTTTAAATTCAAGTTTTAAAATTTCAAGGCTTTTGAGATATGCAAAAACAAAAGTTGTTGATTTGCTTAAATATAACATGAGATTTAAATTTACATCAATTAATGTAAATTGATGATGTTGATCGTGTTATTGTGTGTATATCTTGTTATTATTCAATATTTATGTGAACACTTATATATAAGCACATTCAATATTTATTTATTCTTCTTTATTATAATTATCATGTACAAATTTCTTTATTGATATACTTCTTTAAAGAAAATAATCAAGATAAATAATATAAATATTTGTCTTATCTTGTGGATAGTACAAGTATGCACACTGTTCTTAAAAGTAAAATATATTTTAATACTACTATTAGATTATTGAAGGCTCTAGAAGAGCTATTATATTGTTTCTTGAATAAACTTTTTTTGAGTTTTAATATATCAATAAGCTCCAGAAGAGCTACTATTTTATTTCCTAAAAAAACTTATTGAGTTTTAATATATTCGTAAGGTCTGGAAGAGTTACAATCTTGTTTCTTGAAAAAATTTATTGAGTTTTAAATATATTCGCCTAAATGAATATCATATTGAGATGAGGAGTAAGGAAAATAATGGGTACCTCCATATTATAACTTGCGCTCCGAGAAAGAAAGTTGTAGTAAATAAATTTGTTATAATTTCTTCCGATCTATATTACACTAATATTGGTATAATTGAGTATATGTTATAGTAAATTAGAAGTTTACTAACTAATATTAATGCAATTAAATAATATTATAGTAAGCCAGAAGTTTACTAATCCAAATAATTTAATTTATTATTTGGCATGATTGATCGGGATATTAAGAGTAATAATAATGTGAAAATTTTTTGAAAACTTATATGTACACTCACTGAAGAATCAAAAGATTTTTCAATTGAATAAGCTTTCTTGTGAAACATGTTATCAAGTTAAACTAATTATAAAGCCATCATTAGGAAAGATTGGATTTGAATCTCCTAAATTCCTAGAAGGAATTTAAGATGATATATGTAGATTAATTCATCCACCATGTGGACTTTTCAAATATTTTATGATTTTAATAGATATATTTATGAAATGATAACATGTGTGCTTATCATCATCTCACAACCTAGAGTTTGGAGATTACTTACGCGAGTTATTCAACTAAGAACACAATTTCTAGATAATCCAATCAAAATAATTTATCTTGATGATGCTAGTGAATTTACTTTTCAAGCTTTTGATGCTTATTGTATGGCCAGTGATATAAGTGTTGAACATCCAATTGCTTATGTTCATATACATAATGGACTACTGTAATCATTTATAAGATGCATCCAATTGGTTACTAGACCAATGCTTCTGAGAACAAATCTCCCAAATTTTACTTAAGTGCATGTTATTTACATGCTGCAACACTTATTCATATAAGGCAAACAAGTTGCCATCAATTCTTTCCCCTATAATTAGCTTTTGGCCAATAGCCAAATATTTCCCATTTAAGAATTTTTTCATGTGCGATATATGTCCCAATTGCCTCACTTTATTGCATCAAAATGGGACCCTAAAAAAAATTGGGAATACATGTTGTATATGACTCTCTCTTTATAGTCAGTTATCTTGAAATACAAATGAGAGATGTCTTTAAGGCTCAGTTTGTAGAATGACAATTTGATAATGTTTCCAACATTGGAAAGAGGGAATAAATAGCTAGAAAAGAAACTAAATTGGAATGCACCATCATTAATCCATTTAGATCCTCAAACAAGGCAATGTGAATTGGAAGTTCGAAAGTATTATTATACATTTGCAAAGAATAACATGAGTTGCTAGATGCATTTTTTGATATAAAAAGGATAACTATGTTCCATATGCTAGCTGAAAATGCCCCAATTCAATTAATGTCCCGATTGGACAATTAAACGCTAGAAGTGTAGTAGAACAACCAGTTCCAAAAATAAAAATCCTTGAAATGGGGCAAATGATTTTATGGAGGCAAATATTTCTAATGATGATACTCTTACTATAGAAGAGGACAGAGATATAGTAAGGACTCTTCCTATAGTCCAAATTTTTGATATAATTGAAACGTCAAAAGATGTTTAGGTACCTGAAAGTAGTCAAGATATTGAAATTGATAAGATCTCAATAAATTATGTCTTTACAGGAGAAAAAAGGAACCAAAGAGAAATTATTGTTGACAACATATTTGCATATAATATAGCACTAAATATTATGCATGAAAATGAGGATCTTAAACCAAGAACCATTGAAAAAAGTCGACCTGAAAAATGATTGGCAAAAAATGGAAAGAAGCCCTACAGATTGAATTAGATTACCTGCAAAATGTGAAATATTTGGATCTATAGTTCAAACACCTAGAAGGTGTAAATCCTATAGGATACAAGTGGGTATATGGAGTAGTGAGTTGATATTTTGTGATCTATGATTATCGAAACTCATAAAGAGATTCCCATAGTCATAGAAAATCTACAAGAAGAGTTTGTGATAAAAAATTCTCGAAGGACAAAATTTTACTTCTGCCTGTAGATCAAGCATTTGACAAATGAAATATTTGTTTGTCAATCAATTTATACAAAGAAAATCTTTAAGTGATTTTATATAGATAAATCATATCCATTAAATACTCCAATGATTGTAAGATCGTTGGATGTGAAAAAGGGTTCGTTTCATCCTCAGGAAGGTAATGAAAATGTTCTTAATCTTGAAGTACCATATCTTAGTGCCATAGGAGCAATTATATATCTTGCGAATAATATAGGATTTGATATAATATTCAGTATAAGTGTATTAGCATGTATGTTTCCTCTCCAAACTAACTAGAGAGGCATTGGAAAGAAATCAAACATATACCTTCACAGAACGATTGATATGTGGCTATTCATATGAATCCAAGTCACAATTAATGGGCTATGTAGATGTTGGATATTTGTCAATGTAGGTCTCAAACAAGTTATTTACATGTGAAAGGCAATGGATCAACATGTTCAAGTGTCATGTGAATTATTTTATAAGAAAGAAACTCCCACAACTTTATACGAAGATAATATAGCATGCATAATTCAATTAAAAGAAGAATATATTTCTTCAAAAGTTTTTATTCACACATGATCTTCAAAACAAGGAGATTGATGTCCAATAAATTTGTTCAAGTGATAATCTTGTAAAGTTATTTACCAAGTCACTGCCTACTTCATCTTTTGAGAAACTAGTGCACAAGATTGGAATGCATCGATTCTGAGACCTTAAATGATGCTCTAAAGAGGGGAAGAAATATTATACTTTTTTTCCTTAATCAAGGTTTTTGTCCCGCTGGATTTTCTTTGATAAGGTTTTTAACGAAATAATTCCCACTATGAGATATTGTACTATTTTTCCTTCACTAAGATTTTTTCCCAATGGATTTTTTCTTAGTAAAGTTTAAACGAGGCATATCCCTAATGGACATCCAAAGGGAGTGTTGTGAAATATTATTTGAATTTGAACATGAATATTCATATCTTTATCTAATCTGATTAAGATTTAATTAGAAAGAATTAGTTATTTAATCATATCTTATATCTTTCACCTTTTGGTTATAAATAGCCTTTGGGTGCTTTATGTATGACACCTCATTTGAAAATATCAATAATAGAATTCTTCTCTTTCTCCTCTTTCTCTACTCTCTTTACTAGAATTTGTACAACACTTAAAATAAATTAGCTAAAAAAATAAAATATTTAATTTAACAGTAGATAAATAAAAGTATCATTTTTTTATAAAATCTTAAAATAAAACACTAATATAAATTATAATATGTATGAAGATAAATTATTTATAATCCAAAATTTAAATTGAAGCAATATATGACTTCTAAAAAATTAATTTGGAATTCTTATAATAAAAAATTATAATAAATTAAAAGTTAATAATTGGCTAATCTTTTTCAATTTACAAAGAAAGAAGTGAGAAATTCTTATTGACCAAAATATAAATTTTATCGCAAAAAATTTATAGAACCATAGTCAGAACTCACTAGAGTGGAATATAAACTTTTATTTATTTATTTATTTATTGGTGCTTATTTACTTTTCTAATTTTTAAGTTGGGATTTAAAAAATCTCAAAAATAATTTCATATTCTTTTCTTTATTCCTCGTACAAATTAATTTACTTTGTGATATAAATAATTTTTCATATTACCTTTCTACCTTCCTAGTACCATGTCACCAACAAAAAGTTATTTTTCCATAAATTTACAAAATTGACTGTTAGAAATTACTAATTTTAAAATTTATATATAAATGGATGAAATTATAAATTTATCTTCATTTCCATATTCATAAATAAATATTTTTATAGATAATGTGTAAATTATAAATATTACGAAATAATCCATAAAAATGACAAATAAATATTTAAAAAAGTATTTTAGATACAACTCATATTTCATATAAATAATCACTTTTTATTTCAATTTTAAGTTGGGATATAGTGCCAAAAAATAATTCTGTATCATTTTTCTTACATCTAGTACAATTTAGTTTAATTAAATTGCATGCGACGTTTATAATATCATAGAATGTAACATAAAAAAATTAAATATTACAAAAAAAATGTCTTTATAGAAATAACTACAAAAAAATTTAACATAATAACTTAATTTCACAATAATAATTACACATAAATTTGTTTTGGTAAAATTTTTGTCATAAATTTTAGTTGCAGATATAAATATTTTTCATGTAAATTATGTATCTCATAAAAAAATTTAAATATTCATTTATACAATAGAAACGTTATTGATTTTATAGTAGAATATCATCAATAATAAATTATTTTTCACATGTCATTTTTTTAAACCACTAAACCCTAAATTCGCAAAATCGACTTCCAAAAAATAGCTACTTTTTAATTTATATATAATTTCGTAAAATCAAAAGTTTATCTTCATCAACATATTCATATATAACTATATATATTCTTAGATATGTAAATTCTAAAATAAATAATACAATATTTTAAGATAAGCTAAATATAAATTATATTTCTTATAAATAATTACTTTTTAATTATTCTTATTATATAATTTGATAGAATTCTTCACGTGTATCTATTTCTTGATTCATCTCCAAAGCATGCCTAACTCTATATCAAGAAAAAAGTAAATAGGTATTTCTTTTTTATTTTTCTTATTTATTTTTTAAACAAAATACATTACAAATTAAAATATTTTAAAGGTATCATGTGCTAATAAGAAGCAAAATATAGCAACGAGCACAATAGTACAATAAAATTTTTAGCACAGACATGCTAAACAATGTCAATTCATTGTAATAGTTAATAGGAAACCAATAAAAAGAAAAATTACACAAAGATAATTGACTTTGGTGGTATCCTAGAGCCTGTTTGGCATTCGTGATGCTTGATAGGATAAAGTTTAGTTGTATAGAATTTGATAAAATTTGAATACTATATAATATTTGGTATGCTATTGTATAATATGATATACTACATAACATAATATTATCTTTTTACTATTACTTACAATTCTAATCAAAATTAAAAATCTAATAAAAAATTATAATACAAAATAGTAATTTTCATTAATAAAAAATCATCAAATAAATATTATTATTCAAATACTTTTATTTTTTAGTATAATTATTTTAAATAATTTTTGTTTTTTATTATATACAAATACAGTTTGTATTAAATAACATTTATTATTTATTTATATATTTTTATTAAGTGTTTTCTATTTTAATAAAATATAGGAAATCAACAAGTATACAATACTCTCTCCTTTATTTATTTTGATATTTTATGTTACTTACTATAAAATATTAAAAAAATTAATAAAGTAGTAATTTTCATTCATTATTTAATTATAAATTTAAAAATTAATGTAATTGTTTATATATGTCTATTTTTCAAAAAATAATTATTTTTAATTTTTATTATATATAAATGCAATTTATATTTAAAACTATTATTTATTTATTTAAGGAATTTAAAACACATTTGGGCTTACAATTATTTGAGATTTTAGGATTTCCTGTGAGATTTACTTGTGTGTCAATGGAGGGAGATGAAGGGGAAAATACAAGGGTGTTCGTGAGAGGGAGAGAGCGCAAAATGGTGTTGTTTTGCTTGCTACCACGTGGGATTGGTTGTTAGTTAGTCCATTAGAGCAAGTAACGATCCATATCATCGTAACTGTAACAGTGATAGGTAACTTTGGGACTAACTATGCCTGACATTTGCACTTGCCATAGACGGTGAGACTTTTTTTAAAAAAACAAAAATCAGGAACTAATATGTTTGTCGAGGAAATTGTTAGGTACCGGTTTGGGATTTACTCAAATTTTTAAAATAAAAATATCAGAAAATTATGTAATAAAAAAAAAAGAATAAGATGGAGTAAAGACTAACTAGTATATATTTACGTCAAAATCATTTTACCTACACTAGCGCCAAAAAAGTATAACAAATATACAAATACAAATAAATAATGTAAAAGAAACATAACACAAATAATGCATAAAGCATATAATGTAAGAAAGATAAAATCGATATGGGAAAACTGATAATGCATAGAAATAACAAATAATGTAAAAACAAAACATAAATAAATAGAATACAAAATAAACCGTAAAAGAAAACGAAGAAATTTAGTGGAAAAGCCATGAAACAAAAAAGACTTACAGTTGAGACAATGAAGAATCCGCGTGGCAATATTCATTTTATCAATATTGTAGAAGAAGAATGAAAAGAAGATAAAAAACAACCAAAAAAAAATTAAAGAAAACTTATTATTAATCCGATCTTCTACACAACCAAAAGAAAAATTACATGAATAAACAAAAGATTAATGTGGGAAAAACATAAAAAAAAAAAAAAGGTGAGTGAAGAAAAGAAATTGAAGTATCTCCAAACATTGCAAAAGAGTGGAAAGTCTCAGTGAGAGGAAGATACAAGAAATGTCGGTTAGAGGGTTATATGACATTAAACAGATAATTAAGACTTAATTAATTTATAGGTCCTTGTTATTTGACTTAATTTTTAATTAAATTCCTATATTTTAAAAGTTTTTAATAAGGTCCTTGCATTATATAAGTTTTTATAATCAAGTCCTTGAAGTAATCTATTATTATAAAATTTTTGGTTAGATTGAATAAATTTTTATGTTTGGTTTTACAAAATTGGGTGAGAAACTATTAAACTATATGAAATTTTTTTTAAAAATTGTAACATTAGGTTGCTCCAAGGATTTAATTACAAAAATTTATTCAATATAAAAATTTTATTAAAAACTTTTAAATTATAGAGACCTAATTAAAAATTTAGTAAATTATAAGAACCTATTGATCAATTAAACCTATAATCAATTGAGATTGTGTCTCGAAATATCATTAGGAAAAATGAAAAAGTCTAAGAGAAAATTCTGCTTTAATATTGTCTAATCAAATGACCTGAAGGGATGTAATAAATATTTGCACAATAAAAAGTAGATAACATGTATTTTTTATACGAATAAATAATATATATTATATTTTAGGAAATTGAAGACATGTGTTTTTCATTTTTTAGTTGAAATCACAAGTATTTTCCTACTTAATGTAATCTTGCTCGAAAACATGCATTTTTCCAAACTTGTCTCAAATATATATATATATATATATATATACACACAAAAAATTACATCATGACATCACAGCTATTTGGAAGAATATTCTTGCTTATGTACATAATATAGGGTTAAGATTAAGTTACACTACTGTAACTTTAAACATAATTATATCACTTAATAATTCTGTATAAAAGTGTCAAATAATTTATGCCAAATTTTATAAAAATTGAATATCAATAAGAATATAATCAAATAACTCTTATTTATATATATTTTAAATATAGATATTATATTAATTTTGATATATAAAAAAAGAATGTCAAACAATTTTAGATTGATATGAAATTTGTAGATATGATCTTTAAGTTATAAACTTCTTATTCCAACAATAAGTTTTGTAAAAAATTGCATACATAAAAAATTATTTAATGGTTTAACAAATGTTTAAAATTATACCAACATAATTTGATGTCGACCTCTATATATATATATATATATATATATATATATAATCTTTAAGTTCTGATTATAAAATGCATTTAAGATAGTGAAATTGTTATTTGTGATTGTTTACATGTTTCATCAATGTACATGTCAGGCTCATTTAATTTTAGTAAATTATAGAGGTTTTTATAGTACTTTTAATATATATTTGTATTTAATTATCAAATTTTAAATTAAGATTCGTACAACGGACCCAAAATAACATAGATTGTCAATAAAGTATAATTCAAGTAGGACCTCTTATGATCTTTATGTTTACGGAGTGTTGTGACTTTAGGTCCAGAATTTAATTCCCTATATTCCTTCTCCTCTTCATTTACTAGCTCCATTAAGAGCTCCTAAGTGCTAAAGAAAATTAAAAAAAGAAAAAGAAAAAGAAAAAGAAGCATACATTGCAGAATGTTACATGAATTATTTATGTATTCATTTGTTTACATTGTTAGGTGATAGGGGATAAGAGAGATGAGTAGCTGAGTTGGAACGGCGGCAGAGGTTAGAAAAATGTGCACAAAATTAATTAATAAATCAAATAGAACAGTGGTCAGCATGAACAAAAAGTAGTTTAATGAGATGAACTGCTACCAACTCCTCAAATCTTTGGCTTTCAGGAAAGAAACTTCTTTTGATCTAATAATCTGCCACTGCCAACAATTCCTGAAAACCATTCTTCAACAATAAATATTTGTTGGGCTAACATCAACATCCCAAGCACTTGTGTCACATATCACCCACCATCTCCACTATTTTTCTCATGCGTGCCCTCCTCAAAGAAAGAAATCATTGAAAAATCTCAGGTGGTACAAATATATGCAGGAGAAGGCTCTCACACACATTATTTAAGAAGGTGTATTATACACCTTATTATCTAAAGACTAAGATAGTGCATTTATATTTCTCATATTTGTGGTACATTATAAAACTTACATTAAACTCAAAACTCGTAACCTTGAATTTGAAATTCATAAACTTGAACTTAGAACTCTAATCTATGTAATGAGCTCAAAACTCGGGACAGAGAGAATTTATAGTATACTATAGATGGAATATACTATTTCTGAGTTCTGAATTAAGGTTTCCCGATTCTAAATTAAGGTTCCCTAGTTTCGACTTTAACTTTCTAAGTTTCAAGTTAACGTTTTCGAGTTCACAACTAAACATGAGTTTTAGATTGTATCACAAATATGAAAAACATAGATGTATCATAACCCTTAGTTTTTAGATTATAAAATGTGTGATACACCTTACAAAGTAGAGTTTGTAAGAGCCTTCTTCAGGGATGCAATATATAATTAGTAACCCTTTTCTTTTTAGATTAATTTCTATGCATTAACAACATAAAATAACTTTATATTATCAGTTAATAGAATTGTAAAAAAAGTGCTAAATTATGGTAGATAATTGTCATAACAGATAGTTATCGATCACGATTTAGCACTTTCTAGCAACTCTATTAGTTAACAATATAAAATTATTTTATACTGTCAATATATAAAACGGTTGGCACAGTTGGTAAAAAATGAACTTGTATCCCACAAAGACTTAAGTTCGATTCCCGCTACAAATATGAGCCTAGGGGTCATGCCCTGATCTTGGTGGAATAATTAGTACCGAACCCATCTAAACTTTTATTTTTTTTAAAAAAAAAAATCTTCTATTTCACCTAGCTACGAATAATTTTATCTCTTTCTTCTTCTTTTTTTTCCCAATCAACGAGTCATTATTTCAATTTAAACTTAATATTCTTTATGAAAAAAATTCCATTTTAATTATCAAAATTGTCAAATAACTTCTGAGAAACAAAAATCTTTTTATGTGCCTTTATATAGGAGTTTAAATTTTCTAGATAACTGAATTCTTACCATGATGCGAAGGTCTCTGACCCACATAGTCAGGACTCTGGAAAATCTATTAGAAGCCACATTTTTTTCTAAATAAATTCCTTTTCGTACTTTATTTACCTGATTGATGCCAATAAAAAATAGCTGGTTTCACCCATTTGGTAGATAAGCAGAATTGGAACTGAACTTCATAAACTTACCATGCCGTATGTCAATGATTCGTTTCCAAAAGGTGGAAAATAAAGTTTTCTTTTTTATTTTTTTTTCTACTTTTTTTCTTTTTTTTTTTTCCCTAATTTCTCTCCCCATCCAAGGAAAAGTATAGAAATTAAGTTACTAACAGTGGAGTTGAATTTGACACTCACAAATATGGTTGAGAGTATCCATCACAATGCGATCGCCATATTTACAGGGGATCGTGTGTTAATTTTCACAAATTTCAATATATTTAATAGAGACATAAATTGTTTATTTTTTCATAGTTTTACTGTTCTCGAAATAACTATTAAGAAATCATGTGTGTTAATTTATGAAAAATTTAGTTTACTTACTAAAGAATTGAAAGTGACAAAAATCTATCTTTTTTATATTTTCTGTATATTTGTTTATTTCCAAATAAATAAACTGAATTTTTTTAAAAATTAACACCTGATCCCCTACTAAAAAAGTGCATGAAACGTGAGAAAGGTGGAGAGAGACGATTCATGTCCTAAGCAAATATATTGAATTCTCCGAAAACTAAAACACCATCACCATTGTCCAATAATTTCATGCACCCCAAGTTTTGTATGTACCATGCTCTCGGTGTGTTGTGAGGATGGTAGAATTCTCACCAAACAACAAGAAATTAAGTTCCAATTACCAAAACTCCAATAAAAGTTATAGTTGTTTTTGTACTTAGATTTTCTTAATTTGTTGTGGCGTACATGTCATCTTCTTGACTTAAAAATCAGGTAGAGAACTGTATATCCATTACGCCAACTGTTATGTTAGCTGGGAATCGTTGTACTTTACCCAATATGGTTAGACCAAACCCAGCATCTGATGTGACCACCTAGTCCATTAGAAATGAAATGAGAAAAAACAAAAAATGGCATCACCCAGAAACTCAACTGTATCTTAGCTTCAAAAGTTGTCTTAGTTGATGGATAACTACTTTATGTGATACACAAGAAAAATAATAGAACTTTCTGGCCAGCTTCTTTTTGTTTTCTGGTGTGTACAATTTGTCTTTTTTTTTTTTATTTGTACTTATAATAATGTATTAAAGTATTCGACCAACTGATTAAAAGGACATGACAACTGAGATTGCCCCTTTATAAGGTTGTCCTTCCTGCTCAATTTGCATTGTGCATTCTACAGAGTGTAGCTAGTCATCATAGGAGAAGCTAGCATATCTGTGTCTTGTGTGTGAGGCAGAGACAATTCAAAAGGGTGTTCATGGAGATGATGTGGATTCGAATCATAGTGCTACTAGCAGCTTGCATGCTTCCTTTATCAGCGGAAGCCATGGTTCGCCACTACAAGTTCAATGTAGGTGCATTAATCGCAGTTTTATTATCATGTCATGCTAAGCATTGTAGAATCAAACTTGCTAAATTAATGATATTGGAACCACATGAAAGAAGAAACCACATGAAACAGCACATGAGTAGATGTGCTAACTCTTCACTTAGAAAAGCATGCATATTTATGTTTTCTCACTCGACTACAATTGTTTTCTTGAAAATATTCGTGCATATGGGAATTTTAAAATTTGAAGTGGGGTTCTGAATTGTGGCTTGGTTTAGTTTAGCTCTATACATCTGCGTGAATGAACTGATTGATATCTATGTTGCAAAAGCGTAAGTTCGCTATTTTTGAGTATCTCGCAGGATCATAGTGCATCAGATGTTGAAGATGTAAACATCTAAAATTTCAACTATTCTGTCATGAAATGACAACTATGAGTACTTTTTCATGCAAATAATTATGTCTCATCTAAAACATTTTATTGCTGCATGAAAGAGCCTAAGTTTAATGTAGGTAGAGTTGTCATTTATTGATGAATATAATTGAAAAACAAGCCTTGTAAGGAAGCTTAAGCCCCGTCAAGGTGTAAAGTGATGCTTGTCTTTTTCTGTTATTGTTGTCACTCGTAATTTTTTATAAGTAATTATTATTACCTACGTTAAGTCCTGTTGACGCCTTAATAATCTTCTACATGACTGTACAAAGTAATAGCTAGTTGGGCACATTGTTGACCTTTTAAAAAGAAAAAAAAAAAGTCCATGTATTTAGCTTATTATCTGAACATTAAGGCCTCTTTTCTAAGTAGCTAGTATGCACGCCAATTCTTTTGGCAAGTCAATGCCTCATATTTAAGCCGAAAAGAGAATTGCATATTTCATGGTACAAACGAGGTAAAAACAGAGATTTTACGGTTGCAATAGTCATATAAATTAAGCATTTGATGATAATAGGTTGGTATACAATTTAATTTATAGTAGGGAATCCCCTGCATTATTATTTATTCTTCTATATATTTTTAGTTAAAAATTTCTGTGTTAGTACACTTTTAGTAGCTGATTCAATCAGAACGGTTAAACTACCGAGAGGCCTTTGAGTTGTAAAACAACATTCCAATTTGTTCAATTAGGCTGAGGCTAGTGCCCACTAAAAATATAGGAACCTTCATACCTTTATCGAACGGCAAAGTGCTAGCGGTATTGTTGTTGAGCAATGCAAGGCACTCAAGTTTGGTAGTTGTTGCAGTCTTGCAGACTTGCAGTTACACTTCTTGTTGGTCAAGAATGTTGCAGTCACACTGGTTCCTGATTCTTTCATAGTAGTGGCTATTAATTTGGTTAATGTTATTCTGTACAGGTGGTGATGAAGAACGCCACAAGATTATGCTCCACCAAGCCCATAGTAACCATAAATGGGAAGTTCCCTGGGCCCACCATCTATGCTAGGGAAGATGACACTGTTCTGGTAAAAGTGGTTAACCATGTCAAGTACAATGTTACCCTCCACTGGTGAGTGTGCTACAACTACTCTCTCCTATCATCCAACCTTAATTAATCTTTTATCCGTTTTCTTAGTAATACCTTTGGAATAAAAAATTAAAATTGAACAGGCATGGAGTGAGACAGTTGAGGACAGGTTGGGCTGATGGGCCGGCATACATAACCCAATGTCCAATTCAACCGGGCCAGGTCTACGTGTACAACTTCACCCTCACAGGGCAAAGAGGCACACTTTGGTGGCATGCACATATCCTATGGCTTAGGGCCACTCTACATGGTGCCTTGGTCATTCTGCCCAAGTTTGGAGTTCCTTACCCCTTTCCAAGACCCCATATGGAACAAGTTATCGTATTGAGTCAGTTTTTTTTCCTTCTACTTCATATATGTTATAGATGTTTGGTAATCCAAGTTAAAAAAAGGAATCACAGTAATTGCTTTACTTTGAAAATTGAAACTACATTATATAGTCAAATAGGATTGGGATCATACTTCACAAATCTAAGATTGTTTCAATTTGGTTCAGGTGAATGGTGGAAATCAGATACTGAGGCTGTAATAAATCAAGCTTTGAAATCTGGGTTGGCCCCAAATGTCTCTGATGCCCACACAATCAATGGCCACCCGGGGCCTGTTCAACATTGTGCAGGTGATACCCATGATCCTAGCCCATTAACATATAACACAATTAGACCATGTCTACGACTCAACTTGAAACTTAAAATCAACAAGTTCCCATGGTAGTTCGAGCCAAAGATGGAACCAAAATTCATAACTGACAATAATAATCAGTTAATTTCTCTATACACAAGATGTGACTATATAAATAGCATATAATTCATCTATCTTGTGTGTGCAGGAGGATTCAAATTCCAAGTTCAACCTGGAAACACCTACTTGCTAAGAATAATCAATGCTGCACTCAATGAAGAGCTCTTCTTCAAGATTGCAGGCCACCAACTCACTGTTGTTGAGGTTGATGCTGTCTACACAAAGCCTTTAAAGACAGATACCATTGTTATAGCACCTGGCCAGACCACAAATGTGCTCCTAAAAGCGAACCGTGCAACCGGCAAGTACTTGGTGGCAGCCTCTCCTTTCATGGATTCTCCAATTCTAGTGGACAACATCACTGCCACTGCCACCTTACACTACACTGGCTCCCTTGGTTCCACCATCACCACCCTCACTTCCCTCCCTCCCAAAAATGCCACCTCAGTTGCCACCAATTTCACAGACTCCCTCAGAAGCCTGAATTCAGGAAAGTACCCTGCTAGAGTCCCATTAAAGGTTGACCATTCCTTGTTTTTCACTGTTAGCCTTGGTGTCAACCCTTGTGCTACTTGTGTCAATGGTAGCAGGGTGGTTGCAGCTATCAACAATGTCACCTTTGTGATGCCTAATATCTCCCTTCTCCAAGCACACTTCTTCAACATAAGTGGAGTATTCACTGATGATTTTCCTGGAAGGCCTCCAGTAGTCTATGACTTCACAGGGAAACAGCCAGCAAATTTGAGGACCAATAGAGGAACAAGGGTGTATAGGCTTGCTTACAACTCTACAGTTCAAATAGTCTTGCAAGATACTGGAATGATAACGCCTGAGAACCATCCTATTCATCTTCATGGATTCAACTTCTTTGTTGTTGGTAGGGGACAAGGGAATTTCAACCCCAAAAGGGACACCAAAAAGTTCAACCTTGTGGATCCTGTTGAGAGAAACACAGTTGGTGTCCCATCAGGTGGATGGACAGCTATCAGGTTCCGGGCTAATAATCCAGGTAAATTTACAAATCCAATTGTTTTTTAAAAATCTGAGGCTACAAAATTTATGTAAAGATAAATGGATTTTCATGTCAGAGTTTTAATATATGATATATGGTGTTCTATTTCTAGGGGTTTGGTTTATGCACTGCCATTTGGAAGTTCATACAACATGGGGACTGAAGATGGCATTTGTGGTGGACAATGGTAAAGGACCAAATGAATCTCTACTACCACCTCCAAGTGACCTCCCCAAGTGCTGAGGAGAGTACTGATTAACAATCTTTGCCTACGGAGGAAGAGGGGAAAACATATAAAGAACACTATATATGCAAAATGGGGACTGTCAAGGCTAACAGCAAGATTTTCATTGAGCCAGAAAAAAGGATAAGTTGCTAATAGCAACATAAGACCAATAACATGTTTTCACTTCCTATTTTGTTTCCCCTTCATTTATTCATTTTTTACATTGTTTGTTTGTACCTCTCATCTTTCTCCTTCTTGAATGATTATTTTGATTTCATGTAATTATATATACATACATATAGTGCAAATTAAATTTTGAAGAATTTTAAAGTGCATTGCCTTACGTTACATTTGAAGTTCTGTTTACAAAGTTCCAGGATTGGTTATGCAATAGAATTGAAGCGCATGAAAAGTTATTTTCATATGTAAGATCAGATTAAGTATGGTTCCGTCGGAAACATATTCAAATAGAGTGCTTTTTATGTGCAAAGGGATTAAGGTAAACTAAAATTAGTATATTAATTTAAAACTGAGATCTTCTTTACCCAGAATGGCAGTTCTGTTAGCTTTTCTTTTCCCTTTCCTTGAACCTTAAGTGGTCATGTATGAAAAAATTATGGTTAATCACAAAAAATGAGACACGACAATCTTTCACTCCTTATAGGCCATACAAGTGATAATTTTTTCTTTATTTTTTGTGGTTAGAACTTGAGCTACTAAGTATGCATTTGGTTTGATGTTGAAAAAGCTCAAACTATGGTTTGAAGGGTAAAAATTGAATTTCAAATCATTTCAACATATTTGATAAAATTACGTTAGGACTCTTAAACCATGATTTGGATAAAAGTGAAAAAAGTTTCTTTTTTGTGGAACCAAATTATGGTTTTTTTTTTAGGGTCAATGCACGCACATTTGACACTTTGAAAGGGAAAGAGGAGAGTTCATATATCACAAATCAGACTTTACCTAGCATTAAATCCAAGTACAATTAGTGAAAAACAGATAGATCTATCATTAAACCAACACCTCATCTGTAAACCAAATTATGATTTACAAATTATAAATCAAATACAACATGAGTGGGCCGGTTTTAAATTTAGATTATAATTTTTGAAAACTAAGACTAGTTATTATAATTATATTGAAAATAAAATAACTACCAACATGTTGTAACTCGGCATGCAAGCTCGAGTTAAACGGCTGAGAAGCTTCCACAATGTTAAGAATTTGAATTCGCAAAAAGTCTCACCCCTACTAAAGGGTATTAAGGATACGCAGGCAAAGACCACAAATCTGAAAATAACTATTGAATAACAAAAATCATAGTTAGCACTAGAAAATGATTATTTTGGAAACCAGGCCCAATAAGGGATCCAGCCCATATATAAATCCCTGCACATATTCCGTCTCGAGCAGTTAGGCTTTTTGTTGAACCAAAAACAAGGCAGTTGGGCCATTTCATGTGTGTTTCAGCCTACAAAGAATCAATCACCCTCCACATCCCCTGGGGGCGCCAACACAAAAAATGAAAAGAACAGGAAAAAAAAAAAAAGAATAGAAAATCTGAAAACAGGAGCAACTCCTGTCTAGCTTCAGTAGATATTTGTAGATATATCTATGCCACTTGACCAAAATAACATGAATTCAAATTGTAAGTACCTGCATAGCAAGGCACACTTAGTAAGAAGGAAAACTTATATCTAATTAACTGTAAGTAAAAAAGATCATATCCTCCACTGCAAAAATTTAATATGATTTAATTATACGTAGATTTTTACCATGAATTGAATCATGTTAAAAATGTGAGAAATTAAAAAAGTGAAAATTAAACCTTATATCTGCATGTGATCAAATCATGTTAAATTTGTATACAAAGACGATCCGAGCTCCCAAGTAGAAGAGATTTGAACTCCTAAACAGTTCTCAACCAAATGATTGTGTCAAGACTCGAGCTTGATTCCACCCATTATTATAAAATTGAACAAAGGCGAAGATGCTGCTAAAAATGTTGGTGACATGAGCAATGGTCCACAACGTATGGCAACAAACAAAAAGGGAGGAGAAAGAATTCTAATCATCCCATCCCTATCAAATTGAAGAGATCCAAGTGAATGGTTGCTTTCTTCTAATCACATCTGGCAATTGCTTCTTCTCCGAAATTTGATTATACCAAAACTCTATCAAAACCTTCACCAAAGGCATCTGAAAAAGAGCAACGGAGCAAAGCAAATTGGCATGAAGGATTATAAGTTCAACCATGCACCATGTTAAACCCTAACAGGATTACCATGGATAATTAATTTGTCACATTAATGAATCTCCTTGTGGTATGAATTATAGCTGCTGAAATGTATATTAAATCTTTAATGAAATGTGCACACCTATGTCACGTTTTAATATCATACAATAATTTCTTAGTGTCTTTCTTCATCTTCATCTCTTCATCACTCCTTGTTTTTCAAATTTCCAGCCCTCCTTTCTAGTAGCAGACCCACAATTTGAATCTTATTTCCTTAACAATAAATATGATTGAACTTGTCAGATTTGACTGTCGTGCGTGCCCTTTGTAGATTGTTTCTTGATAGCTTTGTCGGAGCTTTGCCTCCCTGTATGGGGGGGTTCTTCAACATTTTAACGTGTCTCTATAACATAATTCATGGAAGTCATGGATCCAGTTTGCTAAAATAAAAAATAATAATAAATATAAACTTTTCCTCCTGTTTCACTCCAACGCATGCAGCATTGATGTCCATAGAGAATAATTATTAAACAAAGAAATTAATTATGCGCAGTATATACCACTAAAAGTTAAGGGTCAGGCTGTTACACCCATAAAAGTGAAATAAAAAATTAGATACGCTTTAGTATATTTCCATGAGTTTAATTTTAATGCAGTTTTTGTATCCTTAATTAATCATATATTAGTATATGTATAATTTAAAGTAGTTATTATTAAAATCAAACAATCATAATAATATAAAATTATATTAGATGATTGTAAAGAAAAATAATAATAACATTTGTAAATTTGATATTTTATTCCAATATTACAAAGTAGTTCCCTTCCAAAAAGACGTTGTTATGCAGGTGTTTGGTGCGACGTGCGAAAGGATAATATTAAGTAAATATATTTTTTATGAGATAATATATCAATTTATATTTTATTTATTATTTAATAAAATATAAATTTTATTTAAATTTAATTTATATTTTATTAATAATAAATGAGATATAAATCAACCTAATATATTTATTTATTATTACTCAATCGAAAATCATCACAATGAACGTGGCATCAGTTGGTTTTATTCCAACTATACTAATATAAAAAATTAAAGGAAAAAAAAATTAAAAGAGTCTCAGTCACCGCCATGTCTTTAATTTCTTGTGCAGTTTTGTCGGAGACTGAAGGCTCATTTTTTTTTCATCTTTTGTTACAATGCTGAAAAGGAAGGGACTCGTTTGCTTTAAGTCTTTCTAAAGAACTACTTCTATTAAAACATATAAAAAATTGAGATAATTGAAAAAATTTAAAAGTGAATTAAATTTTTAAATACTTTGTATATGTTTAAAAAATAATTGAAATTTTATTTATAAAAATATTTTTTCTTCAAATGAAAAAAAATACCTTAATTTTACATACTAATCTTTTCTTTTTTTAGACGAGTGCATACTAACCTTCAACTTTCACTTGGTTTTTCACTAAAACATATATATTTTAAAATTTCAGAAAATATTCCAAATGTGGAATTCCCTCTCACAGATTATTCTGACCGCTAAAAATTTATTCTGCAATCAAAGAAGTTTCACTACAATATAATTGAGATTTAATAATATTTAAAAAATGTTATTAAATCTTATAAAAGTGTTGGTAAAACTCTTTAGCAACATAGCCTATATATTACATTTGTAAAAATGTTACTAAAGAATTTTGACAACACTTTTTATTAATAAATGTTGCTAACAATTAAATATGGTGCAGTGTTTTTATAAAATTTCATGAAAGGTTTATTTATTAGGATCTAGTACAGCACAACTTTGTTTACAAGAGCCAAGAGATACGCTTAGGAAAAATCAGTACTCCATTATTTATATTAACAATTATTTTTGGTACATCTATATATTAACTCTTGATTTATGTAGATGTTTACACTTTGAAATCTAGTTGTATGATAGTGTATATATGAAAAGGAAAGTACCATTTAAGACTTAAGAGCCGGTAGTTAAGGAGGAAAATTGATAAACTAAGTTATAGTTTAAATACCAAATCACCGTAAAATGAAAACTTGGGGCAACGAGAAAACAAAAAGGTTGAAGGTTAATTAAATTAAATGAACTGCATTGTACACCGACAAACACCAAGAAGGCAAGAATAAACTATAAGCTAGCACAAAACAAAAACAGGAACCCTTTTTTAGATCCTGTGAAAGATTGTAATGTTAAAATTCTCTAGATTTGGATTTATGTTGATTGGTAATTTTTTTTCAATTTTATAAAATAGATTGAATGAATAGTGTAATATTTTTTTGGAGGTTCGTGTTATTATATGATTCATTATGAACTTGAAAATCATCATATGTTATTAAGTTTTGATTCAATAGCGAGTGAATGTGCTGGACTATGGTGTAGATATATAGCCTTAATAACTTATATTTTTAATGGATCGAACTAGACTATTAATCACATTATAGGCAAGATTTATGCTTCACTCTTGGCATTCTAGCAGCTTACCGCTTCATCGATGTGAGGATTGAAAAGAGAAGGAGTGAAAAACACTATTCTTAATATATACGAGTATGTACGATTCTCTTCTATAACTGTATTTGTTAGATTGCATCTTTTTGGTAATATGAATATAAGAGATATGCAAATTTTTTTTAACATTTGAGGTATCTCTACTCTCAGATAATGTCATAACAAAGAGATTTTTCTAAGAATCTTTCCATCGACGGTGGATAAGATCATTAGCCTATAGAGAAACTTTTTTTGGACTGGCAGTGGGAACAAAAAATTAATGGCACTAGTTGCTTAATTGGGAGACGATCCAAATGCCAAAACACTTAGGAGGACTTGGGGATTGGTGATTTGGTTGTTAAAAATGCTAATTTGCTTCTCAAGTGGTGCTTGCATTTCCTTGATGGAGATGATTCTTTGTGGAAGAAAGTTATTGTGTCAAACCACTACTGCCTTCCAAATTCTAGAGCCTTAACCATTGAAGAAGGAGACAAAGGTGGACTATGGGGACAGATCATCTCTACATCTTGTAATCATGAGGTTTTTAATGAAGTTCTCTCTAAAGGGTTGTGGTGGAAAGTTGGGAGAGGCAACTCAACTATTTTTTAGGAGCACAAGTGGATTGGAGATACTATTCTAAAGGAGGCTTTCCCTAGGTTATTTTCGATATCAAACCAGCAAATGTCTCTAATCATTGACATGAGATAGTGGGATGGAAATATTTGGAGATGGGCTTTTAGTTGGAGACGCAACTTCTTATATTGGAAATGGAGTTGTGTGATCACTTTCTCATGATTTTGCAGCAGCATATGTTGAAAGCAGGAGTTGATGATAAAGTTGTATGGAGCCTCCATCCCTTTGGTGTCTTCTCTTCATTGGACTTTTGTTTGAAAGTTGAAAACATGGTGGTGAGTAATTCAATTGGCTTCCCTTTGGCTCGCCTTGCTTGGGAAGGTCTTGCCCCACCTTGTGCTGAAATTTTGGTATAGTTTGCGCTATAGGGCCTATTGAACACTAGAGAAAGGCTAGCAAAGTTTCATGTCATTCCCCCAATTGCGGCCATTTGCCGCTTTTGTGTTTCTGCAGTGGAATTTGTAGATCACATTCTCTTTGGGTGCATGCTATCTTGAAGTATTTGGGCACATTGTCTCCTATGGTGGAATTTGCCTTGGAGCTGTCCAAAAGACCCTTTTGGTTTTTCCAATGCTTGGTGTGGTGCTTCTATGTTTGCTATGGAGAAGAAGATGTGGATCATGCTTTTTTATGTAATTGTGTGGTCCCTATGGAACATAAGGAACAAGCTAGTTTTTGAGAATGTTAAACCAAACAAGGAACTAGAGAAAAGGCAGATTAAGGTTAGATGGTTCTATTGGCCTTTCTTAGTCTGATGATGTATTTCTAACCTTGTTTTGTATTGCTCCTCTTGCCTTGGGTCGAGCCTTTTGTCAATTTATCAAAAAAAAAAAAAGGGATTTTTCTAACAATCTTATAATAGATTTATTTTTTTATATTAACATATTAAATCCTATTATAGATTCAGTTAATCATACTTAAAACTACATCAAAGTTAAAGTGGCCAGCCCTAAAGCAAAACAACATAAGCCACAAAGTGAACGTTTATGTACTTGAATGCTTCCAGCAGAGGCAGAACCACGCTGTGAACTGTGGAGACAAATGCCTCTGCTATATATTTAAAAAATTCGTATTATTAACGTTATTATGTATATGTCACGTTAATTTTTTCTTCCATCATTTGTTTTAAAAAAGAAAAAAGAAATAGAAAAGTATTTTTATCAAAAGATTTTTCATCATTATATATTCTCAATATAAAAAATATGTAACGAAAAAAGATAAGCATTGCGTTGGTGGTGTCACAAGTTAGGTGCAGACGTGTTGTATTATGTAGGGATTCTTCTTGGCTGGATATGCATGCTTGCACATGAGCAGGTGGACACACTAGACTACCATAGACTAGTGTTGGGAGGCCCCTGGCGGCTAGACCGAACCGCATTCACGCTTTTTCTGACTTTTCTTTAGGCTTTTTATGCGGGGAATCTTTCCTTTTGTGGAAACTATTTGGTGGTGACTCATGCTATAGCCTATTTAATCATTTATTTATTTTTTTAATCAAAGTTTCTTTTTCCCTTTTCTATGTTTTTTTTTCCCCCACTCATATTAATATATTACTATTCTTTATTGCACATGGTGTCACTCTTTCCCAACAAATTAAACTGCCCATCCCCACTGAACCATCCAGGGATAACATGTACTGATTGACGGATTCAATACACTATTAAAATAAGAATTTTTTTTACCCGCTAAAGAATTAAGCGTGAATTTTTTTTAATTAAAATGTAATAATAATAATAATAATAATAATGCTATACTTAACATTTATACAATTGATATAATTTATTGAGAATGATTATTTACTCTAAGAGTAAATTTGTATGCTTATTTTATTAAATAACTTTTTATAAATATTGAATTTTATCGGTCTAACTGTTTAATCATGTTATATTGTTTTTGTTGGAAAGGAAGACCAAAACCCCGACTAGAGAGATCTAAACCCAATGGACTAAGCGATAAACTATAATAGCATCTTAATCCAAAATTTTAAGATTCTGTGGACATTCTATATTACATATTCTTCACTTAGTTCGTTCTTAATTAACATGAGATTTCATTACTCATAATTGAAATTCTAATATTATTCACCCTAGTGTGAAGCTCAACACTATATGCCCCCCTATGTGAAATCCCTTTAGAATATTCAACGGTGTTAACAAGAGTTAACACTTGTTCTTTTCACTTGTACCATAAGGAAATAAGGTCTTCCATATCTTATACTCTTTATTTAGTTTGTTCTTAATTGATGTGGGATTTTATTATTCATATTTAAAATTCCAACAATTTTGATGATCAACCATATCAAATTTCAGAAAAATTAGACATTAGTAAATATACAATCTAATAATCAACATTTTTTTATATTTTCAAAAACATATTATACATCAAAATAAAGTGGGTTGATGAAGTATCAAAATATTTTTAAATAATATGAAATTTTATACATTTGATCTTTCTAATAGAAACTTTTAAATTAATAGTTGGATTGATAAAATTCAATGTCTATAAAAAAAATTCAATCAAAGTAAGTATGCTATGACCTACTTTTGGAATAAATATATCTACATCCTAATTTATGTATAACTTTTTTACAGTAGAAAAAGTTTGAATTCACGTAGATTTTTTTTTTCATAACAGATTTTTCTTTATTCGCCCTTATAAATATGCATAATTGAAATATTATAGTTAAACTTATTATCAACCTAGGTTTTTCAAATGAGTTGCTCTTTCTTTTTTTTTTAAATGAAGGCAAGAGATGGGGAATATGAGTTAAACATGGGATATCTCAAATTCAATAAAACAATTATTATGCAATGGGCTCAACTGCCAACTAAGTTGCTTATTAACAAATGCATATTGAATTGTTGAATAAAATCAATCATCTATATATATTGTTGTGATGATTGTGTCGTTATAATTTATACTCTAATTTATAGTTTTAGTATTTCTCTATCAAATTTTAATTTTTCTTTTTTTTTTAAGATGTCTTTATAGATATTGTTGTGAGATTAATTCTTTTGACATTGTCGCGACCAAGAAGTCTTTCTAATAATTGTCTTATCTAGTATTCAAACATTTGGTTCTTTTTCTGAAAATGCAACTTGCTTAGCATGATATCCAACAACTTGTTGGTATTAAATTTCAATTTAAATTGCATAATCCGCATCTAGAAATATATTATTTATAATTCATTTTGAGGAGTGGTGATGCAAACTTATCTCATGAAATCATTTCTTTTTTTGTTTACTTCCTTTTCTAAAACAAAACAGAAAAATGTAGAAGATTGACCACTAAGTATATAAAATTATATATATCTAAACATATATAATACAAAAGAAAAGTAGCTATAATATATTCAAAAGTTTCCATTTAAATCATCTCCACGTTGGAAAGATAAAAGGAGAAGGGGAGAAAAAGGCATCATAGAAATTTTAATTCAACAATTATGAATGTCTAATGCTTACAAGGAATATTTAATGATGTTATGCTGTGTGGTTTTGTGTTTAGTCAGAGCAGCACCATTATTTGTTGCATTTTTTTAGACTGATGCACCAACAATGACATTAATGATTTTAAAATAGGAAAATATTAACAAATTCAAGCAACAAATTTGTTTTGTTAGCTTTTGTTTGCGTAGAGGTGAATACATGCACTCTATAAAACAAAACAATTGGAATATAGTATTATAGATGTGACAAAGCAACAGTTCCAACAAAGATTAATTTAACATCACATTACTTTTTTTTAAAGAGGGAAAAAAGAAGAGGAAGTGTATTCTACCAGCATTGATCATTACGAACATTCACACTTGTTAATAACCATCTTAAATTGATAATTGCTAATTTACTATATTTGTCACCATGTTCATATCAATGATTCTGCCAATGAATATAATTAGTTGATGATTATCTCAATATAAAGTTAATGAAAAAAATAAAGGTAGTACGCTAGAAAAAAAAGGAATTTTGCGAGTAATTTTCGAACATCATAAAGAATTGATTTTATGTTATGGCAGTAACAATGTATCGAGACTCATCTTATCTTTTTTTCACTTAATTTCATTTTTAATTTGAATCACGCAATAAGTACAACCTAGCTATCTAAAATGATGGAAAGATGACATTTCAATTACGGTGAAGATTGATCTACAAAAAACAAACTTGATTATACACAAACCAAAAAACTTTATTTTTCTTAAAAATAGGCGATCGAAAAACCATTCTAAGGATTTACGCGAGTGTGTCTACTGAAAAGAGTTTAGCTTTATGAAATAATCACACACAAATAACTTTAATTTCTTCAGTTTATTTGGTTGTTAAAATTATTTTTGTTCAACTAAATATTTTGTAGTGAGAAATTCAGTAGTTAATTTTTCTTCTAAGAAGATTTTCACCTTTGCTGATAAAGATGATTTTTTGCTAACCAATATCCTCATGGCATTAGTTAAGGAATCATTATACAAAAAAAAAGTTTCGACTGGAAAAAATATTTCATAAGCTTTCAATGATCTAATGTATTAAAATTAACTTTTTTTAAAATATATTTTTAATAAAATGCCACTACTACATATTTAATTTTTAGCAATATTTATTCAAATTATAACTTTTAAAAATGTTGCTAAAAATATAAAAAAATATATTGTAAACATTCTTTAATGATATAGTCTAAATACAACACTAATAAAAATATTATTAAGATAAATATTAATACTTTTCATTATTTAGTAACATTTTCTAAATGTTATTAAATTTCAATTATGTTATAGTGTGCCCTAAGGGCACTGTATTTAAAAAACAAAAACAAAAGCATGAAGGAGTTTCTATCGTTTTTAGTTTTTCTTGCCTATCAATATGTTTTAATTATTAATTATAAAAATATTTTTTAAAAATAAAATGGTAAATCTTATTTTTTTTTACTATTTCTTTCGTAATCTTTTAAAAATAAGAAATAAATAAAAAATAATATTTTTGTAAGAGATTATTTTTAATACATTGTTAAAGTAAAATATTTTACACTAAAAAATAATTATATATTAGTTTTATATGATTTTAATATAACTATGATAAGAGGTAAATTTTTTTAGTAACGCAATAATACATGATTTAATAATAATATAAAAAATTTTACATTGATAGTAATATATTAAAATTATTTTTTAATTATTAATAAAAGTAAAAATATATTAAAGAAAAAGCAAAATACAATACTACTTTTTAAATAAAGTTAAAAATAAGTCAAGTCAACTTTTAAATTATTTTCAATTGTGTTCACTAATAACTCAATAAGTTAAGTTTATAGGTCAAGTTTGAGCTAAGGCTTAAGTTCATTTATGTTGGTAAGCATATTATTATTATTGTTATTATTATTATTATTATTGTTGTGACTAACTATCCTATTTTATTAAGCTTAAAAAGATTAATTTGTATCTAATTTGAGTTTTCTTATCAAATTCAAGTCTTGAGCATTTAGTGTACTAAACTCAAGTCCAAGAAATAGACTAATTTCTCCTTAAGTTCAAACTTGACCCAAACTTATTATTTTATCAAGTTGAGCTTGGCTGGCTCAGCTCATCTCACTTTTGCTACCACTACTGAATATCAGAACAAAACACTATAATTGCCTCTCAATAGGGATGGAGGGAAGGGGCGACCAGGAGATGCCAAGGTCCCCCCTAACTTAGTTAATTTGTTTAAAAAAAACTTACTTATATAATAGTTTGGTAAAATAAGCATTTTGGTTCCTTACTTTATCTGATTTTTGAATTTGCTTTCTTATCTTTTATTTTTCTCAATTTATTCTCTTATATTTTAAATTATTTTTAGTTTGGTCCAAAATAACTGTTCTATCATATAACTAACAAAAGATGTTAACATGGCACAAATGGTGCTGAAAATGATTTGTAAAATAACTAGCAATATGACAAAATAGTAATTTGGGACTAAATTGAAAATGATTTAAAACATAATAGACCAAATTAAAATAAAAAAAGTAAGGGAACCAAATTGAAAAATTGAGTAAACATAAGAGATCAAAAAATCTATTTTGCCTACTAGTTTATTGGCCCCATAAAAAAAAAAAAAAAAAAACTAGAAGTAAGTAAAATTAAAAGTTATACGTATATATTAAAATTACTTTTGATCACAAATATGTTTGAGTAATTTATATTGTGTCATTTTATATAATATATCTTTATATTTTTTTCTTTTTGGATCGAAATCACATATTCTACTAGAGGTAATTTTGTTCAAGCATTTGACGTCCAGTAGAGGGCAAGACCCTCCTTACATCAGTTACTCTATATCCAAGACCACTAGTTAAAGAAAAAAAGTATCTATCACTATAACTAACCATGTGTTAGTATATAGCTTTATATGGTAATTAATTGTTTTTATACTAGCTAGCTTATATTACGAACCTGTTTGAATTGGCTTTTTTTCAAGAAAAAAAAACACTTATCTTTTAAAAAAAGAATTTTTATAAATTGTTAAAAGGTGTTTGGATATAAATTTTAAAGAAAGTGCTTCTAATATAAAAGGTCCATTTATCACCTTTTTTTTTTTTGTTATAAAAAAAGTTAGGAATACCTATCAGGGGCGGAGTTAGACCATTTTGTTAGGATGAACCAATGTTTAATAGTTAATTTTATGTAGAAAATAATATATATTTTCTAATTTTTGCTCTCATCTAAAAATTTAAATAAAAGTCACAATATATAAAAGAAAATAATTTTTTTACAATCAAAACTCAATAGATACACACATATATGCATAACATATTGTCTTTTATAGTATTTAAACATCTAATTAAGTAAAGGGTTTATAAGAACTAACCAAATAGAAAGTAATTTGATTTTGATATATTGTCAGTATAAAAAAGTTTTATATCGATATTTAATCATGTATTATCATATTAGCAAAAGTATTTGACTTAATTACCCTTTACTTTAAAACTTTTACAAATATAAGTATACGATTAGATGATAATATAAAATTATTTTATACTAATAGTATATCAAAATTAATTTAAAAAATTAGGCTGGCCAAAATAAAAAAAAGAAAGAAATTTATATAAAACTGAAAAAAAAAAAATTTCTGGAGGATATCCTCCTTTTACTACACTAGAAATCGCCCTGATACTTATAGCTTCTGAAAAAAACAAAATTTTTAATAAAATTATTTTTTATAAATATTATTTATCTTTATTCAAAATTATAATATATATCATTTTATTTTTATCTCTTATCAAATTCTAAATCTCCTTTTTCTTTTTGAATGTCTAGTTTTATAATTTGACATTAAGAAGGGAGCTCCTCCCTCGTGGACTTGATGGCTTGCTGCAAAATGGAAAATGAGGAACCACAAGCAACTATTGGCTAGTGGGAATGGCACTTCTAAGAGAGAAATGATAATATAGACTCAAATTTACTGTAAATTCGAGTCCGTATTATATTTCAACTATTGATTTGTTAATATTTATATATTTATAATTTTTAAAAATATTTTTAATAGTTGAAATATAATATAAATTTAGGTTCACAGTAAATTCGAATCTATATTATCATTATCCCTTATGAAATTTTGGGTAATTGAATGTATCAATGGAAGACATTGTGCAATTCAATATAAATGCGGTATTGGAGGAACCCATTAAAATGGACCATCATTATTGTGTTGTGGCACCACAATTGGTGGACAATGGAAACATGCATTACGTGCATATTTTTTTGGGAAGCATGTTTTGTGAAGCTATTTTAGGGATTTTCTACCAATAAAAGAGTTAACATAATGATAAAAGTATATTACGATTCTAAAAAAATTCTAGGTTTGATTCTTAGAAAGAATTTTAGTTGAGAAGGTAAGTCTAATTATGTTCAAAAGAGATTAGTTGTCTTCTCTAATAATAAGGAGGAGAATACTCTTAGAAAATTAAAAAAAAATTATGATTTTTCTCATTAGTATTTACAAAATTCTTTTAGAGTTTTTTAATCAGTACTTTAATAATATTAATTTAAAAAGAAGAAAATAATTTTTTTGAAATTTTAATATATTTAATATATAAAAACTTAAAATATTACATTTTAGTCAAAAATTATTTCTTTCTTAATTTTCACTTGATGCTTGTCAGCATCCATTAGCAATTTTTTCATTTTAAAATATTGTTAGGTTAAAAGTAGGAAAAATACATGTTTTTTAAAAAATTATATTTTTCCAAGTAATTATTATGACTTGCGCAATTTTTAAAATAACTATCATAATAATCAAATACTTTTAATAACATATATTAATTCATGATTGGAATGATAGTACAAATATAACTAAGAAGGGATAATTAAACTTTTATTTGCTATCGTAAATCCAAACGTCTTCAAGACAAGAAATACATATCCTTAATTAAGATAATTTTTTATAGGAATGATTAAGACAATTTATCGTGTTAAAATTGATACATTATTAACAATTTATTACCTAATAGAAAAAGAGATTAAATTTAAGAGTTTAATTGGAGTGCACTGACAGTGTAAATTTTTTTTACACTGTCATCCAATCAAAATATTCTATTTGCATGACCATTCAAATAGTAGGTGATTATATCAAAGACTTTTGCTGATGTGGCAATATATGATTGAATGTCTATGTAAAAAATTTTTACACTGATAGTGTATTCAAATTAAATTCTAAATTTAATACACTATCTGTATAAATTATTTTACACAATTGATTAGTTATATCTTATTTTTTACATGACTTTTAAAGTAATTATAACAAAAATCAATTAATTTTAATGATATGACTATAAAGGATTGAATAATGGTATAAAAATATTTTAAACTAACAATAAATATGTCGTATAAATTAAAATTTAATTTTGATCCACTGTTATTGTAAAAAAAAAAATTATATAGATATTCAATTATATATTATCACATTAGTAAAAGTGTTTGATTTAATCATTCTCTAAATTAAAAGTTTTACAAATAAAAACATATAATTAAATAATATTGTAAAACTCTTTTATACTAACAGTGCATCAAAATTAATATTTATAAATTATACAGTTCAATTCAAACCATCTTTTGGATTCGGACCCATCAATAACCAGCACATAATTCATGTTCTGTTTTAACAAGCAAAATAAATTTTGAAGTCAAAATAGTAAAGGATCATTCTCATATTCCAAAATAAGGGGTAAAGATCTTGTCTTGTGGGGTTTGACATTTATAATGAATTCAATCAATTTATGAGGTTCACACATCATAAGATTAATAAAAGTTTAAAAGAATCAATTATCTTATACAAAAACTAACTCGATCACAATTTAACAGTACAGTTCAATTTCAATTATATATGGTTCGTTATGTTCTCTATATGAGTTGACTAATTGAGGTGCTATATTCCTTCTTGGTATATAATGGTTTCAATAAATTATTATAATTGATGTTATCATCTCTCTATTTGAAGAGGTGAAGTATCTCTTGAGAGCAATTCATTTGTACTAGTCAAGAGAACCAGATTGATAATGTAGAATTTTAGACAGTCCTACAATGGTTAATTTTTTTTTACCACCGTTGTAAATTTCAATATTATGTCAAAGATCAATTATTTCATAAATTAAGTTATAAATTAAAACTTCAAGATTTTATTCGTCTAAATATTTTTTGGGAGCGATACATATAACTTCTTTAAGCATTGTGCTTCGGCAAGAGGAACTCCCTTGGTTTTATAAGTCTATGGAACAATGGGTCAGATTTGGTGATTGAAATACTAACTTTTTTCATATGCAAACACTGATCAAAAGGAAAAGGAACAGGATTTAAAGATAGGACTTGGTCTATTGATCAGGATGTTTTGCACGGGAAGCTCGCCATTTCTACCAAAATTTATTTTGCTCTGATGAGGAGGTGGATCTTGAGACACTAGGGAATTTGGTTATTCCTAAGCTTAGTAAGGAGGGGTGTGATGCTTTAACAAAATCTGTGTCAAAGGAGGAGGTTTGAAGTGTGGTTATGAGCATGAATTCTTTCAAGGCTCCAAGACTAGATGGTTTTCAAGCTTTCTTTTTCAAGGAACAATGGAAGCCAGTTGCCCTTTCAAAAAGTGGGCCTACTATTTGCCACTTTTGTTATGCTGATGACTTACTTTTATTTGCGGAGGCTTTTCTTGAATAGGCTTCCATTATTAGAGCCTGATTTTGAGATTTTGGTGCAAGTTCTGGTCAGAAAGTGAGCAATGAGAAAACCTAAATATGCTTTTCCAAAAATGTGAACCACAATGTTTCTAGGTAGGTTGAAGGTGTCGAGTTTTAGGTTACAGTTGGGAAATACCTTGGCATCCCCTTACATCATGGTAAATCAACATCCGGAGAGTTGGGTTACAGAGAAGTTGTTAGCAAGGTTGAGCACTTGAAAGGTAAGAAACCTCTCTTCTGCAGGTAGATCAACACTTAGCTAGTCTATGGTGGAAACAACCTCTTCATAAGCAATGCAACCAAGGATTCATAATTGGAGGGAAGAATCAGTCTTTAATAAGATTTGGAAATGGAAGGAATCGGAAAGAATACACGCATCTTCATGCCCAATGGTGAAGGATAGGCTTCTACAAATTAAAACATATACAAGAGGATGTTATCTACTTCTCCCCTTTGTGAAATGTGTAGTCAAGGTTTGAATGAAACTACATTGCATGCCTTCAAAACATTATCTTCTTGAAATTTTCATTTTGCTCTGCATGCTTTGCTAGATCAATTTATAGAAAATCATTAAATTCCTTCGGTTTAAGGCAATCTGAGGTGAGCTCCTCTACCCTCTCCTCCAACTCCTCTACCCTATCTCTTGTAAGATGCAAAATTGTACTCTTCTTTCATATCCATCTGAGTTCATTAGCATTAGTGGAAGAAGAAAGGAAAAAAAAAAAAAAGGGAAGTCACTGGGAGATGGAAGAGTGGATTAATTAATCATCATTTTCATCTTAATGGTGGTGGTAGAGTTTATGATGGGAAAAAAAGAAGAAGAAGAGAACGAACCCTTTGGGAATAGGAAAGAAATAGAAAAGGAAGGAAAGGAAATGAAATGGTTAAGAAAATCGGACCGGACCAGCCGGTCGAACCAGTTGGACCGAGAACTAGATACTAGGGCGGTCCGGTCATTTTCTTTGAACTGTCAGTGTCAAAAATCGGTGACAAATCGGATAGAACCGAAAAAAATCGTTGAACCGGTGTGAACTAGCCTGGTTACATCGGTTTGTCGATTCAGTCAATTTGATTTTTTTTTCCGCCGTAAGACATTGTCATTTCAAGAAAAAAATTGCAAAACAATGGTTTTGCAGCTTCAGAAGCAAAACCAGATTAGCAAAAATTAGAAACAGGGCTGAGAGGTTAAGGCACGCTTCACTCTGGCTTTGTATCTACCTCTGGTTTCTCTCGTGCTTCACCCTTCACGCTTCACAGTCGCCACCATTTAGCCATCTGACGCATGTCCTTGCAACTTCTAGGTGGAAGAGTGTGATGACTGAATCCTCTAGGAGGTGCCATATTTGTCTTGTGGAAAGATGGAAAGAGATGGAAGTAGAAGATAAGATAGAGGGTTAGGAAGGAAGGAAGTAAGAAGAAAATTAGAGGCGAGAGAAAGTGAGAAGAAAAAAATATCTCTTGACTTTCGTGAGATGTGCCTTGCATGTGTACTAAAAAAAGCATTACCTTTTTCCTTCTACACTACTCAAAGAAAGCCTTGCAGAGATTTTTGAATTTGGGGTTGGATTGTTGGCCCCACTAAAATTTTGTTTTTATTATTATTATTATATATATGTTAGATAGGTTCGATACAAATGGGCTATTGACAAAAAAAAAATTAATAGACTTTAATATGATTGTATTAAGGTATCATTAAAGGAATTTTTTATTTTTATCTAGTTATTATTATTAATGAATTAATATAATTTTTATTTTTTAATTAATTATATGTATATATTTATATATAAATAATTAAATATATATTTTTAATTATACTCTGGTCAAACCTCCGATTGGATCTTTAAGTCTTTGAACCAGTGCCCTGATTGGTTCGATACTTAGTCCAATTTTTTTAACCTTGAAAGAAAGTAGTGAGCAACAAATGACTAAGGAGACATGAAGCTTCTCAAATAAGCTTATGGTTGCTTCTCAAATAAGCTTATGAAGGCTTCTCAAATTGGTTCATCTGAGAAATGAAAAGGCTAGACAATAAAACTCTTCTATTGGAATTTGCAAGATTGGTAGCATTGCTCCTAATAATCTGGAAAATTGCAACTCATCTATTCATTTCAATAATAAATGAATAAATTGATATTTAAATTTTTCAGTAGTGAAAAAAAAGGCAAGACATAACAGTGAGGTAGTGGAACATTGAAAAGTGTGTATAAATTAAATAAGTTACAAATAAATTAACCAATCGTTATTTTTTATTTTAAATAATTTTAATTGAAATAATGCAGGAAAAATTTGAATTCTTACCCGAAAAAGAAACTTTTTAAATTTTGGAGGGAATTGAAAGTATAGAAAAGTGCCACTTGGCAAAAGTTGTCAATTTATGGTTCTAAAATATTATAGTTATAGAATAGATATAGATTATGTGATATCAAACTAAATTGAACTACTTGAAAACATAATACCAACTTGAATAAAAAATATATTATTAACTCTATTTTCTTAGTTAAAACTAACAAAATTAACTGAGTCAGAGCCAAAAGCCAAAAGTTATATATATATATGTGTGTGTATTAGGGATTTGAATCTTAGAATTATCACTTTGAAAAGAGTTTTATATAATTATTATTCTTGATCTAAAATTGTGTGAATAATTATTTAGACACAAAATTTTGTATCGGATATGACTATTTTATCAATGATTTTATCAAACAACTGTTAACTATTTTTTATATTTTATTTTTCATATATTGATAACCAGAAAAATAAAAAAGGAAAATGTATTAAATATAAATATGACTAGAATAATTAACGAAATTTAAATAATCCAAACATAGAAAATCTTATTTGTATTTACTTTAAAATTGATGAATACGTGAAACGCAAACAGTCCGCAAATAAAATTATACATGAAAGACTTAAAAAAAAAGAGTTTAATTGGTATGTATTGACAGTGTAAAATTATTTTACACTGTCAATCAATAGAAATAGGGGAAAGTGAGAAATTATGATGGATTCTTTATTATAATGGGTAGTTATTTATGTGAATTGATACTTTTTACTATTTCTATTGGCTGATAGTGTAAAATTATTTTACAATATTAATGTATTTAAATTAAATTCTAAAAGAAATGATTGCCAGAATCTGTAAACAGAGTTGACGAGTACCTTGTTTTGTATACATATAACGTGGACTAAACCATTTTACTGGTGCTATACCTATAGCTCGATCCACTCAACCAACAGGTTAAATTGTTCAAAAAGATGACAAACTGAGCATCTCAATGGATCAACCACTTATACCGGAGAGAGAGAGAGAGCGCCTCCATGCAACTTTGGGGCCCCTAGTTATAGGAACCACCTGAAATACTCGGAATTGAACTTATCAGCTCGTAATAGCTCATAGTATTTGAATTTTCCTCTACATTTTAAAGACAAAAAGCCCCCCAATGTCAGGTATGCTATCAAACCATTTCTAAACACCTAAAATTGAAAAAAAAAAACTGACTTGGTGTTAGAATCCTTTGCAAGTCCCCATCAGTGCTATGCAGGGTCTGGACAAGCTAGGATCGGCATGACCTTAAGCAAACAGGTCAGAACATACGTAATCTAGAAAATTAAAGGTCTATTTCGATTTTAGATCCTAAATTAAATCTTTGTTTTACTTTTTTCTTCACAAAATTTGAAAAACAAGAAATAGAGTGAAAATAAGGTAATATTTTTGTAATTAAAAATAATAACACAAATTAATTAGACATTAAGAGTCTGTTTGGTTTATATTTTTATTTCCTATTTTCATATATTTAGAGTTTTATGAAATAAATAAAGAAAATAAGAAAATTAGGGTCTATTAAGTTTCAATTTTTATTTCTTTGTTTCCTATTTTTAAAATTTTGTGAATGAAATAATGAAAATAGAAAATAAAAATAGGCCACAAAATTTTGTTATTTTCACTTTTTCCTTCTCAAAATCCCAAAAACAAAAAATACAACAAATAAAAACAAAAACCAAACTCACATTTCTATTTCTTGTTTTCATTATTTTTTTTCTAAAAATAAGAAATAAAAGTAAAACCCAAACAGTCCACAAGGTGATGGGTAGTTTATACGAGAGCATATGTTCTACCTCAAACTCACTGATATGTCCATTCAGAAAAAAAGTCAATAGTTTGGTTTGAGAGAAAATCAGCGGAAAGAAAATGGATGGAGAGAATTTGGATGGAAAACATGTTTTTCCTTTGTTTGGTTTGGAAAAGAAAACAAGGGGAAAACAGAATATATCATATGAGTCTCACAAAAATGTTTTCTTCACATTTATGAGAAGAAAGTTGAGGGAGGTTGTGCCTCAAATTTTGCTGCCCAAAATTGCCCTTCTTTAATCTTATGTAACTTTCGAAAGAAGCTACTTCTGATTCTTTGTGAAGGCATAGCTTTTCAAAACTTCTTTAATATTGTTCTCCATATCCAAGTACCGGAAGCTTTTTTGTGTGTTTTATTTTATTTTATTTTATTTTTGGTTGTCTTTTGCCCTTAGTTAGTTTAGAAGAGTCACAACAAATAAAAAAATAATAATAATATTTAGTATTTGTTATAAAATATATATTTTACTCATTTATTAAAAAGTACTTTAGAGATATAAAATAAAGTCAAATAAATAATTATATTAGATATAAATTTATTATAAAGATATAAATATTATTTAATAAAATTTTATTTTCTTTTTTCACATTTTTCTTTTAATCCAAATAAAAAAAAATATTTATCATTTTTTTTATTTTTTTTTATCTAAATAATAAAAAAAAATTAATTTTTCTCTTTATTTTCTTTCCTTCCATTTTCTCTTACCGTCCAAACAAAGCGATACATAGAAACACACGAGGATGCGTTCATTTCACGCTCTGGCAGAGTTACGGCTCAGAACAGGAGCACACGCCTAGCTCCACGTGTTCTATGAGGACACCAAGCAAAGTTACACAGTTGCCAAATTGCTAACAGATACCACATGCAGTTGTTCGTTGTTACCGTAACTGCGTACGATAGTATCTAGGATGATAGTATCTAGTATGAGTTCCATGGTCATGTCTATGATCAACATTTAGATTTTAGAGGTTTATATATATATATATATATATATGACTGGCGATAAATAAATGCATATCAACTCATCTTATCATCAATAAAAAATGACTAGTAAATACTAATTAATAATTTATTTTATGATCATGATGTGTTAAAATTCAATTTTAATAATTAAATATTTTTATTAACGTGAATGAAATACTTAATTGATCATCGTACTTTATAATAAAATCTAGAAGTAACAATAATTGGTATCCTTAATCAATAGTCGCTTATCATCATCGTATGACATAAGGTTGAATTTTGGAATGCATCAATGGTAATTGAGAAGAGCAGCCATCAACCATGAGTTCCGTATAAGAAAAATGCCTCATTGGTAAGTTATTTATAACAGTAATTGCCGCTATGATTTGATTTCATTTAAGAATGAAGGTAACAATTTTTTTTCTAACCCTTTAATTATTGGAAAAATATAAAATCTAATGTTTTAGAGCATATTATCATTTTCATATAATTTATGAAAAAAACTATTAGATGCTAATAATAAATATGTAAAATTGTAGTTATTTCATTCTGTTTTAAATTAGTATCATATTTTATTCATCATTTATATATTTCTTATTTTAAGTATTTAAATATGTTTTTAAAATTTTTTAAAATAAAAATATATAAATTAATAATAAAATAATTTATTATTAAGGCAAAATTGCCAATTCATTAATGAATAGAATTTTATGTAACCGTTCAAAACATGTATCCTTTATTTAATTTGGATGAGAAGAAAAAATAAAAAGAAAGAAAATAAAAAAATGGTGAAAAGAGAAAATACATATGAAAATGGATTTTCTCTCTTATTACTTAAAAAGAAAAAGTGGAGAAAAAGGTAATAAATGATTTTTTTGTTAAAGAGAAAAGTGAGAAAAATGAAAATATAATTATTCTAAATAACTTATTTATCCTTAGAGTGAGTTTGACATATAATAATAAAAATGAAGAAAAAAAATTTTACAGGTTAAATTAATATATAATTTTACACATAAATTTAATTTATAAACATTTTTCTACTATTTTTTCCCCAACACTAAAGTCACCCTTAATCCAATATAATATAAAGGTATGAATAGGAATAAAAACAAATTATCTCTTCTCTACTAATTTTCTCTTCACAAGTAGAGAAAAAAATTTTTATAGACCTCATATTCATTTTTTCTTTCTTATTTCTCTCTTCACATTTAAATAAGAAAAAAAATATCAAAATCCTCTAATTTTTTTTCTTTCATTTTCTTTCTTTCAATTATCCTTTTAGAATTTAATTTAAATACATTGACAGTATAAAATAGTTTTACATTATCAACCAATAAAAATAATAAAAAATATTAACTCATATAAATAATTATCTATTATAATAAAAAAATTTATTATAATTTCTCACTTTTATAATATTTCTGTTAATTAATAACGTAAAAAAGGCATACTAATTAAACTCATCCCTTTAACCATGTAAGGGGTAAACAATTGTCCGAATTTTAAAATTTTTTCAACCCAATCCTGCTCTCGTGGATGAAGGTCATTGGCTGGGTACGACTCAATCGTTCAGGTAATTGTAGCCAATGGAGAAGGGACACGTGGAAGAATCGTGGAGAGTGGGGCCCAGCTCCTAGAGATCTTAAAAAACCTACAATTATTTGGGGAGACCACCCAATGAGAAAAAGACGTCAGTTATGTTGCAACCGTTCGCGGGGTCCACCGTATCAACTTGCTCTTGCTTGCTGCTCTCTCTCATTTGCCGTCCATGCACCTCTATCGTTGCTTTGGCGGCTACCCTCGGCTTTCACCAAAATGTCCCTTAATTTTATGCGGATTTTCTTTTCTTTTTTTGTCAAAATGATTTTTTTCCCTCTCTTTTTGGTATAGTGTTAATCAATAAAAATCTTCGAAAATGAATTACTAAGGTTGGCGGTATTTGTAAAATTAATTATAATCAATTTAGTCCATTGAATAAATAATTTGTTTTAACAAATATTTTGAGGAATATTGGTTAAGAAACTAAGAAAAAAATTAAAATTTTTAATAAATTTAATTTTGATACATTGTTATTAATTGTTATATATTAGACTTTTAAAATAGTAGATGCGAGAGTCAATAATATAATGTTAATATAAAAAAATTTTATACTGATAATATATTAAAATTAATCTATTTTTAATACATGCAGACAATATATTGAAATTTTGAAATCTTATATTTTATTTATTTTTTATTTTTTAATCAATGATAATGATAAGCAATTTTTTTTATCGAAATGATTAGCAAAATTATAAAAACTAATAATACTACTCTTCTATGAAGTTTGTATGTAAAAATTATATTTTTAATTATTTTTAAATAAAATATTAGATTTGATTCTTGTAAATTAAAAAATAAGGTATAAAAAATTTTATTTCTATAATAAACCGACTTAACTCAAATTAAATTAATCAAAATTTTACAAACCTCACATTTGGGTAATTAAATAAAAAATTACTTATAATTTTGTAATGATAAAAAGAGAGTTGCTATATTTAGTATTTTATGAATACAATTAAAAATTTAATTTTGATATACTACATGTAAAAAAATTTTACACATATATTTAATTATATATTTCCACATCAGTGAAGATATTTGACTCAAGAAACTTTTTTACTTCAACAATATATAAAAAAATCTCTAAAATTAATGAAATGACTAATGTATAACACAACATGTTGTTCTTTAACTAAAATATTAGATAAGTATTCAAATGAAAATAACTACTCTTACCCGCCCTCTTACTAATTGCTAATTTAACATGTGAGTTTTTTTCTTTTTTTTAAAGAAAAGAAGAATTTGTGATACTAAACATTAATCTTAAAATAAACTATGAAAGTAACATTACATTACGTTAAGTTAAACAAATGTCAAATAAAATCATTTCAAAAGTTTTAAAATCAAACAAATTACGTGTCTATATTCTCTTGGGAATATTTTAATTGTAATATATTCCAAAAGTATTACACTGCATATATTCAAATCTAATTGTGGCGTATAACAGAAAAATTAAGTAAAACCGTCAAAAAAAATTTAAGTAAAAAATTTTAATTAATTTTATAAAATAAATTCAACAGTTTGCTTAATATGCTTGGAGGCAATAAGAATTGCACTTTGCTTTGAATCATTGACTAGTGCGAAACAGGTGAGCTTCCATCATTCATGATGAGCTGCCAATCCTCGTTTCCTTTCACAAGTCCAACCAAAAGCAGAAAAAAATAAAAATCAAAATGATAAATTAATGAATAAACAAATCATTGCAAGTAGCTGTCCGAAACAGTGCCAAAGCATTTTTAAAGAAATAATTTTAACATATTACATATTTCTAAAGCGTTTTAATGAAATTCTTAAAAAGAAAAAAACTATCTTTTATAAATTTAATTTTAATAAATTGTTATTGTAGATTTTTTTATATAAATATTTAATTATATATTATTATATTATCCAAAATATTAGACTTTTATTATAATCATTTTAAAAATTATATATAATAATAAAATATTATTGATTAACAGGATAAAATATTTTATTAATTATTTTAAAAATTATATATATTAAAATTAATTTTTTTATTAATTATTATATCTATATATATGCACAGAACCGATAGTGTCCATTATAGTATGAGGGAACTTTTGCTGTCGTTGCAGGCAGTACACACTACCCACAAACAACATTACATCCAATCACAGCTCCCCAGCTTCATCACCTCCTTTTTTCTTCCTCTCAGCAAAGTTTGTTTAGATTCATTGCTTGAAGCTTGCTTACTTGCTTTTCATCTTCCATATATTATGAGCCTTAGCCTTTTTCTATTTGGGGGCTCCTATTCCTTTTTGTGCTAAGTTGGTTTCTTTACTATTATTTCTTCCCTTTATCCTTGTTGCTGCTCAGCCAGGGAAAAGGGTGAAACAACAGTTTCTTTCTTCTTTTTTTCTTTTTTCTTTTTTTTTTATGGGAACCAGCTTATCTTTACCCCCCTCAGTTATTCATAAATTCTGAGTCTTTCTGCTGTTTCCTAATTGGGTTTGCACATTCTTTGTCTTTGGCTCCTACCCTTTTGCCTTTCCTTGGCTTCTAATTGATTTCCCAATTGGGTTAAGCTCAGATTGAAGCTGCAGGAAAAAAGAAAAAAAAAGCATCATTTTTTTTTTCTCATAAAGTTCTTACTTTTTAATTTGTTTTTTCAGTCTTTAACATGAATTATAAGCAGTTTCTAGTTCTTTTGTGATTTTTTTCCAGGGTTTTGGCTATCTGTCTCAGTTCCAGCTTAGTTTGTGAGAGGGAAGCTTCATTGGGTTTAGATCTCACAAGTGGCTCCAGGGTTATCCTATTTAGACCAATTAGATAATAGATAAGAGTCTTCAACATCAATTTGGAGCATTCTCTCTGATATTTTTAAATAAAGTGGGTCTTTTCTAGATTCCTGTCAAGAGTCTCCTACTCATGTAAAAAATAAAGGGCTATTCTGATTCCTTTTAAAAAAATGCTTGTGGATTTGTCCCTGATATTGTTGTGGTAAAACCACCACCTCTAGTACATTTTCTCTCTGCTTTTGCCCCTTCTATCTTCCTCTGTAACATTCTCTGTCCCTCCCCATATCAAGTTTTAGTCCTTTCTAATCCCATCAATCACATTGAATTGGCTCAAATTTGATCCCTATGCATCACTAGTTTGTGCTTGTGCTTGTGCTTGCTTGTAATTGTAAACTTTTGATTTTTTGATGAAGTGGGAAATGGAAATCTTGTCTCCTACATCTTATAGTCCCAACTCCAACACCAACAACTACAATTGGCTTATGGGGGATAACAGGAACACAAGGTGGACACCTGAAGAGAACAAGCTGTTTGAGAATGCTCTTGCAGTGCATGACAAGGACACGCCGGATCGGTGGCACAAGGTGGCTGCAATGATACCTGGGAAGACAGTTGGGGATGTGATCAAGCAGTATAAGGAATTAGAAGTAGATGTGTGTAACATAGAGGCTGGTTTGATCCCAGTTCCTGGATATAGTACTAGTGCTAGTACTGCTACCTCACCCTTCACCTTAGATTGGGTGAACACTCAAGGGTATGATGGGTTTAAAGGACTCAGCGGAAAGAGATCTTCCTCAGTGAGGCCACCCGAGCAGGAAAGGAAGAAAGGAGTGCCATGGACCGAAAAGGAACATAAGTAACTTTTTGCCTTTTGCTTTTTGCTTTTGCTTTTATATATATATATATATATAGTGATGATTTAACTGCATATGATTTTAATATATGATATTAATATTAAGATCAGCTGAGAATGCATATATGTTGGAAAACATGGTGATTGTATGAAAAGCAAGGATTTGTAGGTGGGGTTTAAAGTATAAATCTAGGAGGGTAGGAACAATAATTTTGTGTGGACATTAGGGTTAGATACTAATGTCGTTTGGGTTGTGATGAGATAGCTACGGGGACTTGGTTAAAAAAAAAAAAATTAAAAATTTATTCTTTTTCTTTTTCTATTTTTTTTTATGTTTTTTGGAGAATTTGGGGTTTAATCTTCTTATAATATTTCTTGCAGATTGTTTCTACTTGGTCTGAAGAAGTATGGCAAAGGTGATTGGAGAAACATCTCGCGCAATTTTGTCATTACTAGAACTCCGACTCAGGTGGCTAGCCATGCTCAGAAGTTCTTCATCAGGCAACTTTCAGGAGGCAAAGACAAGAGGAGGGCTAGCATCCATGACATAACAACTGTTAATGTCACCGACACCGGAACTTCTTCAGAAGACACCAAGAGATCCATTTCACCACAGCATTCTATGATGCTCTCACAGCAGCAGCAGCAACAACAACAACCAAATTCTACTGCTTCTATACCAACAGCTCATTTTCAGTGGAATAATCAGCCAAATGGAGGAGTGGCTATGCCTCTCAGTCCTACTCATGAAAAAGTTTTTACCTCTCCTTTTGGTGTTAACGCATTTGGGCTTGCAATGCAAGGCCAAAATCTGCACAAGAGTGCTGAGTCTTCTTACTTGGGACCTCAGACACAGAACATGGTTTTCCAAATGCAACAATCCTTACAACACTATTCCCATGCATAAAATGGCCGCTTGTAATTGGACTATGAATGGCTGGAACCAATGTCTTGTGTTACCAGATCAACAGTGCACTTTTTCTATGCTTTTTCACAAGTCCTATGTGAATATCTTGCTTTAGAATATTGGTTAGCTCTTGGTGTATGAACTTGAATGAAGGTACATACATTTGTTACTTCAACAAATAAAAACTTTTCATAGGCCAAAGCTGGAGGCAAACAAGTCCCCAATGTTGGGTCTCGGTTGGGTTTTCTATGTTGTCTAAAGAATATTGGATATCACGCTCAGTTTAGAAATTAGAATGGAATGTCAACTTCAATGTAAAGAGGCACATGAACTTTGAAAACTATCAAGGGATATGTATGTGGAGGATACTGTTACTGGTATTGTATTGTATTCAAAGCATAATATTATAGTTAAGAGATACATAATAAGATACCTTAGCAATGGTTCTTCGAGGATAAGAATAAGATGCACAACTATATTGCGCATCTAGACCAACCCCTCCTAGCTTCTTAGTTCAGTTAGTGAAAATCCAAAAAGGCATCACTAGGATTAATATCTTCACTCTTAAAAGGGGTAGCACATTCTAAGCAACTGCAAAGTGATTCATGCCAACAAAGGTAAATTGAAATTTGTACCCTCAATTTGTTAATTCCTTTGTGATAACTTTCCGAATTGCATGGAGATCTTGTGATTTGTCGTAGCACACAAGGAATCGATTAATGGGATTAGTCAAAAATTTTACTAGAACCCACTATTGGTACGAGACAAGCTCAATTTGCTTTGCAATTCTAACTGCACCCAAAAGATGGTGTTAGCATTTAATCAATACCTGTAAGCATCCTATTCCTATGTGACTACTATGGAAGGTCTCTTTTCTTTCTTTTTTCCTTTTTTCTCTTTTCTTTTTTCTTTTCTTTTGTGTTCTATTTGTAGATCTTTGAAGTGTGAATACTTTTGGGAGTGGATTCTCATTTAAAATTGGTTGAATACATAGCACTGGCAGTGCACTCAATTTTAGGCATCAAAGTGTATGATGGCGTACTTTCTTTTCTTCTTCATTTTTATTTTCTTTCTAGAATTTAATGTAACTGTGTCACTATTTATGCACAAGTTGGCCAATTTGACTTTCGTTGACCTTAAGTCGGTGCTGACTCCGCATGCACTCAGCATCACGTACATCAAGTCCTATTCGTCTTTTGTTTGTTAATCATCCTTGATTATATATCTGAGATCTTAAGGGAATCCGTTACGAAGAGGAAGATTCCTGGCTAGTGATTAGTGAATTAATTAATGGTTTAATTACAATAAATATATTTATTGTACAAAGCAAGATTCAAGTGTGATTAGACGGGTAATATATTCTTAACAAAGAGGATTTTGCCATGTATGGAGTGTAGATGTTAACACTGTGTACACATAGTCCAAAAAAAGGATCATAGTCTCTGTGATTCTATATGTACGGAGCCTACCAATTGAAAATAATAATAATAATAAATTAAATTAAATGTCTCACTGTTCTCCATATCTTTGGCTCAAATCGTTGATCCCAATTGTGGAGACAGCCTAAACCTTTTATTTTGCCAAAAGGAGTCTTTAGCTTTTCTTAATCAGATTTCATCATGGATTATTTATTTTATATTTTATATTTTATATTATATGTCTCCAAAGAGGTTTTGCGATTCTCTTTTGGTAAGAAAATTCATTGACCACATATTGCCTTTCTTTCAAAACAAGAATGAATAATCTCCCCCTGTACCCCTAAGATAGTGATTTTGTCGTTACCTTCTAATTAAGTTTGTGTAAATTATCTTAGTGTATGTTTGGTTCTGCTTGTGTAGAATTAATTTTAGATAGAATTAATTTTATTGAAATTGATTTGATTATAATTGATTTTGAAGTAAAGATTTATGTTTGGTAATTTTTTTAAAAGTGATTTTGACAGAAAATAAAATATTTTCACTTATCCAAAATCAATTCTAGAGGCAAGAATTGATTTTAAACAATAAAAATCAAACATCAACAAAATTTAAAGTCCAAAATTGATTTTAAAGACTGCAAACGAATTTCCAAACATGCCATTATTTTATTTTAGAAAAGTTAATAATTTAAATGTTTGAAAGTATCTTTGGAGAATTTTGTTTTTGAGTGCAAAAAAAAAAAAAAATCAAAACCAAAGTCTATTGTAAAACTTGAACAACATGTAGTAATGCCCTGGTCAATTACTTCTGCAGATCCGAAGGATTTTAACAAACTCTGTTTTATTATTCACTCTCTCAGCCTTTCTTACTTTCTTTATCTCATTCGCCTTGCATAACGACACGCTCCTAATAACATTTCCTTGGACGCAGAATCTTTAAATTAGTTAATTACATCATTAATACTTGCAAAACAGCAATAATTGAAACAAAAGTTATTCCGTGCACTTGATTACAGACGCAAATCATCACTCATTGGCTTTTCTTCTTCGTCTTTTTTTTTTTTTTCCTCCCTTTTTTGGGTGTGAAGATTAGCTTTTCTTCTCTGTAATAAGGTTAATTTGACCACGTATGTACCACTTTCTACAAACCTGGCATTAAGAACATGATATATTGAAACAGAGTTCCTTCTGCACATTGCCACTCTTTGTTTTCGGACAAAATCTCGCAAACTTTTTCAAGGAGTTAATTAAGTATATATGCTTAAATATTTTGTGAACACAATGCAAAGTCATGCAAGTAATCACTATATCTATAGACAAGTTTGCCAAGTTTCAAAGACAGTTGCATAAACAACTTGACAAAATACAACTACATAATTTTCTGATTGGAATGATTGGATATAGGACATTTTGCTTTGTGAGCTTGGTAGCCCCGTGTTTAAACATTTAGGATGTGAAGGGTATATTTATTTGGTCTTAGAATTCCTTTGGCAATTTTGGCCGAGGTGATAGTGAGGTAAAATCTTTTTCGAAATAGTGATTGTAGTTTTTGAATTCTTGATATTGTAAGTAAAGCTCGTTTAGGATTGCAGTTCATTTCCATTGCGACCAACTACTTATGAGTTAGTGAGTATTCCTCTAAACTCAAATAATTGGTTATTAAAAAGAATTAATAAAAAAATCTTAAGTTGTTGATTTCCTTTTTATTTTTTCTTTCGTTTTTGGGTCAGGAAGTTGTTGAGAACCTTGTTTTCACTTTTCGTTAGCGCTGCAATTTGTACAGCCTAATAAAACAACGGCTATAACATGTCGATTTCTATAAGCCAAATGGGCCTGCAACTGGCTTTCCTACAGAATATGACAAGACTAACCACCATCTTTCCAAAAGGAAAGCCTTTTTTTTTTTTTGCAAGTGGACTTGAAAAGCATCCTGGCCGCTTTATTCTTATTTCCCTCATCACTCGCACTAATTACAACCCAAGAAATTCTTGGTTAGGCAAGGCATATAACAGGAACTTAATGTTATCTTGGGCCTACATGTCAGCTGTAAAATAAAGTGCCTCAAAGATAGGGCAAGGATTCGGTCCTCACAAAATGCGCAAAGAGCTTCAATACACACAATAGATGCAATTTTTTTTTTCCTGGTCAACAGGGAATTATATAAGAAAATTGGAACGTTTTTAATTTTAAAAATGAGGAGTTAAAAATTCTCTCTTTACCCTTTTTGTACTTGCGCGTCATTATATGACCGAGGATCTGAGTGTCATATAAATATATATATCTTCATTAGCTTCTAGTGAATCAGGATTGTCCTTTAAATTGCTTCTGATAAATCAAAATTCAAACCAAACCCTGCAACTAGAATTATTAATCAGAAGTCCTGTCTAAGGGCTCTTAGCAAGTGGGTAGGATTCTATGTGCTGCTTTCATTGGCCCAGATTCTTAGAACAATGTATTTTAGTGGGGCTTAAGTGGCACAAGGACGGAAAGCAGGTGCATCATATCCCATCAGGTAATGCAATTGTACCTGAAAGATTTCATACCCTTTTATTGGAATAGACCAGAATATAAGGCAACAAGGTTAATAATTTAGCCATTTAGCCATTTAGCCATTTAGTCATTTATGGACAAATAGAAACAGTAAAGACATGTCCTCTAAATAACATTATGAAATAGCTAGGTAATTAAAAGTACATGACATAGGACACAAAATAAGCCACTCTAATGCATACATGCAATTATGGCCATCCTCAGAAAACAGCCTTGAAGATGATTTTATTCAATAGAACAAAGTTCATGAGTGCAAATGTCATGGACCTACAAATTCATGCCCACTACCAAGGGTAAAGATTGTTCAGACTCCTCATAATGAGTCCTTGGGCAAGTATTTGGACAATCAGTCATGTAAATTCTCCTTATTATATGCTAGTCCATAACCAAGAGGGAATAAGGGGTCACAGGACTTAACTCCATCATCTGGTTGATCAAGCTGTTCAACTCTCCTGAGCCAAGTCATTGGCAGTTGACCCTTGAAGTCATGATCACCAAAGATGACATCACTTATTCCTTGTCCTTCAGTACCCGGCAACCAAGCAGCAACAAGAGCATCTATCTTTTCTAACAGCCATGGCTCTAAGACCAATGGTCTTCCAGATATCAGAATCACCAGTGTTGGGATTTTATCAGCAACTAAGCTTACAATTCCTGCTCCATTAAAAGGTATTACAAGCTCTGAATTGTCACCTCCACATTCAGCATAGGGACCCTCACCAACAGCGACAATGGCAAAAGAAAATTCGTGACGTTCTATGGTGTCTGTCGATGGATATTGCTCGTAAATTACTTCTGTTTCATCTCCCACAGCTTCCTTAACAGCTTCTAAGATAGTTGTGCCTGAAATAGCAGTCACATAAGAAACTTGGCATCCATGTTAATCGAGCACAATAACTATAAAATATGGAAAAATTAAAGTGCCACTGATCAGTGCAACAAGAAAAAATAAGTGTCACTGATCAAACTTTGCCTATGTTGTGCGTTATTTCAAAGTTTTACGTAGCCAGTCCCAAGCCTAGATGAAAGAGAAAGGTTGTGTTAGGTATTCAACAGCCAATATGAAACTTTGACAAATCTATAAGACATGGATAAGAAGTGTCAATGATCAAATATAACGCTGAATAAACTCAGGAAGTTTTTATGTGCATGTGTGCAACGTAACTTCCATTCTACATATTATACTTAACCTCCACTCCAAAGACAATGCAAATCAAGCCTATCTTTAGAAATGAGTGGAGTAGAAATATCACAACTCACAACCATGGAAAATATGTAACATGTTAAAGGAAAGCAAAAGTATTCTAAGCTGCTATTTGTATGATAGATATTAATCCTACATGTATGACCAAAACTTGGGACTGGGGAATGGGTGGAGAGAATATGTTTCTACTATTATAGAATAATAGGTGATCAAAATCATGAACTCTTCCAGAGCATCATAGAGAATCAATGTGTAGCATCAGAAGTGTATAAACAGTGCTTACCAATCGTAATCTTGCCACTAGATCCATACTTAGTACCTGTCCACCCTCCACATTGATACCCGATATCATCAGCGTGAGTTCCAGCAACAAGGATTCTCTTAGCATCCCTGTTCAAGGGAAGAAAAGGATTACTAGGATCCTTTCCATTTTTCAAGAGAACCAAGGACTTTCGAACTGCTTCTTGTGCTAGATCTCTATGTAGCTGTAGAAACAAATTGATGGTAAAAGAAAGTCTATCAATCAGAATAATTGCACATAACAATCAAATGATAAAATATTAAAATGTCAACATTTTGGCAAGAACATAATTTTTTATTTTTTACTTCGAAATGGACCTAAAGTGGTACAAAAGTTCTGATTAATTAGGACTTTTTCTTGTACAGTGGTTTAAGCTGAAGCATTTTAGTTTTGTATATCTCAGAGACATATTTTTCCATCTCCTCTCTCTCTCTCTCTCCCCCCTCCCCCCTTTTCCCTCTTGGTTAATGATTTAATTCCTTGGAGAATAATGACTCTGCAGGCACATTATTTTTTCTTCTTAGAAACAAGGAGCTATGTCCTTTTTGTTAGTGCTTTAATTTCTTCAACACAAAAAACTATAAACAGAGAGAAATTTTATTAAGCTTTTTAAAATAAATTCTTTTCCAAAAAATACTTTAGTGAGGAATTGATTCTGGCTGCTATACCTAAGAGTTTTTATCCTGAAATGGTGATCTAATACATATCAATCCAACAGTTCAAATGTCTTAAGCTCATTCTGGGAAAATTTCTCGTGATTGAAGATGTTATCTAAAACATCACCTACGCCTTTATTCAATTATCTGCAATTACTCTCCATGCCTTAGGATGCAATCGATCTCTACCTTCTTGAGTTATTATTTTCACCCTCTAGAAGTATTAACCTTATTGGAGATGGACTAGAAGAGCACCATACTGAAGGAAGAATTTTTCTCAATGGCAATGACTTATTTTTATTAGAGAACCTTAAACAGCTATAATACTACCAGCCTTAATTATAGTAATACATCTAAAATGAAACCCAAACTGCCAAAAAACTGTAAAAGATATAGAATAAAACAATTTAAAATTTTCCATACAGAGAAAAAGAAAGTAGAGATGATGCAAATTTTGATCATTATGATGTAGAAACAGGTTTTTCAATATATATATATATTTGTGAAGATAACCAATATTATAAATTCCTGAAAATTAACTTCAGCTACAAGGAAATGGAGAGAGAATCATTTCAGTGAACTATGAAACGAAAAATAAAGCCTCCTATTGTCTTTCATGTATTCTCCAAATGATTCTTGAGGCACTTAGATTATGGCGAAACAGATTCAGCTTAATCAGACATGGGAGTATGTTAAAATATTCAAATATGATTAGGAAAACTTTGGCTAGGCACTTGAAAGTTGAAATAGAAATTTAGTGTGAGCTAAATTTTGCTTACCTTGCAACCAACTGTATCTAGCAAAGATTTGTCAGTTAAAGGAAATTCAAAAAGTTTAGCAGCAAACTTCACTCTCAAAATCCGCTCAACAGCATCATCGATTCTGGCTATTGGTATTTCCCCTGATTGAACTAGAAAGTTCAACTCTTCCATAAAAAGTTCATATCGAAAAGGGACCATCACCTGCATATTTTCTAGAATATATCAATGAATATAAAATAAAATTGTGTTTTACTAATCAGTTCCCTAGGGAGGCTGGTTAAAGAATAAAAGCAAGAGAAAATTTTGACCGAAAAATAAACCCTTTTATGTTTTCAATACACCAAATGCATTGGACGCTTCAAAGTTTTCCCTTCTCGATTTCTTAATCAGTGCTCTTATGGCACTAGTTAGAAAACCCAATAAAGTTAAGCAACCCATGCTAAAATATTAAGGGAATTGAGGATGTATACCATGTCAATTCCTGCATTAATGGCAGAGGAGATGCAGTGTCGATAATCTGACCCATAAGGTTGGCAGAGTTCATCAATTCCCTCCCAGTCAGAAATCACAAATCCCTATAGCAAAGCATTGGTCTAAACAAAATGCTTTATTTGAATTTCACAAATTAAAGAAAATATAAAACAGTTTCATTCATATTATAGTAGTAACGTATCACACTTCTTCACCCTGAATTAAGTATGAGAGAAGCCCTCCTATCTTTCAAAACAAAGAACAAAAACGTGTAAATGGCTTTAGCATTTGTTCTCATGAATCCATGATACAGAAATGATTGACACTGTATTGGAAAACAATAAATGAACATGGTTCACAAAAGCAATTAGATAATTTGAGCCATTGATTAAAAGATAAAATTTTCAGAAACATCCCACCTTGAAGCCTAGTTTTTCTCTCAAAATTTCATTTAGCAGAAAATGGTGACCATGGAGTTTGTTTCCATTCCAGCTAGAATATGACACCATAATGGTTGAAACTCCATGCGCTATACAGTCCACATAAGGGACATGTGGATTCTCTCCAAGTCTTCATATGATAATACAGTATTTCCCTCATTTACACCTTTCTCTGTTCCTCCATCTCCAACAAAATGCTTGGCAGAAGCAATAGCATTGTTCCTATAGTACAACTTAGATGTATGAAAATGATCTTGATAAAGAAAGATATACAAGTATTAACTCAGTATTGATTTTCAAAAATGATGTTTAATCTTCCCCATGGACAGAATGAACAGTAAATGACAAGCAAACTGGGAAAGATGCAACAAATTATTGAAACCATCAGCATATCACATTTTATGGCAGAACTGAGGAATCAAGGATGGAAGGTAAAATAGATCCTTCCTGAAATTGTTTTCCTTTTTCTCCCTTTCCCAATAACTTCATGATGCTGACAGTCACAAAGGTTTTTCTTCTTTTTATTTTCTTTTACAATCAATTCAGAATGTAGGGAAGAAATAAATGGTGTCATCCTTTGGTCAATTCTCTATAGATTGGCATTAGATGGCAGTGGAGATTTAATTATTCAGTATTTCCAAAGACATGTGAATTTTATATGCAATGGAAGTTATGTTGATGGCTTCTGTCTACCTTCCAGCCATGAATGGGTAGCCCCTTGGATGTCCTTCTGGAGGATGGCCCTGCAAGCCTAAAATAAAAGAAGTCATCTTTCTGACTATGTCAGTGTTTTCACTGTAGCTCTCGTAGCATCTTCCCCATCTGGGATCTTTGCAGACCTGTCCATTCACCTATCCAAGTGAGTTGCACACTTGCAGTTCATCTATTTGTTTAGCAAAGAATTTTAGGAGGCACAAATCAAAGAAAATAGGACACAACAGATATCTCTTAAATGTCAAGGATGTTTAAGTTTCTAAAGTTTAAGTCCCAGCTTAAGTCTTCGTAGAAAGAAGGATCAAGGGAGAAAGAACCTTTTTTGTGAATCTGTGAGTGTCGCAATGCAACTACTGTCTTATTTCGAAGAGCCTGTGTAGTACAATGAAGAGTAATAGTACAGCGGTAGTACTAAGTACATGGCATATACAATATTAACTGTATAAAGGAAAAAAAAAAAATAGTGAAATAACCTTTACAAGTAAGGACCAAATAACCACTGGTTATGTAGCTCAAAATTTGGATTGAATCACTACATTTTGTAGGATTTTGGCCCTTACTTGTAAACATCAATACAGGCTGGTCATCTATTATAATTTTCCCATGGTTGTCTTAAAGTGCTCTAGCATTCTCATGAGTCATGTGGTATTTGCCCGTGTCATGCTACCAACAAAAGATGCAGCAAAAAGGACGAAATCCATGTCTAACCAATGTCAGCATTATATGAATTGTTTGAATGACTTTTAGCATACAGTGAATTCATTAGGTCATGTCCAAAATAGATCTAGAGCTGTTGTCTAGTCACATTAGATGGATTGTGGAAAAAGCATACATCTAGTCTTTTTTTGATCCGGACCAAAATTCATGTGATTTTCTCGAAGAAATATCCAACCCTTGTTTACAAAACTTCTTTAGTTCTATAGCAATTACATTTGTCATGCAAGCTTTAACAGTTATGTACAATATAATCAGAAATACCAGTAAGTGCCAATTTGAAGAATACAGCCACAGCTGTTGTTTATCAGCACAACTAATGTAGAAACAAATTATGGTTGGTTGATTATGATGCCTTACTGCCACACAAGGAGCAAAAGTATAGTGAATTCCACTTGCTCTAAGTTCAAGTGATGTTGCAGCTCCAATTCTTTGGACTAAATTTGCATCTCTACAACACCATGAATGAAAAATCAGGGCTTGTTTAGGATAACAGCAAGACTTGCATGTCAAAAGAAACACAATTTAATTGAGTGTAAGAGGCAATCTCTGGTCAAATCAGGAGCTAAATTCATGCTCTTGAGAATTAAAATGAATATAAGAACTTGAAGTTATTTGGTCTTCAGCATCTTTTTACTGTGACAAAAAGGTCTGGACCATACAGTATAGAGATACAAAAGAAATGCACATGACCCCTCAGAATTCTGACAATCAACCTTGTAACATTGATATGTCTCAACAGCTAGTTGGTTTCATGTGGAATGACTGAATTTTGAAAGTTTTGGTTCCAAGCACAAATTTTTCTACTAATGAATCAAAGAGTGGATTGTTTGATTGGAAAATTCAGGCTGGGAGTCAATAGCTAAAGTCCAAAATAACCAGGGCCAAATCACCACAAACTGAACTTACAACAACAACAACAACAACAGCCTTTTCTCATTAGTTAGGGTTGGCTATATGAATCAAACAACCAAGAAAACTGACCAAAAACAAAAACCACACACACAGAGAAACACACAGAACAAAGTGAACAGAGAAGACCAACCTGGTAGCTCCGAGGCCAACGTTGTGAGGAAATATGGTTGCACCATAGACACTATTGTTACCATGAACAGCATCAATCCCATAAATGATTGGTATGCCTAACCGCGATTCAAGGGCCAACTTCTGATACTCGTCCACCATATCAGCCCAATCTGATGACAGTGCCTTCTCAAAAGGCCCATTGTTTGGAGCACTGAATACACTCCCTTCAACATAAAGACAAAAGGTAACATGTAAAAAGTAATGATCACATGCAGATACTTTGACATAAAACACACTCTCTCTCTCTCTCACAAACTTCAAAACTTCAAAGTGAAAGCTGACAAGTAAAAACATCCATGGTTCAAACAAGTTCAAAACCTTGCTAAACATCGAAACAAATTATATATATCTATCCATCTATCTCTCTATAAATATATATTGGTCTAAACCACTAAAGTGTACAAGACCCCAATTAATAAGGTTCGAATTGTTCAGACTATCATGAAGGTAAAACTTTCTTTCGGTGTTTACAACATTTGAACTTTCAAGCTTACTTAAATGCAACAAATGTGGAACTACTTTAAACAAAACAAACATTAGTTACTTGTACGTGTATATGTGTGTCAGTGTGTGTGTGTGTGGTGGTAGATACCGATGGAGTAATCCTTGATGGCAGAGGGGGTAGCAACTGCACGCTCTACTTGGGTCATCTGACCAATCTTTTCCTTCAAAGTCATACGGGAAAGAAGGTCTTTGACACGAGCTTCAATGGGTTCGTTGGGATTCTTGTACAAGCAATCCATGTCAATGTCACACTCTGCTACCGCTCAACTTCAGTGTGATGCAGAGTTGACTCTGAAATGGACCAAACTGATGGAACAAAGACAGAGTCACGAACACTATAGTGTCATAGTCAATGAAAGCTTTCTTCGAAATATTTGTTTTTTAAGGAAAAGTTTCTTCAGACATGTGCAAGAATATATCCTATCCATTTATAATATATTAATTGTGACACACCAAAAAATTGACACTTAGATATTTTATAATATCACCATATTAGCTTCTTATTAAAAGTATCATCTTCTCATGTAATTTCTTTAATTTATAAAGTCACATCTGCTCATAATAAACTAGATCAGACCGAATTAAACTAGACTAAACCAAACCAAATCAGATCAGATAAAATCAAATCAGATCGAACTAGACCGGATCCAACCGAACCAGAGTAGATCGAACTGAAACGCCGAACCAGACTAGAAAGAACCAAAATGGTCAGATCGAATCAAACTAGACCGGACCAAACCAAATGGATTAAATTGAATCAAACCAAAACCAGACCGGACTGGACTAGACCAAATTAGACTGAGCCAAATCAAACCAAACCAAATCAAACTAAATTGGATCAAATCGAACCAAACCAAATCAAGCCAAACCGAACCAAATTGGATCGAACCAGATTGAACCGAATAGAACTAAACCGGACCAGACTAGACCGAATCAAACCAAAGCAAAGCAGATCGGACTGAACTGTCGAACTAGACCAAAAAGAACCAAATTGGTCAAACCGAATCAAACCAAACCGAATCACATTGAAAATTGGACTAGACCAAATCGAATCAAACCAAATCAAACTAGACCGAATCAAACCAGATTGGACCAGACCGGACCAAGCCAAACAAAATCGAACTGAACTGGACCAAACTTAATCAGACCGAACCGAACAAGACCAAATCGGACCAAACCAAACCAATCCAGACCATATCAGACCAACAAAAATAAATAAAAAAACTGAGGCTCATGTTTTTATCTTTTTATTATTTGATTCTTAAATCAAGTTTCATACTCTAATTAACAAATTGAAATGCATGTCGTGGCATTGACATTTCATTCATCTCCCATCTTATAATATTGTCATATCATCTTATTATACAAGTTGTTACTTAACCATATCAATCGTCGGTTCTCATTACTTAATCATGACAATATGTATTAAGCTGTCAATATTAATATAATTAATTATATATACTTTTAGCTAATTATATACCATTAACTCTTTATTCAAAATTATTTAAGGCTAACATTTCCAAAATTCTAATTTCTAATGATTCTTCAATAAGCAAAAAAAATATAATTAAATATTTTATTTTTTTAATATTAAAAAACTATGTTTTACAAAAATATCAACCTCCCACCAACAGTTAATAAATTATTTAATATTATTCTTTTAACATTATTATTCTTTTAATGATCTCACAACCAAATATAAAAAAAAATAAAAATGAGTCTATATAAAATAACGAATAAGCGCAAGTTGTGGTGTTAACACGCCATTTATCCCCTATCTCATAATGTTATCATATCATTTTATTATGCAAATTGTTATTAAACTATGCAAACCTTTATCGTTCTACTGCTTAATTATGGCAAGATGCAATGAGCCACCAATATTAACACAATTAATTACATATACTTTAAATTAATTATATATCATTAACTCCTTACTCAAAATTATTCAAAGTTAATATTTTTCAAATTTTAATCTCTAATGAGTCTTCAATAAACCAAAAAAAAAAACTCTAAATAAATATTTATTTTAAATATTAAAAAATAATTTTACAAAAATATCAATCTCCTACCAATCGTTAACCAATCATTTAACATTTTTCTTTTAATCTTATTATCCTTGTAATCAATAAAACTATAGCACTAAATAAATAAAAAATATCACATGAATTAACTCTAATATACTATCAATATTATAAAATTTTTGTCATCACAAACTTATATTTCAAATAAAGATGAACAATCACAATTTGAAAGAAATACACTATCATAAAAACTTTTCTTCTAAACAACGCTTCGAACCAAACTTCTCTTTGTTATTCCAAAATAACAAAATCAAAGAAAAACAAAAGGAAAGCATATAATTGCTTTCACATAAAGTAAACAAATTTTTAGCTCTTAACATTTATTTCTACCATAATTAGGAAATCAAATTTACCAATAGTAATATCATCAGATGAGGAATCTATATCTATACAAATGTTGAGGAAAAAGCATCACAAGCAAATATAAGACATAACATTTTGGTATAAAAATAGCATTTTTAAAGGAACAAGAAATGTATTAATAGAAATAAAACATAGATCATCTAATTTTAAATCAAGAGTAAAGACAAAAACGATGTTAAAAAAATGAAACTTGTTTAAATATCATATGTGTATATAGTTTCATTGTGTTCAAGATAACCATCACAAATAAATACCTTTGCTTTACTTATATTACCAAACTATCACCTAATCCTAAATAAGAATATTTTTCTTTCATTAAATAGTTATTCGACTTCAAATTATTAAAAAAAAATCTATTAAATTATTTTTATATCAGTCCAATTAATATTCACTTATCCCTTTTTTCTAACAAGAAATATATTCATTCCAATACCTGTGCACGCGGATCTAAATGTATTTCATTTTTAATTAGCACTGGTGTTCTCTTTTCAAGGTAACCCATTTTTCAGTTCAACTCCGTTTCACTCGACTATACCTGCAAAGATAATTATCTATTACTTAAAACAAATTAATTCTATTTCATCTCAAAAAAATATTTGTGTCCAACTTATATTAATTAAAAAGTAGCAAGATAAGTAATCTATGGTACAAAAAGAAAAAACAGTGATAATTTATTCCTTTATTTTTATGTGAATACTTAAGTTCCGTAAAATTAATTGAATCAATATTTAATTATTTTAAATAGTTTGATACTTAATTTTCTTAAATAAAATTTTTTGTTCGAGTCTTGTTAATTTAAAATATATATATATATATATATATATATATATAGTATGGAGGGAACTTTAAACCGTAGTGCACCAACCCACTTGAGTCATTAATTTCCAAATATTAGTAGTTATTATTTAGAATATATATATAGAGAGGGAATCAAGTAAGAGGAGTGGTTAATTATGATAGTAAGAAGAGTAAATATTAATTATTAAATCTTACGTGAATGGTCAAGATTAAAATATAGAATCGCATGACTTTTTTAAGTAATCATGTAATCTTTATACAACTTTAAATTTTGACTATCTATGTATAGTTATACAACCTAAATTTACTCCTCTTATTATTATAATAGTTGGATAATCCCAGTAGAAAACAAATTGTAAACATGGTTCTGTTGTTTGCTCTAATGACCTCTAACTAGGGAAATTATTATATGTTTTTAGAGAATATTTAATGCATATTTTAGGAAAGATCTTTAAAGTTAAGTATAGAGATCCTTCTTAGAACATACCTTAATTTGCTATAAGAACACATAACAGTCTCTCACCTATAAACTACAAAGCGCCAAAAAAAAACAACAAAAACAAAGAACAGAACATTCTTCTCATCCTTTCATCGAAGACAAAAAAAGGAATATTAAGAGCCAGACAAAATGATGATGGTCACTTGAGTTTGAGATATATTGTGGGTATGTAAGAGGTACAAGGGACCTTCTATGTGTCCCACTTTCTACATTGTGAATATGATAAAACTATGTACAGTGTGACTAAGAGAATAATGTTCTGTACAACTAGGAAACCATGGACAACATTCATGCAGTGAAATTAAATACCATATCTGCTGCTCTATGTTAGTCTTCTCGTTTTGGCAGCTTCGGATTCCTGATCAATCTGTCACTTGATGATGGAAAATAATTAAATAATTTCATTTCCTTTTGCTTGACCAATTTTCTAGGTATGCTGCCAAAAACTAGCTAGCCTCAACACTAGCCAAAGTGAACCACTCCACAAAGGATAAGACTTACATAAATATATAAGTCTTTTTATATATTTCATTCAATTATCAAATCAAATAAGTATATGTGGATTTTTTTCTCAAGATGAGTAACTCACGAGTTAAAAGTTTGTACTCATCTTTGAAAAAATGTTCACGTCTTTATTTGATTTCACAACTAGATGAAGTAGATATAAAGAACTAGATGTAAGTTTTTTTTTCCCTTAACAAATCCTTTCCAAGGCCCTCATTTGCTTCTTTGCTGAGAATTTTTGGTTCAGTGAGCCTGGTTGCAGGAAGTCCTCATTGCCATCTCCACTACTTGCCTATTCAACCAACTTTGTTGACTCTTTAGAATTTTGAGCCATCATTTGGTTTATTTGGCTTTGGTGCACAAACTTCATCAAGCTGAAGTAAATCTTCATGCTTTTTCATGTGAGTTTTTGCTCACCTGATCACTTTCTTCTGCTGATTCAGGTAAAACCATGGTTTCATTCTCGTTCATCTTAACAGATACTCCTAACGTATCTTCAGCATTGGTTACTTCAGTGACCATTAGTAGCGGAGAGTCCTCAGAGATATTGCTTGTGTCCAACTTTTCCTGCTCCATATGATCTTCAACCATCTGTTTTGACTCACTTTGCAAAAGATTTACTTCTTCTGAGTTATGATTTGGCTTGTCTAGTTCACTCATGTTGTCACTTTCCCCTCTTGATCCGCAAGCAAGTGTGGCTTCATTGTTATTCAAATTACTGTGTTTTCCTTCAAAATCTTTTGTATAATTTGTGTCGGTTGCTTCAAAACTTATAAATGGTTCCGTGGTAGCCTCTTGTCTCATTGATGCTTGAGATTTATCTTCATTCTCACTGTGAACTTCTGAGGATGATTCTAGCTTTAGAGAATTCAATGTCTCCTGTTCGTTTTACAAGAAAGATGTACAATGGTCAGTGTATTGGCTAATCTACTAACATGTATCAAGTTTAAAGACTCAAATGTTACTTTATCATGAAATAAATCTCTTGATCTCTCATTCATGTCCTCTGAAGTCATCATCTCAGCTGGTCTAGAGGGTTCTGCACTAGCATCCTGTCTAATTAGGGGAGTAAACTTGTCTTCACTGTTCTCATCATTCTTTGACTTCTCTTTGAGTGCACCACTTGTCTCGCTAGTCATGTTTGATTCTTGAATGGAATTCTCTTGGGGATAACTCTGCTCCTAGTCAATATCACAAATAATGCACAAGTTAAGGCTTGAAACTCTTCAGTTTTTTATCATTGACAGATTAAGGTACAAGCCTGTTCAAATGATGTGATCTTTTTTAAGTAATATATATATATATATATATATATATATATGTATGTATATTCAAGTGAACCAATCATATACAACCTCGCCCTTGTGGATTGATGATCAAGTGCCAAAGCCTTTAAGCATAGAGTAGCGACTCCCTCACTTATATTGAAGCTATGATAAGTCAATTATCAACATGTTTATTTTTCTATGGTTAGAACACGAGGCATTTTTAAAGGTTTAGTCCATTTAAATCACTCACAAGGCTAATACACATTAGAATGTGGGAGAGCATAAGCGGTCTCTCCATAAGAGTTGCTTTAGTCGTGATTGAAGTTGTTTTCCACCCCACCAACCCATTGTAGATTCAATGATTAACTTCTTTCTAATATAGATGAAAAAATAAACAAAAACTCGCAACTACAATTCACACCTGAGAATGACTGAGGTCACTGTTATGTGATTCAACTGTTAGACCATCCATCAAAGGCCGAATAGTTTGACTCATGGTGTCAAGTGGAGCTTCACTGTTTAATGTTGCTTGTGCCATATCCTCAGATTGCTGAATACCTGAGTGCATTTCCTGATTATAAGATGACGCGGAAGCTTGGTCTGCCATGGCCTTCTGTGATAATACGGACCTTGGTGACGATGAACTTGAGCTGATAGAGACTTCATCAACTGCTTCTTGTCTTACAACTGATGCACCAACATGGTCTTCATTATTTTTTGAGTTCTGAGTGTTTTCTTGCTCCGTAGCTGCTGAGTTGTTCACATCATTGATATCTTGTGCCTTGTTTATCAAATTCTCTGACAGGTTACACCATTCCTATTGCAAAACAAGGATTTTATCAATGAAAATAAAAAATATTCTTATCCATGCTTAACACCTTCTATGGAAGCAAGCAAACAAAATGAAATGGTTAAGTGCAAGAAAGCAGCAATTTGTTCAAGTATGAATTTGGAGAAGTCCCCTTTCCGTGCAAATAAATAATGCATGTTTATCATTTGTAACAACCAAGATTCAAGATGTGTGATTATCAAGCTAACTAACAACTATAATACTACTACCAAAATAACTCACCTCTGGTTTCTCTGAATGTGTTTGATCAGGTATATGGTTAACACGGGTATGCATCAACCGCTTCCTCCGTGATGAGACATTTGAAGAACAGGAAGGTTGGGGTGCATCAGTTTCTCCCCTGAAATCTTTCACATTACCAAAGATGTTATGATCACTGCTCATTGCCTGAGTTGCAATTGGGGTATCTTCAGGCATGTCAGATTTCGAGGACATGGAGCTCACATCAGCTGCATTTTGTTCATCTATGTTTTGTAAAGAATTGGGAAAAGCAATATCCTTCCAATTGTTCACTTCTGAAATGTCCTGCTCACTAACTCTGCGCACTTCCCTTGCATGTAGTGAGGCTCCCCACATGTCTTCACTGCCAGAAGTAACATCTCTGTCAATGTCCCCATCATATATTATGGATTCTCCATCTGTGGTTGTAATGGTATCATGGCTCTCATCAACTGTCAGTGTTGGTGAACCAGCTTCAGAAACCTCCACTTGCAAGTCAGAAGCCAAGGAAATTGATGGGGTATGACTAATGCGCCTATCGGTGAAGAACGTATTTTCTTGGTTTTTGTCAGCTAGAGATGGAAGAGATTCATACACAGAATCAATGTCTCGTTCCACATTTGTTGTCTTTGGAATTAAGTCCTGCTCACTTGTATGATCTGGCATGGACTTTGTTGCATGAGCATTCTCTACTTCCTCATCTCTTATGGTTTCCATATCAGTTTCACATTTTTCATTCGCTTCATGTGTGGTTTCTTCTCCTTCACTTAGTGGATTGGGAGCTTTATATTCATTTTCATTGCCTTGTTTGGAGATTAATTGGTCAAGCCAGTCATGATTTCCCTTACCTGCAAGAGTGAAATACATTTTAATTTCATCAAGAAATGTTACCAAAATTCCATATTTTCTTTTGCTATTATCTCTGAGAGGGGAGGAAAAGGAAGAAGGGTCGAGACTTATATCAATTTCTTTATATCCATTCCATCTAATTCTCAAATCAAACAATGATAAGTGTGCAGTTTTCCTGCAATGAGTGACTTAAAATTCTATACTCATCTCAAGAAAAATATCTATATATCATTATTTAATTTGAGAATTGAATGGCAAAATTATAAGGAACTTACGTATTTTTCCAAGGAGGAAGTGGTTATCACCTAGATGCCTTCTATTTCTTGGGTATGGCAGCCTGTCTTGCCATGATTCTAATGGGAAAGAGAGGCCATAGCTGAAGCTTTCATGCCTGCTGAATGCCATATCCTTCTGCTGACTAGCGAATTCTTGAGCAAAACTGTCCCCAGTTAGATTTGGTTTCTCCTCAGAAGGATCATAGGGAATATCAAATGGGCTTCTCAAAGCAGATGGGGCAGAACCAGGCATTTCTATGCCTTGAAACTCTTTTGGAGAATCAAAAGGGTTGACTCTTGTAATAAACAATGGTGCAATTTGTCCTGGGATAACTGATTTCATATCAATTAGGCCATTCTCAATCTGCAACTTAAGTTGTTTCCTTGCTCTTCTTCTTGCTATGAGACTCTCCAGCCTTTTCGTTCTCTCCGTCTCGGCAATGCCAAGATCCATTGGATTTTTCCGATCATCCTCTACCAATTCACCAGATTTGTTGCTACCCTCTTGTGCTTCTTTCTCAGCCTTCATGTTTTCAGTCTCTTCACCCTTCATGTTTTCATTCTCTTTCTCAAGACCACCACTATCAGCACCAAAAGTCACCGAGTCACGCATTGAAGGTTCAGAAAATAAGGTTTGTTTCATAGGAGCCTCAGGTTTTTCTGGAGACAATTCATAATCCAAAGAACCCTCCACTTTCTTAAAAGATCTAGATTCTCTAAACCTTGGTATCTTGCTGGTGAATTCATTTTGAAACACTTCTGATAAATCCTTGGCCTTATGTTCTAAATCACCATACACATCCAACTTCCTCCCTGTGAAATTTCTTCTTCTACTTGTAGCATTTTGTGATGGATACTTAACAAGGAGTCCATGCCTCTCATACTTTGGTGAATTTGGATGCTTTGTTTCAACCTTTTCCTTCTCTACCTTTTTCTCCTCCCTTTTGACATATATGAGTTGGGTTTGCTCAGAACTCCAAAATATTCCAACAAATATGGCAGTGCACACAATAAATGGGGACATGTAAACCAAGAAGCTGCAAATATAAGAAAGGAATATATACAAGATGAAGAAGACAATGAAGGCACTAGAAACCTTTGGATGCCTTTGTATAAAAATGTAGCCAGCCTCAGCTGAAATCTGAAGCACTCTACACAAACAAAGTTGAATGTCCCTTGAATTCAAACCCATCTTTGTTTCTGTGAATGTATGTCCAGAGAGCAAACTATAATGCCTTCAAGGTTGAGGTTGCATGTATTTGTCGCAACACAAACAATGAAAAAAATGGTGGAGTGAACATTCTAGCCATTACAAAATTCAAACAAGTGATTATAATCATCATGGTGATGACCAAATGGGATTGACATGTTTGTTACCAACCCTTGCTGAAGAAATATTGAAAAAGAATGTGATTTTCTACCATGAAGGGGAAAAAATTGTGCAAACACTGACTAATGATTGGAGTATGTAAATGTAACTATAGTTCTAGCTAAAAACAAACTTGGAGATTAATGAGGGGTAACGAAAAATGCAGCATTGATGTGATTTCTTACTAAGTCCATTGAAATCATCCAGAAAAATTGAAAAACTAAGGGAGGAATAACAGAGAGAAAATAGGTCACTTAACCCCCAAATTATGGTCAACAGTGAAAAATAGTTTGACCTTTCCCCTAACAAATGGTTAACGGTTGAACTATAATTTAGTCCTTCTTTTTTAGGAAACTCTTTTGTTTGGCTGACAATTTCATAGGACCCTTTAATATAGAAAATTGCTATGTGCTTCTCTTCCATTTTAATAACCGCAAACAAGGGACAAAATGTATCAGAAAAAAATTCAAAAATATAAAAATCACTTTCACAAGCCAAAGTCGCATCAATGCTTAGTAGTAGTTTTGAGCTCAAAGTAATGTACAACAGTACTATTATTTACAGTTTCACTCTCTAGTCAGTTTATTGTCGGTTTGACTGCAGAGAACTCGTTTTTGTCATCATCTTTCCATAAGTAAAAATTAATTTTATCTTCTGTTTCTATCCACAAATGATTTTCTAATAAAAATATGTTATATTTTAAGTATTCAGATTATTTTATTATAAAAGTTACCTTGTAGAGTAGAGCAATATACATCTGGGGTATGAAAGTATAACCCATAAATAAATGTCACTTGTGGTTTTACGCACACTCTACAGTTACGCGAGTAGTTTTTTTCCTTTTCTTTTTTTTTTTTTTTAAGAACAGTTACACACATAGTTGAAAATATAAATATCAATTTTTTTTGCATTAAACAAGACTTTAATTAGCAATTAACAAATAAATGAAGTGGGTATATGGAATGAATATAACTCTAGTTTACAATAAAGCGTAATTTTAACTCCTTATCCATCTAAATGTTTTCTATTATCATTTAAAGATATATTGGTATATTATTAAAATATTTAAAAATTTTATATAGTGATTGCGGGATTTGTGGCATTTAAAAATTTGTAATGATTTAACAATAAGTAATTGCTGAATAGTATAAAAATCAAAATTAGATCTTTCTTTAAATGGCTTTATAATTCCTTTTGGGAAAAAAAATTCACTTTACTCTCCTGAATTATAGGTCTTATGCATTTTCACTCCTAAATTTTAAAAATGTACAAATCAATTTTCTAAATTTTTCTAAATATATAAATTGACATCTCTGTTAATTTTTTCATCAATTATTAATAAAAATATTACACTTTTAAGAATGTTTAGGGCATCGAGTTGTACATTTAGAAAAGTTCAGGGGGTCGATTTGCATATGATCCAAAGTTTAGGAAGTATAATATATTTATTTTGGTTAAAATGCATATTTATGAAAATTTAGGGGGTCAATTTACATATTTTTAAAATATAGAGGTTAAAGTGCATATAACTTATAATTTAGAGGAATAAAATATAATTTTCTTTTCCTTTTTTAAAAAAATAATGACCATCAAAGTTGACTCGTATAATAAAAAGAGTTTAATTGTTATATATTGACAATGTAAAAAAATTTTACATTATCATCTAATCAAATACTTGTATTTGTAACACTTTTAGGGTAGTGGATGGTTAAGTATAACACTTTTACTGATATGATAATATATGATTAAATATTTGTATAAAATTTTTTTACACTAATAATGTATATAAATTAAATTCTAATAAAAATCTCAAAAGTATTCCGTTTGAGTTCAATTTGTTAAGATTATTTGATAATTATTATGGGCTACAATCAATAAAAGTATTTTGATTTTTACAAAAATGGGCTAATGCAATTTTGAAACCTAGTTATTTTTATAGGTGATCCTTTTGTTTGGGCTTGAATGATTAATGTGGATAATATTATAAGCCTTAGCCCATAAGCTTATGGTGGAAGGATATTAGGGTTATTTATATATTTGGCTAGGTTCTTCTTTTATTCACTGAAATATTCCGCCACTCCATAACTAATCCCACAAACCCTAACCACTCACACTAGCAGGTTCAAATCCACTCATATGGCGATTCTTGTTTATCTAGAATCATGTCACCAATAAGTCTAATATGTGTTCAAATTTCATATAATCTTCATATGTTTTATTCTTGTATTTTGTATTAGAGCCTTGATTATATGAATTAGGACCTGTTAATATATAACTTGACATGATTATATGTTTGGATTTGAATTTCTTACTACTTTTTTATGCATATTCATATTTTTGACCATACAACATTCGGCGAAGTTTAGAAATTCAGAACGCAGCCACTTACTTTCTTTCTTTCTTTTTTATGTCGGCAGCCACTTTCAAAATTATCATATACATATATACACACTAACACAGACACATATACATATACATATATACACACACACGCAAAGATATATATACAATCTACACCACATATATGTATACTGAAATTCGTATATATTGGAATTCGTATAATACATATGCATGGCTGGGTGTTCTGCCTACATTATATATTTGCGAGTATTATATATTCAACATCAGCAAATCTGTCTTTTGCGTATATATTGTTTTGTGCATAATATAAAAGGGTTTAATTGGGATGTATTAACAGTGTAAAATAATTTTACACTATCAATTAATAGAAATACTAGAAAGTGAGAAATCCCGGTGAGTCCCTTATCGTAATAGGTGGTTATTTGTACGAGTTGGCACTTTCTAGTATATCTATTAGTTGATAGTATAAAATTAAATTTTACACTATCAATATATTTAAATTAAATTCAATATAAAAAATTGTTAATATATATTGTGTTTTGCGCATAATATCAATTTGCGTGTGTGTGTATATGTATTTCAAATGTGGCTTTCCTCAAGTCATGGAGGCTTGTGGTTTTTTTTTTTTGGGGTTTCTTTGCGTGGTTTTTAACACCCCGTAGATAAAATAAAAAATAAAAAATAAAAACTATTCAAGCATAATACATATGCATCCATTCACGGCTATTTTGTGTTTTATGAAAATTAATTCTTCATTGTAAATTTGTCATGCCCACTTGTTCATATATTTGCGTGTGTTGGCTTGTTTTTTTGGGTAGTGTCATCTGTTTCCTTTATCTTCTTAAATTCTGCACCGAGGGAATTTAGAGGTACTGGGGTATCTATTATCTATTATATCTTACTAAATGAATTACTTCTAGTGCCACAACGCACCTCCAAATTTCAATTAAGTTAAAATTATTTCCACCAAAATTGGGCCAGTAATTTTGGCTTTTATGGTGGATGCAGAGTCAGTTAGTTTTGTTGATTTAGAAAAATGAAATGATAGACTCGAATTTACCGTAAATCCAAGTTTAAAAAAGATCTCAATTATTGATTATATAATATTTATATATTTATAATTTTAAGATATATTTTTAATGATTAGAATTCTTTCTGAACTCAGCTTCACAAGCCTATCATAACATTACTCGTTGATTTATGCCTTCCATTGAGCTTCTTGATTTCTCCCTTAAAAAGAATACCTAACTAACTGCAATTTTGATTTGAAAGATGGTGAGTGTTAAATTGGTCTTATTAAATTTGGGAGTTATGTTAATCCCTAATTGAAAATTATAAAATAATCCTATAAATTTATTGTAAAATGGGCATCTTGATATTTTATTTGCAAATATAGGCTTTTCTCCATCTCCAATCACACAATTTCATGCCCAATAGTTGAAACCCAGAGAGAAAGAAACATTTGAACTGCAAATTACAAGAGCAACCACATCCCAAAAAAAAATAATAATAATTTGAAGGTACCAAGGCTAGACTGAGTTGGCATGTAGTATAGCAATTGCTCCTTGAGATGCCGAGTTGTGTACAGGAAGAATAAGCAAAGAAGCATATACACATGACAGATTACTAGTAGAATAGATCTAACACAAGCTGTTATAGATTGGCCGTGCATATGGCTAGGAGTGTGTTTAAATTTCTTTTGTTGCTTTTCATCTGTTCTGACTTTTGTTGCTCACCTCATCTTTGGAGGGTTGAGACTGTTTTCAATTTATCAAAAATAACAAAAAAAGCAAGCCTTGATTGTGGAGTGTAGGAGTGGGGGAGAAGAGGAAAAGGATGGTGGTGAAAGAGAGAGGGAGGAGGAGGTAGAAGAGAACTCGCGTTCTTCCTCACAGATGGTATCGATCATCCCAAATTGGTTCCACCCCCTTCCAGATTTGTTCTGATGTTGCGAACACCAGCCTTGCCACCCTTCTTCAACCTGTGACTGTAGGTGCCACCATTCGACACTAACAGTTGCGTCACCAGACATCTCAAATCCCTGTCTAGTCGGAGCTCGACCAATGGACTAGTATGCTAATATTAAAACGGAAACGTTTACGTTGGTCCAGGCCGAAAATTGGATCACTGGTAATCCAGTTTTTTTCCGGTTAATGGCAACCTTTTGTTTTTTCAGAATGTACAAAGACTATTTAACTTATCAGTGGAATAAATTTTAAAACTGTAACCAGAGATAAGAACTCTTTATTTTGGAAAGGATAACGAGAAGTATAATGCACACGTGCCAACGATCTCATGGGCAAATTCATGGGCAAATTCAATTGTAATGAAAAGGAGTAAGATGAATATTACCTTATTATTATTATTATTATTTTGTTTTCACCTTTTTATTTTTAATTATTTATAAATATTATTAATACATTTTATTATTATTTAATAGTATCAAGAATTCTGTTACTATTGTCATAACTGTTACTTAAACTAGTACAATTATTATATTAAATATTAATAATTAATAATACTTATTCTTTCTTGACTTAATTATTATTCTTATTAAACTAGTATTTTGATATTATTATTATTATTATATTTATATTTATGATCTATTTACTCTAATATGGCGATGTCCTTGTAGATACGAGCTCTGCTTAAGTCCACAATTTTAATGGGAGACTTATAAGAGACTCCAACGCTTAAATTAGAACTCTCTTTCACTCGAATATAAATTGAAATGGATTGACATATCTCATTCACTACTATTTTTTGGAGCTCTCCATTTAAAGAATTGGCCATTCCTAAAACTAGGGTTACCTGGGCTTGCTTATGGGATCTTAATTATCTCAATTTCTCATGGGATTTGTTAGCTTTGTTGTTAGTCATGCTTGATGGTTGAGATTTTCATGAAATTTCAATTAATAATCTATCTCGAACACATTCATTCTAAAAAACCATTCTCTACTTTCTTTTGGCTTAGCCTCAAGGGCAAAGAATGAGTCCAATCCAATTAATAGTGCATTTATTATTATTTTTATCATTATTATTGATATTTTTATTATTATTACTTATTACTCATAACTAATTACACTCAAAATTATAGTCGAGAAATTAAGGCACTTATGTGGGTTTAGAGTTTAGGGTTTAAGCTAAAAAATAAAAGTATCAAATGTGTATACATCAAACATACCTTATTTTCTTTTCTTCTCTCTCTCTCTCTCTCTCTCTCTTTAACAAATAATGTGATTGATACAATTAACTTAAATCGACCTAATCTCAACTTAATTACTTAATTAATAAGTTAAATGATTTATTAATTTGAATATACTCTACTAATTCTTTAATCCTATACTTTAAAGCAATTATTGCATTATTTTTTGGGTAAAATGCAAAAACCACTTTTGAGGTTTGTCAAAATTAGAGCGGATCTATATTGTAGAGGGTGGAGGCACATGCCCCAACAAAATTTGGAATTTTTTTAAGAGTACATAGGTGTATGTATATTTTTGCTTCCATTATTTATTAAGTTTAATTCCACACTTAGAAAAAAAAATGCAATTAAAATAAATTAATCTATTTTTTATTCTTGCTCCCATTACCTAAATTTTCTGGATCCAAGTATCTTGATCAAAATGACACCAAATCCCAATCTTCTTCAATATTACACTCCACCCTATAAGCTTAAGAGTGGATCTGCCTTAAGAAACATCCAAACACAGACATAATTAAATATGAGTTATAAGATGGTCCATCCCATCTCTTGCATCGTTGATGGTTTATTTACTTTTAAGCACTAGATGTTATTTGAACAGTTTACATCAAAAAATGTAATAATTTTATAAAACTATGAATTAAGATAACAATTTAAAATTATTAAACTACTCCATCTATTTTTTCTCCCTCCCTTTTCTTAAGGGTACAAATGTGCCTATCTAACCTATTGTTTCAACCCATTTGTGCCTAAGTGTTAAACGACAAGTTAGCGATTGCTTATCCTTTTCTTTAAAATAAAAAATCCTAAGTACTTTGAGGGATGTTCTTTCCCACTTGACAGGCACCAAACAATGTAATTCACAATTAAATTCGATCTACTTCTAAATGAAAATTCAAAAGCTACATAAATCTGCAATTTTTCTTAAAAAATAAAAATTAACAAAAAAAAGACAAAGTTATGGCCAAATAGAAGTTTTAATTTTAAATGGTCTAGTCTTTGATCCGTTTACTAACAAAAATTAGGTGTGCTGAGCTAGAAAATTTTTGAGTCGTTTAAAATAAATTATTTTTAACTCAATTTGTTTAAAATAAATTATTTTTAGCTCAATTGTTTACCTATTTATTTTTAAAAATAAAAATTAAAACTTTTTTGGGCCATAACTTTGTTATTCTTTGTTAATTTTTTTTATTTTAGAAAATTGCATTTTTGTATAGTTTTTGAATTTTCATTTGATGTAATTCAAATTTAATTATAAATTATATTATTTGGGATCTATTAATGAAAAAGAAATTTCCTCAAAGTATTTAGAATTTCTTTTTTTAAAAAGAGTCAGCGGGTTGACCCGTTTAGGCCTACTACTAACAAGCCTTAAATAGACTTATTACTTATTTATTGCTTATTATTCGTTACTTATTACACTCAAAATCATAGTTGAAAAATGCAAACACTTCTGTAGGACAATGGCATCATTAAGATATTTGGGCTACAAAATAAAAGGTATCAAATGTGTACATTTTTTTAATGTGTATATATCAAATGTGCACTTGAGACGTTAGTCTAGTAGAGGATATGTCTTCCTTCAAAAGACACTCAGTTCGAAGAAGACTCAAAGAATGCAGTTGGTAACTCCACCTCAACTAAAAAGACACCTTTTTTTGTATAAATCATATGATTGATACAATTAACTTAAATTGAACTTAATCTCATCTTAATTACTTAATTAATAAGTTAAATAATTTATTAATTCAAATATACTCTACTAACTCTTTAATTCTACAGCCTAAAATAATTATTTCATTATTTTTTAATAAAATTTTTGAATTTACCCTTTCAGCAAATACTACTTTTTTTATTTAATTATTTTTTTGAAAGGATTTAATATTAATGTTAAACAATATATATTAATCAATAATTGCTAAATGATATTATATATCAACTAACCCATAACACTTCACTCTACAAATAGTACATATAAAAAAATACTGAACACACTATTCTTTTTCCACATTCCGCGCAACACAAAATATAATGACATGAAATGAATTTCCAAAGGTCTGTCATTATTAATTACTTCATTAATCATTTTTTAAGTTAAAAAAGAGTTTAATTTGGATTCACTAACAATATAATTCATTGATAGTATAAAAAAATTTTATATAAACCAATTACGCCTTTTATTTACACGATTTATTCAAATAATGGATGTGAAACTTAACCAAATTTATTAATGTATCAAGATATAATAATTGGATGCCAATATAAAAATAATATTTTATATTATCAGTACGTCTGAACTAAATTATTAAAAAAATTAATTAATCATTTTTATAATAATTATAATATCAAAATTATAATACTAATGAGTAATTTGTCGTTGCACTACTATTTATTCACTATTTCACCATTACAATAATTGAATGAATATTTAATTTAGTTCTTGAAGTAGTTGGCATGTTTTATTTTAGTTCCTTAAATTACAAATTATGTGTCATTTTAGTCTTCAAATTATTTTTTTTAAGGGATTAAAGTGATACATAATTTATAATTTCAAAGATTAAATAATTAATTTTTTAATTTTTTGGATTAAAGTAAAATATACCTATAACTTCAAGGACTAAAATAAATCTGTACTCTACAATAATTACATCAATTACATTAATTACATTAATTACATCAATTTTGTTAATTATATCAATCGTTGTTTGAAAAAAACAAAAAAACTTCACATGAAGAGCGTTTGCCTGGACCAGTACCATTGATTAGGGACTGCATATGTGGGACTATGCAATTCTAGAACTTGGCCATATGTTGTTTCCTCGTGGAATCTGCAAGCTTGTCCCCCAATGTCATTTCACGGTGCAAAAATTTTTATTTCTTAAATCCATCACCGGATAACCGATTATCCCGATGGTGTATCGATGGTCTATCCTTTACTACTTATTATGTAAGAATTGCTTGTTCAATCTAAATCGTTGCAATATTTTATTTTTTATCTAGACGACTATAACTACTTAGATTATCAAAGATCCAATTTTAGGCCTGGAGCAACGTAAACGTTTCCTATTAAAACAACATTCATTGTTAGTTGATTTCTCATGTACTAAAGAAAAGTTCAATGACAGCCATCCTATCTAAAGGAGAAACAAATCCAACGGTTGCTAAGAATTGGTTTTAAAAGGGACTAACGTAACTCCCAAACTAGCATGGACCAACTTAACACTCACCTTGAAAGATTTGGCGATGAATGTCCACATGTTACATGTAGCAGCTGATGTCGCCCTCAAATTCAAGTTTTTTTTTGTTTTTTTTGGTTTATTTGCTAAGTGCCGCTGTGACATTTAAGTAACATTTAAGTAATAGTTATGTAATATTTTTATTACATAACTTTTTTCTTCTATTTTCAAAACATAAACTTTACTCAAAATATTTTATTAATATATATATATATTTACTAAATTTTTTATTATACCAAATATTTTATTAATTAGCGATAACATTGTCTTTGAATTTTTTATTATTATTTTAATTTTTTATTATTTAATATTATTAAAGTTATTTTTTATGTGGCATTATTAAAATTATTTTATCTTTATAAATTATTGAGAATTGATATGATAATATTAATAACGTTATATATATTAAGATTATTTAATCCTTATTGAATGATTTTGAAAATATAAAATTTAATATAACATTAAAAAATTTATTTTCATTTTAACAAATTGATACAATTTTTTTTATTAACATTCATATTAACATATTATAACCTAAAATTATTTTAAAAATAAAAAGTATGCAATTCTTTCTTATTACAAAAATATCATAAATTATTATTATTGTTAATAATTTTTTTCTCTTAATATAATAATAATTAAAAATTAAAAAGTAATATATATAGGTGTTTGTTTATAACTAAATAGACTATTTCTAAGTGTCACATGATAGCTACTAATTATAATTAAAAAAAAAATTCCTACCTAAAATTTTTATTCTTTTCCTCTCTTTCTATAAACTTTTCTCTCTTTTCTATTATCTGCTATATATTATTTAAATAAATGGACTACCTCAAAGTATCATATGGCAATTTATAATTACAATTAAAGAAAAATTATTGCTGCCTAAAATTTTTACTTTATTCTTCTCTTTCTATAAATTTTTCCCTCTTTTCTATTATCTATAATTAAATAAACTACCTCTAAATGCTATATGACAAATCCTAATTACAATTAAAAAAAATTATTCTTCCTGCCTAAAATTTTTACGCTCTTTCTCTCTTCCTAAAAATTTTCCTCTCTTTTCTATTATCTATTATTTATAATATATGTTTTATTTTAAAAATAAACAAAATAATGAAAAAATATCGAATAAAAAAAAGATCAAAATAAACTTGTGAAATCACAGACATAAATACTAGTATTTGAGTAAAGCAAATCTCAGTTTGAAAGATGAAACTGTTTTTTTCTTTTCGAGATAAGTGCCAAATTTTATTAAATGGTAGAATCAAAGCACACAAGATTAGAAATAAAAGTTGGGCAATCCTTCAGCCAAATTTCTAAATCTTTAAATTTAGCTAGGAATGTCAAATGATCTACATCTACAGTCTACATTACAATATCTAAGAACATTGTTAGCCTTAAAATAATAAAACCATGAAGCCAAATGGTAAGCATCTTGTAACAAAGTCCCATTGTGTGACAAATCAATATAGAACAATCATTAGAACTTTCAAATACTTCTTTGGCATCACCGGAAGATGAAATTTAATGGCTGTGTTTTGATTATGTTGAATATTTAATTATTTTCTCATCTAATATTTAACAAAATAATGTGCTGGAGTGTATCATATAAGAAAAGTGATTTATTATGAGAGTGAAAGGAGTAAATCTGAACCATATATAGTTGATCAAGATTTAAAGTGATTTGAAAGTCACATGATCATTTAAAAAAGTCACATGACGTTATGTTTTAATCTTGACCATTCACGTAAAATCTATTAGTTAAGATTTGCTCATCTTACTCTCACAATTAACCACTCCTCTCATTTGATTTTCTATATATATATATATATCGAGTTTCTTCCATTTGAATTGTGTAAGTGTAAAAAGGGGGAATGCTATTAAATTTAGTTCATGACCAATAGGGGTGTTATCCATGATTAAACCTTCTTTCGGATTGTGTCATGATTTTTTGGGCAAGAGAAAATTGATTCTTGGGCGAAATTTTTCATAAATTACTATTGGTGATTAACACCAAAGTGGGATTACTTGTATCGGTTTATGGACGATTTTTGTAATTTGATGAATGTTTCTAGTTATTGCATACAATTACCTACCAAAAAGGGTTCTTGTGTGTTGTAATGAGAAGCTAATATAAGAATGGAATGATTGTATAACACATCAATCTAGAAGATCTATCTGCTAAAGGGGATAGATTTCTAAACACAGTGCATTCTCATTGAGTAGCCCATTTTGAGATTTGTGGATAAAGTTATTGGTGGTGCATTGGTCTAAAGGGTCAGTCATCCCAAAGTAGATGGATTCCTAGTGATTGCTTATTGATCTCATCTATGGTTCTTTCTGGCCTTAATTATGACCCTTTTGCCCAAAGGGAAATGTGTCATGTTGTGTTGGACTCATCTTCATAACTTGATTTATCTTGAAGCTATATCTTGCCCTTATTTATTCTAACACATTCTTATTTTGTCTTAACAGTTACTTTTTCCATGAACAATTATTCTGCTTCAATAGAGATTATGACTAGATCAAACTATAATAAATGGAAACAAGATTTGGATTTCAAATTAGGAGTTGTTGACCTTGACTTAGCATGACAAGAAAATTAGTTTGTTGTTCTTAATCAGGGAGCACACCCGAGCAAAGAGAACTCTTAGCTAAGTGGAAGAGATCTAATCGTCTCTATCTTGGAACACCTGCTAAGTGCCTTACCAGAAACTGCAAATGCCAAATAATTTCTAATTGAGCTAGGAAAGAGATACCAAGTGTCTGATAATGTTGAGTTTGGATATCCAGTGAAAAAGCAACAACTAGTTTGTGGTAGTCTTTTTCATTTGATATCTAGTCTCATCATTATCAGACACTTGATATCTTTTTCGTAGATCAATAAGAAATTCTTTAGCACTTGTGGTATCTAGTTCAGTAGGTGTTTCAAGATAGTCATTTAATGGCAATAGAGCTAAGGCGATTAGATCTTTCCCACTTAGCTAAGAGTTCTCTTTCCTCAAGTGTGCTCCCCTCATTAGGAATAACAAGCTTATTTTCTCGTAATACATCAAGGTTAGCAATTCCTGAGGAAAAATCTAAATCTTGGAGTTTAATGCTAAAGCCCGTATGAAAGGTTTAAGCTAGGCCATCCAAGTTTTCTATAGCAGATATACCAGACAATGCAAAAGATAGGGGATTTTGGCGGATCACATTATAGTAATGGGGGAGAACAATGAAAAATGTTGTTCGTAGATACCCTTTAAATATAAAGTCAACATTTGTGGATCACAATTCAAATAAGTGTGGATTTTAATTATGTAAATGTAGAATGTGATGTCACCTGAGAATGGATGTATATTGTTTATGAAATCAATATATCAATTTGACATTTATATTATTGAAATTCATATTCATTTGAATTGTGATCGTTACATGTTAGTTATTAAAGACAATATGTCAATTTAATATTTACATAACTGAAACCTACATTTATTTTTAAGTGCAATCACTGGATGTCGATTGAAGTGGCTAAATGAATATGTTCAATTAACATAACTAAGAGAACAATAAAGATAACATAGCAGCTAGTAATGAAATTTATTTGATATTACTAATATTAATATAGCATGCATAACATTATCCTCAACCACAGGTGTTGTTTCTACAAGTGTTTCTCACTTACCACCAATCCCATCTCCACTTCTTACTAGTTTTTCTCCCCAACTTTCATGGCTATTATTATATTTGGTTTTTTTTTTTTTACAAATTTTAAATTATAGTTTGGGTAAAAGTTATAAAAAAGGAGCATTTAACTTTATCTAGTTTCTTCATAAAAGTGGAGGTTTTCTCTTCACTGTTGCTAGTCTCCAAATATTATCAGTCTAAGAGTGGAGGACCATCTTGAAATCATTGTTAAGCATGTTTTGTGCTTATATATGAAAAGTGAGAAATTTTAATTATTTTAAAAATATTTATGTAACACTTATGAAAATAAAATTAATTTTGCCAAGTTATGGGTCTATATTAAAAAAGCTAAGTTAAATATTATTTTATACATAAAATTCAAATTCAAAATAATAATTTTTTAATAGATTTAAACTTTTTTTTTTTATATAGATCAATATACTCTTTCTTCTATTTTGATTTTATGTGGCATCTCCCAGATTTTGAGTATGTAAGTAGGGGTGGCAATGGGAATTTGTTGGTGGAGATATGCATGGGGACATCCGCATATGGGAATCCAAATGTGGGGATTTTTTTCTATGAGGATGGGGATGGGGATTATGTCCTCCACTCAGTGGGGGATATCCGCCCTATGGATATATTGGTAATTTTACATATAAGATTAATATTTATTATATTTTTATTACAAAAGAAAGAAAATACAACCCTAACTTACTTACCCTCTCACAGTTTCATACATTTATTATTATTTATTATGATATTCTTGTGATAGACTTATAGTACTGACTTAATTTAAAATTTGAAAATTTGGTGGTAATAATAGAAGACTATGAGTTAAAGCTTGAATCAACTTTGTATTATTATTTTTAAGTTTTCTTTTTTTGAAAAAAATTTTTCAAGCTAATTAAGAGCTTGTTTGTTTTACTGTTTGATGCCCCCAAACGTCCTTCCGCTAGCAGAAAATGAGAATGTACAGTAAGTGTACATGTTTGGTTTAACTTCATGATTCATTCTTCTGCTAGAAAAAGGACTTTTAGTAGAAGTAACAAGAGTATTGCTTTTCATTCCAGAAAAAAAAAGCATTTTTGAGATAAAATCTTACTCTTACTCTTACATTAATAACTAAAAATAATTTTACTTTATTCTATTTAAACAAAAATCATTCTCTTAAACTTACCTTTAACATACTCAATCTAAACACAAATCAATTCTTTTAAAATTAGTTCTTCCTAAAGTTAAACCAAACATATCATAAATTGTTTAGATACATTAATTTTAAACATTGTTTTGGGATATTCGTGGACCCCCTGTAGAGAAGTAGGGATCCGTGGGAAATGAGGATAAGGAGTAATTTCCCTCTATCGTAGAGAATGTGGATGGGATAGGGGGACCTTTGGAAGTGTAGGGTAAGGAGTGGGGGACTATCCCCTGGCACGGCCCTACCTTATTGCCATCCCTATATGTAAGTGGTATCATTTCACATATTAGGAAACAATTAAACATTTTTTATAATTCACATTTTTAGGGCTTAAAATTCTATTCTTATTTGAATGCATAGTTTATTTAGTATCATTTTTGAAGAATTTAATTTTTATGTATTATTGGTGTAGAAATGTTTTGCATAAATATCAAATTATATATTGCTATATTAACAAAAGTGTTTGACTCAATCATTCATTACCTTAAAAGTTTAGTAAATAGAAATATATAATTGGATGTTTGTGTAAAACACTTTTACATTAATAAAGCATTAAAATTAATCTCTATTATGAATATCTTATATGTCACTTTTTTTTATAAATAAAAATTTAGATTGAGGGAGAGGACATGTCCCAGTTCAAGGTCAAGACATGCATTCAAGCTCAAAGACTAATTAAAGAAAAATTTAAAGATTGAACCCAAATCATGGTAATACATGAATAAAAGGTTGGGCAATTAAACCAACCCCTATTATCCCTTATACACTAGGCTAACTCCACTTAACACTACCCCAATTATCCAATTTTTAGTTTCATATGATCAAATTAGTTTCAATAAGGATATTCTTACATTAAATTTACATGCACTATTTTCACACATATAGAATCATGTATTAATAATTCAAACATTTAGTTACTTTGCTGATAAATTTATTTGTAGAAAATCACATGTTAATAACTAGAGATCTTTCAATTACTTTATGAGTAAATATAGTGAGAGAATTTTATATTAATTCTTGGTTATCTTACTTAATTCACTAATAAGATAATTAAATCTTTACTAAATTTCCTAGTAAAATAATTAAAATTTTCCATTATTAATATATAATTCTTTATAATCAAATTCATAGTTAGGACAACTGTAATTTTTTTTTCAAGTAATCTTTTATTGAAGACAATTCTGTTCGAGGCATGGTTAAACACTAAATGCGGACACCTATTCTAGTTGAAATTTGAACTCTAGTTCATTATATATATGGAACTAATCTCTTTCGCTAGACCTGATAATCGTTAGTAGCACAACTATAATATCTAATTATCTATTATCTATAACTAAATATACTACTTCTAAGTTTCACATGATAACTTCAAATTACAATTATAGAAAGATTATTCCCACCAAAACATCTTATCCATCTATTATCCTTAACTAAATGGATTACTTCTAAATATCATGTGGTAACTCATAATTATAGTTAAAGAAAAATTATTCCTATCAGAACATCTTATCTATCTATTATCTATAACTAAATAGACTATCTTTAAGTCTTACGTGACAACTCCTACTTATCTATGACTAAATAGACCACCTTTAATTAAGTGTTATGTAGTAACTCCTAATTATAATTAAAAAAAATTACTCCTGCCAAAATATCCTAAAAATTTTCATTATCTTCTTGTTGTTAATCATTGGAATTTTTGTCAAATGATCTTTGCACTCAATTAACTATACATATTTATTTTGAATTTGATTTTCTTGCATTTTTTTCCCAATTAGTTTGCTCATGAAAGATTATCAGTTAGCTGTATCACCCACAAACTTAAGTTGGTTAATTTTCAAAAAATATACAATGTTTAGTTACTAGAGATATCATACTAGAACTATACTTTTTGCTTATCATAATGATTAACATAAGAGTTATAACTATAATTTTAAGTTTATTATTTTTTATTTTAAGTTTCTTATTGAAACTTTTAGAAACATTAGTTGATCTAAGATGTTTCAAGCTTTTAGCTTGATAGTTTAATACTACAAGAAACATGCAGAAAATTGACGACATTATTGACGAATTCACCAACAGTAGAAAATATATCAACGGATTATGGATGACAATAAAACACATGTCAGTAAAAAATAATTGACGACAAAAAAATCCATCGGTAACAATCGAGGACATTATCGACGAAGTATCAATGAAAATCTATCAGTAAATAATTGGAAATTTTGTCTCCCATTTTCTCAGTTTCATAATAAATTTAAATAATTTTATTTTTTGAGTTAAAGAATAATTTATATTTTATTAAATAATTGTTGAATGATCCATTGGTAATTAATGAATATGTATTTCGTAATTAATTTTTATAATTAATATTTACAAATTATTTTTATTTAATTTTTACAAGCAATTTTAAGTAGTTTTATTATTTATTTTTAATTTTTCATTCAAAATTATAAATAAAAGAATCGATATAATTGCTATATAATAATAATAAAAAAATCATTCAAATTAACATTAAAAAGATAAAAAAAATTGAAATATATAATTCAAGAAAAAAAATACAAAAGATCAATGATAGTCCATATGAACACAATCAGTATTGGCACCATCATCGAGGATGGGGTCAGGGTCGGCGTCAGAGTCGAAGTTGGAGTTAGAGCTACTAGAGGACTCCTTTGGCATGGGTGGTAGTGGAACGGGAGCTAAGGATCCCACATACATCTACTACATGAAGGCCTACATGCTCTCCCACATCTTTGTGTCCCTCTTCTTCTCCTTCTTCTACAGGTTGACCTTCATTTTCTTCAGCTCCTTCTTGTGACGTGCCTCTGCCTCCTAAAGCCATTATGCATAGGTCTATAGTTCAACATTTAAGACATGCACACAGTCTTAAAACTCGTGATCCTCTACAGCAAATGACCAATCATAGATGGAGGGGAACACTACCACTAGAATAGTAAGTCCTCATCCCGTATATGCAGCCCTTGTAAGGGTCACCGGCAACCTATGACTAGATGTCATCCTTGTTGATAGGAGGGCAATCATCACCTTCCTATTGCGAGTGCTAGCTCCGTACTATCTCAAGTCGCTGGATAAATTCATTCTGCAATGAAAAGAAAGTTTAGAATTTTTACATATCTAGCCTTCGAGCATTGGTTGACCCACCATGACTTGTCCTCCTTCTGAGTGTAAGTCTCTTTAAATAGCTCACCAAGGGTCAGTTCATTGTTCAGCTTCCTTCTCTCATTTCAAATTAAAATCACGTAACCCAACACAAGCTAATACAAAAAGTGACAAGGTAAAAGTAAATTCTATTTAAATTACTTACCATCCACACCTTGGTGTCCTCAATGATGGTAGAGCCATTAGTGTGGAGTAACCCACCCTTGGTGGAGGCCCTGTTGACCTTCGCCTTGAAGACATCTGTCTCCTAATACCCCTATAATAATCGCAAGTGCTCATTGATAAATCAGTGTTGGTGATCGGTGATCACCTTCTAACGAATATTGTGATACATGTTTGACAACCACTTGGTTGCTTTGTCATTCATGCCCTCCTGATGAAGTGCTCTTTAGTAAGGTCAATTATAAAATTTTGCTGCACCAATAAAAGTAACATATTAGTCATTTAATTTATATATGAGAGTGAAATATTGAAATTAAATTTAAAGCAAGTGTCTAGTAAGCACTTTTACCACCTGCTCTTTATACCACATCCCCTTTATGTCTTTCAAAACCTTCGAGAATGTGGGATATGTACCCACATACTTCAACTTACTGAATAATGTCCAAGATTTTCTTCAAGTCAAGCTTCATAAGAAGCCAACTATGTTAATAAAATAAAAAAAAATATGAGTTACATTAATATTGAAGTGAAATAAACACAATTGCACTAACATTGAATACAAAAAACACAACATTAACATTAAGATGAAATAAGTTACTCGTCAATCCTTCTCATCCCAGTTAAGATGAACTCGCCTTTGTGGTGGGAGCCTGTGACCCTCCGATGAGCCCGCTCCACTGTTGGATCCAGGCTGTGTAGGGGTAAAGGTGGGATCGTCTGGAGGGCGTAGAAGGCTGTGGCTGAGGGTGATGAAGCTATTATGGCTGTGACTAAAGCTAAGGCTGAGAAGGCTTCTATGGCTGTTTGACAAACCCAAGGTTTAGTATCATGATGAACTCGTGGGACTATGAGTGGGGTGGTGGTGGTGGTAGCATATCAAAGGCATATGTGGTGGAGGTGGATGATCGGGTTGTATTGGAGGGCTGTGTAGTGGAGGAAGGGGTCAACCATCCTTCTTAGCCTAGTCTTTGCCTTTACTTGCGAGGATGGATATACGTTGAAAGGAAACTTTGAGAAATTTGTTTAGAAGTATATACTTATACATATATTTATATTTTACCCCATTATTGTATTAAGTTTGACCCCATACTAAGATAGAATTATTCATTAGGTTTGAAACTTTTTATTATGCTTATGTATTATCTCTTTGCTCTTTTACTTAAATTTTGCAATTCCATCACTGTCTATCTATACCTTTGCCTGTCATGATATAAGTCAAGAATCAGATAAAATGTATATAGCTATTATAGGATATCATAATAAACAATTTTATAAGAATAATTATAAATTTTTAAAATATTATTATTTAAATTTTAATTTCTCCTTAATTTGATTCTTTTTATTTATTTCTTAATTTATTCTGTATAATTCTAATTTATAATTATTAATTATAATTTGTTTATATATTTTTCATATTTATTCTTTTTATTATAGTAAACAGTAAAATACGTAAAAAGCAAATGAAAGAGAAAGTTCTTATTTATTAAAATCCAATTAAGCCCAATCTTTCATCTTAAAACCTAATTAAGTTATCAATTATTTTAATATATAAAATGGTTTTAATGGATAAATTAGTACAACACATTGTTTTAATTAGAACGATAGTCTAAACAATAACAAAAGCAGAAGTCTCCCTTTATTACATTCAATCAGTTTTAATCCACAACAACTTAATTAGTAACAAATTAAACAATAAATTATTTAAAAATTTTGAGCAAATTTCTCCACTTAAATTAGAAGCCTATACAAAAATTAATTAAACATTTAGACAAACATTCAATAACAAGTGCATGTAGTCATGCAATTCAGTCAATCCTAAAAATCGTTCTAGAGCACACCACTTTGTTTCGCAACATGTAGTCACACAATACTACAGCACTCAATTCAAACAATTAAGAAGGAACACTAAGCTTTCCCTTAATCATGCAATTCCACTCTCCTTCTTCTATACTACAACTCTATCTTATAAATCATAAGAGAGTGTTTGGCAAACTAAAAAAATCAAATAATTAGGTATAATGATGACTAGTTTTCAATAAATATTGTTTGATAACTATCTAAATATTTTAAAACTAGTTTTTATTTGAACTAATTTGGACTTAAAACCAATTCTAAAAAAAACTAATTTTAAATTGATTTTATTTCGTTCCAATTTTTTCTCCTTCTATTTTATATTTTCTCCTTACTATTTTTCTTATTTCATATCAATTAATTCTTTCTCCGTTGACCTTGACAACCATCCGCCACTATCATCCATTGCCGTCGTCCTCCATTATTTGTCGTTGTCTGCCACTAGCCGTTGCTGATTGCCATCGTCGACCAGCACTAACTGCCGCCAACAGCCACACTTCCACCACTGTCTATCGCTATTCGCCACTGCCGCCTACCTCGTCCTCCACCGTTTGTCGTCGTTAGCCACCATCATTTTCAATCACCAGTTGCCACTGCTTGTTACTGCTAGCTGCTATTGCCCATCATTGCCAGCCACTACTACCCTCGCTGTTGGTCGCCGTTGTCTCCCACTGTCCACCACCATCGACTGCCACAAATCCACTAGATTGGTTTTTTTAATGACTTAATTAAGAAGAATGAGGTATAGAAGAAGAAGAAGAATATATATGTCAAAACTAATTTTTAAGTTGTTGAACTAAATAATGTTCAATAAAAAATTAGTTCATTTTTATACTGATTAACATAACTAATTTTATTTTATACCATATTAACTTGATTTTTGATGTTGCCAAACACCCCCTAAGTCCCTAATTTTACTGAAAAACATAAATTCAAGAATGAGATATTGTACTTACTAACACTCCAAGAATAGTAAGCTCCAAAACTATTGCTCCAAATGTGCTCCTAAATGAACAAAATAAGAAAAACTTTTAGTTAATAAAGGTTCGCAATTAACAATTCTGAGTAAAGAGATGGAATGCAAAAAAAGCGCAATTGAAAGACTAAATCAATTTAAATGCTCTAAAGAGTACTTGGAACACAATCGTGGTCTCCAGCGATGGTAATGGAGCTCCAATGGTAGTGTTTGTGAGGGTGGCCAAATGGGGTAGGAGAAGAAGAAAAGAGAGAAGTGAGGAGAAAAAGGGAAGAAGAAGATGATTTGTGAACTTCATATTTGTGTATTACGAGCTAGTCATTTGATGGTAAATTGAAAGTGAAACACATCATTTCACTTAAAGCCATTACTGATGGAAAATTTGTTGGTAATAGCGTTAGTAAAACGATGCATTTCATATCCATTGATAATGTTGTTGGTATTTGAATGATTTTGGCAAACTAAATGGCACTCAAAGGCATGAAGTTATCAATGGTACATCGATTGGTGGCATAAAAAAAGTTTAATAAAAAAATTAATACATACCATGGCAAATAGACTTAAAAAAATAAAAAATAATTAATAATTACTGATGATTTATCCATCAATAACTATTACAAAAAATAAACACAAATTAAATTAATAATTATCGACAATATATGGCACTATTGGCGCCACATATTATTGATAGAGTTACCGACATATATATTAAATCTAATTAAAAATATATTTTATTATGTTATTTGCTAGTAATGCCAACGGATTTTTATCCTTCATTAATATTTGTTGGTTTTCACATGTTTCTTGTAGTGTAAATGTTTAATGTTTGATAATATTGACTTACTTTGAAAGATATTTTCAGCCATAATTGTGACTCAAAAAAATTTTCTTCTATCACTTTAATTTGTTCAATTAGAAGCCTTTCTCACATCAAAATCCTTTTTCTACTTCATATACAATTTCACTACTTTTTAATCATCTTCAATAAACCATTCAATAACTTATTTAATTTTGAGTTGCCATCAAGAATCTGTGATACATTTATTTTGGTTTCATAATAAATAAAAAATAAATAAAAATAATGAAAATAACGAAAAGATATCAAACAAAAAATAAGGAGGTTAAAATGAACCTGTGAAATCATAAGAATAAATACTAGTTAATAATAAATTCTTGGGTTAATTATTTTGCAAGTTCTTATAATTTCACCAAATTTTTAAATAAGTTTATATAATTTAAAAATTTATAATCAGGTCTCTATATTGAATAAAAATATATAGTCAAGTCGCTCAAGTAATTCACCATTACAAAATCATTAGAAACACTAATGTGGCATTAGGGCCTTACTTGAATTTTAAATGCAACCATAAGGACTTACTTGACCAAAATATAAAACTAGGCTAAATTAGCATTTCTATGTTATTAAAGGTAAATATACTCTTATTTTCGACTTTAAAGAATATGACAATTTTTATCAGATTTATTAATTTTTACTAAATCAAAATCTAATCTTTGAGAAATTAAAATATAATAGCATTTCATATGGAACTATTAATTCAACTTTTCATCTCTTGCCTTCTATGTAAGGAGAGGAGGGAAGTGTTATCAAGTGTTGTTACACAACCATCAAAAGAGAAAATAATCTAACCATCATACTCCATATTTTATCTATATTTTTACAATTAAAATTGTAAAATAAACCCAAAAACTACTAGAGACCTAAATTTGGTTCATGCTTGCATATATGTTGTAGATTAGAGACATTCTACCTATATAAGCATAGTCTTTATCAACCAAGTCTTAATCAACTAATCATAATGCAGTCTACACTTATATCTTTTGACTTGCAGAGTGTAAATTATGTGAAAAATTTTGCAATAAATTAGTTTGTATTCCATTTCTTGCTCCTAAAATTAATTTACCATGTGATAATGAGAGTATAACATTTCAACTATATAGTTTGTCTATTGTGAATGCTTAATTTATTTTAAAAATCAGGCATGCATGATAAAATAATAGTGTCTTATTCATCAATTGAACCAACAAAAATTAATTTGTTTATGAAATTATTTGGCCTAAGTGCAGCAAATGACCATCATGTTATTATGGCGTCAATTCAAAAAGAGGGAGAATCACTCAAGGTTGAGGAAATCATATGGTCCAGCATTGTATATCATTAGTGTTTGGCAAGATTGGTGAAGCAAATCAAGTCTTGGCAAGCTATGCACCAAGAGTTACATAGACGAGTAACATAAACTCTAATTTGGAGAACTTCCATAAATCGATAAAATCAACTTTTTAGTTTAGATGTGAATGCTTTGGTGGTTAAAATATATCTATTTAGGTTCTGTTTATTTAGTTTTTGAGGTTTTTGTTAGTTGATTTGTCTTTTATGTACTTTCTATGTTGGATATTGCTTATTTGTTTATTGATAGAGTGATGGTTTCTTTCCCATTGGAAGTTTTTGAGTTTTTTAATTATCTAAAAAGAAGAAAATGGGAAGAATATTCGAAAACATGGGAAAAAGTTGAGTCTGATAAGCCCTTATGAAAGTTTTGAGTTGGAATTTTAGGGGGTTAGGGAATGGTATAAATTAGCTATTGTTAAAAATTGGAAATGGAGAAAAAAATGAAAATTTTCTAATATAATGTTCTGAATCAAGTCCCCTTTGCATAAGGTTTCAGACGCTTTATATATATATATATATATATATATATATATATATATATATATATATATATATATATTACTATAGAAAAAAATGAAAAAATTTCAAAAAATTTATGAGACATTCTATAAATGATTAACAACATAGAAATACTAATTTAGGCTAGTGTTGTAGTTAGATTAGAAATTAAATGTTTAATTATTACGTAGGTGTTGACACTTAGTGTAGCCTATTAGGATTTTAGGGGGCTAAAGATTGAATTGAAGCCCAAGTATGTTGTGCTGAATGAAGTAATGGGAAAGCAATTGCTCGAGCTCAACAAGAACATGGGCTAATCAGCATTTTGAGGCTCAAAGTTGAAGACTCGGTACTGTTGGAGACTGAGATAAAGTTGGTCACATGGCTGAAATGGTTACCAACAGTTTTTGAGCATGAAATAGGGTGGTTATCAAATATTTGTGTGTGAAGAAGTAGCTGAGGATAATGTCTTGCATGCAAGAGAGTGGGAGTGAGTTTCTCCGGAGGATATATAAGAGTCTCAAGTGCATGAAGACAGGCAGAACACACATTCTCAAAGATATGTTATCTTCACTTTCGTTTCCATTTAGCTTTTAGTTTCAAGGAGCGTTCTACAATGGGGAGAATCCAGTTTTGGACCATGATGGTCCTGGGCCCATTTTCCAATTTTGAAAGAGTTGGTGAAAGGGTAAATATATATTTTTTGTTATGAAGCCCTCATGTCCGCATAAAAGCTGGTTATAGGGATTCTCCCAATGAAACCGATGACCCCACTTAACTTATCCCAATTCCATCACCACAATTCGTTCACCTTTCGACACCTCTTCGAATCAATTCCACCATCGATTTTCCTTGGTCCCACCTTATCATCACCGACCGTCACCTCTACAAATCTAAATGCCCTAGCAAGCTAGCAAGGCACTGGAGCTCGATGGAGATGTCGCTGCTGCATGCAGAGAAGTCGCTAAAGGTGTGGGAGAGGTCGAGGAGCTCCTCCTTGGCGACGGCAGAGGAAGGCCTAATGGAGTTGGCATTTTAGGAGGCGAGCTCGCTAAGGTGGAGGTCGACGACGAAGTCGGACAGGTTTTCTGATAGGCAAGTGGATTTCTTGCTGAAGGACCAGCAGTTGTTGCTGTTGTTGTCGTGGCAGAAGTTGGAGCGTAGGGTGCGCATTGACCTCCCCATATGACTGTATGTTTTGGGGGAAATGGATGACATGGAAAAGAAATGTCGTAAATGCAATTTAAATCAATAATTAAATTTGAGAAACTAATTACACCACTTAACCAAGAATCAAATTGCATTTCTCATATTTTAAAACTCAACAACTATGGGGTAGTAAACAAATTTTAAAGACTCTTACAGTAATTCAATTTGGACCGTCAACCTAAAAATCAGCGGCTAATATACCAGCACCGTCATGGTCCCCATATTTTAACTCCCCATGTAAGTCTTAGCCTTAGTTTCAATGTTATGTTTTCCTTGCGTCTTCCGGACTTTTGTTTAGTTGAATGTTTAGTGACCTTAAAGTTCTTCAAATTAATGAAAGCTTGATTCCATTTTGATTTTTGTTAATCAATCTTATTCAACACTTTATCTTTAAGTTAGTTGAAGAATCCATTGCCAAGAAGCATAGTATCCTTCTTAGCTCAATTGCTTGAGTGTAAAGGTAATTATAGGATATTGCTCATATTGCTCGGTTAGATTTTTCTTTGATAATTTAGCCGAGACCATTTTAGTCCAATAATATGCCTATCTAGTTTCACTTAAAGTCTAAGTAGGTCCCTATAGTTTTTACTTATAATTCAAATAGGTTTCTAGTCAGTGATGTAGATATGAGATGACTCTATGTTGGATAATCCTGTACACATATCATGCCACATCATTTGGAATAACGAAATATTCTATTTTATGTTATGGCATTATGGCAGTGAAGATCTAATTATAAATTTTTAATTAATATAGAAATCTACTTATAAATTTTTAAATTATAGTGACCTATTAAAAATTGAATAAAATTATAAAAACTTACAAGACTAATTAAACCTAAATTCTTATATCATTATTGACTTATAGTGTGTTTTGATGCCTTGTTGGCCATCTAAGAATTGATCTTGGATCATCAAAAACAATTCTAATCTATTTTAATGATATTTAGTTTAACAATATCAAAATTAATTCTTATTTTTAAAATTGATTTTGAGAGAAATAAATTTTTTTTACTTTATATCAAAATTACTTTTAAAGAAACTATCAAATATAAATTACTTTATCTTAAAATTAATTCTACAAAAATAGAACTAATAATGCATTTAATAGTTTATGTCCAAATTGCAATTTTGCAGCCCTAAGTCCCTTACTCAAGAGAAATACTCACATAATTTAGAAGTACTATATATCTGTGCTCTTAAACAAATCATATAAATATTTTGAAAGAAATCAAATTTTTTTACTTTATATCAAAATTACTTTTAAAGAAACTATCAAATATAAATTATTTTATCTTAAAATTAATTTTACAAAAATAGAATTAATAATGCATTTAATAGTTTATGTCCAAATTGCAATTTTGCAACCCTAAGTCCCTTACTCAAGAGAAATACTCACATAATTTAAAAGTACTATATATATGTACTCTTAAACAAATCATAGAAATATATTTCTCATATAAAATATAATTATATGATTTCTTGAAATATTACTATATGTACTTTCAGACTGTATTAGTCGGTCCCTTCCTTGTTACTGGTTTGCACGCGACACCTCCACATAACCAACCAATCATTGGGAGGCCCCACCACCTCCCCGACCTCTCATTACCTTCCACGCGTCAAGAATAGGAACCCCGCAAACCGCACTCCCCATGTGTACCCCCGCACCAGATACCCGCCCCACGCACACTACACACGAAAAAACCAGCACCACGAACTGACCAAAACAATCAAACACACAAAACTTAACTTGAAAAAAAAAAAAAATCAGCGTATCAACGGTCCAGATACTCAACCCATCTCCAATCCAACGGCCCTAATTCTCTGTCGGATCACCCCGTCCCTTTCTCTCTCTCATAGCCACCATTGCCACTGGAAAGATAATCTCTGAAACCTCACCCATATAAATTATCCACTCAGACGACACACTGCACTCTTTCGTTTAACATGCGCGCAAAACACAAACAATATTCAAAGTTTTGATTTTTCACGTTTTGCTTCTCTCTCTCTCTCTTTCTTTCTTTCTCCTTCTATATTTCAATGTCTGCGTTAGAATACTTATCTCCCTTAACGCACACCAAACTCTACTTGAATTCGGACTGCAATTTCCACCGCTGGCGGAGGCACACGACGACGTCGTTTCGCCACAGCGCAGCGACAACGCGTTTCGCCCCCAATTCGGCACAATCTAGGGTTCCGAGGCACGCGAATTTCTCGAGCGATTCGTTACTTTTCCAGTTCGATCTTTGGGGAGCTTTCAAGAGGGGATATAGTGATGGGACGAGGATTAGGGCTAGCAGCGGCCAGGAGAGCGATTCAGCGGCGGGTTCCGGCGAAGAGAAGAGCGGCGACGGCGACAAGGGGTCGCCGGCGACGGCGGGGTCCGGTTCGAACAGGAGGAAGGAGAAGCAGCAGGGGAAGGGAGGGTGGTGGTGGTCGTGGTGGTTGGGCTCCAAGAGCGGAGGCGCCGGAGGGAAGTGGCGGTGGCAGCCAATAGTTCAGGCTCAGGAGATTGGGGTTCTGCTCTTGCAATTAGGGATTGTGGTGTTCGTTATGAGGTTGCTTAGGCCTGGGATTCCCTTACCTGGGTCCGAACCTAGGGCTGCCACCACGTTCGTGAGTGTTCCGTACAGTGAGTTCTTGAGTAAGATCAACAGTGACCAGGTTCAGAAGGTGGAGGTGGATGGGGTGCACATCATGTTCAAGTTAAAACCTGAGGTTTCCAGTGGTAGTGATGGTGGTGAAGTTGCTGCTTCTGGTGGAGGGAGTAAAGTTTTGCAGCAGGAGTCTGAGTCTTTGGTGAAGAGTGTTGCACCAACCAAGAGGATTGTTTATACCACCACAAGGCCAAGTGATATTAGGACTCCTTATGAGAAGATGCTGGAGAATCAGGTGGAGTTCGGGTCCCCGGATAAGCGGTCCGGAGGGTTCTTTAACTCTGCACTGGTAAGTGAGTTGCACTTCTGAAGAGTGAATTTTTTATACTATATGTTTTGTGAAGTTGACAACTTGCTTGTTATGTTTGTACGACTGAATTTAGTTAGGACTATTAAAAGTTAATAGATGAATTTCAGTATGTTCAATTATTTAGAGCAAAGAGAATTGTTGTTTCTACAATTACAGTCTTTCTATCAATTCACTGAAAAATGTGTTTGTGTGTGGAAGCTGGGACTAAAGGCTATTTCCTTAAGTCTTCCCTACTTCTGGTAGGGCCATTCCGGACACATTATAATCTACATGATTGATTTAGAGTTAGAGACTATAGATTTTGTACCATGAAAGTTTGAAATAGTAATTTCTAGAAGAAATGAATGCTTTTAGTGTTTAGTAGAAGTTACATTGGCTTCATGAGCTAAATCTGCTTACAGTAACTGAAAAACTTAACATTTGTTAAATATGCCATATGTAATTTATGATTGGGTTTCTTTCTCTTTTAGTATTATCCTTATATTTGCTATAATGTGTAGTGGTTTAAGATATTCAGTTTCCTATTCCAGTTTGTTATAAATTACCTTGGTTGTGGGGACTATCACTATGCATAATGTGACATGTGCTGATTTCGTTCTCATGTTCGCAGATAGCAATGTTTTATGTTGCGGTGCTTGCAGGGCTTCTCCATCGATTTCCTGTAAGCTTTTCTCAGGTTAGTTTTGTTTTCTTTCCCTCTTTCAATTTCTTAGGCCTTCGTACCCAACTTATGTTTTCCTTTACTTAGACTATATGTTTTCTCAGTAATTATATGCTATGCGCAGCATACAGCTGGACAGATTAGAAACCGCAAATCAGGAACTTCTGCTGGTACAAAGTCATCTGAACAAGGTGAAGCAATCACTTTTGCTGATGTTGCCGGTGTTGATGAGGCTAAGGAGGAGTTAGAAGAGATTGTGGTAGGCTGGCCTTTCTTTAGCTCATTTTCAGCACTTAAAGTCTGTAGGGTGTATAAGAGGCTTTCTTTTAAACAATTAGCCTTCTATTTTCATTTTGAGATCTTCTGGTGATGTAGGAAAGTAATTTTTGATTATGCCGATGTTCACTTGCCAGGAATTTCTTCGAAATCCCGATAGATATATACGACTCGGAGCTCGTCCTCCGCGGGGTGTTCTCTTGGTGAGTCTTAGCTTGAGATATCTGATATGCGATACATAACGAACTCATCATTCCCAGGGTGAAAGCATTTGACAATCTGCCAGAAAATAATATGTAGTAGTGGATATTTGCCTGGGAAAGGGTTCAAATATGTGAAACTTCTCATGGGAATCTTTTTGGCTGAAATCCAGCAGAGTTGTCTACTGTATTATATTAACCATGATTTCTCACATTTACATATGGGCTTGCACATCATACGTGGAGTATTAATAGCTATGCCCTGTGTTTTGTATTATTATTGCTTCGGTTTGAGATTTAGGTAGTAAATACCTGTTGGTTTATCTTACAGGTGGGTCTTCCTGGGACAGGTAAGACTCTACTAGCAAAGGCTGTGGCGGGGGAAGCTGATGTGCCATTTATAAGTTGTTCTGCTAGTGAGTTTGTAGAGTTGTATGTTGGCATGGGTGCTTCCCGTGTGAGAGATCTCTTTGCAAGGGCAAAAAAGGAAGCTCCATCCATAATATTTATTGATGAGGTATGAATATGTATTTTTTTGAGTAGGATGATTTGATTCAATATCTACTATTTAATATCCATCCAATCAAACTTTCTTTTGGTATGCAGATAGATGCTGTTGCTAAAAGTCGTGATGGTAAATTTCGCATTGTCAGCAATGATGAGCGAGAACAAACCTTGAACCAGTTGCTCACTGTTAGCATTCCTTTGATGTTATTAATTTTTTGTTATTACGGGAGGAGAAAAAAAAAAAAAAACCATCTCACAATGAGGCTAATGTGTTACAATTGCATTGCAGGAGATGGATGGGTTTGACAGCAACTCTGCAGTGATTGTTCTTGGAGCTACTAATCGCTCGGACGTCTTAGACCCTGCCCTCCGCCGACCAGGAAGATTTGACCGTGTAGTTATGGTCTGTATTGTAGTTTCAGTACACTACCTCCTCTGTTTTTTATACTGATATTACCAACATTCTTGACTTTGCATGTTTTTAGCAAAAATGCCTAATTTATGTCCCCATAAATTTCTCTTTAGGTTGAAACACCTGATAGGATTGGAAGAGAATCTATTCTTAAAGTACATGTTTCCAAGAAAGAACTTCCTTTAGCCAAGGATGTTAACCTTGCCGACGTTGCTTCTATGACCACTGGTTTCACAGGGTAATTGTGCTGTTACCTCTGCACTTTTTTCCCCGTTTAAATACGTTGAGATGATTGGAAATTTGATCTGACATATGTCTCATATCATTAAAGAGCGGACCTTGCAAACCTAGTAAATGAGGCTGCTTTACTGGCGGGAAGGCAGAATAAAGTTGTTGTTGAGAAAATTGATTTCATCCACGCGGTGGAAAGATCAATAGCTGTAAGTCACAATCTCTCGTGGATGGCCATTTATCACCTTACATGTGTAGCTTGGTCAGATTTTTTCTATCTGTCAAGTGGGAACATGTTAAAGTGAAATTTTCAGTTTTTTAAATGCGACCCTAGTTTATTGATTGCAGAGAAAATGAACCAAATTATTTGTTTCAGGGCATAGAGAAGAAGACTGCCAAGTTGCAAGGAAGTGAGAAGGCTGTAGTTGCACGACATGAAGCTGGTCATGCTGTAGTAGGCACTGCAGTTGCAAATCTTCTTCCTGGACAGCCACGTGTTGAGGTAAACCATGGAAGATGCTCAATTCTTTGCCATTCAAATATGCCATTGCACTTGATTTTTGGAATTAACGCACTATTTGAATTTATTAATGCTCTACCAATTAATCTGATGATTGATCATTTCAAATTCGTAGAGGCTCTGACTATGATATTTTTAATTTAGTGGATTGTGACAACAATTCATTTTATTTATTTTTTTGTGGGTGTGGAATGTGGGGTATGGGCATTCTTTTTTATGACAGGAGATTAGAGCAAAGTATAGATTTATCATGTGTGGTATTCACTCACTCAGCAAATTAAACACAATATAAATCAAAGGTTGTGCTTCAGTTTGTTAATAGATTAGCATTCTATGGGTGCATTTATTGCCACTTCTATTATTCTCACTCCTCTCTAAGCTTTTATTTTATTTCTCAAAAAAGATTAATTAAAAAGTAGTACCTTATTTCTTGTGAGTCAAACTGTTCAATCTTAAATTTATGAAAATGCTTTATTATTAATTATAATGATTAGTAAATTTTTTAAAATTTTTTTAAATGTTTTTAAACTCTATTACCTTAATTATCCTCACTGATGTGATATTTCTTTTCTCTTTTTTCATTTTTACTTTTTTTTAATATATAAAATACACTAAAAGCAATAAGAAAATAATAATAGAAAATCAAACTGAAGGGAAAAAGGATAGATGTCACTTTAATTCATCCTTGGAGGATAAATTTTTGAATTAGCTTCTTTGCATGATTTCTTCAAACATATACTCATACTTTTTATTTTTTATGTGTGGTTCTAGTGGTAAATACTAGATAGCAAAACTAACATTGCATAAAATTAAAGTATTAATAAAGAAAAAAAGCACGGGAAATCTTTGTTATCTGTATATCTGTGTATTAAGAATTTCTTTTAAGGATTATTCAGTGTTCCTATCCTGTGTATGTTATCAGAAACTGAGTATATTGCCAAGGTCAGGAGGGGCTTTGGGCTTTACTTATACTCCCCCAACAAATGAGGACAGATACTTGCTTTTTATTGATGAGTTGCGAGGCCGCCTGGTGACCCTACTTGGAGGACGTGCAGCAGAAGAAGTGGTCTATTCTGGTCGAGTTTCAACAGGTGCTCTTGATGACATACGGCGAGCAACTGACATGGCATACAAAGCTATAGCTGAATATGGTCTTAATCAGACAATAGGCCCTGTGTCAATTGCCACCCTTTCTAATGGTGGACTTGATGAATCTGGAGGAGTAGTTCCTTGGGGAAGGGATCAGGTCCTGCAGTTCTTCAACTTCTATTTTCTTTTTTTCTGATTCAATATCTTCCATGTGCTTATTTTAGTTTGAACACAACAGGGACACCTCGTTGACCTTGTTCAAAGAGAGGTGAAAACATTGCTGCAGTCTGCGCTGGATGTATCACTTTCAATTGTGCGAGCTAATCCTACTGTCTTGGAGGGTCTTGGTGCTCATTTGGAAGGTAAATGTACTTTCTGTATTTTATATTTGGTGATTGGATGAATGTTTTGCAATGATTGCTGAAAAACTAACCATGCAATATCTTTTAACTTAATTAAGTTGATAATATGTATGTTTAGGGTTCAGGCTTAACTATTAAAAAAATATATTTAAAAAAGGTCTTGTACATATTAAGACTAAGTACATCACTCTGGGTACCATCATAGTGAATAGAACTTTCTGGAGTGAAAGGAAAATATATGATTAAAGAATATATTTAAAATATTAAAATTCTATGAACAACTAATTCTTGTTTTTCATTTGGTTATTACCAGAAAACTTTTATATATTTCAAGTCTGGTTTATGCTGGTTATACTTTTTTTTCTTTGAACATGATAGTGCTGGTTGTGCATGCTTCATATTTGATGTATGTTGCCACATTTATGGTTTTCTTGCTTGGATATTTTAGTTATCAGGGTGCTACTGTCAGGGTTTTCTTTGTGCATGTTTTCATGTACTCCGAATGCATTTCTTTTGATTTTTTTCCCCTTTTCTATTTTTACTTTTTCAAGAGTACTTTTTCTTACAAGTAGGCTAAATCTAAGTGTTTGACAATATAGTCTTTCTTTTTCACCATAAAATGTGAAAACTTGCATTAGAATTTTCTAGTTGAGAAGTGTTAAAATGATATGGTTAATTTGAAAAGACACCATACTTGCATGTTTTGTTTGTGTTTGTTATTTATATACTGTTTAACGCCACCAATTGAAATTGCATGTATGAATTACATTGCAGATTTAGGTTTTGGACTATACTTCACTCTGAATATTAATAGTTCAATATAACACAATGATCATGTGAATGTACCTTTAATGAACTTGGGATGTGAACATCGAGTGCTTCCATCGAGTGTATATACATATTTATGATGTTGAGCTGCTCTGTTTTGGCTAAGCCATGGTGTTCTAATAATGCTTATTCTTCAGAAAAAGAGAAAGTAGAGGGTGAAGAGCTACAGAAATGGCTAAGACTGGTAGTTGCACCAGCGGAGCTTGCAATCTTTATCAATGGCAAGCAAGAATCTGTTCTTCCATTGCAGACGTTGCAGACAGGTTCCTGAGCAATTAAGAGTTGTCTATTATGCTACCAATGTGAAGTGGAAGTTGAGGTATGATTTTTGACGTCATTCGGCTGAGCCAGTGAAGTTATATCTCAAATAGCATGAGCTCACCCTTACAACATTGTATATTCCTGTAAGGTGAATTTTGGCATCATTTTTAACCCGTTGCCAGCCTGTTATTTAACTCTCAGTTCACTCAACCAAAGCCACAGGGAAAAAGAAAGATGAACAAATGCATACATTAGTGCCTTTCTTAAAGGGTTTCATAGCTCATAACTGCTGCCACTTTAACTACAGATGTACTGGTATTTGAATTTGTTGTATATTGACTATTATTTCAGTCATGATGTGGCTGTCTTAAAATATAGTTTACATATGGTTGTATACGTTATGATTATGTGAAATACATAGGACTCTGTTATATGTTATACCAAAATATTTCATCCAAATTGCAAGTAAAATGGTTAGTAACAAAATCCATTTCCAAATTCTCCCCATCAAAACAGGCCTATCTTCAGTCGAGTGCAGTTGTGTTTGGGAAACATCTTTCAGATTTGCTGTCAACAGAAGCAAAATTTTGCAATGGATAATCATGCCACATGGGGGCTGCCATGTGGGAAGAAAGATAACTTAGAAGGATTTTTTACCCTCATTTGTGTGGAAATGAGGGAAAAAGTGGGCAGGTGGATTGACCCCATATTTTATTGAGTATGCATCATCATCTCTTCACATTGTCTTCTTTCGGAACCAGAAAACCAAGCGGTGACTAGAGTAGACTGTTTTCCAGCCCTTTTGTCCGGGTGTGGATGATTGTGATGAATTTGTGTTCATATTAGCAGGTATTTTTGATATTTTGAAGGGAGCTCAAAAATATCTTTTGCTCTCTGAATGCAACACTTTTGTACATTATTGCTGGAGAAATATCAACGTGATGCTAGCCTGCACTGTGCTTCTAGTGGACCATTGTCCTATGTGGCTGAGGTTCATTGGAAAGTCACATGTCATATTCATGTAATCGTAAGTCATGATTTCATGTCTTCTACTGGTATGAAGACAATGAAAGCTGCAAGAGGAGAAATATCGGTGTACAGCTACCTAGCCTTGGTAGTGTCAAAAGTGTTATTTGATTTTTCTTGTTATTATCTAGAGGAGTTGAAAAATCAAAGGAAAAGCATTGCATTACAAAGAGCTCAGCTCTCAGTAGTGTTCCAGATTTATTACTCGGGTACGTGTTCTGAAGTATACTATAAAGAATGTAAGCTAAATGGTGCAACGAATCCTGCGAGCAAACTTAGTGCAGAAGTTTAGAAAGTTCAAATCATGGTTTGAATGGTATAAATTAGGTTTTAATTCATTTTAATATGTTTAGTGAAATTATGTTAAGTTATATTTAACATAACTTCTAGCTTTAAATCATGGTTTTAGCATAAATGAATAAAAGTTTTTTTTAAAATTTTTATTTTTCGAATCAAATCATTGTTTACAAACTCTAATACAGCCAGGGCAAGCGAATTTTGTTGTCCCTTATCAAGCTGTAGACACTATTGGTAGAACGGAACGTATATCTAATTGCTCGTTTGGAACACGAGAAAATAAGAGGAAAGAAGTTGGGGGAGGAGAAAAATGTCGATTGATTCAGCATAAAATGCAAGAGGGAAGAGAAAAGTATTGGTGGATTCACGCAAATTGTTTTCTGCTTCAATTGGTTGCTTTTTGAAATTATAAAGGATAATAATATAAAAGTCATTTTCATATATTTATATATATTTTTTTATTTTTCTACTCAACCAAACAATAAAAGAGAAAACATTTTTTTTTATTTTCCCTTCTCATCTAAATATAGTGTAAAGGTACGACAGTGATTTGATCAAAGTTTGGGTCTTTAAAATTGATCTATCTTTTGGCCAAAAAAAACAAAAAAGTCGTTGCATTTTTTTTTTCGGGATTGGATTATTTTTCGATTTGATCAAACTCTCACTAATATTGCGTATTTTAAGCTTTGTAATATTTTATAGTTAGGGTGTGTTTGATATAGGAATAAAAGTTGAAGATAAAATTTTATTAATAATATTTATGTGTAAAATTATGTCATTTATGAAATTTTAATCTCTATGTTTACTTCCATATCAAATACATTCTTAGAACATAAAGCCTCTTGATTTAAATTTATATTTTATTGGTATCACATTAACATTTTATATTAATATAATTTGTTAAAAATAAATATTGTAGTTTTAATTCAAATTTAAGAAAATAAGAATGAAATCATCTTTAAAGCGAGAAATTAAGAGTTTGTTTGGTTTATATCTTTATTTTTTTAATATCTTTTCACAAAAACTTGGAAATGGAAAATAAATTGACAACAATGTGATAATTTTGTAATTAAAACGAAAAATAAGAAATAAAAATATGAAATCAAACAGGTTCTAAGAGTGTATATCCTCAAATCAATTAGTGAGTTAAAAGTATAATGTTTTTTATTTATATATTAGTGTGTATCTTCTTTTAAGAAAAAAAATATATACATTTTAAAGGAGCTTTATCCTAAAATTTGTACGTTTTGCATCGGGTTGTTCCAATATTGAATGGATCATTAGTTACATCATATCATAAGTTACGTTTGTTTTATATTTTGAAAAAAAGTAATTTTAAAATTTAAAATTTATATATAATAAAAAAATTAAAAATTAATTTTTTTTTTCAAAAATTACTTTTTTTCATTTTTTTAAAAAAAGTTGAAAATTAAATTTTTTAAAAATTCGATTATTTTTAAAAATTTATCCAAACATATAAAAATTAATTTTTTTAATAAAAAAATAATTTTTTGTTGAAAAAAGGCACAAACCCCATAATTGGATTGGGATCAGGCCTAAGAAATTGGATAAATAAAATTTTTTGACTAGGTTCACAACAGTACTTATGGATGATATAAAAATAAATGTTTTTACAACCAAAATTTCTTTCCTTTTTTTGTTTTTTGGGATTAACCCACGCACTCAATTCACGCACAGAATTACTGGGGTCTCTGCCTGAGCTGAGCACATGATTCCTCGAATATGCACTTCTGCAAAGCTAACGTGACCAGCTAAACCAACACCTTGTGTGCTCCAAAATTTCTTTCTGAATTTGTTCAATCCGCCATTTGAACAAATTGGGTTTTTCGTCGTAATACCTTATTCTAGCTGGAGAATTTTTACATTTATATTTTCAAGCAACTGTCCACAAGGCACTGAGCTTTGGTGATCTCATATAGAGTTTAACTCCTGTTTGGACCACTTTGTTTGAAATGAAATATTTTGCAACTCTTAATAGAAAACTGTAGGGTTTACAAAGTCTACAATATAATACATGAAATAATTTGAGTTTAATTGATATGCGATAATATAAAAGAGTTTTGTATTATATTTGTATTTGTAAGACTTTTAAGTTAGTGGATGATTGAGTCAAATATTTTTGCTGATATGATAATATATGGTTGGATGTGTGTGTAAAAATTTTTTACACTAATAATATATACAAATTAAATCCAAATAAGTAATGAATAAATTTAATTCTTAAATTAATATCATTCCAAGCATGTTTGAGGGTGAGACTATTAACATTCTTATCTGTCTATCTACACTTTGCTTAAAATTTTAGTTTCTTAAAATGAATTTAATTAATTTTTTTATGCATCTGAAATTAAGAGTGTGAATAATTAAACAGAAGTGCCGGTAGATGAAGTTGTGTAGCTGATAGGTCCATATTGCAGTTATTTTAAGGCCCAAAAAGAAATTGATTAACTCTTCATTTATTACTTTATTTACTTCCTCTTTCACGTAAGAACGAACCGGTAAGTGAAGAGGATGTATCCAAGATGTGAATCCCTGATCTCCAGATCACACGGACAACCTTATTGCTGCATCAAGATTCAGCTTCCAAAAGATATGCTGAGAGCTTGTCCTATTATACATTTTATTCATATAATCATATCATGTTAAAATAAATAAATAAATAAATACAAGCATTTTAAATACATCTTGACTTTCGCTGTTATTATAAAATGCAATAAAACAAAACCAATGCTAACTCCGAATGATATGAAACACAGTCATAATTCACTTAAGTTTTTTTTAATATATCAGTGGTATTGAAGTTTAAATTTATGAATTCATGTAAAGAATCCAAGTCTCCTATCATTATTCTACTAATGATTGAGTAAAATAAAATAAAATTTAAGTCAATTTCATGTTAACAAATATTAAATCTTTCTAAATGATGTTACCAATGCGCTCTTATTCTATACTTTGTTAAAGGATAAAATTTTAATTAATGTTAGGTTGATTTAAGTGGTTTGATACTCATTCTTTTTATATGAGGTCTTGAATTTAAGTATTATGAATGAAAAAAAGTAGCATAAAAAACTTTATCTCTATAATGAATGGAAAAACGCAGTCATAATTCACTTAAGTTTTGTTGAGTGAGTAAAAGCAAATTTTAAGTCAATTTCACATTAGCTAATATTAAAGCTTGCTAAACAATGTTACCAATATGCTCTTGTTGTATGCTTTATTAAATGGTAAAATTTAAACTAATATTTAGTTAATTTAAGTGGTTTGATATTTATTTATTTTTAAGTAAGGTTTTAAATTTAAATCCTATAAATGAGAAAATTAATTCTAAAAGAATTTTATATCTATAATAGATTGACTTGGCTTAGTTGGTGCCCAGTAAATATTGTATACTAATAGTTTAACAAAAAAATGGGACAATTTTTTTTTTTATCTTAAGAAAAAAAAGGGACAAAATTCAAATAAAGTTCTTATACGCTTGTGATATCATGTAGTTTAGTAATTCTTCATGGGCCATCTACGGTGCTCCTTGTTGGTCAAGGAGCATAGTATATTTTGCAATTTGACGGTGAGATTGTGAGATGCATCGATACACCAATCACCTATAATACATTATAATAATATCTAATTTTAAAAAAATCTAAAAATATGATTTAAATATATTTTAAAAATTAATTATCATATATTGATAATATAAAATTATACTAGTAATATAAAATAATTTTATATTATTAATATAATTAAAAAAATTTTATCAATATAATTTTATTCTATCAATATAATATTAAAAAAATTTTATCAATATAATTTTATTCTATCAATATAATTTTCAATGATAATATAAAATTATTTTATATTATTGATATAATTTTATATTATTAATATATAAAAATTAATTTCTAAAAATTATAAAAATTTTATCAATATAATTTTATTCTATTAATATAATTTTATACTATCTATCAATATAATATTATATTAATAATATAAAATTATTTTATATTATCAATATATAAAAATTAATTTTTAAAATATATTTATTTATATTTTAAATTTTTTTAAAAATTAATATATTACAATAATATATTATAAATAATTAATATATCAACACATTTTATAAATCTCCATTATCCGACATACTACAATCACAGTCTGTACTAAACACCTTGGGAAGCGCATGCAGACGTCGCCTTCATTATGGACTCGTTTGATTCAAAGTGTGGGAAGTGTAAAAGTATTTTTAATGAAAGTAAAAGAAATATTACTTCTAAAAAAATTCCCTTGAGAAAATAACTTTTATGAGTAATGTACATCCTACATTTCTTTTTTTCAAATTTTTTTCTTTTTTTCCTTTATTATATAATGCTTAACTGTCAAGCCTCCATACCTTCACTTCACAATTAATGCTCATGGAAAAGTAATAATTTTGAATTTTTTATTCAAAATGACTCTATTTAATTCAAAAGTACTTTTGGATGGAGTGTGCATAACATTATATTTTTTTTTCTTATCTTTGTCAAAATATTATTTCTATATTCCTTGAATATAAAACTAATCTTGTTCAGGATTTTATGATTATAAAATTATTCTTTGAAGTTTGGGATGAAGTGTTCAGTCTTGTTCAATAGTGCTAGTGTGTGTGTGTTTTCCTTTTTTCTTTTCTTTTTCCGTTTGTTTGTTTGTTTGTTTCTTTTAATTTTGTAACTCCGTCTTTTGGTATTGCATAACTCTTTTAACCGCAACTCAAATTTGTTTATAATTTGAGCCGTAACCTATTAATTAACACCACCCATGTAGCATATTCTTGTTTTTATTTAAAAAGGAACTGTTTAAAGCAAGCCAGATCCTAGCATTTTACTTCCTGAAGCTTGGAATTCTGGTAGAAGAGTTCTTCTCCTCTTCTTGTCAAACGAAATCGCAAAATAAAAAGGAAAGCTACATAAGCACCCTAAACTTTTACTTTTATTTTTTCTTTTCTAAATTACCTACCACAAATTTTAAAATTTTTTAATTAGTCCCTAAATTTTAATTAATACTTTAATAGGTCCTTATATTTTAAATCTATTGCTTTACTAATGGAAATATTGTGTGAAAACATCTTAATTATTTGTTTAATATTAAATCTAGATTATTGAGTAATTTATTTATTGTTTAAATTTTAAATATTTTTTAAATAGCTAAATTAATAAACAAGAATTTCCAAAATAAAAAATAAATAAAAATTATATTAATAAGATACTAGCTCTTTTCCAATTTATGAATAATCTCATAAATCAATCAACACTCTATATTAATGAACGGAAAGGATATTATCACTTTTTATTTATTTGAAAAAAATAATTATTCAATAATAAATCACCATCTACAAATACAAAGTAAAAACTATATTATATCTATAGCAGGAAAGCATTTGATGAGTGCATATCTTTGTGTAGATATCTAAGCAGGCGATAACGAGACCCACGTCACCTTCCACTTTTGGTGCCTTATGGTATGGGGAGTATCTACGAGTACTTGGTACTTCCTCTGCTTCCTATATAGTACAGTAGTTCACTTTAGTTGTGTCTGAACATCATTGTACAACAGACACAACCATTTCACTCAGATAAGCCTAAGTGGTGCTTTACCACAGGTTCTCTCTCTAAACCTCCCCTCTTCATGTAGCACTTTCTAGATTTTTCTCTTATTTTTCTTTTTTATTTTGTCTATATATATATATATAAAATCTGTTACATATTGGCTTGTTTGGTTGCCATAATTTTTGTGGGTGAAATAAAGATTAACGGGTATGAAAGATGCAGTTTGAAAGTCTCTCTTTTGTTTTGTGCTTATGGTGAAAAACTCATGTTTATACGTTTGTGTATTTCTTGAACTGGCCTTGCTTCTTGGGTTTTTTGGTGAGAAAAATAAATAACATAACAGATTTGATTCATTTGAACTGTGTATGAGACTAATATTTGCTTCACCGCTGGATTGTGCTGTTTTTTACGCAAGACATGAGACTTTGAAGATGCATACTTGTTGTCCGAGCGGTCTTATATGGGTTTTTATTGTCTGGGTTTACAGATCCATTGATTGATCACAAGTTCTCTTTTGATCCATACTGATTTAATTTGTGCAGATTGCAGAGAATACTTAAGAATCTGGAGTAAAATCTCAAATTGGTCTGCAAAAGAGTTGTGAGAGAGATATCAATTCAGTTCTCGAAAGAGTTGTGTAACATCAATTTGGTCCTCGAAAGATTAAAATTTATTTTAAGTTAGTCCAAATCACTTTCGAGGATTGGACTAACTTGAAATGAGTTTTAATCTTTCGACGACTAAATTGATGTCACAACTCTTTCGAAGATCAAATTGATTTTGCACAACTCTTTCAAGGACCGAATTGGTATAACAAATCTTTCGAAAACCAATCTGCGGTTTTACTCTTAATAATTTGTATCTGTGATTTGTTATGATTCCAGGGGACACTAAAGCATATTATATTTGTTTGCTTACTTAAACTATAAAGCTTCTGATGGTATCCAGCATTCCAGTGTATGCCAGATAATTGTTTTATTTATTCATCATCTTAAATTATACGTAGTTAAAATCTTAGGGGGAAAAAGCCAATAGATATTAGGTGAGAAGAATTATCTTAGAGCAAAAGTAGCTGGGAAAAAGAGGTTTGGTGATCTTAAGTTCCATTTATTTGTTTTCCTTTCCATTTTCTATTACCAAAATCCATCTTAATTTTCTTTTTCAGTAATTTTCTTCAGTTTTAATTATGCTATTTTCCTTAAAAAAATGTGGAGACTTGGAACCATCTTCTTATCCTCCTTCCATTTGCGTGTGGAAATTTTTTCTTCTCATTTTCTAGGGGAAATGTTTCAACAGTTTATATAAGTTGAAAACCATTTTCAGGAAATTTGATATGAAATTTGTCTGGACTTATTCTCTTCTCGTAAAGATTGCATGTCTAGGCAGCTGGTTAATTTGAAGCACAAAGTGAGGAGCATAAGTGTGAGGTTAATGAGTGAAGCATTTTTGGTAATGTGAGGGATCTCATCTGAAATAGATTTCTGAAGTATCAAGATATGCTTAGACATTTCAATATTTCACACATGCATGCCTACTTGCCAATTATAATTTAATTGAAAATTAATTACCTTTCAAAACTTGTATTTCTGTAGTTCCGTGCCAAGATGGCTTTAGTTCATGCTAATGTGACATCAATAGTTTGCAAGAATGGCAACCATGCTTGTCAACTAAAGTTCCTGAGTACTGCATTCTTGCCTGGGTTTGATGTTGTTGGGCGTGGTTCAAGTGCTTGGAAGAAGGAACTTACCCCATCTTGCATTGCCTTGGGCCCTAAGGCCACATTAACATTTGATCCTGCTGCTGCTAATGCAGACAAAAAGAAACAAAAGAAGAACACTGTTGATCCTGCTTCTCCAGATTTTCTGCCTCTTCCTTCCTTTGAACAATGCTTTCCAAAGAGCACAAAACAATGCAGGTGTGCTTTGCATTATTCTCTTGTTGTTTTATATGATTAATGCATTTTATTTCAGCTAATATGGCTATCAAAGTCTTCATTACGTACACAAGATGTCGTCAGATATCTCACTGCGGTTAAAATATTGCCACATTCACAGGGAAATTATTCATGAAGAAACTGGTCATGTGCTCAAAGTTCCCTTTCGACGAGTTCACCTGACTGGAGATGAACCGCAGTTTGATACCTATGACACTAGTGGTCCCCAAAATATAAGTCCAAGAATTGGTATAGTTTTTCAAGCTTATTTCTCTACACCTAATTATGACTTGAGTCTTTATTACAGTTTTCTTGTGAATAATATGGGGTTAATATGGACTTCCTTTTTCAGTGAATCAGCTGAACCAATCAACTGTATTTCTTTTCAGCATTTTCTAAGATATTATTGTTATTTTCTCTTCTTGCCTTTTTCCATCATCATTCCATGATCGTCCTGACATTCACTGGGCTTTAAATGCATTGTATAATTTTAAATGTTGACACCAAGGTGCTTCAAACTGTGTTCTGAGAATGCCTAAACCTAGCTTAAAATATAGCTTTTCAGCTCTCAATGATGTTAGCATCGAATTTCATTAACAGGCCATATATGATATGATATGTAATCTTGTTTGAAAACGTTTTTCCTTTTCTTTTTCAGATTTTACTGTATTATCAGTTTCTGTGAGTTTTGAGTTTCTCCAATGTTCTTCCATTATCTATATGCTGCTCAACAAACCAAGGACTCTATAAAAGAAATGGAAAACTAACATTCTCAGCATAACTTATATCTTAACTGTATGGTGTTGCAATGTAATGTCACAAGGGAAAATTAGTGATATTAACATATTCATTTTAGGTAATGTATATAGTTTTCTAATCCATGCTTCTACATACAAAAGAAAGAACAGCAGAAATTTCTAGATTAATAATATCATTGAAGAATCTTATTTTGGTTGTTTCTTTATTCTTATACCAAAACTTAGGAAAATACGTACATTTAACTGGTTTGTTTTGATGGATTTGATAATCAGGACTCCCAAAGTTGCGAAAAGACTGGATTGACAGGCGAGAGAAAATAGGTGCGCCCAGATTCACTCAGATGTACTATGCTAAGCAAGGAATCATTACTGAGGAGATGCTTTTCTGTGCCACTCGTGAGAAGCTCGACCCTGAGTTTGTGAGAACAGAAGTTGCTCGTGGACGGGCTATCATCCCTTCCAACAAGAAGCACTTGGAACTAGAGCCCATGATAGTTGGAAGAAACTTCTTGGTGAAAGTGAATGCAAACATTGGCAATTCTGCAGTTGCAAGCTCTATAGAAGAGGAAGTTTATAAGGTTCAGTGGGCAACTATGTGGGGAGCTGATACAGTAATGGATCTCTCAACAGGTCGCCACATCCACGAAACTCGAGAGTGGATCCTTCGTAACTCTGCTGTACCAGTTGGGACTGTGCCTATTTATCAGGCACTTGAAAAAGTTAATGGAGTTGCCGAAAATCTTACCTGGGAGATCTTCAGGGATACATTGATTGAACAAGCCGAGCAGGGTGTTGATTACTTCACTATCCATGCAGGAGTTCTTCTAAGATATATTCCATTAACAGCAAAGCGCATGACAGGAATAGTCTCCAGAGGAGGATCCATTCATGCAAAGTGGTGCTTGGCTTATCACAAGGAGAACTTTGCTTATGAGCACTGGGATGACATACTTGACATCTGCAATCAGTATGATGTGGCCCTCTCAATCGGCGATGGGCTGCGACCTGGATCCATTTATGATGCAAATGACACAGCTCAGTTTGCTGAGCTCTTGACACAGGGAGAACTGACCCGCAGAGCATGGGAAAAGGATGTGCAGGTGACAAGATCATCAAACTTTTTTTATTAAAAAAAAAAAATTGTAGTGTGATGCTAATAAATTTGGGGCAACATGAAGGAACTTGGTACTTAAGCGTCACAATGTCTATATATCCATTTACGGCATTTGTTTTCTTTCTTGGTTGTTTCGCATTAATACTTAGAAACTTTCATGGGACAATTCAAGTAATATCTGACTAGTATTACACATAGGGATAGACGGCTAATCCAGCGGGTAAGCTATATTGCAACTGCTGTTGAATTCACCATTGCTATGACGATTGATGGCCATGAAGTTCCTAGTTGCCCTTTGCAACCTAAACATAGTTTGCTGTGGTTTGGATAGAATTTGCTATATAATTATCCTATCAATTTATATCATATAAAACTATCATCATCTTATTTGATGTTACAATGATCGATATTTTTCCTAGAGAAAATGAGTGTTTCTGTTTTCTTGGGCTTCCTCTACAGGTGATGAATGAAGGTCCTGGACACATCCCAATGCACAAGATTCCTGAAAACATGCAAAAACAACTAGAATGGTGTAATGAAGCGCCTTTCTACACTCTTGGTCCTTTAACCACTGATATTGCTCCTGGATATGATCACATCACCTCTGCAATTGGTGCTGCCAACATTGGGGCACTTGGTACTGCTCTTCTGTGTTACGTGACTCCAAAAGAACACCTTGGATTGCCAAATCGGGATGATGTGAAGGCCGGAGTTATAGCTTACAAGATAGCGGCTCATGCTGCTGATTTAGCCAAGGGTCACCCACATGCTCAAGCCTGGGATGATGCATTAAGCAAGGCGAGATTTGAGTTCCGATGGATGGACCAGTTTGCTTTGTCATTGGATCCAATGACAGCCATGTCCTTCCATGACGAAACATTGCCCTCAGAAGGTGCTAAGGTGGCCCATTTCTGCTCTATGTGTGGCCCTAAATTCTGCTCTATGAAGATTACAGAGGATGTGCGGAAGTATGCAGAGAAACATGGCTATGGTAATGCTGAGGAAGCTTTAAAGCATGGGATGGAAGCTATGAGTGCCGAATTTCGAGCTGCTAAGAAAACTGTCAGTGGGGAACAACATGGTGAAGCTGGTGGAGAGATTTACTTGCCAGCAACTTACACAAGTTCCCAGGAGAGGTGAGCTTAAATATATTGTATTTCTGTTTTGGACTTGGTATAAGATGTAATTTTCCCCTTGGCATGCATTAACAAGCTGTGAATGAACTCCAGATATTGCTGTTGCAGTAGAAATCTCAGATTTTTTAAAGCTACAAGCCAATAGCATGTTTAGAAAATTTATTTTGGGAGGAATAATCTCTTTATTTTAAATTTGTCTCAAGGTCTTGATTGTAAATTGTTTTGAATCCAAAATAGGCTAATCCAAAACACTAAAAATAGAAGATTAATTCCATACACTCTATACTTCATTACGAAAAAGTTTGTGAACAATTAGTCTTTTATATGCCTTCTGCCTGTTGAGACATAATTATATTAATAAAACATCTCTTGCAGGATCATATAAATGGAGTGAATCATTTGAGAGAACTTGGAGCTAGCTACAAAACAGGCTTATCAGGATGGTGAAGCAATTTCAAGCTATATGAGAATCCAAAGATCAGTTTGTTGACAACATTTTAGAACTCTATCTTTATTCTACTCTTCTGGTGTTTGTCCTATTTTCAGGAATAAATTGCTCTATTTTCATGTATAAATCTTTTCTTTTGGATCATTTAATTGACATCCAAGATGCACCAGGGGTGCCTGCATCTGCTTGAGCTCCTGCTGTTAAAGCTAGGATGCTAGCAAATCAGGCTGAGACAGTCCCTTTGAACCTGAACAGGGTGATGCCTGCGTAGGGAGTGTGCATTTTACTTTTCTTTCTTTGTGCAGGGAGTGTTTTATGTATGGTTTGGGCATAAGCTATTTCCTGGGAAGAAGCAGATTTAGCATGCTGGCCATGCCAATTGCTCATGGTTGAAAAGTAGCTGCACCGGAAGATTCTACAAGATATGAATTTACTAGTCTGGTCAAGATAAAATACGACTACTAAACCTTGTTTCGCTAAGTGGGGTCGGACACATGAATTAGGTGATATCATAGTGTTCTATTATGAATCAAGTTTATGTTGGAACTATTAAAATTGAAATATCTTTTAATAAGATGAAATAATGCAACATAAAATACACTGATCTTACATATAATCATTTTTCTTTAATGAAAGATAATTTTTACTAGTAGAACTGTCAAACTGTAAACAGTAACCACATTAATTCCACATGTCATAATAATTATGCATTCATTTCGGTAATATTGCTGAGATGCCAAATTGAAAAAAAAAAATTGAAAAAAAAGGCCCCTGGAATTTTGATGATCAATTAAAAGAAAAATGAAAAGTTCCAATCTAACTCAAGGTACCATAAAAGAAAAATAAGTATTTAAATGATACTTTTTCAGACATTGTGTATTCTACGTGAAGCATTTGGATTAGGAACGGAGTGAAGATTGACCTGAGTAAATTGCAGATTTTTATGCTCTATGCAAGAGGATTATATTTTCATCTTTCATCTAGCTATCCGGTGAAAATTTGCACCTGAAGTTTAACAGTTCTCACTAGACAAAGAACTATTCGTTGAGTTTATTTGAGATGCTTTGTTGTTCTTAGTAGTTTTAGATGCAAGCATGCTGTCGCAGCTTCAAACCCATGGTTGTGGCTAGTGAAATCGGTAATATATTGATGAGCGGATTTCGCCTTTTACAAACTAATTTATAGCATGCTAGAGTTTTCTAGTCTGTCGTACAAATGAATACTTGTATCCTTTAAGTAAAATTTTAGTTTTGAGTTTTAAGAATAGAAAAAATTAGTATTAAAAGAGTTCTATTTCAATGTAAACTTTGATATCGGTAGTTTAGATAAAAAAAAAAAAAAAAAGGGAAGTTTTCGTCTCACAAGAATAAACACCAATGATAAGATTAAATAAGAATATGGGGGCAGCTCATTGCCTCTTTCAGTTCATTCTAAATATTCTTTTCGTAATAACTAAATTAAATGCTATATAAGAAAATTTACTGCACTTCACAATTAATATTCACTCTGATTTGTAATTATCATGACTCATTACATTTGGAATCAAAATTCACTTTAATTTGTAATTATTACATGATTTAAGTAGTAATGTTTTGATTAATGATTATCACTTAAATTTGAAATGATTCATCAGACATTTTGTACGATAATAATGTGTAACATTAGAGTAGCTATAAGTTACAATATATAATTAACATAAATTGGTTTAGAATACTTAAATACTAGAGATAATGCTCGTGCATTGCATAAATTTATTAATATTTTATTATAATTGCCTTTGATAAGAATTCTTTTGAAAGAAAAATGTGATAGTGATTAAAAATTAAAGAAAAATATTAGAGAGTACAAAATTTTTACATAGATAATATGACATGCTTCTTGATTCTTAGATGAATAAGTGAGTTATATTATTTTATTTAATTCAACAACTATCATGATTTCTAATAAAAATTTTAGCAATATTTTTTTGGTTATATAGCATTGTTTGAAATTAAATATGCCAAGAGTATTTTGAATTTTTTTAATGGTTCTACGCAATATTATTAGTGTAGTATGTGTATTCACTACAAGGAACACACAAAACCGACGAATAATATGAAAAAAAATGGATTTTTGATCAAATTTTCGACAAGTAAACGTATCCGTCAATATATTGTGCTGCCAATACACGTCACATAGCGCAAACTTTTTTTAAAATGTCTTTTCTAATTTTTTTTTTGGAACTAGGTATTTATATAATTTTTGTTCAAATTATTTGGGTGCTGTTTTGTATGCCAAAATGATTAAAATACCGACAGATTTACTGACATATATAAAACGCAACATTTTATTAATATCATCATTAACAGATTATCCACGGGTAACAACATTAAATGAAAGTGTGCATTTTATTTTTAATTATCGATAGATTATCCGTTGATAATGAGCGAAATTGGGGCGCTATAGCTTTTGGGTATTCCTGAGTACTAATCTGTTTTTTTTTTTTTTGATAAAGTTGTGAACGAAAAACTAGATGCATATAGCTTGGTTTTGTGTACTGCCTGCCTCAGCTATAATGTTGCATCTTGTCAAGGCAGATTCACCATGGATTCCAAGTGGATATGCTCTATTTCTTCTAAGAAGCTCTAAAAAAGTACAACTCATGAAGATAAAATTGTTGCTAGCATTTTTTCTCTCTTTAGACGATCCAACGAAAAATGGGTGTCTCGGGTTTCCAAGATTAATACCGTGTATTCATTTAAGTGGATTCACAGTAATCAAACGATGCTAGCGCTCTTGTTAATTGTAAATATTAAATATGAATTCATTATTGAAAAATTACAATCATAAACATTTAATTTATATATTTTGTGCAATACACGTGCAATTCACGAAATAAAATAACTAGTAATTGATTACGAGCAGTTGATTATGAGGAATTCTGGTATGTTCTGAGAGCAAATCAATGCTCTTTCCAATCTTTCTGAATCTCATTAGTGCTATCCTATTTGGAGCTCTTTCTTCTGGTTGATGCACAGCATGCGTTAGGAAACTGTGTAGTTGTCCTCCCTTGAATTGTTGTTTCTTCCCAGTATTCTGCTGTTTGTTTGACAAGATTTTCCCTCAATGTCCATTGTAGCATTCATTTGGATTTTGTCTCATTTTTCATTTTGAAATGTCCATGGTGAATGGGTTCTATCTGTTCACTTATCATGCTTTCTTTGTATTTTAATTGTTGCTACTTACCCTATGTCCCTTCCCAAGCTGTTGGGCTTACTCACAAATTGAATTTGTAAAGGAAGATTTTGGTTGTCTACCAAGTCAATAGATTATGAAGTCATTTTCCCAGACCTTCTTGTTTTTCTCGCAGAAAAATGTTTGTATATTTTGTGCAATGCAAATATTTAGTATCCTAGCAAATCAAATTCACCAAGTCCTTGAAAATGCCCTTGATTGCCTCACCTAATCTCTCCCGAATCGCGATTACTTCATTCTTGAGTCACACACCATTCTGATTTGAAATGGTGATTCGAACTCGAGAATCATAAAAACCAATGTCTAAATATTATCAGCACACTTTAAAAAATCTTTAGCGAGTGGAAAATTTATTAATAGTAAAAAAATATTAATCAATTCTAATATTTGAATTTTCAGTCCTCTTTCTTATATTATGTTCCTTTTAAATTTAAATACAAATCCATTTTTTTTCACTTCAATTCATTTAAAAATAATTTTTTTAATATTAATTTTTTTAAAAATAATTCCACAAAAAAGTAAACGAAAGTGACCCTAATCAATGAGCTTAGATGTAACTGAAAATAATAATAATAATAATAATAATAATAATAATAAAGAAATAGCTCAAAAATGTAAAATAAAATTTTAAAAAAAAAAATTTGACTTAAAGTTACCAAAACTTGGTCAAGTCTCTCTAATCAAGCACAAGCTCACCAATCTCAAAATCTAACCCCTGGTTTTCTCCTAATTACTTGTTGAGCCTTTTCCTAATCCGCTAAAAGTCTTCTTAATAATTGAAAATCATACCATAATATAAAAAGATAATTAAAGCATCCTAACTAACGATCTTTGTCTTTATTTCGGTGACAGTTATCTTAATTTAATTAGAGGTATTAGATTTGAGTTTTGAGTATGCAATTGTATTAAAACTCGAAAAGGAGAGCTCCCTGCTTAAGTGGCCCTACCCAACTTAAATAGCATTGTTTTCAATAGAAAAATACTTATGATTTCGATAAAACAAAAAAAAATTTCCAATAGAGTTGGGTTTGGCAAAAAAGCTAATTCTTGTGGAGAAATATTTTTTATATATTTTGCCAATTAACATACTTTGACATCTTTTGTCTATCTCTCTCCTCTCTTCCCTTACTTTTTCACTTTTTCTTTTTTTTTATAATTTTTTTAATCTTATTTCTAAGTGTCTAAATATCTATAATAAAAAATAAAATAAATAACACTCCTCATTTTTATATGTGACAAATAATAATTTAAATCATACTTAATTGATGTCCATATTTGATGTACAGGATTGCCTCATGCAAACATAAGATGGGAAACAAAAGTTAAAAAAAAAAAAATAAGAATGTTACTAATAAATGTCATTAGCATTATTTTATAAAGAGTAAATAATTTTTTTAATTCTAATATTTTAAAGTAGATATTAATTTAATCTTTAAAAATTTTTTAACATCAATTTAATTTTAATATTTTAAAATTGATACTAATTTATTTTTAATTCTTTGACATTTGATATCAATTTAATTCTAATAAATTTTTTTATAAAATTAAATTTTATATCAAATTATCAGTATAAGATTTAGTATAAGATTTAATTGATGTCAAAATTTTAAATATTAAAATTAAATTAATATGAAAAATTATTTTAGGATTAAATTAATATTAATTTAAAAATATTAGAGTAAAAAAAAATATATTTACTGATAATTAAGCCAGTAGTTGAAAAGTAAGATGTTTAACCAAGCATAGCTCTTCCGTTTATGCGTCAAACTTCACGCCGCCCCTTTTCCCCTTTCACTCCAATCCCGGTTTTGCATCCAATAAATTCTCAACCTTTGTGATATTGATGGTTAGATGTCGAAGATGGCAACCGAAAAGTCCCAAGTCTACCACGAAAGGCAAAGGCTACAGTTCTGTCTCTTGCACTCTCTGAACTCCCTCTTTCAGGTTCCTCTTCCTTCGATCATTGCCACACTCTTTTCACTTTAATTCTTTCTGATCACAACCCAGTTATTGATTCTTCAATTTCAAGCCCATCCAATGCATACCCATCACTTGAAGAGCATTGATGTTAAGGTTTTAATGTTCAATTTTTTTTTAATTTTCATTTCAACTCATTCCTAATTTTAAGCCATTCTGTTTACAGTTCAATTATTGATTCTCCAATTTCAAGCCAATCTAATGCATACCCATCACTTGAAAATGATAGATTGGATGGTTTTAGTGTTCAAGTTCATTTTTTGTATTTAATTTTCATTTCAACTCATTATTCATAATTTGATTGATCTTTTTTTTTTTAAATAATAATCAGCAAAAGGATGCATTTACTAGAGCAAGCTTGAATGCAATTTCTGAAAGGCTTGCACTTGATGATGGCTCCAACAGTGAAACAACCTGGACACCTTTATCTGTCCTTTTCAAGCCCCATCACAATTCATTGACTGGAAACTATGATATAAATGTTCTGATTGCTGCTTTGGAAGAGAAAGGAAAGAGTGTAGTGTGGCATGACCGTCGAAACAGAGCATCGTCCATTGATTTCGATGCACCTGAGGATGTCTTGATGGGGATTGTGATCAATGTCTCAGTGAAGAGGTTTGCTGGGATTTGGAAAAGTAGGCACTGGATTGCTTTGAGGAAGATTGATGGGGCTTGGTATAATTTGGACAGTGACCTTGCTGCTCCTCAACCGTTCGAAGATACACGCGAAGTTAGGGAGTTCTTGGATTTTACCATTGGTAATGGCGGGGAGGTTTTGCTTGTCATGAATGGGAAACAGTCTTGAGATTTTTGAGCAAATGTTTGTTAATGTCTTCTGATTTTTTGGGTCAAATTCATGTGCATATTCCTATATAGTGTAATACTGATAGCATTTCATTGGAGAATGGAGCTAACATTCAACCTTGGACCTATGATGTCTCTTTGTGTCTTTGTTTTGTGAATAACTGTAGAAACAATTGCTTCTGAAGGATGTTAATGGTAAGAAATAGTGTGCTCTGTGCAAGCTTCATTGTGTGTCTTGGATCTATAAAGCCCTTTTGAACCCATTGGCCACTTTGCGCCCTGAAATTTGATTCTGAATGGAGTTAGAAGGCGTATGTTTTCTGAGTTTTATCAGGGTAACCATTGCTTATCTTACTAGAAATGGTTTCTTGATTGATTTCTTGAATTAAGGTAAATGATTTTCTATCATTAATTGTTGTACTTTGGAGGTTATGGGTGAACAGCCCATACGTTTGTGTGGGTAAGGTTACGCTTGTCTACTCTTCCCTGCCCCACCAGTTGGGAGCCTTGTGTACTGGCCTGCCATTAACTATTGTAAATGGAATCGGTTCTATCTAAACAAATTGTACATAATGAAAAGAGACTGTTGTGTACATCAACATTGGGTGGAGACCATCACGGAAACTGACTATAAACATTCCTCGTACACTGATTCAGAATGGGTTTCTGAAATGGAAGATGAATCTTGGTTGCAGTTTATAGAGTGCACATCTACCAATTGAGTATAATTTCCCCTATTAAAATTTGTGTAAAGCTATTGTGTTTTATTTATGTCTTCATTTAAAAATCATGTAGGCTGCGGAGATTAGAGTGAAGATCCTGCTAAAGGTTTGCTGTGATGTTGTGGTTTGTGGTGGTGGAGACCACTTGATGTGGTATTATTACTCAAGGCATATACATTTATCATTTTATCTTTATAGAAAAAGAAGATTCTATCATCTTTGTTTAATAACCACATATGTTGTAGGCTACATGTGCAACTTCAACCTCTCCTTGCAGTTGCAACTTGTAAAATATTTTTCAGCTTTTTCTTACAAGTACTTGTAAATAAATATACTCTGATATTGATTGTAAGATGATTTTGGGCTTATGCTTTCAAGTTAAAATGCCTCTGATACTGATACTTAATGCAAGTTCTGTCCCTCTTCCCCTTCTTACCGGTATCACGAGCAATGTAATGGCCATCTTTAGCAAATAGCCCTTTTGGGTTATGCATGGGACAGGTGGGAGAAAAGAACGTTCATTGTTTCTAGAGATAATTATGTTTTATGATATCTCTATATATTGCACGAATTCATTGCTTGAATCTCCCAAACAAAAAGCTATTCCATTGTTAGCTTCCTATTCTTCAATTATATTTGATACAAAGGACTCATTGTATAGAGTCATACAGCTTGGCTTGCTTAGCTTGCCATGCATCAGTTCTTTTACAAGATTGAAGGCAAATGAAAACTACCCACATCTCTAGAAGATTAATCTAAACTGGTGCTCTTACTGGTATTGTATGTTTAAAATCTTGAGGCATGATAAAAGCCGTAGTGATGCTCTTAGATTGTATACACAGCAGCTGGTGTAGATCAGCGCTCTGTTTATTGAATCATGCTTCTTCTCCATTCCATGCTTGAGTTATTAACTCATTCAACATCTAACTGGTGAATCTCAAATCCCTGGTTATGACTTATTTATTTAGCCGTGTGGTCCCCATGTGAAAATATTTGCTGATAACGATGTTCTGATAAGGAACTCAACTGTGGATTCAATGGTTTCGGATGAAACCAACACTTAGTTAATTCAAATTATTTGACAATTAAGTAAAGTTAATTATAGGGGTTTGGCACTTGTTTTCGTTAAATAAGATATTAGATTCAAGTTTTGTGAATATAAAAATTAGCATTAGGAGAACTTTATCCCATAATAGGTCAATCGGACTCGAGCTAGATTCATTGAAGTTGTAGACTTTAGATACTAATGATTTAGACCAAAAGAAGGTTTCACACAAGGTGTTGATTAGGACCGTTACATATCTTATTACCTGGAGTCAACATTGTTTATCTCAATGAGTTAAAAAATTTGATGGAAACTTCAAAGCATCAAACATTTTAGGATACTGGACGACATTCTTTTGCATTCTTTTATTGAAAAGATCCTAGAAACCTTAATTTAATTTTAACTTTTCCAAGTTTCACATTTACCTCAAAATTAGACCTTGAATCTTTGTTCTTGCTGAATTTCGCCCATCATATCATGTCAACTTGTTCACACTAGGAGGACGCACTCTTTTTAGATAAGATATTTAGCAGCAAAACAGTTGGCAATGTAGACCCTATTGCACTTGGAGCTTTAAGGAAAGAATTAACAAATAACAATGGAACAATTGTAGTGCTGGTTTCAGTTATGTGAGTGGGTTGAGTGTGGCTGTAGTCCCCACCTCCATTTTTAAATTGGTTTCCTGCTTCTTATGGTGGGATGAGTTTGGGAATGAATGATGAACTCATTTACTTTAAACCAAAAATATTCATGCAATTTATTTTATTTTATTTTTAAAGTTGTTGTTATCTTTGGTTTTACTCAACTTAGATTCTGCATCTTCATTACATGGAAAGCATGAAAGTGTTCTCTGCAAAGTCACGGGGCAGCAGTGCATCTAAAATACAAAGTAAGAAAGATGTCAAGTGCATCTGCTATATTTATTCCTTAAATATGCCTCTTTTTGAAATTTCTCACCGCCTTAATCCAACTTTCTGTCACTTTCCTTTGTACTTCTTTTAGTGAACTTTCCTTTGTATTTTCACAAAGCTCTTCCATGATTCACATAGTCATGTGAGAAGTACTGAAATGGTCCTATAAATGCTTGTTTCTTACTCAAGCACACAAGACACTCCCCATTCCTTAGCTCCCAAACCTCTCTAACAACTCTACTTCGAGGTCTCACTCACCTAAAATTCTTTTAACTTCCAAGTTTCAACAGCATCCCATTATACAGTTTCTCATTACTAGTCATTTACTCCCAAACGAGAGTAAGCAACACAATGAGTGACATGGATGAGAAAACAAGCCAGTCCTGGAAACAAAATTCCAGTAGGAAAGCAGCTAGAAACCGGCATGTGAGGAGTTGCATGTGCAGGATTCCTTGGCAGTCTGAGTTCTCGCCAACTGAACTTGTCAAGGATCTTGCAGAAAGAGTGACAAATGCTCTACGCTCGGTTCCTCTCAGGAGATCCTTGCACCGGGGCTCGTCTTCCTTAGGAAGATCAAAATCAGCAAGGTCCTCTGTTGATTCTCATAGAACAGCTGCTGTTGAGGACTGCATTGAGTTCATCCACTCTTCCTTTTCTAGATCCAACTCCTCAACCACAACATCTCGTGGAGATTCTGTACATGCTCCTTGAGACACTTAGTCACAGACTCTCTGAACTACTAAGGTGTGCTTGCTAATATGATTTATAGCATATCTGGGAAACGATGAATTCTGGGATATAATCACTTATTTTTCAGAAGCTGTCTCGGGATTTAGTGTATCTCTTCCCACACCTCATAATGATGGGAACTTTATCTACTATGCCATCCTATATGTATCTGTACAAACAGAAACAATGTATATTCTTTTGAAGGATCTCTAAACATGTACTTTTCATTTCAGATAAATAGGCATCGGTTCTTGCCTTTGCTAATTCCCCCCCCCCCCCCTCTTTTTTTTTGCTTTACCCAAAAGAAAATGGTTAATTGATCTGTTGGGAAACCACCAATTATATGGCTAACCAACTGCAATAAACTGCGTTCTCACTTAAATATTATCAACTTGATTTTGTAGTCTTAAGTTTAACAGCAATGCACATGCTAAGCCTAAACTACTACTTGATTTTGTTAAGAGTGAAAAGAACATGTACTGATTGTATGAAATCCTTAACCTATAGCTCTGTTTCATATACATTTCTTTCTTCTATGGATCTATTGGAATTTAATTTGCATATCAAGTTTACTCATGCTTGTTGGAGTATTAAATATTTATAAGCTATAAAACCTGCATTGATGATAGTGAGTTCCTATCCTTAGCAAATCGAGTGACTACCTTGTTTTAATCTTTGAGATAAGTATCAAATCAAAATGGTTTTATTGTGACTATTTTGCAACAGATGATAGTGCTAAGGTTATCTGAGTCCAAATAGTTAGAGTGAGTCAAAGCTCAGAGCAGAGAGATCTGTGTCTCAAGTACAACATTTCTTGCTAGGTCGAAACTTGCCCTGTTCATGAAGACATTGGGTCTCTCCTAGTTGATCATAATTTTGGACTTGGTTCAATTCCATCTAGCTTTTTTTTTTGGAACTTTTCCATAAATGATTTGGAGTATAGTAAATCAACTTGATATCATCAACGAACAGACGAGGCCACAATCATCTCCAATTAGACCAACAACATTAACTGGGTCATGAATCTATTTAAGGTTCATTTACAATTAATTCCCAAGACATGAAAAATCAGTGCCAAAATCGCCATATTTAAATTGTCAACAGATTTTACCTGGTTGGTAACTGATCCAAAATGAATCAATTTGTTCTATAAATTTCAATGAACCAGAAGAGCAAAGCAAATACAACTTAACACTTCATAATGGTCAATATAGACTTTTAAAAAATAAAAGCTAAATGGATAGGAACACAATGCAATGAATGCATGCACTTGGAATTAGGTACTTGCATGGAGTGATTGCGTTCAATTCTTGGCAAACAGCCCTCCAAAACCACCCTTCTTCTTCTGTGGCACCGCCACCGAGTTCTTGCGGCCGCTGGTGGTGCCTCCACTACTCTTCTCCTCCACCTTCTTGAGTATAGGATCAGTCTCTACCAGCTGGTCTTCCTTCTGTAACCCTCCAAGAATCCAATCCAGCAACCCTTTCTCTTCTTTGCTACCACCTGCATCCTTTGCTGCTGTTGCTGCAAACACTCTTCCTGTTGTTGCAGGAGTAAATGACATGATCAAGTAAGCCATATTCTCTTAGCTTTTGGAAGCTAAATCTACAAGGAGCTATAGTGTGGACAGTGCCTCAAAAAGTTTTGGTTTATTTGAATAGAGGAGAGTGGAGGCCAAGTGCCAATGATAATAAATATAATAATATATCACTTTGTGGCTGCTTCACTCAAGTGAATGTGAGCCGCTGGATTGTTTTTTGCATGGTGATTTGGGAAATGACTAGCATGAGTTCTCCACAAGTGTCTTATCTTGATTGCTTCTAATGTTTTTGGTACCTAAAAATTCTCACCAATGAAGAAATATTATGGCAAGATGAGGGGTCATCCTCAGCGGATGAGGCCTGAGGTTGTGGACATGACGTGTGGCACACCCAAAACCATGGTCTTTTTGTTTGACTGCTAGTGGGTAGTGGCCACTTGAAGATGGCCCTCTGATTGGGATGTCCATTTAGGGAGTGATGATTAGTCCATTGGAGAGTACCATTATCATATGACTTACTTTTGGGTCCAAGAAAAATGAAATGGGTTTAGGCCTAAATTGAAATTGAAGTTTGTTATGTATGAAATAGAGGAGGATTCTATCCTTTGGAAAAAGAAAAAAAAAATCTATCATGTACCCAAATTAAAAATTATAATATTATTGTGCACAAAAAAAAAGAGATTATAACACATACTTACACTTATATCTCCTAATTCAATTCTTAATTCACCAAAAAAATATCACCTCATTCTTTTTCAATTTTTCATCATTTGGTTATGTCAATTCATCGCATTTTTTTTTTATATACTTCCAATTTGATTTTGTCACTTGAGTATGTATATGCGAAACAACATTTTTAAATAAAAGTGATGTATATCTATTAAATAGCATTTTCCAATTAAAAAGGCTCCTAAATTACCATTAAATGCAATTTAATAAAAAAACCCTTATGTTTGGGTATTTATTTGGATTTTGCTAACTAATGCTCTTAGCGCAATATTAAGGAATCAAGAATGAAAATTTATTGATTGAAAAGGTATTTTAAATTTTCAATGCATAAAAATTTAAAATGCATTCCATTCTTGATTCTATAATCATTAGCAAAACTTTTTTTTAATCCTTTGTTAAATCCGTTTATTAATTAAAACCCCTTGTGATTTTGGATGAATATGGAATATATGCAAACTTAAGAATGGTTTTGGAATTCAAAGTGATGGGGTTAAAAAAGGTGGAAGCACGAGTTATGATTTGCAGCCTTACAAGAAGTCATATTCTTTGGAGAAATTATTACATACTTTTGAAGTGTTATGTAGGATTGTATTTACTCTAATCACTGCATGCTATTTCAACTTAATTAGTGGTGGGTTCCTCCACTAACTTCTGCATTTACTCTATTAATTGAAGATATTTTGAATGAAAGGTTGATTGAACTTAAGTATGAATTATATCAAAGAGCTTATTATATAGAAATAACAGTTATAATGATAACTTATTGGATAATAAAAAATAAACCTAAAACTAATGATATAATGAAACAAACTAAATTTAAATTCTAATAAACTAAATCTAAATCGTGATAACTAATGTTATTTTTGCTTTATTATCTCCTTCAAATTGGATGTCGCCGCGCAAAGGCCATATTTGGATCATAATGGCAGCAAAAATGAGTGGCAAGCCCATATCATGACAAAGGTGAAAAAGTTTATCTCGATGGAAAGACATCTCATCAACAATATCACAAGATATGGTCTTCAAATATCAGATGTAAACATAAAAAGCATGGTGGAGTTTGAACCAAACTTTCTCATAGATTTGCCCATCAATGGTCAGACAAAGGAGGGTCTTTAAAAGGACAACTTGTGAGCCATGCTCGAACAAGATGATGAGACACATGTTAGGTGCAAAAGCCACGAATGAGATGATCAAATCTCTTACCAAGTGACATGCATGTCCGAGAGGAGAGATCACTAGGATGGGGAGTTTCTCATATTAAGCCACCAAGGCTAAGGGGCAATGGAGTTTCTCCAATAAAATAGGCACATTAATTTTTGTATGGAGTTTGGCATTAGCAATAAAAATCTGTACCATGGAGTCGTTTTGAATAAAAGGTTGGTTAAACTCAAGTATGATTCATACTAAAGTGTTTATTATATAAAAATAATGATTACAAGGATAAATTATTGGATAACAAAAAATAAAGATAAACCTAAAACTAATGATAAGTTGAAACAAGCTTGATTTAAATTCTAAAAAACAAAATCTAATCCTAACTAATGTTATCCTTGCTTTATCATTAATCATATTTTTTAATTTTAAAAATATAAAAATTGACAAAATATATAAGTTAGTGGTGTAGCCCACAAGTAACTAAGCTGAAATGGCATGCTATGATTTGAATGAGTACAATCCTATGTGATACTTTAGGAGCATGTTGGTCCAAGTAAAAGGAATAATTAATGTCCACATACATTTCCAAGGCAGTATTTAACATGGATCCTCGACAATAAGCACCACTAGTGGATCCCTAGTATTTTGTCATTGAGTATCCAATTAAAATATTTAAATGGTTGAGATATTATGTTAAAGATATATGTACATTTTCTAAATAGCCTAACATATTTTCAAATTTTACAAGTCGATCCCTCATTTGTGATAAAATTTTCAAATTCCCAATTTAAAGCTTATCGCATTATGTGTTGATGGTGCACTATGAACCCATACTAGTAACCATTTCAAATGATAATGTATATTTTGATGGAGAGGAGTGAGCAAACAACACAATTAGGGTTGTGAGTGGCATAAACTAAGGCCATGATGCATGGGAGGGGCTTGTTAATGGGCAGATGGGGGATGAAGGCGAGGTTAGTGGAGAAGTATACAACTAGATACATAACAAGCCATGGCCACAATAGTTTTGAAGATGGTGTTAATGACCATGGACTTGGAGGCATGCATAGGGCATTGTGGAAAAGGGAGTTATTATTGTAGTGGTGGTAGATGGAGGTACTTATGTTGATCTTGGTGGGATAAGTAAAGGCTGATAACAGGTTCAAGCCAACCTATGAACCTAACTAATATGAACCGATCCAATAACATATATTCAGGTTGAGCCAAGTATTTGGGTTTGTGCGAGTAAAAAATTGCAAACCATGTTTATAATTGAGTCGGGTGTCAAGTTTGTTACTCTGAAACCTATGAACCTGACTACCCCGCTTGACCTCTTTCACCTCCTTCTTCTATTTTCTTCTGTGAATAGATTATCCTTTTTTTCATCTCGTTCACCTAGTAAAATCAAAGACAACAATATTATTCAAAACTTGGAATCAAAGAAAGCAAACCAAAATTGTAGAAAATGACCCAACAATAATTTCAACTCACAAATCTTGATCTAGATCCAAAACCCACCCTTCATAGATTTCCCACAGATTTAGAGAACCCTTCTATTTTGGAACTTAATTTATGCCTTTGTTTTTACCACCATAGCCTCCTTGTCAACTACCTTCATGGTGTTGAAGCACCCAAGGTTGTTGATGTGGTTGAGGATGTGGAAGTTAAGGACAGTGAAGCTAGAGTTGTGAAGGAAAGTGGCTAGGCAGGCAAAAGATTGTAGTGTAGGTGAAAGGTTGAAGAATGGGAAAAATGGGTTTTAAGGAATAGTGATGAACAAAGATGTTATTGGTGCTGGGTATAACAATTGAGAAAGAATGAAGAAAGAGGACATAAAAAGTCTCTTTTATATATATGATGCTAAGTTTTTTTTTTTTTTTTAAATGTATGACCCAATGAACTAACCCAAATCAACTCATATTTAGCCGGCTTGGTTCGACTCGAGTTAGGGGAATTTTTTTTTTTTATACTCAACCAAACTTAACCTAAACTAATTTGATTGATTTGTATTTTATTTTTCCCTCAATCCAACCCAATCCGTGACCACTCTTAAGATTAGTGGATATATTGAGAGGAGGTGCATATTTATTTAGTTGAGGTGGAAAAGAAAGATCAAATGTTTCACATGAAGAAGTAAGTTATTTCATAGGTGTGTTTCAGGTGGAAGATGAATTAGTAAAATCATCTCCTTTGTCATTAATTATTTTGATAAAGGGGGAAAAAAGATAGACTAGCAAGATATAAAAGTCCCTACCCACGTTGGTGGCCAAGTAATGTGGTCACAGATGTGGCCAAAATGAAAAAAATAAAGGACAAAAACAAAGATGATAGGCTAGTTAGCCAGAGATGCTTTCAAGCTTGACCAATGTTAGTGACTAGGGGAGTGGCTAGCCTAAAAAACATTAAATAAAATCAAAGTCAATACCCTTATCGTATTGTTGGATATGAAATGAAGGTATATAATCAAACCTTCACAAAAGCCACAAACACCCAAATGAATAAATGACACTTTCTCTGTCAATGAATGAAAAAGTTATAATTTTCAGAAAGGGTTGACTTGTATTACAAAGTGAGTAACATTTCATAATTAATATTTATATATAAGGTTCATATGTAAGCCTAAACTTAAGGGGTTCATTGTATTAGCCTCTAATATATTTCGGAGATACTCCCTCCGTTTCAATATATCTGTCAAGTTTTGATATTTTTAGGGTTTTAGAATATCTATTCATTTCTAATATTAAGATAATATTAATTTTTTTTCAATAATATCCTTAATCTAATTATCATAATTAAATAACTATTAATTAAATACATTGACTTACTTTTATTTTTAAAAACCATTGTACTCAGGCTTGAAGATTGCGCTAGACCCACCCACTAACCATATGGTGCTGCTAATGGTGTGTTTGATAACATATATGGTGAGTTTGCACACGTTGGACAATTGCACAATTTTGGGGATTTTTTTTTTGGGGGGGAAGAGTGGAGGATATTCATTAGTAGTAGTTGATGGGAAGAGACTTCTATATAGTATTAATGACCATATCCAATTTTAGTAAAGAGAATAATTATAGTGTTAATTATATTAATAGAAGTATTTTTTTTAAATAGGGGTAATTTTATCCATTTATACAATTTTGCACCATTATTAAGATCAACCTTTGTTTTTCTTAATTTGTGTGTTTTTTGTTTTTTTGACAGATATATTAAAACGGAGGGAGTATAAATAAGGGTATTTAAATACAATCCAATCAAATAGTTAAATCAATTCAATCCAAACCAAAAATTGATCAAAATAGCAAAAGTTTGGATTGGATTGGATCTTAATTTTCACAAACTGCTTGGATCAGATAGGATTTTGAATTTAATTTTTAAAATCGATCCACTCCAATCCAAACCGAATAATATCATATAATATACTTTTTTATTATTAATTTTATACTTTTACTTATAATAATTTTAATTTATCACATAATTTTCTATATTTATATGTCATTTTCATTTAAATATCATATTATGCATATTACATGGGTCATTTTTATTTTTATTTTTATTTTTATTGATTTATTTTATTAATTTAAGTTACTTTTGATTTATAATATTCTATATTTAAAATTTTCTTTTATAAAAAATCGATTAAACCGATCCAATCTAAATCGCAAAAGATTAGTTCGGATTTAAAATCTAAACTAAACCATTCTAATCCAAACTGTTATATATTTTATTATTTGAATTAGATAAATTTTTTACTTAAAACTGATCCAAACTGCATTGCGAACACCCCTAACTATAAAATAGGGTGCCACTTTGAATCCAGCGAGGGCTAGTAAATCATCGAAACCAGGGACATCTTTTATCATTCATTTCTAATTTCATCTTACTGAAAATCTTCCGTTCAAGCTCTACCTACCAAAACCACTGAGAAAGAAACACGAAATTGAGAATATTATTATTATTATTATTATTATTATTATTTGAGTCATATCAGGGATACTATGCAGAAGCGCTAGAGCGCTCTCATTGTCCGTAAATAATTCATATTATATAAGATACAAGTTTTAATCTTCGCCAATAGTTTACAACTTTTTATAATGATTTGGATTAGATTGCATTACTTATTGATACATTCTATTCTTTACGTGCATTTATGTCATTGCCATTATATAGTGTCTCAGCACACCTGCTGATATGCACTAAATGGTGACAGAAACATTTTTAATTCCAAAATACTACTGCATTTGAATTTATAAAACCGTTTAACTGAAAAATCATGGGTTGGCTTTAAAGTTTACGTATACCTCATGAAAGGGCTATAGGCGGTGTTTGTTATGTACTTATGTGTTTTATTTTACCAATGGTTTCCTTGATTTCAAAGTTTCCTGCTATCTACTCAAAATAGTTAAGTTAGGAAATTCTTTTGGCCATAAGTGTACGTTTTTCTCTCATATTGACTGAATACAGCTTCCCATTACAGCTATTATTCCAAATTTTGCTGCAAACCCATTTTCTCACTACGGTTAAACCGTCTCTAACGACTCCTTCTCTTGCACTACACTCTGCGTGTGCTTGCAATTAAGCTTACAAAGAAAGAAAAGAAAGGATGTTTGCATTGAAATCTTGGGAATTTATTAAATGGATACATAATAATAATTGTGACAGTACGGTTTCTCCTTCACGTGTTTAATTTGGACAGACTAAAACCGGTTTACCATACATATTGATATCCCTTTTTCTCTCTCTATCACTCTCAGTACTCTGCAACTTTTTTCTTGCCTAATGTTTTTGCTTATCACTGTCTCCGACATACCATATGCAATATTCTCACGCCACTACTAAAAGTACATCATTTCAAAAATCCAAATTAGAAGCTGAAAAGAAAAACTACAAATACCCCACAGAAGAAGATCATGTATACGCTGGTTGTATTCAATAGAATTTAATTTTAGAGTTTTATTATTTTAACCCATATTTTAAGACATTAAAGAAAAATTATCTCAAAGGTAATATAAGATTAATCAATGGTATAAAATTTACAGCAAAAAATAATATTCTCTCAAAGTGTTCAATTTCATGTTCATATTTTATTCACAAAAAAATTTCTCTTAATTTTGATGCATATATTTTTATATATATTATTATTCGATCATATATTATTTAAAATATTTAATTTATATATTATTTTAGTATTTATATAAAAGGTGATTTATGATTAATTGAAAATTTGAAATATATGCTTCACACTAATATTACAAAAAAATTCAAACAATTAACATATACGGAAGAACAATAATTGATTGAACACTCAGGTTCAGTTATTCAATAAAGTAATCATAGCAAACCTGTAAAAAGAAGAGAAAGACGCGGACATCAGTGATAGCAAAAAGAGAAGTCATATTCATGCGCAAATAATTAAGGATTTTGTGCTTATAACTGTGGAATCGGGAGATCATAGGCAGTAAGTAATAATGTTGTTATTCGTTGGGAATTTGTATATAAATAAATGGAAAAATTATGCATATGACTGAAAAATTAGGTGATATTATTATTATTTATCATTTGCATAGGAGTAAAATCTCTAGTTATTTACTCGCAATTCTTTACATGAATGAACACCCCAAAATCTATTTGTACTCAATTTTAAAATTTATTTTAAGAGATATATTAAAATGTTCTTTAATCATTGATGGAGAAAAAAAATTAGGATTTACGCTCAACCAATAATTAAGAGACATATTAATATGTCACTTAAAATGAGTTTTAAAATTGAGTATAAATAACATTCCTCAAAATCTATATCCAAATAACAGAATTTTAGCAAAAAATAATGAGTTACATGAACGTATAGAGCAGAAATACTTATATAGTCTAGGAGCACCATATAATTGTGCTTCTGGCCAATCATATAAGTATATTTTGTATGAAATTATGTGTTAGTGGTGGATCCTATATAAAATATATTTATATGATTGGTCCGAAAGTATAGCTATATAGTACTCTTGGACCATGCAAATATTTCTTCTAAATGAAGTGTAGCAAGTGATAATAAATATAAAGACAGGCACACACCGACATATCACAATTAAACTGTGTTCAATATACTTCTAAACATTTACTCTAAAACTATTAATCAATAAATATCACAATGACAACTACCGTTCCGATAGCAATGTACACTACAAGTACAATTACAATTACAATTAATGATATTTATATCAAATGATCCACCTAATGATCTTGACCACTCTATTAGGCAAATAAAAATTCCCAACAACTCTCTCCTAAACCTTCTCACAATCACACTCCCAAAAATATATAAGCAAGAATGTTCCCCTTTCACAGTTCAAATTAAAAGTGTCCCTTCACTAATTACCATCATGCAAATGGAAACCCTCCCACTCCTCCTCACCCTAGCAGCTGCACTATCAGCCTATTTCCTCTGGTTTCAGCTCCTCTCCCGAACCCTAACCGGCCCGAAGGCGTGGCCCTTCGTCGGCAGCCTCCCGGCACTCTTCAAGAACCAGAACCGTGTCCACGACTGGATCGCCGACAACCTCCGCGCCACCGCTGGCGCCACCTACCAGACCTGCATCATCCCCTTCCCTTTCTTGGCGCGCAAGCAAGGGTTCTACACTGTCACTTGCCACCCAAAAAACCTCGAGCACATCCTGCGAACCCGGTTCGACAACTACCCTAAGGGCCCGAAGTGGCAAACGGCGTTCCACGACCTATTAGGCCAAGGAATCTTCAACAGCGACGGTGAGACGTGGCTCATGCAGCGCAAAACCGCTGCCCTAGAGTTCACGACGCGAACCTTAAGGCAAGCGATGGCGCGCTGGGTGAACCGCACCATCAAGAACCGGCTATGGTGCATTCTCGACAAAGCAGCGAAGGAGAAGGTCTCTGTGGACTTGCAAGACCTTCTCCTTCGCTTGACATTCGACAACATTTGCGGCCTCACTTTCGGGAAAGACCCCGAAACCCTTTCACCGGCTTTGCCAGAAAACCCTTTCGCCGTGGCGTTCGACACAGCCACGGAAGCCACGATGCATAGGTTCTTATACCCCGGAATTGTTTGGAGGTTCCAGAAGCTTCTATGCATTGGAGGCGAGAAACGGTTAAAGCAGAGCCTCGAAGTCGTTGAGACTTACATGAACGGCGCCGTTTTGGACCGCAAGGGAGCCCCCTCGGACGACTTGCTTTCCCGCTTCATGAAGAAGCGCGACGCTAACGGAAAACCGTTAAACCCAACGGTTTTGCAACGGATCGTGTTGAACTTCGTTTTGGCGGGAAGGGACACATCATCGGTGGCGCTGAGCTGGTTCTTCTGGCTCGTCATGAACCACCCCGAAGTGGAGGAAAAGATCGTGGCGGAGATAGCGGAGGTCCTCGGGGCCAGCCGCGGCGGCGATCGGCAGCGGTGGGTGGAGGAACCGTTGGACTTCGACGAAGCCGACAAAATGGTTTACCTGAAGGCTGCTTTGGCCGAAACTCTGCGTTTGTACCCGTCGGTGCCGCAAGACTTCAAGCAGGCCGTCGCCGACGACGTGTTGCCGGACGGCACGGCGGTTCCGGCGGGTTCGACGGTGACGTATTCGATATACTCGGCGGGGAGGGTGGAGAGCGTGTGGGGAAAGGATTGTTTGGAGTTTAGACCGGACCGGTGGCTCTCGGCTCGGGGTGACCGGTTCGAACCGCCCAAGGATGGGTTCAAGTTCGTGGCTTTTAATGCTGGACCGAGGACCTGTTTGGGGAAGGACTTGGCTTACCTGCAGATGAAGTCTGTGGCTGCGGCTGTGCTGGTGAGGTACCGGCTGGCGCCCGTTCCCGGTCACCGGGTGGAGCAGAAGATGTCGCTCACTTTGTTCATGAAGAATGGGCTCAAGGTGTTCTTGCATCCACGGAAGATTGAGGATGGGGTAGGGGTTGGTGCCACGTAAGCACATGGTGAGGGTGTTTTCGCCATTTCACGGGAATGGAATGCAGAGGGTGCAGTGGCAATATGGTCAATTGGTCATTCAGAAGGATGCATATGAGGGTGTGTAACTGTATATTTTCATTTATGTTTGAAATATAGTATTGCATACTTGTGGGGGTTGAGTTTGTTGAGTCGTGTGAGTGAAAAAAAAGATTGAGTTATAGTTGCTCAGCTAAAGTGGAGGAATGGTGGTTGTTTATGTGTAAATGTTGTCTTGCCTGTATCAGAAGATCAAAGTTTTCGCATTCTTATTATTTATATATCAATCATAAAAATATAAAGAGTTGCACTTTTGATCACATAAGCAAGAATTTGTACTTTGAATCATCTGGGAATTCAAAAAGGAAATCAATTATTTATACTAGCAGATTGATCAGTAGGAATATGTCTATCGATCCGCATTTTTTTAAATATTGTTATCGTAAAATTAACAATAATGTTGTAAAATTGTACAAAATAAGTAAATGAAATTAAAGGTTGTGCCCAGGAATAAATAAAAAGAAACTGCTCACGTTATGTGAAAAAATACATGTGCATAGAATTTTCAATGTAAATTCCATTCACCAGTGAAACTGCTCTACTTTGTTTTTCTTTATTGAGCAAATGCTAACGAGGGAAAGGTGAACTATAGTTGACTGCCTGCTCTTAATTAAACCTACCTTTACTCTTTAGAGCATTATACACAACAGAATAACAAAATGGGAAAGGAAGTCAGTAGGTGCCCAAAAGGAAAGAAAGAAAAACATCCAACGGTTCGTTAATGGCATTTAGTCTACAACATCCCTCTGACTTAACTTATTTCACCAAAGGATGCAAGCAAAATAAAATAGGCAGATAGGAAATTGGAGAGGAGATAAGCGGATTGATGTGTTAGTTTTGAATATTATATTTACCGAAGAGAAAAGTCCATGAAAGATGAATAATTTGACGGGTTTCGTCAATTTTACATAATCACATCAAAATTTACGTCTAATATAACACTTTTTCATGTGAGGATACAATATATGTATCTTAGCTTGAAACATTCATACCTCAACACGCACCCACATTTTATGTCTATAGTCTGTATACATATCAGATTAAAAGAACATTTTTATACCCAAAATAAAAAAAGATTGAAAAACATTTTCCTAATTCAATACAATGTACATGCAAATTTTATATAAGGTATGTTATTTGCATACCAAAAAAAGTAAATACCTCAATACCTCCTCTCTGTTTTTTTTTTTTTTTTTTTCCTTTCTATCAATTATTTTACTTATTTTTTTTTCTTACAATTTTTTTCTTCTCTCTTTTAATGTTTAAGAATGTCTACCATCTCAGTAGTAAAAAAAATATTTTTCTAAATAATGATGTCTGATGAGTACATAAGTATAATAATGATGTCTGATGAGTATCCAAAGTGATGAAATGGGTGAATCCAAGGTACATGGCACTGTAAACCGCGCTACAGTGCTAGTGATCTACTTCTCTCCGCCGGAGGAACCCATATTTGACAGAATATTATTCATTGCTGGCATAGCATACAATTACGCCCTAGAGAGGGACAAAAAGTGAGCTCCATATGCAAAAACCGATAATCATATTATATGATCACCAAATAGATAAATCAAATCATTATTAAAATCAGTGACCATATTGCAGAAGAGCAGTTCAACTTTTCCTTGATTTAGATATTTTATCTTGCTACAAATTGGTAATTGTAAGCTTTTCCGAATAGTAGATTGCAGAAGAGGGGGGGGGGGGGGAAGCCTATTTTGATTAACAAAACCCAACTCACCAATATCCCGTTGAACGGACAAACAACTAGTTAACCAGTAGGAAAGGCAAACCAAATTTGGCAGCAACAGGAGTGAGAGCTATCAGAATCAATGGACCGCCAAACTTTGCCAACGAGGTGTGTTATTTGAACATCTTAATCCCAGGGCTATGCTTCCTTGCTTTGTGATTGCGTACAGAGTGTGACGAGTGATGATGATGTTAAGGTTGATATGCCAAAGGGTCCTGAGGGTGGTTTTTTTTAATTTGTAAGTAATGATCCGATAAAAGTAAAGTAATTCGGTATTTCTTCCGTTTTAAAACAATTGTTGATCAAATTGATATCTTCTTAAATTAATATATTTAAATATAATTTATATTTAAATATATTAACTTAAGAATATACTAATTTAGTTAAAATGACAATTATTTTAAAACACAAGGAGTACTTTGCAAAATAAGCCATGTCTTCCACATGACTATTTGCGTCAGTTTATATTTTAATGGCAGTAAACGTTTAAAACTATTTAAGCAACACAATATTCTAAAATTTAATAACGGCAATTGATTTTCATATTAACGCGCGTACTCTTTGATAAACAATTCTAGACCTCCCACCGATACATATGGCTAGGTATCTAACTGAAAACCCAGCACAAATGCACAATAATGAGGATAATAAGGATCATGACTAACTTGCCTGATAACATTTTTGCTCACTTAACGAGATGCTAAATGGAGGTTAACAAAATCCAATATATCAATATATATACGTGTTATCATATAATCATGAGAAATTTGAAAGATATACATTATAGGTTAGCTTAACAACTCCTTAGTTTTGATAACATGCAAGACAGGAAAAAATGACAAAAAAAAAAAGACAAAATATTAGTTTGATATTATGTACATAATCATTTTCGTCTTTGAGATAATTCATATTTAATGAAAATTCTAACAGTTTCAAGTGTGGATCAGGACATATTTGCCTAAAAATATAACAATTCAACGATTATATTATTTATGTCCGTACTTTTACACTAATTGAAAAATAGAACTCCAGAAAACATTAAACACAATATATCAAAATATATATAGATATAATTTCTCATTCTTTCTTTTCTTTCTGGTCAAATGCAAATCATGATATGCATTTTATGTGGACAATAAACATCACTCCTTCCTCTTTTTGTAGCAGTTTGAGTAATATTAGGATGACGATAATACCACAAATAGCCTCTTAATAGTCATGACGTTGTCTTGCCTCTTGACCGTTTGGCCTCCGAATGGCCTGTAACTTCTTTCAGTTTTGATGGCCTAAATGCCATTTACATTTACAAGGCTTCAATGCTTTTTATTACAAGTTAATGGCCATTACGGCATTTTCCATCTCATACCCATCAATGCCATTTACGTATATATATATATATATTTTTTTTTTTAAACAATAAAGATTCTTTTATAAAAATATTCTAACAAATTTGAGCAATAATGTCATGTCAAAATATATTTAACATAAATATTTTTTGACCCATTTTTAGATATAAACTCCGTAATTTTATAGAAGAACTTTATAGAAGAGGACTATTATTCTTTTATTTATTTATTTTACAAAGATCCAGGAGAATAAAAGTTAAACACGAGACATTTTCAGTTCAATAAAATATTGTAGTTGGTGTAGTAGCCTATTATTCATACCATGCTTTTGGATATGTCAAATGACACCCATTAATAAGTATATTTTGGAATTCGAAAAAAGCAATCCATTTTAGACCTTTTTTTAATTTATCTTTTCCTGTTTTTCACAAGTGTCCATTGGGATATCAAAAAATTAGGTACAAATATTATTTTTCTTTATATAAATAGTGGTATGTGTGTACATATATGGAAAGAACATTTAATTGTATATTACAAAATTTAATATAAATGAGACATCATGAGTTGATAAGAGATGAATGTAATAAAATTTGAGAAGAAAAAGGGTTGTGTCGTATGTACATACCAATCTGACAATCTTGCTTGACATTCCATACAATCCAAGGTTAAAAACATTTATAATTATTCTTTATTTTTATTTTTATTTTTTCATCAAAATACTTTCCTATCTAATTACAAGACCCTTGAGGTTCATATCAACCTTGAATGTACAATTAACATTTTTAAAGGAAAAATTAGAAGTGTTTTTGAACTCGTATTTTACTGAGGTGTTCCTGTAGTGGATTGATAGTTGATAGTGATACACAAAAATAACAAGCCTTAACAGGAATATATATGGTTTGTGCTTACTTTTGTCTCTTTCTTTAGCATTGTTTCTTTCTTTAAGCATTGATTGACTGTATATTTAATGGCTTCCACTGAATTGTTTGTAGGCATTTGCCCTCCGCAAATCAACATTTTGAGCTACCTTTATGAACTGTTGTTCTCTTTGACCTAAAGCTCATGTAATCATTCTTAATGAAGCATTTCGAAGTACAGAAGACGTTCAGCATCTAATCAAAACAACATATAACAGAAAGAGTAATTAACGGAAAACATTAAATTCCCTGCAAATATTATTGCATTAAGAAGTTCAAACATAAACGACAACTTAACGACCTTTTATTTGTTCACAATAAGTCAATAAGACTAGAAAAGCCTACAGCTAGCTAGCATAAGCCAACTCAATCGAGTGCATCATTATACAGCATAAAATCCAATTCACCATGCACAATATTAATCACCGATGGAACTAGCATAGTTCCAACTTCACAATCAAATTAAAAGTCATCCCATTATTCAGAAGCTGCAATCTTGATCAGAGTCACAGCCCTTTGAACTGAGAAGAAGAAATAAACTCCACCAAATCCATCTCTCTCTTTCCTTCTGAACAATCCATGTTAAGGTCTTGGTTCCCATAGTCACAGCAAAGTGATGATGAGCCGGCTGCTACATTCAACATGTGAGAGAGATAGAGATCAGAAGGAAGGTAATTTATGGTGTTAGAATAAATCTCTCTAGGGAGAACAAGACCATCATCCAGGTGCTTGTTATCCGGGTATTGAATGGAATACACAAAACCACTCTCATTCACATCATCACCATTAGGTTGAGATAAATCCAAGTAATTAGAGGTTGAATCCATCTTGGAGTTCTTAGAGGCTTCAACATTGACCAGTGATTGCTTACTGTGATTCTCCTTAAAATCTTGTTGCATGAAGAGTAGCTCAATGGAAACAGAATCAGATGGTTCAGAGAACACAGTTATTATTTGGTTTGTTGGAGGTTCCTCGGAGAGTGATGTTTGGGAGCTGGAGGGTGTGATTGTTTTGGCTTTGGCAGTGGTGCTGCTAGGTAATGTCTTGCTTCTGATGTAGTCTTCAAGTATAGAGCAGTGAGGCTTCCCATTTGAGCTCTGTGGCCTCTTGTTAATTCTCTTCGAGTTCTGCCTCCTCTTTGTGGCATTCCAGTGGTTCTTTATGGCATTCTCAGTTCTTCCTGGAATGCATTTTGCTATCTCAGCCCAGCGGTTTCCAACCTTGGCATGCGTTTCTACTAGTTTCCTCTCTTCTTCTTCGTTCCAACTCTCTTTCTGATAAAATTAAGATGCCATGGAAAATGACTGGATTAATTGTTATTGAAATTTTTTAAAAAACAAGCTACGTACTAATCAATAAATTAATTAAAAAAAAAAACCATATAAGCACGGCTATCTAGTAAAATAATCTTTTACATGAAGTTTAAGTGAATCTAAATGACAGTAAAAGAAGGAGAGAAAGTCGGAAATGAATTAAGAATAAAAAGTGTGGGAGGTAGTTATATATGAAAACAAATGATCCGATATTCGTAAACAATTCGCGAATTTATATATGTAACATTTACCATTATTCATAAATGGAAATGAGTAATGCTACTTGGTATGAAGATAATTGCTGAAAAATTGTACAAATGGTCTTATTAACTAATCAAAGGAGAGGCAAAAGTAAAAAGAGAAAGAAAATTAGGAGAGAACAATTTTCGCAGACATATAACCAATCAAATGGCTCGTAAGGGTAGTACGAAATTGATCAATTTCATACTGATGAAAAGCATCTTTAATAGAAACACTCTTTGGTACGAATTTGTTTTGTACCAGTCGTACAAAAGAAATACGGTGGTCAGTTTTTATCATATTTCTTTCTCTTAATGCCAAATTAGCATCAAAGAGTATTTCTGATTATATTAAAAAAAAAAATTGTGTGACAAACATGCCCCGACAATTCCGAGAGGATATGCATGGAATAATCAAGGAATGCCAGAAATTGGAAGTAATTTGGCTTTAAGAATGAATTGCACATCTTGCAGTTGATAGTGTGATATACTCATGTGCAAAACACTACCTAAGCAAGTAATGGAGGAAACCTTATCAGGTTGCTTCAGTTAAATGAAAAAGGTATTTGAAGTATAACAGATCTTTATATCTGAATATAATTTTAAGAGGAATATAAGAAATTGCGAGAGAAAGTAGGAACTTGATGGTGAACTGAAAGAGGAAACTATGAATGATTTATTACAAAAATGTCTAAAAATGTCTAAGTCACGCAGAATTAGCTTCACTTACAAAGATTAGCAATTAAGAAGAAATAAAATGGAAAGATCTGTATGCAAGTACCTATGATGGACCCGTGATGATCTGAATCTAAATCTAGATACTCCGTAAGTGAGAAAATATCATATATTTCAAGGTAATCTTGCAAAAGCTTTGTTAAACTCTGATTAGTTAAAACATGTCATGCAACTTTGTGGAAGAAAAATCTATTGCCTTAACCCTGAGGTGTTTCAGGAGTATAGATTACACGAAACAAAAAACAGAAACATATAGAACATGAAAAGATATTAGAATCAAACAGGTCTACCCAAGAACAATTGCATCAAAGAGCGCATCAACGTGACCAGTATTAAGCGAGTAACAAACCTTAATATCAGGACGCAAATGGTTGTGCCATCTCTCTCTACACTGCTTGCCAGCCCTTCCATCAAACTTCTCAGCTATTTGAGCCCATTTTCTTTCACCATATTGCTTCACCAACCTTATCAATTTCCTTTGAGTTTACCAAATTAATAAAAATCAACTTAATAGTTTAGAGCAAATATATATCATATACAAATAAATTAAATCAACTTATAACATATAAACTATGGGGAAGAAAATGGAGCATATATTCTCTTTAATTTACTCAACCTGTCTTCTTCATCAGTCCATTGTCCTTTGATCCAACCCACATAAGACTCTTTCTTAGTTCTCCTTCCCACCACTTTTGCATTCTTCCTTAGAACATGCACATCTTCTTTCATGCACAATGTGGGGGTTTGGTGGGTGCTTCTCCACTTCAAAGCCTCTTCATTTGCTACGAGTCCATCAACAAAGCTTGCTTCTTGAGTATTTGGCCACAGAAACCCGTAGCTTGAGCCACCAAAAGAGGAAAAACCGCAGAAATCCTTGTCAAAAGCATTTGCATTGTTGCTCTTTGCGACGTTATGTGCCTCATGATGATGCTGAGGGAAGTGGCTCCTTTGGCCCCATAAGAACCTGTCTATGGCTGTCAAAGGAGGGCTTGATCTATGCATGGAAGGGTTTGTGGCGTTTATAGTTCCATACTCATAAATAGTAAGGCCATTACCACCACGACCTCCTCCTCCCCTTAATGTGAATTCCATGAAAGGAGCTTCAAGGAGAGCCTGAATCAAACGGGAAAGGGCTTGGTTTTTGGGCAGGTCTTAAGGTTTTCTATGTGTGAAAGAAATGGTTGACAAACACTGGAGCTTGTTCCAAGCCTTGTAATAAACCACATCGATTAGTAGCCATAGATTATGTGTTATATCCAAGGGCCAGGAATCAACAATGCTGTAACTCCTGAACTTTCTCTTGGACAAAATATTGGAAGTGAAGAGGGATTAGTGGCTTTAAGTCATACAATTAATCAATACAGTATGAATTTTTATTTATATTCTAATATATTTAATCGATATTGAATTATTAGTTAATACCACCTTAATAGGATATAGTTAATGACATCGACATAAATTTGAGTTAATTTTGAATTATGAGTCATTATTATATTAAATACAATAAAGTTTTTAAGTATATTTTTAAAAGATCACATCCAAAATAACCTAGGGTACTCATTTAGTGATGGATGCACAGCCTAAAATCTAATCTGAACTTTCAAAAATATTTTAAATGCAATATGTTTATAATCCATATGCTTCTTAAAGAGATTAATTTTGATATATTATCAATGTAAGAACTTTATATTATTATCTAATCATATACTACTATATATAAGATATTTGAGATAATAAATATAAAAGTCAAACACTTTTATTGATATGACATGTCTTTGTAAAATATTAAATTACATTTATACAATGTATATTAAAGTATAAAATCATTTATCTACTCTTATCCAATCGCTTAAATTTTTAGGAGAAATAATTCAAAATATAGTACTAGAGCTTCTGTAACGAAATGGTCTAAAAATAGATACTTGTTTGCCTCAATCCTTCTAAATAAAAGTTAAATTTTAACACAAATTAAGATGAGCCTATACATTATCCACATTTCAAGCCCAAATGGGCTCTTATGAAAAAGGACATGTTAAGGTATAATATTATTTATGTATCTCTATCCAATAATTTAAACTTTTAGGAGAGATGATTCATAACAATGCATTAAAATTAAATTATTTCTTAAAATTCATTGTTATAATTGATAGAGTATATATATAATGGACTTGAGCCTATCATTTTTATCTTCATTTGCTGTGTATTGATTTCTCGTTGATTGATTATTCATTATTTGCAAGAAACGACGTTGTCACGATGCTTGCCAATGATCAACAAGCCGAGTAGGATAGTGTTGCTGCTACCAATTCCAAATGGAATCCTATATGTAGGTGAACGTCGTTCTCGATTTCTTTTTTTCGATAGTTAACAAAAGACGAGGCTCAGCACTCATATGCCGAGTGGAGCAAAGAGTTCAGAATACATAAGATAAATTATTCAAAGGCTATCAATAAAACAAAAGCCAAACTCCTAATCGCTTGATGACTTGCTTAGGGCACAGTAGTAACTTATATCACCACTTCAATTGGATAGCCATCCATATCTGACTTGCACTTTTGAAATCATAGCTAGGAAATTATTAGGATCCAGCAAAATCTAATACACCACTGAATATGAAGTAACCACATCAACCCACTTAAATTGGCCTCCCAAATTATCTACTAGTAATATGTTTTGCTAGCTATGATCATATTATCAGTATCTACAGTCGTTCAACAAAAATCATCATTCACCCTCAAACTCCTAATTCTGTGAACACTAAAAGCATAATTCTTTGTTTTTGTCAAACCGAAAAGCTGTATCTTGTTCTCCTTCGCTCTCTTTCTAATCACCTCTACTTTTGTTCCTCCACCCACACCCCTTATATCCACATAAAATTCATTTTGAAGGTGAAAGCTTGCCTGGTGTTTCTGCTATTTTCTTGTTTTTAATTGTGTGCCTGTTTTTGGACTGTTGTTTCAAAGTATTCCTTCAGTCCACTCTATCTACCATAAGGGCCTGAATAATAGATCCCAGATTATTTCTAAGGTTCCATGTTCTAATTTCCTCATTATAATTGTTCTGTCTGAACTTGTCACCATCGATAGCAATTGTATCATTATCATCTGCAGGTAGGGAGCAAGGGACCAAAGATACTTCCTTTGAAGCCTCAATGATCACTTTAAAAGGCTCCAATCTGGGAAGAGTTCTCGAGCTCACTGAACTTTCCTTAACCCCTTAGACAGTTTGCTCGTGTTTCTTTTCTTAGTTAACCTCATAAACCTTTGAACCATTCATTCTATTACAAATATACTTTGGGCCCATGTTACAAAGGCCCAAATCTCTAAGAACCTCGATCATCTGTCTTTCGTCATCTAGGCTCTTGGTGTAATTGGACTCTGACCTTGCTTGTGACTCCACATCTCCACCTTTTGCAATGTATTTCTCCTTTGGCTTCCCACCCATTACATTCTCATTATTATCTTCACATTCTAATGAGATTAATGCATGCACCTTAACCCCCATTAAAACATTATGGGTGCTGTCATTAATAGGGGGACCACCATAATATTCTCATCCACCAAAATATGCTTCTCACTAACTGGGATGGTCGTTTCAAATCCAATTCCTCCATTACCCATCTGTATCATCTAAGATTCATAGTCAATGCTTTAACCAAGGAAATCTGAAGTGCAATTTCCTTTCCGAATCTCCTTCACATATATATCATAACCAAATCCACCAATGGAAAGATATACTAGATTCTTGTATATAAGGATAATAGCATGAATCTAGCAATATTCTAACCTCCCTAAAACCAGCATCTTTTTCAATAGATTTATCAAAACCAACCACCATACCCAACAACTCTCCAATCTTTTTGAAGTTATCAATGGACCAAGCATGGAGAGGAAACTCGAAGCATTTCACCCATACTTGACGTGTTTAACAAACTTCCTTTTGAGACCAGATTCGTATTTCATCAAAGTAATCTAGAAGAGATTGTTTATTATTTTCTAAACACTCCTTCATTGGCACCTTCGAAGAGAAAGTAATAAGGGTTTTATAGGCATTCATATCCTTCACACTTGCAATTGAACCTAACTTCTAACTTAATTTATCAAGCACTAAATGTACATTAGACGGACGCAAGTTTCCCTTACTATGCTTCAATTCAATACTTCCACCATCTCTTGGTTGATCTCTTCGTAAACAACTCTTGTTTTCTTGTAGTTTTGCTCTTCTTGCTCATGTATTTTTGTATTTTGGACATATCCTATATCTTCATTTTGCAATCCATGCTTTTGTTCATCTAGTTGTATCACAACATCCTCATAGGATTTCTCTGCTATAGTTCCTACACCTATTTTCAAATTGCCCAGTGATACATGGACTTGCACCTGTCCTTCAACCTTATCTCTTCCTCTCCATTCTCCTCGTTTATAATCCTCCATAAAAACTGAAATCTTCCTTCCTCTAATTTCTAATCCATTTAGGTTCTGGATTGCATTTTGTGCTTCATTTAGAGTTGCAAACCTCAAAAAAGCAAAAGGTGTTAGGGAAGACTTTCTTTGCTTTCTAGATAAGAAAACATCCACCACCTTTCCTTTATGATCAAACAGTTGCCAGAGCCATGGTTTTAATATAGACTCTGGGATATTGTTTACAAACACCATATGGGATACATCCTCCAATTTCTTCCATTCAGTAAAATTCCTTCTACTTTAGTAATTTGACCCTTGAGATCGCACCCGTTGCACCCCTTGATATTGTCCACCATAGATCCTCCAAATGAAAAATATATTGGTTTTCTTAAGAAAATAAATAAAGAGGTGAAATGAGAAAAAAATGAAAGAAATTGACAAAAAAAAAGTAGTAGGGGGAAAATTTGGTGCTATCACAATAAGAAGCACGGCAAAAGTTAGTAGTGTTTTTTTTTTTTTTGTATATTAATAGCAATAAGGTTTTAATCTAAAACTTTATGCAAACTATTCAAACCTCTCACCATTAGACTATCCCTAGTGGCTTAAAAAGTCAATAGTGTTTAGAATTGATAAAAATGAGAATTAAATTAAGCTATAAATTTTGATCAACAAATTTAATTTATAAATTAAATTTTATGTTTGTATAAAAAAAATTAAATCTTATGTATCTCGACTAATCTACTTCTACTTATCTAGAGTCAAAACAAGGAAACTAATGCTATATGTCAACTTCTCATGAATCCACTAATTATTTGTTAAATTTAAATAATTTCATAAATTAATCAGTAGTAGTATATTGTCTTGATTCTATTATCCAATAAATCTTCTTAAATGATACACTATTAAAATATCTCTCTATCATTTAATTTGAACCACACAGGAATTTTTAAAATTACTTTAAATAAAATTCAAATTTCATTATTAATTAATATTTAATCTAATGAATAGCCATAACTAAAACGTTAACCAATTATGTTATAGCGTTAATCATGCTAAAACTTGATAACATTATTCTAATTTTACAGAAACTTAATCATTAAAATGTTAAATGATATCATTATTCAGAAAATATCAACGTAACATGTACTGCATTTATTTGGTATTTTTGGTAGTGATTCACTTGGTATTTTGGTTTCCAAAATGTAAAAAATTTTCAGACTTATAACTGGGCTATAAAATGGTTCAATTATTCCTTGAAAAGTATTTACCATTCCTGTACCTTACTTCTTCTTTCATGTGGGTATTTTTATTCATCATTTTCTTTTTCTTTTCTCCATTCATGCAGTGTCATCATCCTATCTACAATGAAATATAATTGATTTTTTTTTCCCTTTGTTCTTTCTTTTCTCTTTTTTTAATCGTTTCATTATTTGATATTTGTTTATGTATTTAACTTTAGTTTGTTCAATTTTTGTTTTTTGGTGTGAATAACAAAGAGGTTTGGGCAAATTTCTTTTTCCGTCTGTTTCGAATATCTGTGTTCTCTCTTTTTCCTTTATTTCTTTATTCTATCATTGCAGTATATAATTTTTGTATGGGTCTTTGCTTTAGTTCTCTGAATGTTAGAATTTAGATAGCAAATTTGGACTGCATTCTTTATAGGTGGTGGTTTAATCTGTTATTTTCCTATTTCATGTTTTATTTATATGTTGCGAATGCATGTGTGTAATTCTCTATTTTGTGTTGAATCCTTATATCCTATGTACTCAAAGTGGACAATGTTTCCTATCGATTTTATGGATCTAAATCTTTTTAATTATATGGTTGTCAATTTCCATTATCTTTTTTGTTTATAGGATGGGATGAAGCGTCATGGATTTAACCAAAGGTTAGCATCCCATGGTGCGTCAATATCACATCAAAGCATTGGTTCTATACGTCAAAGGACTACTCTTGGAGAGTAATTGACGGAATCCGTTAAATTATTGGTCATTGGTGTTCTTTCTTACAACACAAGCATTCTATATTTTTTATGTTGAGATATCATAGCATGATTCTCTATTCCATCAATAAGTTACTTTTGTTTGGAATCATGTTTCTCTCTAATCATTGTAATTATAAAAGGAAAAATAAAATTTCAAAACTGAAAAGCAATAGTAGGGAATGGGTCTATGATCAAGAGGAGATTGAGAGAATGACTATTGGATATTTCTTGGAACTTTTCACCACATCAAATCCAACTAGTTTAGAGGAAGTAGTAAAGGCAATAGAATGTAAAATAGATTCTGAAATGGCCTCTTTCCTTAATCTACCTTTTACTCCTCTGGAAATTAAGGAGGCCCTCTTTCAAATGCGGCCTACAAAAGCCCTAGGACTTGACGGAATGCCAGCTCTCTTTTACCAAAAATACTAGCACATAGTTGGGGAGGATATCACCAGAGCTACCCTTAACATCTTGAATAGTAATGACTCTTTACATGAGATTCATCATACATATATAGTGCTTGTCCCTAAAATAGAAGCACCTCAGAATTTGACTCATTTTAGGCCTATTTCATTGTGAATGTAGTATATAAGTTGGTTAGCAAAACATTGGCTAATAGGCTAAAGGTAATTTTACCTAGACTAATTTTAGAGTCACAAAGGGCTTTTGTCAAGGATAGGCTCATATCAGATATTGTTTTGATAGCATATGAGTTAATCTATGCCATAAAGAATAGGAGAGTGGGCAAGCCATGTTACTTTGCTCTCAAATTAGATATGAGCAAGGCCTACGATAGGGTTGACTAGCAGTATCTAATAGCAATCATGAGAAAGTTGGGGTTTACTGTGAGGTGGACTCATCTAGTATATTAGTGTATCTCATTAGTATCCTATTCTATTATTATTAATGATTTCCTGGGGGAGCCTTTTGTCCCACAAAGAGGTCTTAGACGACAAAGGGACCCTTTCTCCTCGTATCTATTAAACTTATGTGCAAAAGGGTTTTCAGCCTTATTACAAAGAAGAGAAGTGCAAAATGGAATTGGAGGGATTTGGATATGCAGAGTTGCAGCTAAAATATCACACTTATTTTTTGCCGATGACATTCTCATTTTTGCCAAGGTAAATATGAGGGACTGTGAAGGAATTTTAGAGATTCTGAATAAATATGAGGCAGCATCAAGACATTGCATAAATTTTGAGAAATCATCAATCCTTTTAAGCCCAAATATGAGTCAACAAGAGAAATAGTAGATGATCAACAGCTTTGGAATTCAATTGGAAGTACTTTCATAAAAATATCTTGGTCTCCCTTCTATGGTTGGAAGGTCTAAGAACAACTCTTTTCAGTCTCCGAAGGAAAGTTCTTATAAAAGTAGTGGCACAAGCCATCCCCACCTTCATCATGTCATGTTTTAAGATCTCTACAACACTATGCAAAGAGCTAGAGAACCTTCTGGCCAAATTTTGGTGGGGAGACCAAATTGATTTAAAGAAAAATACACTAGGTGAGCTAGGAAAAAATGTGCTGGCCTAAAGAACCTGGAAAGTTGGGATTTAGAGACTTACATAACTTTAATTTGGCTATGTTAGCAAAACAAGGGTGGAGGCTTATTAAAGATGAAGATACTCTGGTGGCAATGGTCTTAAACACTAAATATTATGCAGGAGAAAAGTTTATGACAGCACAACTAGGACCCAACCCATGATTTATATGGAGAAGCCTAATTGAGGGAAGGGCTGTTCTAGAAAAAGGTCTTACATGGAGAGTTGGGAATAGGGAAATATAAGTATAGTAGACCCTTGGGTGCCTAATATGCGAGGATTTCAAGTGCAACTGAGAGAGGGAGCATCTATTAGGATTAATAAGGTAAGTGAGTTACTGCTCCACAATCCTACAAGATGGAATAAGGAAGTGATAGAAATGGCTTTCAACTCACATGAAGCAAATATTATTCAGCAAATCCCATTAGCACAAGAAAATATACCAGATACTATAGCCTGGAATTTCGACCTAAGAGGAAATTATTCTGTGAAAAGTGGCTATAGAACATACTGGAATTCATATATAGAACACCAGAGACAGGAAAATCAAGAGTACCATCAAGTGTTCTTTACATAAGAAGGCCTAGAAATCTACTTGGAAGATGAAGATTCAACCAAAAACAAAAGTATTTACATGGAGAGTGTTAGCTCCAATGCCCTTCAAAAACCATTTTGTGGTTGTAAACCAAAATGAGAATTAAGGTTTTGATGAATATCAAATCAAAGTTTAAGCTAATCTTACTATATATATGAACAAATTGTTTTTTGTGAATCATGTGCATTATATGCTTGAGAATCATCAAAACCATTGGTACTTTAAATTAAATATACTTGATATGGAATATATACTTTGTATACTTCTCAAATTATCATGAAAGAAACAAGAAAGAAGGTTCATAAGGATGAAACTGCAACATTAGAAGGGAAATCGATGTCTCAAGAGCTAACATTGTTTATTCAGAAAGATGACTCTATCCAAAAGGGAAAAACTCCACAAACATACTTCTTATGAAGTATTACACCTTCAAAGCTTACTCTGCACGCTTCAATAGACAAATTCAAAAAGTCAAAAAGGTGATTTGACAAGATGTAGAAGAGGCGCTGACAAGTCTGAATAGTTAGCAAACTAACAAACGGCTATTTTTTCACTTCTGTGTGAATTTTGAAGGATTGGAAAAAGGAAGGCTATTTTCTTCTCCATCCAGTCATGGACCAGCAGACCAATAGGATCATAAGAATCAAGATCTGCAAGCTTCAAATGGTCATATTTCAAAATTTATATAAGGCTGGAAATCGAAGAAAGAATAGTTAAACTGTTTAAATACTTTCTATGTAAAAGAGCTTCCTTTCTTCATCCTTCTTAAGTTTCTAAAGCACCAGAAAGTTACTTATTGTAACTTTAGGATATAAGAAAATCTTCTCTTCTGGTCTGTAATATATAATATTCTCTCTTTGAGAATTTAGAGAAGTCTCATATATTGTACTTCATTGTCCAGATCTCTGTTGAGAAAGTAAGTATGAGTGTTCAACCAAAACATATCATACACACCTATTGTATCTGGACCCAATAGAGGTCAGTAAGAAGCTTGGAGAGGTTAGGAAAATACTATTCGTTTGTAAAGCTTGGAGATGCTAGAAAAAGACTACTAGCTCATAAGAGGCTTGGAGAAGCTTAGACAAAGAATACTCGAAGTGTAAAATCTCAACAAAAAACTAGGGACTAGAAGCAGGCAAGTGGTTTAGTCGAACCAGTATAAAAATCTCCGGTGTGATTTTCCCTATCTCTGATATTGTTATTTGAATTTATCAAATAGGTTTAACTCCGTTTATACTATATCTGAAACAAAGTTTATTTCTGTTTTACATATAACTAAACTGTTTCATAAACTAACACAATCACTTCCGCAATCTAAGTTAAAACTTGAGATAGATTATTTTTTACAAAAGTTTTCAGATACTATAAATTTTTTAAAGTACGATTCAACCCCCCTTTTCGTGCTATCCCATCCAACAGAGAGCAGCAAGAAATATTCCACCTACTTATAAAAAAAATATTCAAGTAGGGAATGGGTGTTACCTCTATGGAGAAAACACCAAAGAGGTATAGCATTTGCTGAATTCTTGTCCATATTTCCTTTCTGTTGTGGGTTGTTTTGATGTGTAGGTCTAGGTTGACCCCAATATCCAAGACCTTCAAGCATGGTTAGAGAAGTTGCAAAATAATTTCAGTACATTGACAATTAGAGATACAGAACTAGTGGTTGCAATATAGGAAGGAGTTTGGAGCCAAAAGAATCAAGCATGGTTACAAAAACCAACATTAATCTTTTTCCAATTATTCTTGCAAACTGTCACCAACCTAAGGAGTTTCAAGAAAGTGCAAGCCAATGAGAACCACCACCGAAACACTGAGCCACCGTTGCAAGAGAAGTGGGAAGTGCCACCATCCTTGTCTTCAAAGTCAACACTAATGGAGCCACATTTGAAGAAGATAACACAGATGGGGTAGGAGTTGTGATTCGTGGCTGGAGAGAAAGGTTTATCACTAGCAAACCCAGGAAGTTCGTAGGGTTGGTGGATGCTTCAAGGGATGAAACCATGGCTGCTAGAGAAGGGTTGTAGTTCACATATGATTTGGGAATTAAGGCACTCATCCTGGAAGGTGATGCTTAGTTAGCAATGGATAGCTTTGGGTCCAGCTCTAATGATCTCTCTCACATGGGCTTATTTTGTTAGAAGCTTACAGTCTAGCTTTGGGGCTCAACTATTTTAAAGTCCAAATCATCCCAAGGTGCTATAATATGGCTGCTGATAGATTGGCTAGGAGAGCTAAGGAATAGGATACCAGGGTCTAGACCAATGAGGCCCCAAATTGTATTAAAGATATTCTAGCCTATGAGGTTTGTCTTTGAATAAATTTATACTTCACATTAAAAAGAAAAAAAAAAAACATTTCAGGTGATTTGTGAGGTGATAAACTGTATTATGATGATTTTTAAATGGTCTGAGAAAATTACGTTACCCTAAACCCTAAACCCTAAACCCCTATAAATGGAGTGGAATGCACTTTCAATTTGCCACTTTTATAAAACCTCAAAAGGACCCGATCATATACAATTTTTGCAGTATAATTTTACTACAGCTAAGTTTTATATTATGGCATTCAAAATTTCTGGTTCTGCTGATCAATGTAGATTCCATTAATTAAGGGTTGAAATATTCAAATTGGTTAGTTAAAATAGCATGTATTGATTATTATGGTGATCAAAGAAGCATTTGATTTGTCGTATTGAATATCTAATGAATTGATATCAAATTGATATTCAAATTGTTCCTTTACAAGCCATATTTGTTCCCAATATACCTGATCTTTGAATCGGCTTCCTTTACAAGCTCCTCAAAATATTTAAGGTGGGGATTGATTGACTCAAAAGTATTCAAATTTGTTAAGATTTATTGGGAATTGATTTGATTTAAACTTAAAGTCAAATTAAATGTAATCAAATCCCAATTTTGATATTCCCAATAATTATTTAACAGATTCCAAACATAATATTTTTTTTATAAATTAATTAAAATATAATCTAAGTTTGTATAATTTGGAATAAAGATGATATTTAACTCATAAATCAAATTCATTACAATCAAAGCAAGTCAATTGAAATTGACTCTCAATTTTAATTATTGTGCATGAGGTTTGATTAAGAATTTATTTGATTTCATTTAAAATCATTCTAAATTTGTTAGGGTTTAATCTTATAAAAACAATTTCTATTAACTTTGATCAATTATAACACTTCAATTGTAGACCTCTATCTTACACAATTATATCTATGAATTTAGATACTTTAAGCTTTAATATGCAGTTATTAAATTTTGATTAATAAAAATGCTATAGATTTAATGGCTTGAAAAAGTAAGGAATGGGAAATTTTATAAGGTCTTTACAACTTTGTTATATATTTATATTAAAATTTTATTTAAAACATTGATACTTGCACCAAAAAAATAATAATCATATAACTATTTTTTTTACTAAAACCAATACCTGAAATGGATAATACCAAATATATGCGTAGCACAAGAGATGCCAAATATATATATTATGCGAGTAATGGTTTAACTCTCTTACCATTTTTATTGATTTATAAATTTAAATTAATAATGATATTTATAGATTTTTAATCTTATAATAAATACTTTTTATGAACATTCGTAAGAAAATAAAAATTTATATTATTGTTAATTAATTTTAAAATTTTACAACACTCTAATTATTGATCTACATCTTACAATTATATTTATTAAATTAGATACTTTAATTTTTTTTCAAGAATGAGAAGTTTTAGAAATTTTTTACAACTTATACTATATGTTCTTATTAAAAATTTATTTAAGATAATAATGTTTAAATGGTGAAAGAAATTAGCCATAGAATGATTTTTTTTCATTTTTACAAATATTGATACCTTAACCGGTAAGACCAAATATTCAAATTGCACAGGGTGATACCAAATATGTACGATACAAATTTATCGATTTATATACTTATAATTATTATCATTTTCTATTAAATTCAAATTAATAAATTATATTTATATATGTTGTTAATCTTATACTAAATATTTTTTAAATTTTGATAATAAAACATAAATGATTTAATTTATTATTAATAAAATTTTCCACTCTTACAGTACTTCATTTGTATAAGCATTTAAAAATATTCCAATAGTCTACTTATATCTATTAGGCTAGGTACAATAAGCTTTAATCAGCAATGTTTTAAAGTTTTTGATTAATAAAAATATCATGAATATTATATTTCAAAAAGCAATGCTGGGAAATATTAGAAGACTTTATAACTTATACTCTAAGTTTTTATAAAAATCTTATTTTAAACAATAATGCTTTGCATGAGAAATAAATTTGCCATTAGATGATTCTTTTAAAAATCTTATAATTATCAAAAATTTATATTTATTTATATTTTAATCTTATAGTAATTTTTTTAACCTTGTAAAGAAAATATAAAAAATTTAAATTATTATTTAAAATAATAATGATCTCATAACAAAAGAAATTTGGCATGGAATAATTTTGTTGCAAATTTTAATACTTCAAACGAGTGATACGAAATATATACATTGTATGTGCAATACCAAACACGTACATTACATGGGTAATGATTTACCTATCTTACAATTATTTTCAATTTATATTAAATTTAAATTTATAAATATTTATTTTCTGACTAATAAAAATACCATGGATTTAGTTGCTTGAAGAAATTGAGGATTAAGAATTTTGTCATGTCTTTACAACTTATATTACAGGTTCTTATTAATTAAAATATTATTTATGACAAAAATCCTTGCATGTAAAAGAAATTAGTCATAGAACAACTTTCTTATATATATTAAAACCTCAAACAGATGATACGAAACATATACATTACTTAGATAATGATTTATCTACCTTACAATTATTATCATCTTATAACAAGTTTAAATCAATAAATTATATTATGTACATTGTTAATTTTATAATAAATAATTTTTTGAATTTGATTATAAAATATAAATGGTTTAAATTATTATTCATAATTTTTAATCTTACAACACTCCAATTATATATTTATATCTTACAACTATATCTATTAGATTAAGTACTTTAAGTTTCAATAAGCAATGTTATTTAATTTTTTATTAATAAAACTATCATAGATTTTATATTTTGAGGAAGCATCAACAGAAAATTTTAGAAGGTCTTTACCATTTATATTATAAATTCTCCTTAAAATCTTATAAAATTATCTATTAGATTTGATATTTTAGTATTAATAAAGAATGTTATTTGTTTTATGATTAGTAAACTATGATGGATATAATGACTTGAAGAAGCAGAATTAAACAATTTTGTCATAACTTTGTGTCATAATCAAGTTATCAGAATGATGTAGCATACTATATATTGATTCTCATACTCATTTGATCTAATCTCTCTCTTAATTTCTGTTAAAAGATTTTGACAAATTTATTCTTACTGAGTAACATTGCTTATCACTGTAACAAAATAAAATTTTAAAATATATTAACTACATTTATATATTTGTCATTATAAATGTTTAACAACCCATGCATCGTATAGGTAAATACACCAGTGTTTTGATCTTTTAAAAAATCAAATTTAGTATGAATTGATTTAATTTTAAGTTTAAATTCTAGTCAAATTAAATTAATTCTCATTTTTAATCATTTCAAATAATATTTAATAAATTCAAACATAATAATTATTTTCTAAATCAATTAAAATCTAATTTTATATAATTGATTTCTAACTATGAGATTTAATTTATAAATCAATTCATATCAAATCACTTTTAATTTTTAATACTTCTAAACACTAACTAAATGCTTTATGTAACATGTTATCCGCCACTTGAAGTTTAGCTCCTGGATTCATTTGACCATTTGAAAATTTTGAACACCAGCCCACAATGCAACGCAACTTTTGCTTAATGTCTTTTTGGAGAAGAAGTAAGGGTTGTTGATTAATTTTGGGTAGCGTAGCCGTGAAGGTTGTTTGTTGACTTACTTCAGCTTTTAAAAAAAAAAAAAAAGTGAACAGAAACAATAATGCTAAATATCACCAAATGAATTCATAAATTATATTTAATTTTAATGTATTATTAGTATAAAATTTTTTATATAAAAATTTAATTATGTATTATTATGTTATTAAAAATGTTTAAATTTTATAATAAATATCTCAAAAATCATAATATAATGCTATATAATTGATTAATAATATAAAATACTTTATACTAATTAATAATATATCAAAATTAATTTCTTCATAAATTTTATAACTGCCTTTTAACACTTTTTTTATCTGCCCAATTTCCTTCTCTCACCATCTGAATTCGCACAAAATGTATGCAAAAAAAAAATGAATATTTTTAAAGTTAAAAAATTATTACTTTACATTATTCGATGTTGATACTTGGACTTTAATTTTGTTAATAAAATATTTTATTCATAAAAAATAATTTAAATAATAAATAATTCTAACTTATTAATTAAGACAGAGACGGCACAATTCATGTAATCTCGCGTTCTAGTGAAAGTTAATTAATTCTATAAATAATTTGTGTCCTCAAAAAAATCTATGAATAATTTAAATAAGTTGGGTTTATAAAAATGTCTCATAATTTCAAAAAAGAAAATATTATTGAAGTAGGATATATTAATATTCTAAAAAGTTGAAATATTAAATATTAAATAATACAAAATAATAACTTTCGTTACTCAAAAAGTATCTAAGAATACCACTCAAAAAATAAAGTATGCTGCCGAATTTTTGGATTTCTTCTTGTACAATTGTTATACTGCCAGATTTTTGTTAGCAAGTTTTCATAAAGTTGCATCATAATATATGAGAGCATGAGATTAAAGAAAACCATACCATGAATAAAAGAATGATTAAGACTTGGAAGTCACCCTTTGATATGAGAACACGATCCTAACTAATAATTAAGACTTGAAAGTGACCATTCAATAAGGGAATGTGATTCACAAAAACATGATAATTGGGTATGATTCTTTGATAAAGGAAGGTGACGCACCAAGATACTCCTCTACTCTGGAGACACACAGCCAAGAATGATCCCTCCAATTGTAGAGGTATGAGATCTCCTTGTCAGTCAAAGTCTAATTTAGATAATACTATATGACGACGGTCATGGAGTGAGTTCACATCCTAGGACAGTCTATCCAAGCACACATAATAAAAAGAGCACATGCTAAAAGAAGGTCTGAATGACAAAGAATAAAGTGCATAAGCATTCATCCACAAGATTTGTATGGCATTCATTGCATGATGATAATAAAGTGATGATTTAATGTGTTATTAATGCTATTGTGATTTAAAGTTTTGATTTAAGTGATTGAATAAAATGAACCCACTTCGAAGTCTATGATTTTGAAATTACTAAAAGAAATCTTTATTCTTCTCAAGAATGTTGACTGATTTTATTAAATAAACCAAAGTGATTAAGGTGATGATAATGTTAGTTGTATATGTAGATAGGAATCACTATTAAGAAATAATTTATTTCTCATCTTTATGTGTGTTTCCATGTTGTCCTCAAATGAAACTGATAGTGTTCGTCATGATATTCCTGGAGGTGCTCGAGTGGACTTGACATGGTGATCTTGCTTGGGACTCACTGGTTTGGTAGCTCGCAATAGTTTTAGATTTTATATTTTTCCCAACGGGCCACTTAGTGTATCTATAGGAACTTATTGTGGTAGACTCACTCCTTTGGGGATGATTGTACATATATTTTGTTTAGCTTGGCCTAGGGCCTCGCTAATTTGACTTGCATGTGTATAATCGAGATACTAATATATAGATGCGTATGCCTAGTACTTACATATATCTAAATGTATAAATTACTCAATTATCCATATAAATTATATTGCCTCTTTATTTTATATTATTATGATGCAAATTAATTACGGACTCTAATATTGTATGCCGTAACGATATTATTGATTATATGCATTAGATGGCTTAGTTTTAGAAACTATTATTTTCAAAAAAAAAATTATACACTATTTTCATAAACCAACTACTTTGAAGCTAACAATGTTTCATTAGTTCAACTGTAATGACTAATAATCGCCTCAACACGACTTAAGCGTAGTGTGATCTTATTAGGGTGTTACAATTTCTGCTTATTATTAAGAAATTGTTACAATTACATTACATCAATATACCATATTTGAATGCTTTTCTCTTCTCTTAATGGAACAAAAGAAACTAACAGAAATGAGTTAAAAAAGAAAGGAATGAAATGGATCAAAATTACTTTTTTTTCTTATTTAAGAAATTAATAAACGAGTAAAACAAAACTTTTTTTTTATGCTAAGGAAAAATTTAGGTTGAGAGAAGGTTCACTCTAATCCAGAGTTAGGGCACAATTTTGAGCTTAATAGGTGCATACAGAGGTACTTATAGATAACTCATCAATAGAGAACCTAAAATTTGAACCTAAGTCATAGTAATGTATAAGTAGAAAGCCAGTCAAGTGACTCAACCCCATTGATAAAATAAAATAAAATTTCATTTATTTGTAAATTATATTATAAAAATAATATTAAATATTTATAGTATTTAAAAGTTATAAATTAAGTAAATATCCATTTTGGTCCTTGATGAAAATTTCATGAGATAAATTAATCCTTCAAGATTTAGAAATCCCTAGGTAGTCTTTCGCCATTCAAAAATGGGGATACATTAGTCCCTTTATATAGATCCGTATCATTAAAAAATTCTATAGGGAGAGACCAACGTATCTTTTTTTTTGAATGGTAAGGGAGCACTTGGGAACTTTTAAATCTTAAGAGATTAATTTGAGTCTCAAAATTTTTATTAGGGACCAAAATAGGTATTTACTCTAATTATTAAGTTCTTTAAATTCTCTCCATTTTATCATCTTAAAGATATGTTTGATAAAATAGTAAAAATAAAAAAAATTCATAAATAAACTTTCGAATTTAATTTGTATCTACTATTAGTGAAAATAAATTTTATATTAATATTTAATTATATATTATTATATCAATAAAAAATATTTAATTAAATAATAATATAAAATTTTTTTATACCATTAATATATAATAATTAAACTCTAAATTTCCATATAAAAAAATTTCCATTTTTATTCCTCCAGCAAACACGAGGAATAAAAGGAGGGAGGGAATAGTCTTTTTCAAGTCCTAATTCGGTAATTTCCATGTACCGTTAAACTTTTAGAGGAGGGAGCTATTTCCTTTCTCCTCGATTGCTTCTGCTTACGGATTTTTCTTTCATTTTAATTTATATATTAATTTGAATAATTTATTATATTTTTAAATCATAATTTTTAGATATAATTATATATAGATATATTGATTAGATATAATTATATCGTAATATGTTAATTTAAAAATATATCGAATCATAGATAAATTGAAATACAGGAATTGCACGTCAAAGATACCGTGAGTCTCTTACTGCCACGTATACTTCAGCTCTTTATCCGATTCGGCCCCAACCAATAACGTGACGCAAGTTTTGCGTCTTCAGTGCTCTCAAAGACTATAATATATAAAGACAAATATACAAAGACAAATATATCATAAGCGACCATTGTTTTTTTTTTTCTGTGCGCTGCACCTCTCCGGGTTCTAATAATCAGACAGCAAAGGTTTGTATCACTCCTCAGTTCAACGTTGTTTTATAATCCTTTTGCTGATGCCCCTTTACCTGCATGATATGATTTTCCTAACTTTACTATTTGTGCTGCTTATGTGAAAAACATCCTCTCACTATTACATGCTCTGCTGTTTGATTGCTTGAGGTTGTATTGTTTTTCCCAAAACCATCACTTTGAAATTCAACTAGTGTTGTTTTCCTGTTGTTTATGGCGTCATTTCATTAATCTTTCATGGAAGTAGCTTGATCAGATTTTTCTTGTGGAGAACACTCTCTTTGTTCTGTTGTACTTGGGGCCTGTTCAGTGTATGTATGCTCTGGTGTTTCATATGACATATTAGTTCATTGTTAAATAAATTTAATTTAGTCTACAAAATTAAAAAATATAATTTTTATCGGCTAAATTCTTCTTTATCAAGGTTCTTGTCCAATTAACATTTCACATAATGCAGCCATGTCTCTGAGTGACCACCCGTAGATAAAGTATGTTATAGATTTTTCATCTGCCACTTTTATTAACTGCTTATAATTTCTACAAGTTCTAACCTCAAAACAATCCTTATTTTCTGATGTCCTTCTCCACCCTAATTGCCTGTCTTTTGTTCATCCAGGGGCTAGTTCTAAAAGCACAGAGGCAAAAGTGGTAGTTTTTCAATTGAGCCAAAACTTTGAAGATGGCTGTTACCAAGGTCTACATTGTGTAAGCATATCTTCAACTTCTCCTCTGTTGGCATTTTATTTCTCATGCAAAGTGCAGATTCTCCAATCCAAGCATTCACCTAACAAAATGACGACATTACAAATTTGAATTTTATGGTTTTATGATTTTTATGTATCACATCAATTTTTACAGGTATTACTCCTTGTATGGACATGTAGACACCATGGCAAGAGAAGTACACAGAGGGGCTTCTGCAGTTGAAGGTGTTGAGGCAACACTCTGGCAGGTAATTTTTTTAATAGGTTAGAGTGCTTAGTGTATGATTGGATGCAGTGACATCGTTTGATTAATATAACCGGCCCCACCTAATGGGAAAGACTTAGTAGTTGTTATTGCTATAGAATGCTCGAGTGTCTAACAAGTAATTAGATCCTTGGTTAGGATCCCCTTCAGTTTTAGTCTCGGTTACTGGTATGTTTTGAATTTGCTGAAAACAGGTACCTGAGATACTTTCCGATCGAATATTGGAAAAGTTGAAGGCCCCTCCTAAGCCAAATGATGTACCAGACATCAAGCCAGGACAACTTCTGGAGGCTGATGGTTTTGTATTTGGTTTTCCTTCTCGTTTTGGCATGATGCCAAGCCAGCTGAAGGCCTTCTTTGATGCTACCAGTGAGCTATGGGCATCCCAAACGCTGGCTGGCAAACCTGCTGGAATCTTCTGGAGTACTGGTTTTCATGGGGGAGGCCAGGAGCTTTCAGCGTGAGTATATCAGCCCTTGACTTTTCCTCAGAAAATGTTTTCTTTTGTTCTTCTCACTTTAATATAAAAGATAACAAACCTCTTTTGTTTTTGTTTTTGTTTTTGATAAAGATTTGATCCAACTCATCCTCTATTAGAATTGTTGATCATAGTCATGGCTCTAAATTGCAGTTGTGGTCGCGATTGCAGTTACGTTGCGATTACTGCAATTACAAACCGCAATTTAGAACCATGGATCACACATTGGAAATTCTCCTATTAGGCTATTACTTACCAATGCTATGCATGATGTTGCTTGGCATGACTTTGTATCACTTTACCAATAATAGTCTCCAGTATGAACTATTTCCATCAATAACTCATGAATTTTCTGCTATGAGCCTATGACCACTAGATTTTAGTTTTCAGTATTCTATGTATATCTTTGATTGCAGATTGACAGCCATAACTCAATTAGCTCATCATGGTATGCTTTTTGTACCCCTTGGATACACCTTTGGAAGTGGCATGTTTGAGATGGATGAGGTAAAAGGTGGCTCTGCATATGGTGCTGGAACTTTTGCAGGAGATGGATCTCGTCAACCGACAGAGCTAGAACTGCAGCAGGCCTTTTACCAGGGTAAATATATTGCTGAAATAGCAAGAAAGCTGAAAAGCTAACCTTTCTGCATAATAAATACATACAAGATACTACCTATAAAGCACTAACACACCATTTTGGTGCTGTGTCAATGTGTTAGACACGTATCTGTGTCGAATCTTGTAAGAAACACTTATGCATTCAATATAAAAGTTGTTTTTTAGACTCCAAGACAAAGTTATTTTAACTTTGGGGAAAATAGAACACAGGTTGTGTTCATTTTAAAATTTTAAGTAACTTTAATAATGAAAAAAGAAAATAAGACAACAGTAAAGGTTATATATATGATATTGTGAAATATGAATGATAAATCTTTTTCTTAAGTGTTTAGTTTTACATATGTTGTGTACGTGTACTACAATTTTTAAAATTTGGTGTGTTATCAGTGTTTGTGTCATGTTCTGGCACGTATTAGTGTTCGTGCTTCATGGGAAGTGCCACAGTTTGAAGAACTTTTAGTTGTATTGGCTCAAGGATTGTTTTACTGATAGACAGAGACAGAAAGGCTTCTTGTTGCTCTCCTTTTACTGTTTACTGTGGCGACAAGAACATATCTTCTTGTCTCTTTTAGAAGCCTCCAAATTATGCTGATGGAATGATGAAGAGATATTCAGTATTATCAACATTGGAAGAAAAATGTACAAAAACAGGATCTTGAAATGATTTTCAGAATAGAGTTAAACATTATATTATATGTTAAAGATATGCAGTCATTATCCCACCAAAATATTGCATTTTCCTGTTTATTTTCTGATGAAGTAAGCGACATATTTCTGAATCAACATTTTCCCTTGTCTTCTAACCTACAAAACCTATCTAAGGTCTGTTTTGGGTTTGCAGTCCTCGTGGTTGATCTAAACAACCGCCATATATCATATAGTAAAGAGCACTGATTCTCTATAATAAATTCCCCCAAGTTCAATGCGAACACACCACTAAGGCAAAAGCGAAAAAATAAAAAAATAAAATACATGTACCTGTGAAGTATACCTATTGCATACTACTTATAAATCCAATACAAGAGATTATGTAATGACTAATGTGTACTTGATCTGTAAGGGAAGTTTTGGAGGAGAGAAAAGTTCGAATTGAATCTTGAACTAACAAGCATTGTAATCTGTAGCTGAAACAATCAGCCTGTACTCATTGCTTGGAAACAGTACCATAAAAGAAACCAGAAGCTATAATCCAAAATTTCCAATAGACCATGGAAAAACGAGAAAAAAATTTCATTGAAGTGGTGAATCCTATTTTATAAAATGAATACAGAGTAATTACATCTTGTAAAACCTTATCACATTGCATTTATCAGATGTGAACAAAGTTCTGCTGCGGTAATCCATTTTCTGTAACCACTTTACAACCAGAGAATTAAAAAAAAGGGTCACGTACATCTTTTAAACAATGCATTGCTTGTTTCATCTAAAATGGTTGCCAAGGTAAGCACACAACAGTGACACAATGTGTTTTCAATGCTTTTGATAAATCTCACAAAGAGTTTGAAAGCAGGAAATAATTGATGACGGATGAAATCCAAATTAAGTGGATTCCCTTAATTAATCATTAATTACAGAATTATATCAGCATCACCAGCAGAAAAACCATTCAATCAAGTATTAGATAAGCATACCCTTCAGATTGAACGAAATAAAAAGAACATTACAATCAAGATAGAAGCAAATAAACCAATGAAGCAACATTGGAGGATGAAAACTAAACACAGAATTCAGTTACCTTTGCTTTTGCCGTGAACATTGATTACTGCCACATGCAACCAAGAGATCCTTCTCCTCTAACGTGGGTATGGTCAAGAAATGGAAGAAATAACATTGTACGAAGCCACAAACTTTCCACTCACCAATGTTCAACCATCCCATTTTTGTGAGATCAAATTCTCAGGTACTATCGCAACTAAGAGGTACTCTTAATAGTTCTATGTAGTTTGAACCTTAATTCTCTCTAAGAGTATAATTTATTTACTATTATATACAACTCTTAAAAAAAACATTTTAAAATTTGGAAGCTAAACTAAAATTCGATATTCAAAATAAAAATAAACAATGCAATAAAAATCATACCATGTACTTATCAACCTAGTTAATTTATTTTTGATAGATCGCTACATGTGGATATTCTGGTATCCCACAATTATTTCAACGTATTAAGCTCAGCTGCAGCTATGATTTTACTAAAATTTTGCTCCTTGTAAAAATTCCACTTTAGACTTTCTCTCCTCAAACTTAAAATTCAGCTAAACTCATTCTAGGTAAAAGGTTATGTGGAGATATATGGCATTTTTTCATTTTTATAGTGACTAAAGGATAAACCGAGTAAACCAACAAGTTGGCATAGCGACACAGAATGTTCAGATTATTTAATGCTAGCAAATGGTGTCGGGATAGTATGATAATATATTGATGCTCAATGGACGTTGAAATTAATATTTTCTTTGCTGTAACTAGCTGACGGCACCTTAAACTAAAGTCAAACTCACAAAGTGCCACAGCAAGGCCAAAGTGAAACATAAATACAAGAACTCTATTCACACCACACCAGAGAAACCAAAGAAAATGGCTGAGACTGAGATGAAGAAGAAAGCAGAGCTGATCTTCCTTCCCTCGCTGGGGGTTGGCCACTTAGCTTCACTCCTTGAATTTGCACAGCTCCTACTAAACCGTGATCATAACCTTTCCATCACAGTCCTCTGCATGAAGTTCCCACTCACTCCCTTTGCAGATTCATACATCAAATCAGTTTTAGCCTTACAACCTCAAATCAAACTCATTGATCTCCCTCAAGTAGAACCACCTCCAGAGGAGCTAATGAAATCTCCAGAATACTACATGTGGACCTTCATGCAGAGCCTCAAACCCCTTTTCAAAAGAACTATGCAAAACATCTTATCATCATATCCTAACTCTGACTCAAACCCGATAGTTGGTTTGGTCCTAGATGGTTTCTGTCTTTCCATGATTGACGTGGGAGAGGAATTAGGTATCCCTTCTTATTTGTATATGACATCAAATGTGGGGTTTTTGGGTTTCATGCTTTCCCTTCAGAAACGTCAAATTGAGGATGTGTTCAACAATTCTGATGCTGATTTGTTGATTCCGGCTATCTCCAATCTGGTTCCTTCAAGGGTTTTACCTGATGCTGCATTTAATAGAGATGGTGGATATGTTGCCTATTACAAGTCTGCTCAGAGGATCAGAGACACCAAAGGGATTATTGTTAATACCTTTTCAGAGTTGGAACAGTATGCTATTGATGCATTATCTGATGGTCAAACTCCTCCTATCTATGCTGTTGGTCCCTTGATTGACCTCAAAGGTCACCATAACCCAAATTTAGAGCAAGCCCAACATGACAAAATATTGAAATGGCTTGATGAGCAACCACCTTCTTCTGTTGTCTTTCTATGTTTTGGGAGCATGGGAAGCTTTGGTCCATCTCAAACAAGAGAAATAACACTAGGACTTCAGCACAGTGGAGTCAGGTTCTTGTGGGCTATGCGTTCTCCACCAAACACAGTCAATAATGAGAGTGCCTTACCAGAAGGGTTCTTAGAATGGATGGAAGGTAGGGGAATGCTATGTGAGTGGGCACCCCAAGTGGAGGTTCTGGCCCACAAAGCCATTGGTGGGTTTGTGTCTCATTGTGGATGGAACTCTATTTTGGAGAGCTTGTGGTTTGGGGTGCCAATATTGACATGGCCTATCTATGCAGAACAACAGCTGAATGCTTTTAGGATGGTGAAGGAATTTGGATTGGCAGTGGAGCTAAAACTAGATTATAGAACTGGTAGTGATCTTGTAATGGCAGATGAGATAGAGGAAGGGCTTAAACACCTGATGGACAGAGATAATATGGTGCACAAGAAGGTGCAAGAGATGAAAGAGATGGCTAGGAAAGCTGTCCTTAATGGTGGGTCTTCTTTTATTTCTGTTTGTGAGCTTATTGATAATATGATAGGCAGCAACTGACAAATATGTTGTATTTCTTTGAAGAAGTAGCTGCATGCTTGTACTCAATGAATAAAGAAGCCAAATTATTTTAGTATCTATAGTCTATGTAAGCCATTATTTCCACAAGGCACGAAAGTCTATAATGTGCTAGCGGGAGTTGGTTGATTTGGTCAACTTTTTGTCTTTACGTTACCATGACTTGAGTTCAGTTCCTAGATTCATCGTGATAAGCGATATGTAAGTATATTTGTAAGCACTTGATAAGTCTAGAGGTATAATAATAATGTGAGCATTCCCTTCCACATAAACTTTTAGCTAAGAAAAAAAAGTATTATAATGTTGATCGAATATAATTTGAAAATTGAAATCGGTGTTTATATATCTAAATTTACTTGGGTAACCACGATTTTATTTTTGTTCTGCTTTTTTCATTACTTTAATTTATTTGAGGGTTTGAATGATATTGATTTTTGCATAATGACTTGAATGTAGAAATGATTTTTTTGTTAAATTAAAAATAGTTATTTTTTGTACTTAATATTAATTAATATAATTATTAAATATCATATAGAATATGAGAGTGATAGTAGATAAAAGTTTAATACAACTTTTAATTAAAAATATTTTAGAAATATCAAAATGAAAGCAATAAATGAGGGTGTGGCAATAAAAAATAAGGTGCGACAATAGCCGCTCACCATTGTTTAAAAAATACATGGCTTGTTTTAGGTAGTATAGATGCCAAGGTAAGTCCATGCCATGGCACAACGTGTTTCCATGTTTGATTTTGATAATTCTTATAAAGAATTTGAAAGCAGAAATAAATAGATCATGTTGCGAAATAGCAGGTCCAAAAGGCATAAACAAAGTAATATAAAATAAATATGTGCAAATTTAAGAATAAATGACACAAGGAATTTACTTGATTTAGCAACCTATAACCTATACTCATGGGTAAAGATGATAATCAAATATTTCACTAAGAAAATATAATAGAGAAATTGAAGATGATTACATTTCACTCCAAACTCTAGTCTCAAATACACCAAAATATTTCATAGTATTTTTTCATTGCTGAATACACTTAACATTTAAAGAATATTACAAAGAGAAGATTTAACACACTAATTTAGAATTGTTTCTTTTGTGCACTCTTAGCCGTTGTTTGGATCATGGGAAGTAGAAAGGAAAGAAAAAGAGGGAGAAGAAAATAGGAGGAGGGAGAGAATTTCTCTTATTTGGTTCAATGGAAAAGTGGGGAGAAAAGAGAATGGTAAGATCCACACCCAAAATTTTCTTCCCCGAGATGGAGAAAAAATGGTATTAAGAAGGATTATTATAAAAATTTACAAAGTTACCCCTACACCTTTTTTCCTTCACCATAAAAGATAATATCTATTGATGTTATTTAAATATAATTATATTTTTTTCATTTTTATTTTTAATCAAATAATAGAAGAAAAAAATATACTTTTTTTAAAAAATTTTTCTTTATTTTCTTTTCTTTTCTCTAATCTTCTCTTTTCATTCAAACAAAGTATTAGTTCTGCATTCTCTTTGTCAAACGACAAATAACATGTTTTTATTGACGTCTTGTGCTTGATGTCCTATGCTTGCAAAATTCTCAAACACACACCGAAATTGGCCCCCAGATTGGATTGCAATCTTTGATAGAAAGCACATCACCGAATTGCATTAAATTTAATGTGCATGCCTACTTCATGTTGGTTTGCAGCATATGAACTTCTGTCACTCTTGAAAAGCAAGCCATCCATCGCATCAACAGATCACAAATCCAAACAAATTAAGTAGAATCCCTTAATTAATCACTAAGCATTAACAGCAGACAACTGTTCAATCAAATATATGCCACGGTTCAATCTTCAACGGCAATTAATTCCCGGATTCTAATAAGCATAACCCTCCTGATTGAACAAAATAAAAGACATTACAATCAAGATAGAAACAAATAAACCAATATTGAAACAAAAACGGAGCATGAAAATCAAACACAGAATGAAGTGTTATCTTTGCTTTTGCGTTGAACACCGATCACTGCCACATGCACGCAAGAGATCCTTCTCCTAAAACGCGGGTATGGTCGAGAAATGGAAGAAATAAGTATAACAATGCACAAGCCACAAACTTTCCACCCTTCACTGTTCAATGATCTCATTTTTTTTTGGGACAAAACTTATATCAAATTTTTTATACATATTCAACTAAGAGTTTAATTGGTATATATTTACAATGTAAAATAGTTTTATATTATCAACCAATAGAAATAGGAAAAAATGAGAAATTATGGTGGATCCCTTATTATAATGGATGGTTATTTATATGAATTGGTACTTTTTATTATTTCTATTGACTGGCAGTGTAAAATTATTTTACACTGTTAGTACATTTAAATTAAATTTTTCAACTAATCTCAAATCTAATAACATGTCAAAAAAAAATTTCAAATCAAATAATAATATATGAATAATTTTCTTAAAATAAGTAATTTAAAAGATAAAAATATATATATTCATTCTAAGAAAAATAAATATATTATTATTTGATTTAAGAATTTGATGAAGTAAATATATAAAGGACCCCACTCACGTTTTTTTTTTTTTTTTTGCTTTTCTTACTATAAGCCTAAGTTTTTTCCTTTGGTCATGGTTTAGTCAATTGAAAAGTTTTTTTATTTATTTTTGATTTTTTGGTCTGGTCAATTGAAAAGTTAAAACTCTTTTTTTGGTCACATGCACGCACCTAAGGGGAGGGGGGAACGGAGCAAGCGGTCTCTGACCGCACAGCGAGTCGAACTTGCACCCCTTTAAGGTGTGGCTACTAAGCGAGGCAATGATTGAAAAGTTAAAACTTAAAAGCACTATGTCTGTGTTTCCGTTTTTGGGCCTTATAACGAGTGCTTACGTCCCATTTAACAGAAACATTTTAAAATTTGGAAGCTAAACTAAAATTTGATATTCAAAATAAAAATTAAAAAATGTAATAAAAATCATACTAACTACCGGAATTTTGTCTACTTATCAATCTCACAGTTAATATGTTATTTTTGATAGATTGCTACATATGAATATGCCGGTATACCACAATTATTTCAACATATTAAGCACAGCTGCACCTATGATTGTACTAAAATATTGCTCCTTATAAGAATTCCACTTTAGACTTCTTCTCCTCAAGCTTAAAATTCAGCTAAGCTCTTTCTGGGTAAAAGGTTATGTGGAGATAGATAGCATTTTTTATGTTTATAGTGACCGAAGGATAAAACCACGTAAACCCACAAGTTGACATATCGACACAGACTGTTCAGATTATTTAATGCTAGCAAACGGTGTCAGGATAGTTGACTTGCGAAGAGCATTGAAGAAGCCGCCTAATATATTGATGCTCAATGGACGTTGAAATTAATATTTTCTTTGCTGTAACTAGCTGATTGCACCTTAAGCTAAAGTCAAACTCACAAGGTGCCACAGCAAGACCAAAGTGAAACATAAAATATAACGGTGCATGCTATAGTACCTCATCAAAAATGTGCATTTTGTACATTTTGTGATTACAGTGATATGATCGACAGACATGAGTTATCACGCTAATTACTTATGATGCATTATAATAATATCTAATTTTAAGAAAATTTAAAAATATAATTAAATATATTTTAAAAATTAATTATTATATACTGACAGTATAAAATTATATTGATAGTATAAAATAATTTTATACTGTCAGTATAATCAAAAATTTTTATCAGTATAATTTTAATTATCATATATTGATAGTGTAAAATTATACTGGCAGTATAAAATAATTTTATACTATCAGTACATGATAATTAAAATTACACTGATAAAATTTTTTGATTATACTGACAGTATAAAATTATTTTATACTGCCAGTATAATTTTACATCACAATGTAATATGATAATTAAAATTATGTTGATAAAATTTTTTGATTATACTGACAGTATAAAATTATTTTATACTGTCAATATAATTTTATATTATCAGTATATAATAATTAATTTTTAAAATATATTTAATTATATTTTTAAATTTTCTTAAAATTAGATATTATTATAGTGCATCATAAGTGATTGGTGCATTAATATACCTCACAATTTATGACACGATCTTCACCGTTCACCACAAAAAATGCACAAAATACACACTTTAACCAAGGTAACATAGAATTCACCACCCTATAACTATACAAGAAGTCCAGTCACACCACACCAAGAAAAACCAAAGAAAATGGCTGAGACTGAGATGAAGAAGAAAGCAGAGCTGATCTTCCTCCCTTCACTGGGGATTAGCCACTTAGCTTCAATCCTTGAATTTGCACAGCTCCTAATAAACCGTGATAATCACCTTTCCATCACAGTCCTCTCCATGAAGTTCCCACTCACTCCCTTTTCAGATTCATACATCAAATCAGTTTTAGCCTCACAACCTCAAATCAAACTCATTGTTCTCCCTCAAGTAGAACCACCTTCACAGGATCTACTAATGAAATCTCCAACATACTACATGTGGACCTTCATGCAAAGCCTCAAACCCCATTTCACAAGAACTATGCAAAACATTTTATCATCATATCCTAACTCTCACTCAAACCAAGTAGTTGGTTTGGTCCTAGATTTCTTTTGTCTTTCCATGGTTGATGTGGGAAAGGAACTGGGTATCCCTTCTTATTTGTTTTTGACATCAAATGTGGGCTTTTTGGGACTCATGCTTTCCCTTCAGAAGCGTCAGATTGAGGATGTGTTCAATTATTCTGATCCTGATTTGTTGATTCCGGGTATCTCCATTTGTGTTCCTTCAAGTGTTTTACCTGATTCTTCATTTAACAGAAATGGTGGATATGAAGCCTATTACAATTACGCTCAGAGGTTCAAAGATACCAAAGGGATTATTGTTAATACTTTTTCAGAGTTAGAGCAACATGCTATTGATGCATTATCTGATAGCCAAACCCCTCCTATCTATGCTATTGGTCCTTTGATTGATCTCAAAGCTCATCCCAACCCAAATTTAGAGCAAGCCCAACATGACAAGATATTGAAATGGCTAGATGAGCAGCCACCTTCTTCTGTCGTCTTTCTATGTTTTGGGAGCATGGGAAGCTTTGGTCCATCTCAAACAAGAGAAATAGCAATAGGACTTCGGCGAAGTGGAGTTAGGTTCTTGTGGGCTATGCGCTCTCCACCAACCATAGCCAATGCAGGTAGAACCTTACCAGAAGGATTCTTGGAATGGATGGAAGGTAAGGGAATGCTATGTGGGTGGGCACCCCAGGTGGAAGTCCTTGCCCACAAAGCCATTGGTGGGTTTGTGTCACATTGTGGGTGGAACTCTATTTTGGAGAGCTTGTGGCTTGGGGTGCCAATATTGACATGGCCTATCTATGCAGAGCAGCAGCTAAATGCTTTTAGGATGGTGAAGGAATTTGGATTAGCAGTGAAGCTGAGACTGGATCATAGAAGAGGTAGTGATCTTGTAATGGCAGATGAGATAGAGAAAGGGTTGAAACAATTGATGGACAGAGAGAATGTTGTGCACAAAAAGGTGCAACAGATGAAAGAGATTGCTAGGAAAGCTGTCCTTAATGGTGGGTCTTCTTTCACTTCTGTTGGAGAACTTATTGATAGTATGATAGGCAGCAAGTGATAACTAATGAAGTAGCTCCATGCTTAGACTCAATGAATAAAGAAGCCAAATTGTTTTAGTATCTACAGCCTATGCAAGCCGTTATTTCCACAGGCAAGAAAGATTATAATGTCGACTAAATATAATTTGAAAATTGAAATTGTTGCTGTTTATGTATGTAAATTTACTTGAGCAAATGTGACTATTCTTTTTGTTCTGTTCTGCTTTTTTCATTACTTTAATTTTTTTTGTGTGCTTGAATGATTCTAGTTCTTCCAAAGTGCTTTAAATGAAGACATAGTTTACAGCAAGACACTAGAGCTTTGTGTGGTTTATGTAGTCAACTCCATCTAATAAGGTAAAGCTTAGCTATTATTATTTCTATTTAAATATTATCTATAAATAAAAAAAATTATATTTTATCCTCTTAAATTATAGGCTATATGTTGATATTGTTCATGTTTGAGAACTTGCAAAAAACAGCTTTTTTCCTCCAAAATGTTATTTCTAAATAATTAATCTTATTTGGTAAAGTTAAAAATGGATTATAATTAAAAATTGATAATTTTAAACTAAAAAATAACTTATAATTATAAGTAATATTTTGGAGTTTATGATTATAAGTATAAATTGATTATTTTAAAATTATTATATTTTTATCAAATTGATCATAAGTATTAAATATTATATAATATAAATAATTATTTTATACCTCTTTTAATCATTTTATCATATAAAAGTAATCTTTTTATCCAATTTAAATAAAAAAATTATCTTAATATAATTTTTTAGTTAAAATATTTAAATATAAATTGATTATTATATAAGCAATCATATAAAAAAGTAATTATATAAATAAATAATTATTAAAATAATTTTAATCTTTCAACTTTTCTAGACACATATCATCATTGTGATTATTACTAAGCTATATTTATCATTATGCAGATATCTTGTGAACCATTCTTACAAACAGGTTCAAGGCAGGAAATGAACTTAAGACAAGTTAAGTAGGTTTCCCTTAATTAATTATTAATTACAGAATGACATCAGCACCGCTGGTACAAAAAATAGTTGAGTAAGATGCAAACTGTGGTTCCATCTTTGGTAGCATTTAGAATGCTCATCATAAAATATAAATATTGAATATTTATTTAAAATTAAATTATTAATTTAAAGTTATTTATAAATCTAATAGTAAAGATGATAAAATAAATTTAATATTTTAATATATAATATTAAAATATTATAATTTATCAAATTGATATCAATTAATCTGTTATCAATATTCAACTCGGAATTTAGAACTTGGTGTCTGTATATTTTTGTCAATATGAGACCTAACTTGAAATTCGGAGCCCGACATCCTTATATTGGTATTTATTAGTGCAAGACCTATTTTTTAACTCGAAACTCGATATCAATATAACTCGAAATTCAAAACTCAATATTAATTAAATAATTAAAATAAAATAACTATTTATAACAGATAAAAAATAAATAAATATTTAATATTTATATTTAAATATAAAAATTTTATAATTTATCTCCATTTTCGGCTGCAATAATTCCCTGACTCTAATAAATAGAGCTCTCCAAATTGAACAAAATATAAAACACTACAATCTAGATTATAGGATCTAGCGAAACAAATACAAAAAGGAAGCGCATCGAAATGTGAAAATATAAAACAAAACTGTAGTATTACCATTGCTTCTGTCGTATCGCGACTGTGAACAATTTTTTGCGCACGCGCGCACACGCACAAACCCATGGAAAATTTTTATTGGCCTTTAAGCTATGTCTCTATCTTTGGTTACTGCAACAACAAAGGGGTCTATGATTTTATATTTGTAAAATTGATTTATAATAAAATTCATTCTATTAGAATTAATTTTAGTTAAAATTAATTTTGAAATGAAATAATTGTAATGAAATTGATATCATATTCGTACATTTATCTATATTTTAAAATAATATTATAATTTTTCATATTTTAAATATCAAAAGTCTAAATTTAATATTTTTAATTTAATATATTTTATTTTTGTCTTTTTCTAATATCTTGCATTAAATAATTACACAATCAATTTTAAATTTCTTCATCTATTTATTGATAGCCATTTTTCTTTCTCAAAACTAAAATTTTTTAATTTTTAATTAATTCATGCATTTTCAAAATATGTTTTTTTGGTACAAAATCAAATACATTTTCAATCAAATGATTTCTATATATTTGTAGAGATTTTTTATCCTGTATCATTAATGTATTGATTAAAAAGCAAAGAATAGAAATTTAAATAAAATATTTGACATATTAATGGCTCAAATATCTTTATAAATTCTTATTTTAAGTATTTTATATTTTCCAAGGCAATATTAACACATAATCAAATACTTTTTGTCACACACACACACACACGTATATATATATATAGAGAGAGAGAGAAAGAGAGAGAGAGAGAGAGAGAGTAAAATAACCAAATATTTCTACTTTTAATAATATATAAATAAATTTAATAAATATAATTTTGCTATATTATTTCCATATTTTTTTTACTTTTATGTATTTCATATCTTTACTTTGTAGTTATAATTTTAAAATTTTAATTTAATCTAATTTAATCATGTTATAGAAATAATGATGTATATATATTTTCTTTGAAATATTGATATCGATTATCACTTATTCCATGAAAAAGTGGGAATATCTAAATTTATCTGATGAAGGTAATATTTAAATTTTAATTTAATTAATTTTAAAAATTCTTTATATCTTTATAAGTTATATCATTTCAACTAATTCATTATTTTATTGGGTATTCAAAATCTTTATTTTAAAAAAAAAATAAAAAAAATTATGTGGGTAATCAAATTAATTATTAAATAAATTACCTTCATTATTTTAACTTAATCTCATTAACAAAATTAATTTTATAACCATATTTGGGGTGTCTTATTCTATAAAATTAATACCTTGCTATTATTTAATTTAATTTATAAAAAAACATAGTTACATATGTTAATTTAAACTTGACAAAATCATAACTTTATGACAATTTAAGTGATTTCAACTATTTATTTTAAGGATACACTCTTTAACATTTTATAATATTTTAATATACTTACATTATATATTGGTTCAATCTATGAATTAAACTTGACAAACACAATATCTATAATTTGGCTTGATTAATTTCAAAATTCTTAAGATGAATAATTATTCACAATCGTTGGATAATCATAATATGCATTAGGGCTGTTAAAATAAGCCAAACCAGTTAGTCCAATCCATTTAATTGCCAAAAATAGGTGGACTAAGCTTAAAAGATAATAAGCCATTTAAACAAACTTGTTTAACCCGCGAGATTTCTTTTTTTTTTTAGTAAACTTGTATAAATTCAGAACATAAAAACATGATTTAATAATCAAATTTAAAATATCTTTAATTTTTTTTTAATAAGAAATAAAATTTTTTATCTTTTCTTAAATCAAAATCATTTTTAATCAAAAATAATTTTTTAAAACATGAAAAGAAAAATAAAAATAAAAATAAATGGGCTCATCCATTTAAGACCGTAGACCAATCTTAAATGGGTCGGCTTTGTAAATTTTGGCATACGGGCAAAATAAGCCTAAACTGGCTGGCCCGGCCCATTTGATGACCCTAATATGCATAAATATCATTGTTACAATTTAAAATAATTACAATAGTTAACATCCAATCCATGACCAATGTATTTATGTTAAATCTAACCTAGTAAAGGCAATATCTAAATTTTGAAACTGTTAATTAGTTTCAAAATCTTTATATCTTTATATGTTATATCACTTCAATTAATTTATTATTTTATTGGGTATCCAATTATTTTTAAAAAATTATGTAGTTAGTCAAATTGTGAAATAAATTGCCTTTAATTTTTTTAAAAAAAATTTAAAATCATTAAAAAAATTCATCTTATAATGATATTTAGGATGCATGTTTTGAAAATAGAAGCTAAGATTGTGTAATAAAGATATCTCTTAGTGGAGAGATATCTAATTTACTTATTTTTTTATTTTGCATTAACCAATATATGTATAAAAATACATACATTAAAAAATAAACTTATACAATTAATTTATACCAAAAAAATATAAAAATTAATTTAATATCTCAAAAAATAAAATATTATACGAATTTAAATAACTCTAAATTAATCATAATTTTAAAATTTATTTCCCTATGCAACACACGAGCACTGTCTAATTATTTGGATATAGTATAATCAAAATCACTTTTAAATGTATATAATTACAAAAATGACATACACTTTATATTTTTTTCCAATTTACTTTTATATTTTATTTCATTATTTTCAAGATATATTTTTTAAAATATGTTAAATATTTTTATATTTTCTTCTTTAATTTAATTTTTGTCATGTTATTAAATAAAAAATATAATGTATGCATATATTTTAATTTTTGAAATAAAATACATATTAAAAAATTTATAATTTAAATTAAAATAAATTAATAATAAAAAGAATCAAATTATCTCAAAAATATTAAATTATATAACCAAACAATAAATATAATTTATAACACAATATAATTTTAAAACATAATTATATTATTAATCATTCTTTTAATAAAATTGTGGAGAAAAAGTATCATATAATAAGAATAAATATAAAGGATAAATAAGTACATTTACCAACAAAAACAGTAAAGTAGCCATAATTGATTTGGAGTCACCCTAAAAGCAACTCAAAGTTGCTTTGGGTTAGAATTGATTTTAGATGTCTAATCTCATTTGAAATTTTGGACACTGAAAAACCAAACAAGAGGAAAAAAAAGTAGTAGAATTGATTTTGACTTTCTAAACACCTATTTGTGATCCTCTACTGTTGATCCAAACATGCTATAAGAGATCCTCCTAGTAATTGTGTTTTTCATGGTTTTAATCTTGGTCCTTTTTTCAAAAGTGCTACTACATCTAATCTTTGTTGGTAAATCCATTAAAATTTAATCATTGTAATTCATACTTTTTAACGGCGATTATCATTACTTCATTTTACTATAATATTACCTTTTCTTTTTATAGGAAGAGTTTAGGTTCAAGGTATTGCCTTCGAACTCATCAAGTGTTTAAAGAATTACTTAACAATTACTCATCAACAAAAAAAAAAACTTTACCTAGAAATCAAATCGAATCTAAACTATGATCTTAAAAATTAAAAATTAAAATTTATGATAATTGTAGCTTAGCCCAATTTTTTGTTTTTTGGTGGTCATAACACACTTACACACACTAGGGCAAGGAGAAGGGTTTATCCTTAGGATTGAACTCAAGTACGTCTACTTTGAGGCTAAAATTCAACGTGCGCCTTTATTACACTTTTATCTCACTAGGCTTTTCAACCTAAAACTTAATAAATATTTCAAATTTTATAATTTTTTTCATGAGAAACTTTATTTATACATTAGAAAAGTATACATAAACGGGACATTCATTGATTGATGAGAGCAGTATATGATAAAAAAAATTGAAAAAAGAAAATTATAACTGTTTTTTTTACCATTGTATTTGTATTTGATGGATGTCCCTAAACTATTTCTAATGTACAAATAAAGTTTCTCTAACAAAATTATACATGGGAAGACCTCTTTGGGAAACCGTGCAAAAAATATTTGGGGCTCCTATATTCAATGTTAAGTACATTTATTTATCTACAAATACCTACACGTATATTATTTTATTATGTCTATATAGCCTTTAAAATTTAATTACAGCTAGTCTCATCTCATTTTTTGCATCTCTGAACTCTGATTTTGCTACATAGGCGCAATAAGCATTTTTCGTTTAGCTAAGCTTACAGCTTGCATGAAACTATTGGGGAAGAGAGGGGGAAAAAGCATGTATACAAAATTACACACGCAATCAAGTCATGGAGGGGGTAGCTGTCAACATAGTCCAACACTTGTTTTGGACTTTCTGATGGTCCTACAATAAAATTATGAATCTTATCCCATTTGTATGATTTTAAAATTGCAAAATAAGTTCTTTTAAATTTTTTTTTGGCAAAGAGAGGCAAGCTCTCATCAGTGGCCCTTCTCGCAACCAAGACTTTGCGACCGAAGTATAGTTTGGGCAAGTTGATGATCATTCACCTTTTATCTCTCATTTGTATTGATATTCATTCTTCGCCCTTTTTTGTTATCTATTTTTGATAATTTTTCCAGTTCTTGGTTTACCTGGCTTATAGATTTTTTTTTATTGGTCATGTATAGATCTGATTTAAAAGATGAGATGTTGTAGAAGTACATAGATCTTGCTGTAAGATTTAAATCTTAGGTTTTAAATGTTTTGGAAAGATGAACCAACTCAATAAAAGTCTATTATCAGTAAGATGCAAAGATTCCCTCTGAATAACACCAAAAATTGCAAGTGGTGGATCATCAGATTGCGGGTGCATACAGCACTTGGCCGTAGTTGTTGAAGTAGGCGATGCAGGAGGGTGGATCTACAATGGCATTTGAGGTTGATTGGATTATTGAATCATTTTATAGGATTTTAATGTGATGTTTTATTGAGGTTACAGGTTTGGATTCATGATATGTTAGGGCATAGCTATAAATTAAGTAATAATATGGTGGTGGCGGCAATCAGTTTTATGGAAGAATATATAAATCATTTTCATTGAAAATTGTCTTCGTTTATATGGATGTTAGTGTGATAGTTGAGCCAACAAGCTAAGTTGTTCTACACATCTTTAGGTTGTACAAATTTGGGAATTGTTTACCACCTTATCTCAAGCTTGCGGTTTCTAATACAACCACACCTCCATAGAAAGGCCATCCCTCGATTCTTCTTTGCCAGCTCGTTGATCGGTTGCATCCACAGCTAATTTCAACAGGAACTTACTTTCTCATAACTTCTGCGAACCAACTACTGCCGGTGTTATTAACCCAGTTTCATCGATAATATAAGTGGGTTCTTCTGCAAGACTAAAGAATTGAGACATAAATGTTAAATTTAAAACATTAATAAGCGGGTTAATTATTAGCCATTAGATTTTACTGAAACTCAATCTAATTACCATCACATGGTCCGAAAATGTGTTGGACCATGTTATCCGGCACCCATGGAGGGTTTTGCTTGAAATAATTCTCTTTTGAGGTACATCATGATTTCACATAAAACCTGATCAATTTACCAGATTTTAGTTTAAAAGGTTTGTTAAGTTTTTCTATAATATTTGCCAATCACTATTTTTATACTGATTCCAAAGTTCAGATCTGAAGAAACAGAATCAGTAAAACCCTCAAAATAAATAAATAAATAAATAAAGCAATGAGAAAGGCAAAACAGAACAGAAAGAGTGGTCACAGTTGCTCAATTACATTTGTAATACACCAACAGCAACTATTTCAATATTCAACTTGTTTATTTTCTGAAATATTTTGACTTTTTTATTCATTGAATCAGAGAAAAGGGCAACTCCATCTATGAAATACTACAACAACTGTTATCAATTGCTACCTACCATATCATCAATTAGTTCTCCAACAGAAATGAAAGAAGACCCACCGCTAAGGACAGCTTTCCTAGCCATCTCATTCATCTCTTGCACCTTCTTGTGCGCAATATTATCTCTATCCATCAAGTGTTTCAACCCTTTCTCTATCTCATCTGCCATTACAAGATCACTACCAGTTCTATAATCCAGTTTTAGCTCCACTGCTAATCCAAATTCCTTCACCATCCTAAAAGCATTCAGCTGTTGTTCTGCATAGATAGGCCATGTCAATATTGGCACCCCAAACCACAAGCTCTCCAAAATAGAGTTCCATCCACAATGAGACACAAACCCACCAATGGCTTTGTGGGCCGGAACCTCCACTTGGGGTGCCCACTCACATATCATTCCCCTACCTTCCATCCATCCTAAGAACCCTTCTGGCCTCATCATTGACTTTGGTTGGTGTAGGACGCATAGCCCACAAGAACCTAACTCCATTACGCTGAAGTGCCAGTGGTATTTCTCTTGTTTGAGATGGACCAAAGCTTCCCCTACTCCCAAAGCACAGAAAAACAACAGAAGAAGGTGGTTGCTCATCAAGCCATTTCAATATCTTGTCATATTGAGCTTGGTCTAAATTTGGGCTATGTTGACCTTTGAGATGAATCACATGACCAACAGCATAAATAGGAGGGCTTTTGCCATCAGATAATGCATCAATAGCATACTGCTCCAACTCTGAAGAGGTATTAACAATAATCCCTTTGGTGTCTCTGAACCTCTGAGCAAGCTTGTAATAGGCTACATATCCACCATCTCTGTTAAATGCAGCATCAGGTAAAACCCTTGAAGGAACTAAATTGGAGATACCCGGAATCAACATATCAGGATCAGAATTGTTGAACACATCCTCCATTTGACGTTTTTGAAGGGAAAGCATGAAACTCAAAAACCCCACATTGGTTGTCATGTACAAATAAGAAGGGATGCCCAGTTCCTTTCCCACATCAACCATGGTAACAGAGAAGAAATCTAGGACCAAACCAACTACTGAGTTAGAATATGATGATAAAATGCTTTGCATAGTTGCTTTGACATGGGGTTTGAGGCTCTCAATGAAGGTCCACACGTAGTATGTTGGCGAATTCACTAGTAGACCCTGTGGAGGTGGTTCTACCTGAGGGAGATCAATGGGTTTGATTTGAGGTTGTGAGGCTATAACTGATTTGATGTATGAATCTGAAAAGGGAGTGAGTGGGTGCTTCATGCAGAGGACTGTGATGGAAAGGTGGTTATCACGGTTGATCAGGACCTGTGCAAGTTCAAGCGCTGAAGCTAAGTGGCCAATCCCCATGGAGGGAATGAAGATTAGCTCTGCTTTCTTTTTCATTTCAGTCTCAGCCATTTTCTTTGTTTTGCCATGGGAGTTCTTGTATTTATGTTTCAGTTAAGGCGGTTTTGTGATTTTGACTACAGCTTCAATTTGATCTTTTATCAGATAACGCAACAGCTGGTGCGATGACAACGAATCTTCTATTTCTTTATGTGGGAACTAATCCATTACTGTAAAGTGCACAGACAACTCAGCTAGTTATGGCAAAGAAAATAATATATCTGAACCAGCATTCAACATCAATATATTATTATTATACGAGTTTGTTGAATGTACGTAACAAATTTAACACGCTCATTAGATAGAACAGGTGGATCCTTTTTTTCTTTTTCATTCGTTCTCTTTTTTACATTTTCATCACTCTTTTTTATGGGTATTTTTATCGTTGTCAAAAAAATGTATATTTACAAATAATTTTTCTGAACCAAATCAACTCATTCATAAAATTCAAGTTGGACATATATTACTTAAAAAGAAGTAGTGCTAAACCACTTCAATTAACCATTTGATATCTTTTCTCATTATTATTATTATTATTACACCATTTGCTGGCGTTATGCAACCTGACCAGTCTGTGTTCCTATGCCAAAGTGTTGGTAAAATTGGTTTGTCCTTCGATCACGATAAAAATAAGATACAAGAAGTGAAATTAAAAATTGAACAAAATTCAAGTTGTAACTTCTGTATGACTATTTTTTTACTGATTAATTTGTACAAGTTTATAATTGAATTCTTAGGGTTTAAAAATTTTCTGATCTGGTCTCTGGTGTGAAAATATCCTTCTGAAACTTATACTGTGTTCTAGCATAAGGTTCCTTTTCTGACATTTTAAAATTATATAGATTTAATTAACTTTTTATGGGTTCTCATAGTAAAATATTTTAATGAGATCTCTTACTTTAGCTTATTACTAGTATAGGACCCGTGCAGTACAAATGAGTGAGCTGTGTATTATAAAATATAAGTTTAATAAAAAATTTATGAAATTCTTATTAAAATATAGCTTTCAAAAATAATTTAAAGAATAATTATAAAAAATTATTTAGAATAAAATAATTATATAAATGTAAAGTATAATTTTAAAATTACTATTGAACAAAATAAGTAATTTAAAGAGAGAATTCTATAGAACTACTCTAAGTAACAACTCATAATTTGTTTTATAAGAGCACCTGCTTTCAATTTTTTAATTAAGAGTAGAGCAACTTTGAAAAAAAATTCATTTTCATCTCTTTCCTCTTTATTCAATCTCCTAGTAGAGTAATTTTAAAGAAATACTGTATAAAATAATTACAAATAATAACTCAATATAGAAAGTGTAATTCATTTTATAAGAATACATATTATCAGTATAAAAGATTTTTATATAGTCATCCAATCATATATTGTCACATCATCAAAAATATTTAACTTTTGTAATAATGATATTAAAAATTACATATATATCTGATTGGTTAAGAGTGTAAAATATTTTATAATGATAATATACCAAAATTAATCTTATATTTTAATTATTAATATCAATTATCACTTGAAAAAATTTTATGTCATCTATTTCCCTTTAATATATTACATTTTTTGGTTGAAACTATAAGTATCATCTTACTTAAGGCAATTTTGTTCGAAGCGTATAAGACCACTTGAGCGGCAAAGCTCTCCCTTTAAGCTTTAATATAATTGTATATCCAAGATTTGAATCGGAGATATGTGATTAAATTAGGACAACCTTCTTCTAGCCAACTATGCCCAAGTTGGTCTTCAATATATTACGTTAGATTATATTTATACCTTGTTTGACATCTAGAATTGATATGAAATTAGAGTTTACAATTGAAATTGGATTTCTAAATTTCAGTTTTTATGTCTAGAGTCATTAAAATTTTTAGAAAAAAAAGTACAACAACCCCTTGATATTTCTTAAAAAGACACTAAACTTCAAATTTATAAAAAAAAGGGCACTCCACTTCATTAGAAAAAATATATATGTTAATAATTAAACTATATGCTAAATAAATATATTTTAATGTTAAATTTTATAAAATATTAATTTTTTCATAAAACTTGTAAATAATTATAAAAAAAGTCTCAATATAATATATGTATTATTTGAAAAATACATCTCTCCACGTGTTACATCCCTTAAAAATAAATTAATTATTGTTAGTGCATCTAATTATTAAGTATAAACAAATAAGTTGCAACAAACAATATATATATACATAACTTCAAAATATATGAAATATGAGACTTGTTAAACTAATTAGTAATTAATCTTGCTGAAAAATAATTCTAAAGAAGATCTTATTGTGATGACAATTCTAAAAAATTAATATGATAATACTTTAGTCAAGAGTATATCTTTATAATATTAATATAAGATAATCATAAGAATTTGTTTTTAAATGCTATTAATATAAATAAATATATATTTGAATAATTTAATATATTTTTATAAAACTGGTAAATAATTATCATTAATTTTTTTTAATATATATGTGTAACATCCTCAATTTCATGTCGTGCTAAATTACCATAATAACCCTGAGTAATTAAGTACTTAATGAGGAATTTCGAGATTAGGGCTTAATTAAGGAGTTGACTCGGACGAGAAGGGTTAAGAGAATGCCTAATCGAGGTTAGATAATCTCCAATTAAGCAAGTTAGAGCCCCTATAGCTTACTTAAGCACTAATCGCCCTTAATTAGCTTACTCGAGTTTAATTAAGGTTAATTAAGCTTAATCGTGAGATTAATTTTTATTAATCATGTTCTTGTGTGTTAATCACTAATTCTTGCTTAATCACCTTAATTAAGTTGTATGAGCACTTAATCACATGATTAAATTCAAATTTAGTCAACTAGACAATAAAGTAGAGTGATGTCATAAAAGCAAAAAGCATGAGACAAGACTACTTTATGTAAGAGTTTGACCATGCTTTGTCTCCCCATCATCCCATTTGTCCCCTTAATCACTAATTAACACAAGATAACACAAAGTGAAGCAAAAAAAATATCTCATCCTCCCTCCTTAAAGTGGACGCCACTTTCTCTCTCTCCCTCCCTCATTCATTTTCATTTTCACTCATCCTATTCTCTCTCTTCAAGCCAAATTCTCTAACTTCTTTCTAAACACTTCTTCATCTTCTTCATCTTCCTCTTCCTTTCTCCACCACCACCACCCTAAAACCACTACCTTAGCCCTGCAAAGACCTCATCTTTGGGTCTTTGGAGACAAGATCAAAACACTACAACCTCCATTTCCATAAGATTTCAAGAGCTTCTCCTTCCTTCTTGCAAAACCGCCACCTTCATCATCAAGAGGAGTCATCATCTTCTTCTTCCATTTCTCTTGTTTTTGCGCCATCTTCAAGAAAGGTAGTGATCTTCATCTTTTTTTATTTTGTTTGCTCAAGAAAGCTTGGAGCTTGGGTCTTTCATGACCAAGATCTCTAAGTGAAAACTTGAGAAGATCCTTCATGTTCTTCATGTGTTCTTAAGTTTCCTCTTTTAGAAAAATATGTTCTTGATATTCTTCATGTGTTCTTAAGTTTCCTCTTTTAGTAAAATATGTTCTTGATGTTTTTCATGTGTTCTTAAGTTTCTTCTTTTGGAAACCTATGTTCTTATTGATCTCTAGCTTAAAGTTGTTCCTTTCTCTTTATGATGAGTGAATGATTAGAAAAGCTTCACCTTTTTATGTTTCCATGATTTGATAAGACTATGAACCTTCTCAAAGTTTTAGACTTTAAAAAGTTTGCTTCATGATTTCTTCAAAGTGGCGCAACTTTTAAGCTTCCATAAAGTTTTATTTTGTTTTGTTTTGAAGACAAGAATACATGTGAAAGTGTAAACTTTTTGAGTTAGAAAAAAACGATATCTTGTCACTTTAGGCTTTAGAAATCAAAGCTTAAAGAAAAGACCTTTCACAAAGTTTCAAACTTTATTCAAGAATGAGATCATTAAGTCATAAAAATGTTGTTCTATAACATTTCATTCATAAAGTTTAGACTTTGAACCCAACTAATGCAAAAGGTGTTAACTTTTATAAAGAACAAGACTTTTTATTCAAAAAGCTAGTAGCTTGTATCATTATTTCATAAAGATCCAATCTTAAGATAAGAGCTTAATGTCAAAGGCACTTACTTTCATAAAGACAAGACTTTATGACTACTTTATAAAGAATGACAACTTTAATAATGTTTAAGGCAAAACCTTGGTATGTTATTAGTAAAAGTTTAAAACTTTGCAACTTGACTAAGTTAAAAGTCACCCTTAGTGATTAGTGAACATTGGTGTTGTTGGGTTCATGATATGGTTATGCGTTGTCATGACCCAAGGATTAGAGGGATCTCGAACTCCTTGGGAAATGTATATGATTAGGGCCTCTAAGCATACTATGAACCTAGGAATCACTAAGTGCGCTATCTCAAGGAAAGGAAACAATCACATAATTTAATTAATTTGAACAAGTGTTTCATAAGACACGTACTTAAGTAAAGCATACTTTCATCCAAGGACCAAGTAACTAAAAGACTATAAACACATATCCTAACTATGTGATTCTATCATGGGAAATCATGTGATGGTTCATAGTATTCTTCACAAAGAACAACACAACTATAAACCCCTTTAGGGTATGAATGTGTGATGCCACTTGGCATGATAAATGATGAGATTGATTGAGCTTTGTCTCATGATTGAATGATAAGTGTGATGATATGATATAGATATGATGAACTATTGGTTAAATGCTGATGATTGGCATTTTGGGGAAGCTCGGGTCTAGTAGTTATCTTCTGGATTTTCAAAATTATGGACTTAGTCATGTCATTGCATGCATCTAGTCAAGGAGTTATGCATGTAAAGTATAAAGATAAGAAAAGAATCAATGGGACGTGACCCTTCAATCACTTGCAGGAAGTGAGACGGCGATCCACAAGGAACCTCTATGAGGGAGGTAAGAGTGTTTGGAGGACCCTCCAACTTAGAGGTAACTAATATCGCTAGTCCGATTTGGTTAGTCTAGCATTGGCGTGACAGTCCGGAATGAGCTCATGTCAAAAGCAGTCTATTTCAAAGGAAAGTAAAGAATGTTAAGCATGTGCTAAAAATGAAAGTAAAGTCTAAGTACTGACCATGGTTACATCGTGATGATGCATGTCTTTGCATGAAAGTATATGGCCCATTTGCATTATGGATGTTATTCTATGTTTTTAATACTGGTTAGTCATGATGACGTGTTTATGATGTTAAGTTTAAAGCAACCCGCTTCGGGTTTAAGTTTTCAAAACCATTAAAAATTGAACTTATATCCGCCCATCGTTTTTGTAATTAAACCCGAAGTGGTCGGGACGATGACGATGACACTTTGTTTGTTCAGCGATCCTATCGAGAAATTTAGTATTTCTCATTCCTCGTTTCCGTGTCGTCTTGAGGATGTCGACGTCGAACGGCAGATCTACATTGAGTTCCCGATGTGGCGTTGGCGCTTTGACCCGGTCTTTAACGCCTCGTTGCCGCTTGTCGGCGCAAATGGCGATGAGGTCTACATCTTCCACGACCGCCGGTTCGGACTCGTGATGAGCCCATTTTTCCGACCGGCCGTCAGCCATTTGGCGAGGTTACTATGGATGACATTCGCCCTTACTTTCACCCACCGAGATACCTGATGATGATGAGGCTGACTCGGATACCCGCTTTGACTGATCGCTTTCATTTGGATTCCGATCCCTGAGCCGTCTTATCCGAAGCTTTCCATGTGGAGACTGATCCGTCGAGCCCCTTCGTCCGACTCATTTTGGGGGTTCTCACCGCTCGGGTTAAATCGCGACCTTGATGATTCGCCTATCTTCGATTCTTCTCGCTTCATCCATTGGCCCATTTTCACCCCTTGCTCAGGGGCGTGGATTCATTCGCATCTACTGCGTACTCGGGTGGGCGAGCGTGCTCAAGAGGAGGGCGTGGTAGTACTTCTCTGGTGGATATGGGAACGGTTTCCTCCCGCCAGATGCTTGATGTGACGATCGCATCTGAGCCGAGCACGAGGATAGCCCCTTTGGTAGTAGTTATAGGGTTATCGATACGCTATGTGGCATGTTTGGTAGTAGGATTCTCACGATGTATTTCCCTTTATTATGTATTGGTAGGCTTTTGTGTAGGGCCGACGATAGATATCGGACCCATTATTATCTTATGTATGAACTGGTACGACTCTTATTGTATTATCATGGTTGGCCGTGGAATGAATGTTACATTATTCTAAGAATTGTGGTTACTCTTATGGTCTCTATGCTTGTTAAATGCGATATATGTATGGGATAGCGGTGTTACTTTATATGTTCACGATGCGCTTATGGCTCTCGATTTCAAAAATGGTTTACTTGTTTTGTAGAAAAAAATTTTACCCCTATTTTCGATATAAAGTAATTTCTAAAGAATGATAGTTCCATGACAAAGTAAAGCAACTAGTAATTCTGACATGACTTAAGCATAGAATGGAACTACTAGGGTGTTACAATATGCATTTCTTGAGTAATTCCTCTCTCATGTGGGTTACATCCCTTAAAAGACAAACTAATTATTTATTAGTACATCTAATATATAAATTATGTTCAAACAAGCTACAATAATATATATAAAAAACTTCAAAATATATAAAATATAAAATACAAAATACGTTAAACTAATTGGTAACTAATATTATTGAAAAGTTATTCTTAAGATTTGTAATGGCAATATTAAAAATTAGTCTCATAGTAATATGATATTTTAATCAAAATAAAATCTTTAAATATTAATATAAGATAATCCCAAGGATTTAATTTAATGTATTATCTATATTTAGAAAATTTAATATACTGTTAACATAAATAAATTTTTTTAATTATTTAAACATGTATAGTGTATCATAAAATAATATTATTTAAATTTTTACTTATTAATATATTATTTAGATAGGATAAAATAGAAAAAAGAGAATATTATTTACATTTAGCAGAAAGTAAATTTAATTATGTGAGAGAAAAAACTTAAAATAATACTTATTGTGTGTAAAATTAAATTACAAAATTTTCCTGAATAATAAATTGATTTAGCGTATCTTTGGATTAGAGTTGCCAAATGAGAGTTTGCAGAATTTGATTTTATAAAATTGATTTTGATAAAAAATAAGTTGGTGTCAACATGATTTATATTTAAAAATTTGTATATTAAAAGTGACTATGATAAAATAAATATTGTTTAGACGATATTAATAAAAATTATTTTTGGATTTTTTTTTGAAACCATAAGTATTCTCTTACCTGAGGTAATCCTGCTCAAGTTTGGTAGAATTACTTAGGCAGTAAAATTTTTTCTTTCAAGTTTTAACACAATTGTATGCCTATAACTTGAACTTGAGACCTTTGATTAAGTTAGGACAGCTCTCTATTAGCTGGCCTACGCACTCATTGATTTTCCATGTGTAATTACTAAAAAAACATGAACGTTATATTATATTTTCAATATTTACACTTTATTTCATTTTTTATTTTTATATATTTGAACAAACTATATTAATATTATAATAAAAATTATATTAATATTATTATAAATAAATTTATTTTTAAGAAACTTTAATAAGTCTTGGTGTTAGTTTTTAATTATAAATAAAAATTTTACAACTAAGTGTATAAGGAAAATGCATAAAAGAAGTAATTAAATTAAAATTTTAATTAATAGGATTAGTTTACAAGCTAGTGTGATATGAAAGTTTCAACCCACAAACTCCTGTCTACCTTGCATATGCTCTCATGTATTAGCTCAATGTGAAGAATGAATATGGTCGATGAAAAATTAAATTCTAACTTTCGGAGTTGCAACGGCCAAAACGCAATGTAACAATATGTTGCTTCGGTTTGAACTTGGGTTGAAAGTCAAAAACCCATTCAAGATACCCAAATGAAAAACAAAGAATCTCTAAAATTTATTATGATATGTTAATATTGGATGCAATAATAATTAATATTAGTGGTTTAGTATACTATTATAGAATTTTTTATTATTAAATTAAAACTAATATATTTAATTTAATTGATATAAATTTTAAAGTTTTCAGCCAAACCAAGCACATTATTAGAAAAGATGAAATTAAATTTTTTGTTCAAAATAAAATGTGGAGTTTGTTAACTTCCACATAAAAGTGTGGAGCTTAACATCCCCATATATAAAAAATCCCCTTTGTTTTGCATTATGCATGCATTATTATTTCATAAATAAATAATTTTTACAAAAAATTGTTGAAATACAAAATTACTATAATCTTCTAAAAATTATTACTGTATTAATAGTTTTATTAATTTTAAATTTTAAAACACATTTTTATAACATAAAATAAAAGTTAATTTGAAATTTCAAATCACATTTTAATTCTTTAACAAATTTAAACATAACATTTAAGATTATAAACGAATTTAATTAATAAAATAATTAAAATTAACACTAAAATTCTACATTCAAATTTCAATTTAATCTAATATTATATATAAAAGGAAAAATCTTGCATTGACTTTGTCACATGGAATTTAACTTTACCATCTGAAAAAATAATCTGACATTTATCATATTTTAAGTAAATCTTACTAATCTTATTTTAAAATTAACTTTTTTTGGAAAAACTAAAAAGTTATTATTATATATACCAATACTTCGTAATCTTCTAGTAAAGTCACTTGTGTAATTTAAATTCAAAAAACTTGAAATTTATAAAACGAAAAATTAATAGGCAGAAATTTTTTACTTTTAAACTAAATAGTATTTAGTTCTTTTTTTGTGTATTTGAATCTCATGATTTTTTTTTCTCTTCTCATTACCCATTAATAATTTGATGATTGTTATGCATGGTTAAAAATAATTATTGAAGAAATAATTCTTTATTTTTTCCCCTTGCTATCGCTATTAGAGCTTGATTTATTCAATTTTTCTTCTGCTCAAGTTGTCTATTAATTTCTTTTCTAATTTGATTTTATTTATTAAGAGATTGAATTTTTTTATGATAGTTTTAGATATTGTCAGGCCACACAAGTAAAATATCCTTTTCTAAATTTTCTTATTGGGTTTCCTACTAACTATTATAATGAGAAATTGACTAATCTATTGTAGCATGTGAGAGTTAGATGTTTTATTATAACGCCATATTTTTTTTCATATTATTTTGGTTCTAAGCACATGATACCCTTAAAATATTTTAATTTATTATTTATTTTATTTGTAAAAAAATAACAAAAATTTAAAAATACTTATTTTCTTTTTTCTTGATATAAAGTCAAGCATGCTATAGACTATAATCCAAGCAAAAATATAACCATAGTAGTTTGATTAAGTTTACTATTTTATGTACACATGATGCTATCAAAATAGATATTAAGATTAATTAAAAAGTGATTATTTATATGAAATATAATTTGTATCTGACATATTTCTTAAATTTTTTTTTTCACACTTTTGTATTGTTTAATAATATGTTTTATGTATTTATGAATATATTTATTTATGAATTTGTTGATGAAGATTTTTAATTTCATCAATTTATGTCTGAATTTTTAAAGTAGTTATTTTATAATAGTCATTTTTTAAAATATTTAGAATTTACTGATGTAAAAAATAATATATCAAAATAAATTTTATTTTGTTTCTCAAAGTATTTCTCATTCAATAAATAAAAAACTAATCTTCAAAATATTGTCACGTGCTTAAATAGAGATTCCTTTCAATAATATATTTTTTTCCATACATGAATTATATCGAATCCAAGACCATGTTTCTAGGGAACCAGAGTCTTTTCTACTCGCACTAACATTGTGTTGGTACATCAAAATAATTTATTATTGCTGATATGATACTATGAAAATTAATAATTTTAATATTTTATAATTGTATATTTAAATCTTTTATATACGATAGAAAATTTACATGAAAAAATTTATATTTACATAATCAATATTATAAACTTAAATTATTATATAAATTTTTTTTTACATAATTATTTTTATAAAGATATATGTTTTGTTTCATAAAATTTGAATCGTTTATGTTATATTTAATGAGATTATAAACTTCATAGCCAACGGGTGCGTAGTTCAACTGTTCTGGTTCGGACTTAAAAATGGACTCGAAATCATTTTCCATTAGCATAGCATAGAAATTAATCTCACAATAAATACGCACGTGCTACTGTACCGGTTCGGACTTAAAATTGGACTTGAAAACATTTCTGATTTAACTACAACCGTTGTCTTGTGCGATGAGGATAAGATGCAAGTAAAGTGGAACACAAGTACACAACTAGCACAACTCCTTAATTTTCTTGCACCGACACACCGACACACAAAGAACAAGAAGGAGAATGGCTGAGACGAAGACGAAGAAGAAACCACATCTGATCTTCATTCCCTCCCCAGGGGTTGGCCACTTAGCTTCAGCACTTGAATTTGCACAGCTCCTAATCAACCGTGATAATCACCTTTCCATCACACTTCTTAGCAGCAAATTCCCATTCACTCCCTTTGCAGATTCATACATCAGATCAGTTGTAGCCTCACAACCTCAATCCAACTCATTGATCTCCCTGAAGTAGACGAACCTCCTCCACAGGAGCTACTACTGAAAGCTCGAGGGCTCTATATCTTGAAGTTCATTGAGAGCCTCATACCCCATGTCAAGGCCACTATACAAAACATTTTATCATCATATACTCATGGTGTTTCAAATCCAGTTGTTGGTTTGGTCCTAGATTTCTTCTGTGTTTCCATGATTGATGTGGGAGAGGAACTGGGTATCCCTTCTTATTTGTATATGACATCAAATGCAGGGTTTTTGGGTTTCATGTTTTACCTTCAGAAACGTCAGATTGAGGATGTGTTCCATGATTCTGATCCTGATATGTTGATCCCGGGTATCTCCACTCTAGTTCCTTCAAGGGTCTTACCTGATGCTTCATTTAACAAAGATGGTGGATATGCTGCTTGTTACAAGCTTGCTCAGAGGTTCAGAGACACCAAAGGGATTATTGTTAATACATTTTCGGAGCTGGAGCAGTATGCTATTGATGCATTATCTGATGGCAAAACTCCTCCTATCTATGCTGTTGGTCCTTTGATTGATTTCAAAGGACAGCCTAATCCAAATTTAGACCAAGCCCAACATGATAAAATGTTGGAATGGCTTGATGAGCAGCCACCTTCATCTGTTGGTGTTTTGGCAGTAGGGGAAGCTTTGGTCCATCTCAAACAAGAGAAATAGCACTGGCACTTCAGCGTAGTGGAATTAGGTTCTTGTGGGCTATGCGTTCTCCACCAACCAAAGTCAATGATGAGAGTGCCTTACCAGAAGGTTTCCTGGAATGGATGGAAGGTAGGGGAATGCTATGTGAGTGGGCACCCCAAGTGGAGGTTCTAGCCCACAAGGCCATTGGTGGGTTTGTGTCTCATTGTGGGTGGAACTCTACTTTGGAGAGCTTGTGGTTTGGGGTGCCAATATTGACATGGCCTTTACATGCGGAACAGCAGCTGAATGCTTTTAGGATGGTGAAGGAATTTGGATTATCAGTGGAGCTAAAACTGGATTATAGAGCTGGTAGTGATGTTGTAATGGCAGATGAAATAGAGAAAGGGTTGAAACACTTGATGGATAGAGATAATGTTGTGCATAAGAAGGTGCAAGAGATGAAAGAGATGAGTAGGAAAGCAGTCTTTAGCGGTGGGTCTTCTTTCATTTCTGTTGGAGAACTTATTGATAATATGGTAGGTAGCAACTGATAACTGTTGTATTTCATAGATGTTGTTGCCCTTTCTTAGAGTCAATGAATTAAGAAGTCAAATTATTCGGTAACTATGGCCTATGCAAGCCGTATTTCCACAAGCAAGACTACCTTTCTAGTGGGAAAATGTTAAACTGAATATAAGTTGAAGTATGAAATTGTTGCAGTTGGTCTATCAAAATTTACTGAAAACAACCGTGACTGTTGTTTCTATTCCGTTCTGCTTTTCTTATTACTTTACTTTTTGGAGCGTTTTTAATTTCATGGTCCTGTTTATTCACATCTGAGCTTAGAGAACAAAACGGATTACCTCAATAAATACAAAGATTGTGATTGGCAAAGTCAAAAAAGTTGCGCCGAAGAAAACAAGCAAAGTCATGAAAGTATTGAACAGACTTTTTAAATTAAAATGTAGTGACTTAGATTTCAAGTAAAACCATACCTGAATTTGTGTGCGCCTGTATTTTCTTCCATCCCCTTCCTGTTTTCAATGGTGTTTACTCAAGACATTAATCCTGTTTTCTTGTTAAACCCTCCCCATATCAAATAAAAACTAACAAATCATTGCATTCATATTGATTGACCGTTAAACACATTGGTGAGTGAGCTTTCGCTCCTCTTCAAAAGACTTCCAAATGCGAGAAATTGAACCAATTTATCAAAAAAAAATGGAGGGAATGAACTTTCAATGTTCTCTTCTCATATCTTCAATTTATGATCAAGGAGGTCCTGTAACGTTTTAAAAGGGATTGACCAATGTTGCAAATATCTCTGAGAACTTAAAATCAACTCCAAGTCAACAATTGTAGAATGGGGACGAAATCAAATGAAATGAAAAAAACCCACTATGAAGAGTAAAACAAAATAATATTTATCAAACAAACAATTTATCAAGCTAACCACACAAAAATGGAATGACCATGCTCTCATAACATAGTGGAAGTGATCATATTACACAAACAAAATGACGATGGAAAGATCATAAACACTGAATCTCATTTCAGGCTATCTATCTAAGCAGCTAAATGTTAATCAGCAGTGGCACATAACTGCATTACCAGCCAGTGATAATCACTTAATATTTGAACCAATCCTTTGCTTGTTTCAGTGATTCAAGTTGCTACGGTAGGCTCACACCAATGACTTGAACACACTGATTAGAAAAAAGTAACCAAGCCTATGGTCAAGGTACAAACATCTCATTGGTTAATTGTACGACTTAAAATTACAGTAAACAAACTAGTTGAATCAACGCTCGTAAAAAGGCTCTGGAGAAAAACTTTTTTCTTTTTGAAACATGACACTATCTTGTGCCAATCCTCCCCTATTCCCTCTTTACACCTCATAATCAGTGTTTGGCAGTTTTGAATACTCAAGAACCTCAAGTATAAGGAGGTATCCAACACCTTCTTGATAGGATCTCCACTCTTCGACAGTAGGCAATATGCAGAGTTCTAACTTCTGAGTAAGCATCGACGTTCCCAACGTCTCTCTATAGAAGACTAAAGCTCACCACAACTTATGATTTAAAAATGTTCCAAAGCGTTGAGGTTCATTAGTTCATGTGGTAATTCCTTTAAAGTCTTGTCAGAGTTTTAAGACAAGTTAGGTTTGTTACTTGGCTAAGAAGAAACTTCACAATCTTTATAGAGAGTTTGTCAGTTGTTTCTCCTCAGTGCCTTCAAAGACCGTCTAGATCAGATTTAAAGTGCTTGAAAAAGCTAAATTTTTTTTTTTTTTTTGGGGGGGGGGGGGATTCCAGAAAGGGTTGAAATTCATTCTCAATCAAAGAGAGTAAATTCTCAAACACCACTCCAAGTAAAGGGACAGCCACTTTTAGTAACGGAAAAATTAAGAAGAAAAAGATTGGTGATTGGTATTGCTCGGATGAGCATTGAAGTAAACTGATGGAGTGTGATTATAATGCAAGCAAGTCTGCAAGTAGCTACAAGGGTCAAAAAGTTTGATAAGCACTAACCAGTATTTGCTCAAAGAAACATCTAGGAAGCTTGGCAGCTTATTATGTGCTCGATAGCTATTTTAAGCACTTCACTTTGAATAAATCATTTTTTAAAGTAATGTTTGGGCCCCTGCTGCCTGCCATTTGATTTTATACTGTTCAATACTTCAATCATCAATTACGTCATATACTCAGCATCTAGAAGGTTGTTGAAAATGTGGCCACCCATCATCATCCTGATTTAATTATGTGCTCTCGTGCAGGAAACGGACAGGAAAGACTTCCTAAGAGTTGTGATGAATACACTGAATGCAAATGCGTTGAGAACTTGTAAAATTTTGCATTTTTAAACCTTACGCTCTTACTGCTTACAAAAAACTTAAAGAGGCTAAAGAGAAACATAGATATAAGGACTCCCCTCCCACCACACCAACAGAACAAAGAAAATGGTTGAAACTGAGATGAAGAAGAAAGCAGAGCTGATATTCATTCCCTCACCAGGGATTGGCCATTTATCTTCAGCCCTTGAATTTGCACAGCTCCTAATCAACCGTTACAATCACCTTTCCATCACAATGCTCTGCATCAAGTTCTCACTCACTCCCTTCTCTGATTCATACATCAAATCAGCTTTACCCTCACAACCACAAATCCAATTCATCGATGTCCCTGAAGTAGAACCACCTCCACAGGAGCTACTACAGAAATCTCCATTATACTACGTCTGGACCTTCATGGAGAGCCTCATACCCCATGTCAAAGAAACTGTGCAAAACATATTATCATCCTATCCAAACTCTGATTCAAAACCAGTTGCTGGGTTGGTCCTAGATTTCCTATGTGCTTCCATGATTGATGTGGGAAAGGAACTGAGTATCCCTTCTTACTTATACATGCCCATAAATGCAGGATTTCTGGGTCTCATGCTTTCCCTTCAGAAACGTCAAATTGATGATGTGTTCAACGATTCTGATCCTGATTTGTTGATTCCGGGTATCTCCAATCTAGTTGCTTCAAGGGTTTTACCTGATGCTGTTTTAAGCAAAGATGGTGGATATGTTTCCTGTTACAGGCTTGCTCAGAGGTTCAAAGACAGCAAAGGGATTATTATTAACACTTTTTCAGAGTTGGAGCAGTATGCTATTGATGCATTATCTGATGGCCAAACACCTCCTATCTATGCTGTTGGTCCCTTGATTCATTTCAAAGGTCAACCTAACCCAAATTTAGAGCAAGCCCAACATGACAAGATACTGAAATGGCTAGATGAGCAGCCACCTTCTTCTGTTGTTTTTCTGTGTTTTGGGAGCAGAGGATGCTTTGGTCCATCTCAAACAAGAGAGATGGCACTAGGACTTCAGCATAGTGGAGTTAGGTTCTTATGGGCTATGCGTTCTCCACCAAACACAGTCAATGATGATGAGAGTGCCTTACCAGAAGGGTTCTTAGAATGGATGGAAGGTAGGGGAATGCTATGTGAGTGGGCACCCCAGGTGGAAGTTCTGGCCCACAAAGCCATTGGTGGGTTTGTGTCTCATTGTGGATGGAACTCTATTTTGGAGAGCTTGTGGTTTGGGGTGCCAATATTGACATGGCCTATCTATGCAGAACAACAGCTGAATGCTTTTAGGATGGTGAGTGAATTGGGATTAGCAGTGGAGCTGAGACTGGATTATAGAACTGGTAGTGATCTTGTAAAGGCAGATGAGATAGAGAAAGGGTTGAAACACTTAATGGATGGAGGAAATATGTTGCACAAGAAGGTGCAAGAGATGAAGGAAATGGCTAGGAAAGCTGTCCTCAATGGCGGGTCATCTTTTATTTCTGTTGGAGAATTTATTGATAATATGATAGGTTGCAATTGATAACTATTGCTGCATTTTCATGGATGAAGTTGCTCTTTGTTTAGAATATAAAGAAAATGTCGACTGCGTTGTCAGCCATTATTTCCACAAGCAAGACTATCATTGTAATAAGAAAATGTCGACTGCATATGATATAAGTCGAATATTGAAACTGTTGCTGTTTGTGTATCACAAATGTACTTGAGCAACTGTGACTGCTCTTTCTGTTGTGTTCTTCTTTCCTCATTGCTTTATTATTTTTTAAGGGTTTTAATCATCCTGTTTCTTCATGTCTGAACTCAAGTAGTAAAATGTATTACCTCAATCAATATAAAAATTGTTACAAGGAAAGATTATTAAAAAAAAAAAAAGGTAAAAAAAAACTAAACAAACCTTTCTAACTAACATGTGATAAATTGGTCAGATTAAATGTGAAACAATTACACAACCCAGAAACGAAAAAAAAAAGTATTTAAAGCAATGCCCTCCAAGACTTGAATGTGTATGTGCACATGTATTTTTCTCTTCCCCGATTAGTTTTATGCAAGCGATAAGCTTATCTCTAAGAAATACAGAAATGCCTTTTTGTACATAAAAGGAAAACATCAAACAATACAACTATATGAAATAAGAAATGTTATTTGTACCATTTTTGTAAATATCTTTTCTCTCAATCAATATTTAAGATATATCTCAAAATATTTTTTTAAAAATATCTAAAAAAGTGATACAAATAATATTATTCATAGAAAATCAAATGTTCTTTGGATGTCAAATATTATAATTTGGCCCCACCCTACTGTGTCCCACACCTACTTGGACTACAGGTCTCCAATCTAAATAACATGATTATGTAATTTTGTTATTTGCACACTATAATTTTTACCATCTTTACACTTTTGTTATTTGACAAGTGATGGTGTGCTATAGTTGCCCATGAGGTTTCTGTCTCAAATTGTTTCCTGTTTTAGTAATAAGACTAACAACTTAAGAGACCCAAAACTTAAATCAATTGCTCTTTACCTGAAGTGCAGATGCACTCAAGTATTTAACAACACTACCATTTAGCCGGAATGTCTGTGTTTCTTCTCTTGATATCTAAAGATAAAATTGTTTAAGCATGTTGTAAGAAAATGATGTGCAGAAATTATTATTGTTTTTATTATTGAGCTAAAGTTAACTATGCAGAGATCATGTGAACCATTTTTACAAAGAGGTACTAGGCAGGAAATAAACAAAAGAAGAATGAAAAGCAAGGTATATTAATTTGAAAAATATTATTTGTACTCATTTTGAAAACTCATTTTGTACTCACAATGAGAGAGAGACTCAAAATGATTAGTGTTGAAAAGGTAAAAAGTGGTAGACCCACTACTTTTTATCTTTCTCTTATTATGAATTCAAGATAAGTTTTTTTGAGTACAGATAATATTGCTCTATAATTTCTTAATTATTAATTATTAATTACAAAATGATGTCAGCATCAAAAGCACATAAAAAATTTTTTTTGAATAAAATATAAACCATGGTTCCATCTTCAGCTAAAATATTTCCCTGATTCTAATAAGATAAGTAGAACCCTCCTATCGAAAAAATTACAAAACACTACAATCTAGATTCTAGAACCTGGAGAAAAAACTATAGCAACGAAGCAACATGGAAACGTGAAAACCAAAAAAAAAAAAAACCTGTAGGTGTCATCACCTTTGCTTCTATTGTAAACAGTAAACCAAGCTGCATGTAGCAAACAACTGAACAAGAGCTCCTCGCCTCAAACGAGAAATGCCAAAGCTCTAGAAATGTTATTTACACACAATTTTTCTCATAGACATTCATATATATGTACGCCCCCACGAAAATTTAATCATTATCATTCATTTCACTATAATATACATATATGCATAAGAAGTTGGGGATTACCATGGTTGTAAGTTAAAATCTCAATACCAGTGACATACTAAAAATACATAAGAAGTTGGGAAATGTTAAACCATGTCAAGGAGTCATAACTCTGGTGGCACCTTCCATAGTTCAACCGTTATTACTTATTAGTGTTGGTAACATGCTCATTCCTTTTCCTATCCCCTCAGGGCTCCTCAAAAAATTTTTAAAAAATTTAATTAAACCCTATATCCTAAATTTTAAATTGTAAACCTTAAACTCAAATGAAAATCTTCACAAGAATATAGGCTTGTATGGATAAATTTTAAAATAAGTACTTTATCAAAAATAGAATTATAAAAAAAATAAAAATAAAAATTATTTTATATTTGGATTTAACTATTAAAATATTTTTTATTAAGATCAGAAATTATTAAATTATTCGAATATAATAAATATAAAAATATTTTTTTGTTATAAAATTATAACTGAGAATATGGAATTCTAGAGAAAGTGGGAAGGGTAGCAGGAGCGCTTTTGAGAAAAAAAAAATTAATGATAAAATGGTAAAAAGAGTAATTTTGAATTTGTTGGGTACCTTTATTGCATATCTTCCCTTGCTTCTATTGCTTTGCTGTTTTCAAAGGCAACTCTTAATCTACTTCTCAAAATAAGTAGATGGTTGATTATTTTCTAGTTCTTTTTTTTTTTTGGCGTCAAAGCACAAACAAACAAGCAAAGTAATATTTGAAAGTAGTTTTTCATAAAAAGTTCTATATTATGAATAAGATGAATTGTTTTTTATTTTTTTCGGTAGACAAGATGAATTGTTTTGAGTGTGCCTTTTAACTTTCACTTGTTACTTTTTTATTTTTAATGATAATATTACCCAGTCAAAAAAATTGCTATTTTTTTGTTTTTTTAGAAAACAATGATGATTGTTGGAATAAATTAGTATGATCAACTTATTTATTCAAAGGCTTTCATGTTTTATATCAATATAATTTCATTCTAGCTAATATATTCTTTTTTATTTTTTTGGTCAAAACCACAAATATTCTCTATTGGAAACAACCTTGTTTGAGTATTTGAAATTACATAGAAAGTATGACTCTCCTAACACCAGTTACTTCATACCGAGGACTCAAATCTAAGATCATTAATTAAGGGAAAAGAGCATCTGCCACTCCTATCGACCAGGTATTGATTCTGGCTAATATATTCTGATCAGAATTGTAGCTTTCTACCATTTTCCTTTATAAATGTTGATGTTTCTTATATTTGCACATTCATAGCATTCATCTCCTACTAAACACCAAAATGCTTCCAAGTAATCACTATTCATTAATATTAATGGTACTCTTTGTTATATATATCTATCTATCTATATACTTCTTCTGTTTCAATTTATCTATCAATTTGGACAATTTGATATCATTTTAAAATATTGTATTTGGATACAATTATATCCAAATAAGAAGAAAATAATTAAAAGTGTGATATGCAATAACAATAAACAAAAGTCAAGTCCAATTATTGAACTACATGAGTTTATATTTGTTAAAATTAGTATTTTATCATAAACAATTACATTTTGTATCATCAATAGTAATCTCAATAAATGATTGAGAGTTCTTATATTTAAGAAGGATGAAAAGTATAATGAATACAATACAAAAAAAATATTGTCTACAATGAATTATTCAATATAAACTCCTAAAGTGTAATTGTTTTTGTAGTTTTGATGTAATTCATTGTTTAGGATAATTAAAAATTGTCATATTTTCTTATCCTGTCTAATTTTCAAATGCTATCATAACTTTTTGTTAAAAAAGTATCCTTATTAAGAGAATTTCTAAAAAAATATAAATAAACCCGTATAATTCACGGTAACCACCTCTAGTTACACATTATTTGCAGCCAATATTAATTTCATCTCATTTTTATGTTATTTATATGGATGATTATATAGTGCAAGATTTGAATCTATACAAAAAAGTTCAGTAGCAGACCTCATCTTATCCATTAGATAATAATGAAGGCGTTTCCTTTTTCTTTAACAAACTTCTTCTTCTTTGTTTAATTTTTGGGCCGGGGTTTCTTTAACTAACTTTTAACTAAAGAAAAAATGAATTATACCATTCTGGTGTCCAAACGAAAATATGACACAATTATTTTCAAACATCAAGTACAGCAACTCATGACTATACTTGAATTCCATAGAGAAGCAGCGTAGTTGTTTGTCTCGGCCTCGGGAGCTTGCACCCTGTAGCTGGAAAAAAATATGACTACACTTGTATAATAAAGATTACGCTCAAACTTGAATGCTTACTCTCTTTTCTAAGGTAAAAGATTATGTCGAGGCAGATTGCTGAAATAGCAAGCAGCAGGTTGACAGCTCAAAAAGTTTGATGCCGGCAAACGGTGATATGAATTCATTGTCAACTATTTCTCTGGTGTTATTCTTCGTATATTCTTTTTCCACACCTGCTCTTTTCTATTTTGGTAATTTTTCAGCGGTTGCTTTACTATAACAATTATATATTAGAACTATGGAAGGTGGTATCATTTTCCACTTACCATCTACCATTATCTTGTGTGATAAACGCTGATAAAGTTAGGAAAGTAATTAAAGTGAAACAAAAGTAGAACTCTCTCCGACCAAACGAAGAGCAAGGGAAAATGGCTGAGACTAAGACGAAGAAGAAAGCAGAGCTGATCTTCATTCCCTCTCCGGGGTATGGCCATTTAGCTTCAGCCCTTGAACTTGCAAAGCTCCTAATCAACCGCGCTAATCACCTTTCCATCACAGTCCTCAGCATGAAGTTCCCACTCCGTCCCTTTGCAGACTCATACATCAGATCAGTTATAGCCTCACAACCTCAAATCAAACTCGTTGATCTCCCTGAAGTAGAACCACCTCCACAGGAGCTACTACTCAAATCTACACAACACTACATCTTGACCTTCATGGAGAGCCTCATACCCCATGTCAAGGCCACTATGCAAAGCATTTTATCATCTTATCCTAATTCTGATTCAAATCCAGTTGTTGGGGTGGTCCTAGATTACTTCTGTGATCCCATGATTGTTGCAGCAAAGGAACTGGGCATCCCTTCTTATTTGTTTGTGGTATCAAATTTGGGGTTTTTGGGTCTCTCGCTTTTCTTTCAGGAATGTCAACTTGATGATGTGTTCAATGATTCTGATGCTGAGTTGTTGATTCCAGGTGTCTCCAATCTAGTTCCTTCAAATGTTTTACCTGATTGTGCATTTAACAGAGATGCATATTTTGCGTGTTACAAGTTTGCTCAGGGGTTGAGAGAAACCAAAGGAATTATTGTTAATACTTTTTCAGAATTGGAGCAGTATGCTATTGATGCATTATCTGATGGCAAAACTGCTCCCATCTATGCTGTTGGTCCTTTGATTGACTTCAAAGGTCAGCCTAATCCAACTTTAGACCAAGCCCAACATGACAAAATAATGAAATGGCTTGATGAGCAGCCACCTTCATCTGTTGTGTTTTTGTGTTTTGGGAGTATGGGAAGCTTTATTCCATCTCAAACAAGAGAAATAGCACTGGCACTTCAGCGTAGTGGATTTAAGTTCTTGTGGGCTATGCGTTCTCAACCAACCAAAGTCAATGATGATGAGAGTGCCTTACCAGAAGGGTTCTTAGAGTGGATGGAAGGTAGGGGAATGCTGTGTGAGTGGGCACCCCAAGTGGAGGTTCTGGCCCACAAAGCCATCGGTGGGTTTGTGTCCCATTGTGGATGGAACTCTATTTTGGAGAGCTTGTGGTTTGGGGTGCCAATATTGACATGGCCTATCTATGCAGAACAACAGCTGAATGCTTTTAGGATGGTGAAGGAATTTGGACTGGCAGTGGAGCTAAAACTGGATTATAGAACTGGTAGTGATGTTGTAATGGCAGATGAGATAGAGAAAGGGTTGAAACACTTGATGGACAGAGATAATGTTGTGCACGAGAAGGTGCAAGAGATGAAAGAGATGGCTGGGAATGCTGTCCTTAATGGTGGATCTTCATTCATTTCTATAGGAGAACTTATTGATAATATGATAGGTGGCAACCGATAACTATGTTATTTCATTGATGGAGTTGCTCCTTGCTTAGAGTCAATGAATGAGGAAGCCAAAATATTTCAGTATCTATAGCCTATGTATGCCATTATTTCCAAAAGCAAGACTATCATTGTCATCAGAAAATGTCGATTGCATTTAAGTTGAATATTGAAATTGTTGCTCTGTGTATGGCAAATGTACTTCAGCAATTGTGACCATTCTTTCTGTTCTCTTCTGCTTTTCTCTTTGCTTGATTTTTTGTTGAGGGTTGTAACGATCCTGTTTCTTCATATTTGGACCTAGGGTATAAAATGGATTACCTCAATCAATATAAAAATTGTGATTAGCAAAGATTATAAAAGTAACTTAACATACCTTTTTAAACTAAAATGTGGTAAATTGGTCAAATTTAATGTGAAACCATTTTATAGCTCCAAGAAAAAAAATTATTCCAAGCAAAACCCTCTATGACTTGAATGTGTGTGTATACGTGTTTTTTTCTCTTCCCCCAGTAGTTTTATGCAAGCGGTAAGCATAGCTACAAGAAAATTGCTTATTGCGCATATGCGAGAAACACATCGTGTGATTTTAAATGTATGTAACAGAATCAGTGAGTTGGAACAAAATGGGATAAGACTAGCTGTAATTAAATTATAAAAGCTGTGTATATATAAAATAATATACGTGTAGGTATATGTAGATAAATGTACTTAACATTGACTATAGGGGCCCGAATATTTTTTTTTTTTTTTCATTTTAGTCCCCAGATGTAATATCCTGATTATTAGAAATTAAAAAAAAAAAAAAAGAGAGAGAGAAGTGGCCGAGAATTTTAAAAAAGCAAAGGAGCTAATATAACTACACTACAAGCTTTATATTCATATGACATAATATGGTGTGTGGTTGAAAAATTGACTACCTAGTTAGTTGGTAGAATTAGTGGTCACATATTTAACCACCTAGCTAGGTAAATAAGGTTAAATATAAACTACATATTATTCCATCCAATCTTACTATCAATTCATCATAAAAATTATATTAGGCATAATACAAAAGACTCTCATTCTCCTCCCCCATCAGCCACAGATTCTTCTTCTCCTTCCACCCTCTATTTTTCTTCCTTATTCATCCATCCTCTTATCCTTTTACCTCTAAGAAAAACTACATTAATCCTAGTCACTATTACTCTCATAAAACTCAAGATTAAAGCCAAAAACTCTCCCCTTTAGCCAAACACAATTTTGGCCAAGGCAAGGGTTAGGAAGAGTGACCATATTTTGGGTGGATTGAAGGTGAGTAGAGCTTCAAGAAAACCAATTTAAGAGGTTATAAACATTGGAAGTGAGGTCAAAAATCGTAAAACTTGTGTTACCCTTGTATGTATGTTTATGAGTACTTATGGCTAGGGATCATTAGCCTTCTTGATATGAATATCTAAATTAGAAATTATGATATTTATCCTTATGTTTTTATGTTTTAAAATGGTAAGTTTTAGTTATTGGTAAGTTGTTATTGTATTAACTAAAGGAAGACTAAAAGCAGAATTGGGCAGTCTATAGTTTAAACACCATAACTGAAGCTAAAAAAATCAAAATGAACTGAAATTAATTTTAAATGAAAGTTACTCAAAAAGAAGTTTACCCATATAAAATATGAGTCCATATGAGTTGTGTAGAGGAAGTTATGATTTTTGTAAGTAGATCTTGTTTTATAGAGGGCATCACCAAACAGTTAGACTTAATATCTTAAGCTATATATATTATTTTTGAGTGAAAACAATTTTATTAGAAAGCTAAAATATAGGAGAATAACTTTGTAAAATTTTATAGTCAGATTCCCTTTGTATAGGTCCCAATAATTATGTGAAGTGATGTTACCCCATTAGTAACCAAAAGAATTAGTAACCAAAACAGGATTGATGTTCCTAGTTCTGAGTAAAATGATTGTTACCCTATTAGTAACCAAAATAGGATAGGTGTTCTGAGTTCTGAGTTCAACGATGATTCATTCCATAATTTCAAAGAAATTTATTTCAAACTCCTAGGTGTTCTAGGTTCCGTTCACTTCTCCAACTTTCTGAGTTTCGAGTTCCAAGTTCAAAACTAAATTGACTTAAAATCGAATTTTGGCGAATTTTTCTAAATCTAGGATAGATTCTAGGTATTATGTAATTTATGTTTCCAATTGAGTTATCTTTGAGACAATTTATATTCTCTCATTTCCTACTTGAAACTTGAAGTATGAGAGTCCAATGTTCATGTTGATATGACTATGTTCTCTCAATAAAAAAATGCATATGAGCATATGAATTAAAAAAGTATGTGAATTGATAAACTGAGATCTCTTCAATTGTAGGCAATTATAAAATATCTCCACTTGAAGGTAGTTATAATAAAACTATAAGATTCCTTTACTTTGGAGGCACGTGGCCAAATAAGTGGATCAGGTAAAAAAAAACACTCAAACCCACCTAACCCATCTCACCGAACACCTTGACTTGCTAAATCTATTTGGGCTTTTATTCTTATACAATCCTTTTCGGTACTTCAATCCATTTGTGCTTAGGGGTTATACTCGAATAATAAAAATATGTTAGAGTCTTCCTGTCCAACTTCTTCACTTATTTGGAATTCTAATATTTTCAAGGGTGTTTTTCGGATATGTTTACATGATGTCTTAAAATTGTGGGTCTCTCCACTTCAAAAAGCTAACTCAAAGGGAAAAGGATATCCAAGTATTTATAAAAATTATCTTAATCATATCTTTAAACAATTTGGAATTTATCACACCCTCTAATGCCTAGAACTAGACATCTGGAGATAAAGTTTGCACAACTAGACATCATGGCCTAATATCTATCACAAGAGTTCTTACTTCTTCTTTGTTGACAATCAACCAAAGATGAAGCCATGTTGGTGAAGGCAGAGACGGATCTAGAAAGGGGCAAATCCCCTCGTCCAAAACTAATGTATAAATATTTTGTACATAAGATCAAAATTCTTCATAAGATAATTTATTATAATTTAGTTTTAAAATATTTAATTATTAACTTAATTTTTTTGGATACGTTAGTGATAATAAGATTTGAACCTTCAACCTTATGCACACTACCTAAACTCCTCACCATTATGTACTTCTAGTGATTTAGATTATTGACTTAATTTGAATTCACTTAGTTCTAATATATGTAATTAAAATTTTAGAATAAATGTTATCACTAATTATTTAATAAAACATCATAGCTTTAAATTTAAAATATATAAATTTACTACTTAAAATATAAAATTATTTTGAACTTATTTTGAACTTATTTTTTCAAGTTATATACATATATTGAATCCTTTGCATATTTAATATATGTGAGTCTAACTTATAATACTTCATGTGATTTACAATCAAATAAATTATTTCACATAATTTTAATATTTTAACATCAAAATTTTAACTTACATCTATTTAGTAATAATTGTTATCAAAATTTTAACACCTTTTCCAAAATATTTGAATGAAATAAAAAAAAAACTAACTTATTTAATGATAAATATATACTTAAAACCTTTATCTATAATCATCAATTACTAGTAAAATTATACATTTAATTGAAAAATAAAGAATAAAAAATAGATATATTAGTTAAAAAAATTTATTTTGCTACGTATTTTCTACCCTTGCAATGTTTATTTGCTAGATTCATTCCTGAGTGAGGGTAAAGGTTTAAGAGCCGCTAAAAAAAGAAGATGAGAGAGCGGATGACAAAAACATATAAATAAATAATAGAAAAAAATTAAAAAATAATTTAAAAATATTGTCTACTTATAAAAAGTTTTTGGTCCTTATCTTTAAATAATGTTTAATAAATTTTTTATTAATTTTAATATAATTAATTGTTTTTCTTAATTAATCATTATTAGTGATTGTTAATATTAATTTTCTTGGTTAAAAGTAAGGTCTAAAGATTAGTAGTATTTCTAGTATGAAGACAACGTTTCTAAAAACATATCAACTTATCATTATATATAAATTTTCCTAGAATCAAATTATAGTAAGATAAAAGTTTTCATATAATTAAATCTTAATCAAATCAAAATCAAGTAATAATTTCATGTAAATCACTTTTAGATGTAATACCCCATTTAAAATAAAATACTTAATTAAGATAAAATATTGGTAATCAAAATTTTTTTTTTATTTTACATAACTTATATATTAGATATTTTCTTTAATTATTTTTAAGAATATAATAATAGAAGAATTAAAATTACATAAGTAAATTTTTGAAATGTTTGTTAAAAAAAAAAAAAAGATAGGGGACCACGGTGCACCATAAATGATATGGCACATCGTAGATACCCCTTTTCTTCAAATCCACCGTCTGGAAGTTTCTTCCTCACGGTTTCTTCTTCTTTCTTCCATTTTTTTTCTTTTCCTGCAACGCTCCATCTCTCGTTCTCTTCCTCTCACTTTCGTCTCTCACTCTTTTGGCATCTCTAACTCTTGCCCCCATCAGTCGCCATCCGCACCACCCCTCTTCGCCGCCACCACCACCGCAGAGCCTCTTCCCTTGGTATCTTCTCTCTCTGCGTCTCTCTCTCTCTCTCTTCGGTTTGTCTCCCTCTCACCCGCCTCTCTCTGTTTTTTTCCGTAGCTATTAGTGATTTGTTAATTGTTGATAACTTCTTATGTACGAGGATATATAAGCAGTAGACTAAATCTTAATCTATGGATTAGTAACCAAACTAAAATGGATGGTTTTGAGTATTAAGAGAGAGCATATGAACAACTACTACCATTTGTGCAAATTTTAAATTGTTACCTATTTTATTGCTTTATAAGTACAGTTTAGTTAATTTTATTCATCTATTAATATGTTTTGTGTCAAATTATCATGAAAATATTCTAACTGAGCTTTAGAATTGGATCTTCCTTTTTGCAAAAGATACTTATGTTTAATTAATTAATTATGTATTTAATTGCTCTAAAACCTCCTTGAAAGTTTTATTTTTTGGAAAAAGATTAGAGAAAGAAGATTGGAGTTAAACAATAAATCGAAGCATTTATGGTTAAATCAGAAATAACTATTTATGTGTAATTTCAGATTCCCCAGGAGATCGATCTACAAGTTTAGTGGTTCCAGGATATAGACTGAACGTTTCCTAATGTTCAGTGAGTGGACAATGCCTCTATGGCATATGTTCTTTTTATACAATTAATATTAGTTTGATTTTAGCAATTACTAACAGTTTATTTTTATATATCTAGTTAATTATGCATATTTTGTTTAATATTACTATTGTCATATAGTTTAATATATCTATTTATTCATGGATGTTTGTTTCGGTTTTGAGGAAATTTTATTAGTATGCATTTGTTGAATGTTTTGAAAGTATTTGGACGAGAGTATGAATTTTATAAATAAAAGGACAAGCTTTGATCTTTTGTTGGATTACTAAACTGAATTGTTGAGTAAACGGTAGTTTGGATTTCGAACTTTAATGAATACCATTGTTCTTTGGAAATTTGATTTGACATTTGTTACATTAGCTTTTTATCAATATCGGTCACTTTAATTTTTATATACTTTGTGGGAAGATATTCAGTTAACCGGTAGCTAGCGGTCGCTAACGCCAGCCTTGGTGCACCTTGGTTCGAACCCAGCTAGCAGGGGTGTTGCTAGTTCGGTGTGTGTGTGAGAAGCCTACGCACACCGCCGACTTGGTCAGATTTGAATGGGTTATCCCTTAATTGGAAGTATCTCTGAATTGAAAGCCTCCCCTCATTGGTATTTAAATTTGAGAAATATACTTTTTTGTTATGAGATAGCATCAATTCTATATATATTTGAGGAGCATAATTTCAAATTATGAACGATGTTAATTCTTTATATACACGCATAAATTTTAATGATGATTCTTTACTTATATATTTTTCCAAATGATGATTCCTTACTTATATTTAGTTTGTATATTAATTTTTATTTATATGTAGTTTGTGTTATCCTTAGAGCTTGCCCTCATATGTTAAAGCTTTATTGCCCCTCACTGAGTCACTTTGACTCACCCCGCCCCTCTCCATGTTTCAGTTTCAGGTTTTGTGCAGAACCAATTACTTTCGCTCAGTTGTGCCACACCTAGTTCGGGGAGCCCAATCCTTATAGTGGGGGCCATTTTTTGGATTTATGACCAATTATTTTGGGTGTTCTAAGTTTGAATTCTGTAACCCTTTTGAATCGCTCCATTAGTCTGTAGGCAGGATCCTGTTTTCGCTATTTGGGTTATTTAAGGATTATTTTGTTGTATATATATATGGTTCTTGTCGCTCCGGCCAGTTATTATAAGAATGTCATGTTGTTTAGCTATCAAAAAAAAAAATTGATTGATTTGACATGACTTGATACTTGTATTATGTGAAATGCTCAATTTTTTTAAGAAACCTTGTCTTTTTTTTTTAAATTATTAGTTAGGCTTGCAAGGGGACGAGCATCCCCTATGCGCCGGTCATGGCTCAGAGTTGGGCTGTGACAAAGGTGGTATCAGAGCCTAGGTTTCCCTGCAATTAATGGAGCAAGTGTCCTTTAGTAGGGTCACGATGGTGGAAATGGAAGCCGGCCCATTTTCACAAGGCGTGGCACTACTAGAGGCCTATAGGAGTGTAACCAATATTCTTTGTCCATTAGTTTTTTTGTAGTTTCCCTTACTTCATGCCCTTGGTTGAGGTCGCATTGCTGAAGTCATCGCTCCTAATTATTGGTAGATCTTAGCTTTAGAGTTGAACTCTTGGTATCAGCTATTTTCTTCTATTGAGCGAGTTTCAACACCTCCTTCCCGTTGCTAGTATGATTGACTGTGTTTATGTTTGCTATTATAGTGTTTTAGATTGTTAACTTGAGCTATGAATTGTGAGAATTGCTAGTAAATGTAAACTTATAAGTTAACTGCACATTTATTTATTGGTATTATTGGGATTTCTTGTGCGATTGTTAACTGCTTGGAATTTGAGTTGATGACTCTGCATATATTGTGTATGAATCTTATTAGATTGAATGCTAGAGTGACTAAACGTTTGATGCGTGGCTATCAATTAGGTACAGATAGTAACTAAGCTAATGTATTAAATCAATCTAGTATGTATTGAAGATTCTTTTTTTACAATGTTTGTCAAGTGGAGTCAAAGGACTGTAAATTATAAACTTCCAAGGGTTCCATGCATTTCTTATTTGTACCTGTATTTGCTATGCTTTATGGCTCTATTTCCTAACTATTACAAATAATGAACTTTATACAGACTTCTCATATTCAATAGTGGTTTATTATTTTCCTCAGTTGTTATGGTGCTCATATCTTCAGGTTCTTCCTTTTGATACTGATCTTTTGAGCTTAATTATATTATAGAACGTTGCTTTTTAAGTGATGCTTTTGATTCAAATTTTCAACTATTCACCCTATTAATAGTTTGTCATAGATCGTTTAAATTCTTTATTGGGATGATTTGCTAGTCTTATATTCGCTCTGAAAAATTAAAGTTTATGGGTTGGTAACCTAGAGAATTGAATATAGCCTTATGGTCAACATAGTGCTAGGTTCCTAAGTAGTTTTGTTGTCTCTTTGTTAAATGCTACAATGGTATTGCTTAATATGTTGGTAATCTTAATAGTTTTCTAATTGTTTATCAAATGTTTGTGATGTTGAAATAGAATCTTAATTGTTAACCTTACACATTAAATACTTAGTGCATAGAAATCATGCCAAAGGGAAATAGGAGCTTCTATTTTGATTGCCCTTAGATTTTGCTCATGCTTTATTTTTCATGAAGATTGATTTTTGAATTGAAGTCCTGGATTTTCTGTTCTAAATTGGATTTGGATGTGTTTCAAAAAAAAAAAAAAAGTTCCATGTGTAAGTGTACTTTGATTTTTGGCCATGAGCCATATTTTTAAGCAGTTTCATCCCTTAGAATTAGCAACTTGTATTTAAGATTCTAAAATGAATTCTAAAGGAGTCTACGATGAAAATTTCATGCTTAAGTGAGTAAGATTTGCTTTGGATTTGTTATAATTGCTTACATTACTTTTCTTGGTAATAGCTTAACTTTGATTATGTTGCTATCTTCTTTTCTAGTGATTGCAACCTTTGATTATGAATATTACGGAAAGTTCTTAAATAAATTCCTTAGGACAGAGGACATACATTTACATATCTTTATTGAAAATAAATAATTAAGTTGTTGTTGTATTTTTGGTTTCGATACAATGGGTCTTCTAGGTATTGTGGGGCCTGGAAAGGAATACAATAAAGATGGAAAAAGACAAAGTAATAGTCATCTAGATTGAAGCTAAGAGGCATAGCAGCTTAGTGGTTTTATTTTCATGGCATGATACCTTAATATGATATAAGTGGTTTTCTGTTTCAATATGTCAATGCTTCGTACGTTAATGCTATAGTTTCATTGTGATCACTGTTTAATGAATTTGATCTCGCATGATGTCATTCTAGTTGGATCTAAGCATTGCATTTTTATTCGATGCTGTTGATATGTCTATGTATTTGCTTTAATTTACTCCCTTTGTCGGTGTTCAATTGCATGCCAATATGGCTTGCATACAAAATTGCTATGCATGATTTGAGAGTTCAATGTTTGTGGTATTTGATTCTGAGGCAACTAGTTATTGAGAAAAACATGTTCATTATGCTTGGATATGTCGATAAGGTTTGAGTTAATGTTTATTTGGGTTCTGTTACACTTATTTAATTTGCGTGACATGCAAGCTATTAAATAACGAAGTTTTCACAATAGTCAAATATGTCTTCTATGTTTTCAATTTTCTTTGTTATCCAATATTGGCATCGTTCTTCTTTGTGTTCTTGGACATTTGAAGTTTATATTATTGTTCCTTTCTTGATTTGCCCATGGTGGTTGATTTTGGAATTGATATCTATTGCTGCTGTTTTGTTAGTGCTTACTTTCATTTTCCTGAATTTCAGTTTTCCTCATCTTATTGTTTTTTTTACTAATTAATGCTATCTCTTAATTGATTTTGCTATTTATTTGTCCTTTTGATTAATGTTTCAAGACAATTTGTTATTGGCTTTCCTTAAGCAAAAGCATCTGTTTGCTATTCTTTTGCAGCAAATATTCCAAAGAGATTTGAGAATTCGTGATTTTGGCTATTCTAATATATTGGATATGTATGTTTTTTTACTATTCTTTGTTTGAATTTGCATATGGATGAGACCAGTAGTTGTAGGTTAGGATTTTGGTGTGAATAATATTTAGTTAAAAGAGCAAATTCAAGAACTTTACTTGGTCTTGGATTACACTCCAAGATTTTTGATCTATTTCTTGCCAAGCCATAATTGACAATTATAAAATATTTAAATTATACTTGGCTTGTGGGTTTTAGTTCCACCTCAATTTGAGTTACCGTCATTTGGAATAATGCCATAGAGATATTGCCGTGAAATGTTGTGATTAAAGGTTTACATCCCTTGTGGAAGGGGTTTCAACCCTTTATTGAGTAACCTTAGTTAATAACTCAATCTTTTACGGCCAGAACTAATTTTCAACCTTTGTATGTACCACCATATGCTTTATCTCGCACTAACTCCATTTGGGTAAATATTCAGTCATATTAATACTATAGACTAAAAGCTAAAGTAGTAATATTTTATCTTTAGTAAAATACCGACGCAACATAGGACTTACAACTGACATGGAATTGGTAATATCTTATTGAGATTTTTGGGATGTTATTCTTGTCCTTGCTTCCTCTATGGCTTTGCAGTATGTTTGAATAGACGTTTGTTAGGTATTGGTCCTGGAAGATTACTTTCAATTCTGTGCTATCCTCATGTATTCCTGTCTCAAGATAACACTCGTCCTAAATTCGGGACCGAATTTCTAAAGGGGGGGAGAATGTAATACCCCGTTTAAAATAAAATACCCAGCTAAGATAAAATATTGATAATCAAAAATTTTTTTTTTATTTTACATAACTTATATATTAGGTATTTTCTTTAGTTGTTTTTAAGAATATAATAACAGAAGAATTAAAATTACATAGGTAAATTTTTGAAATGTTTTTAAAAAAAAAAAAAGGTAGGGGACCATGATGCACCATAAGTGATATGGCACATCGTAGATGCCCCTTTTCTTCAAATCCACCGTCTGAAAGTTTCTTCCTCACGGTTTCTTCTTCTTTCTTCCATTTTTTTTCTTTTCCTGCAACACTCCATCTCTCGTTCTCTTCCTCTCACTTTCGTCTCTCACTCTTTTGGCATCTCTAACTCTTGCCCCCATCAGTCGCCATCCGCACCACCCCTCTTCGCCGCCGCCACCACCGTAGAGCCTCTTCCCTTGGTATCTTCTCTCTCTGCGTCTCTCTCTCTCTCTCTTCGGTTTGTCTCCCTCTCACCCGCCTCTCTCTATTTTTTTCCATAGCTATTAGTGATTTGTTAATTGTTGATAACTTCTTATGTATGAGGATATATAAGCAGTAGACTAAATCTTAATCTATGGATTAGTGACCAAACTAAAATGGGTGATTTTGAGTATTAAGAGAGAGCATATGAACAACTACTACTATTTGTGCAAATTTTAAATTTTTACCTATTTTATTGCTTTATAAGTACAGTTTAGTTAATTTTATTCATCTATTAATATGTTTTGTGTCAAATTATCATGGAAATATTCTGACTGAGTTTTAGAATTGGATCTTCCTTTTTGCAAAAGATACTTATGTTTAATTAATTAATTATGTATTTAATTGCTCTAAAACCTCCTTGAAAGTTTTATTTTTTGGAAAAAGATTAGAGAAAGAAGATTGGAGTTAAACAATAAATCGAAGCATTTATGGTTAAATCAGAAATAACTATTTGTGTGTAATTTCAGATTTCTCAGGAGATCGATCTACAAGTTTAGTGGCTCCAGGATATAGACTGAACGTTTCCTAATGTTCAGTGAGTGGACAATGCCTCTATGGCATATGTTCTTTTTATACAATTAATATTAGTTTGATTTTAGCAATTACTAACAGTTTATTTTTATATATCTAGTTAATTATGCATATTTTGTTTAATATTACTATTGTCATATAGTTTAATATATCTATTTATTCATGGATGTTTGTTTCGGTTTTGAGGAAATTTTACTAGTATGCATTTGTTGAATGTTCTGAAAGCATTTGGACGAGAGTATGAATTTTATAAATAAAAGGACAAGCTTTGATCTTTTGTTGGATTACTAAACTGAATTGTTGAGTAAACGGTAGTTTGGATTTCGAACTTTGATAAATACCATTGTTCTTTGGAAATTTGATTTGACATTTGTTACATTAGCTTTTTATCAATATCGGTCACTTTAATTTTTATATACTTTGTGGGAGAATCTTGATTAGCAGGTAGCTGGTCACATTGACGCTAGCCTTGGTACCTTAGTTGAACCCAACTAACGAAGTGTTCTTTAGTTAGGTGTGTGTGTGAGGCCTACACATACCGCCGACTTGGTCAGATTTGAATGGGTTATCCCTTAATTGGAAGTATCTCTGAATTGAAAGCCTCCCCTCATTGGTATTTAAATTTGAGAAATATACTTTTTTGTTATGAGATAGCATCAATTCTATATATATTTGAGGAGCATAATTTCAAATTATGAACGATGTTAATTCTTTATATACACGCATAAATTTTAATGATGATTCTTTACTTATATATTTATCCAAATGATGATTCCTTACTTATATTTAGTTTGTATATTAATTTTTATTTATAAGTAGTTTGTGTTATCCTTAGAGTTTGCCCTCATATGTTATAGCTTCATTGCCCCTCACTGGGTCACTTTGACTCACCCCGCCCCTTTCCATGTTTCAGTTTCAGGTTTTGTGCAGAACCAATTACTTTCGCTCAGTTGTGCCACACTTAGTTCAGGGAGCCCAATTCTTATAGTGGGGGCCATTTTTTGGATTTATGACCAGTTATTTTGGGTGTTCTAAGTTTGAATTCTGTAACCCTTTTGAATCGCTCCATTAGTCTGCAGGCAGGATCCTGTTTTCGCTATTTGGGTTATTTAAGGATTATTTTGTTGTATATATATATGGTTCCTGTCGCTCCGGCCAGTTATTCTAAGAATGTCATGTTGTTTAGCTATAAAAAAAAAAATTGATTGATTTGACATGACTTGATACTTGTATTATGTGAAATGCTCAATTTTTTTAAGAAACTTTGTATTTTTTTTTAAATTATTAGTTAGGCTTGCAAAGGGACGAGCATCCCCTATGCGCCGGTTATGGCTCAGAGTTAGGCTGTGACATTAGACATTCACTTCTCAATGATATTTATAGTGATCAATTATTTTTTTTTTTGGCCAAAGCACTGCCATTAGACAAGTTTTATATCGAATGTCCCATCTTACAAGCATACCTTAGTTAAAATCAAAATTTAGATTTAGATGTGGAAATTATATTGACCTTACCTTGAGATCTATTGAAAATATACTTATTCTCTGCTAGATTTTAAAATTACACCTGCCTTATTTAGCAACACATGAGTTGTACATGACTAAAATGTATGAACTAATTTTTATACCCTTAATTGTTTTTTCAATTTCTATTTGAATGTCACTACTCTTGACCTCCATTCAACCTTCATTCTCACCATCCTCTTCCACCAAATTTGACCACCAAATTCTAACTCCCTAGATTGTTATGTCTTGTTCACAATTTTTATGTTCACATTCAAACACATACAAAAACATAAAACCAAAACAAAAATAAAACTCAACATAACAAAATCAAAATCAAAAACAAATTCTTGTTCCACATAAAGCCAAAGACCTAGACACCAACTTAAGACATGACAAAGCACTTTTCGCCACACCAAACAACCCATCCTTCAAGGGATCGCAGCCCACAACCACACACCCACCATTGTCCTCATTGTTGTGCGTCATTGCCACCATCGCGCCCTCAGCGGTGACCCAATCACGCCCACCACATTAGATCTGCGACAACCATCACACCATGCACCACTTTTTGAGCTTACCCTGCCACCAATATCATATCCATGACAACCACCACACCATGCACCACCACTGGCACCATGCCTACCGAACATGTGTCTGCTTTCACATTTCATGCTGTCAAGCTTCCAACCATAGCCACCCTCTTCATCTTCATGTCATCACCACCAATTATCTTCTCATTGAGCCTTAGACTAGTGTTAGGTTGGGGAAGATACGGGAGAGACAATGGTAGAGAGAAAGGATCAAAGAAGGGGCATTCAAATGGAGAAATGAGGGGAAGATGGGATGGGTGTTGGTGGAAGTAAGGAAAGTTTTTTTTTTTTTTTGCTTGTTATGAAGGGTAACTTTGGGGGTTTTAAAAATTATTTAGAGGTACGAGAGATAAGGGTAATTTTAAAAGTTTAGGAGAGGGTAAATATATGTTCAATATATTTCAGGGGAAATCAATGTTATTTCCCAATTTAGATATGTAAAGTAACAAATTTAAATCAATAGTTTCCTATAGTATTTAATGGTTTTTAATTAAGACTATTCAAAAATTCGTAATTCAATCATATAACTTTAACTATTGTATTTGACCTGTGCCATGATGTGAATTGTGTGAAATATATCTAATATAATTGAATAATTGAATTTGATGATTCATTGTTGACATTTTATTTTATTATATATAAATTTATCAAAAAAAAAGGTTTGAATTAAAATATGGTTATATAAACTAATTTAAAATATTATCAAATTAAAATTGTATAGAATGAAATAATTATATTAGGAATTTAATTTGTATATACTATCAGTGTAAAAAAAATTTATACAAATATTCAATTATATATTATTATATCAGCAAAAGTGTTTAGTTCAATCACCCACTGTCTTAAAAGTCTTACAAATAGAAATATTTAATTGGATGACAGTGTAAAACTTTTTTATACTTTCAGTATATCAAAATTAATCTCTTATATAAAAAGTATAATTACAAAATTTTTAATGAGTAAATGAATTATCTTAAATAATATTTGTATAAATTCATATAATAATTTATTATTGAAAATATAATTTATTTTATAAAGATATGTACTTTTAATTTTTAAATAAGGACTAAACAACTAAAATAATAATCATTTTGTCCTCTCCCATTTCTTTAGCAGTTTAATAAAGTAATTTGAAAGACATAATCCCATAAATGTATTTTAAATAATATTTCATTACTAAAAGTATAATTTGTTTTATAAGGGCATTTACTTTTAGTTTTTAAGTGAAGATTGAACAACTCCAAAAAAAAAAAAATCATTCCATTTATGTTCCCTTCCTTTCTTCCACCGCTTAATATATTAATTTAAAAAATACTGTATAAAAACATTCCATATAGTCACTTATTATTAAAAGTATAATTTATTTTATAAGGATATATCTACAATTAATATCAAAATAAGGACTAAACAACTTAAAAAGTTATTTTGGTTTTCCTCACCCATATCATTGTTTAGCCTCATTCCAATGCCAACATTGAGTTGAAGTTTAGATCATTAATTACTAATTCTCTATAGATATCAAATTTCCAGCCATGACCACCCGCTTCATCTTCATGTCATCACAACCAATCATCTTCTCATTGAGCCTTAGACTAGTGTTAGGTTGGGGAAGATATGGGAGAGACAATGGTAGAGAGAAAGAAGCAGAGAAGGGACATGTTAAATGAAGAAATGAAAGGAAGATGGGATAGGCATTGATGGAGGTAATGGAAGTTTTTTTTTTTTTTTTTGTTATGAAGGATAATTTGGAAATTTTAAAAATTATTTGGAGGTACAAGAGACAGAAGCAATTTTAAAGTCTAGGAGGGAAAATCAATGTTATTTCCCAATTTAGATATCTAAAGTAACAAATTCAAAAATCAATAGTTTCCTATACTATTTAAAGGTTTTTAATTAGGAGTATTCAAAAATTTGTAATTCAATCATATAACTTTAATTTGTAATTGTTAAATCATTGCGGTTATAGAACTATTATAAGTTTTTAATAATAACCTACTAAATTAAGATATCTCATTAAGATATTTTCAAACTATAAAAACCGAAAAAAGTTTAATTTGAATCTCCACAATTGTTTAAATCTTAAAAACGAATCCTTATATTAGACTACTGTACAAGTTTCTAATGATACTTTAACGATAGAGACTAGATTAGAAAATTTATAAACCCAAAGAATTCAATTGTAGACTTGTACGGATCAATCTATAATAAAATAAAGAAGTCACAACTTGAATCTTGTTCGAATATCGATTTCATCTCCAGTATCTTATTTTTAATAAATTATTACATTAAAGATACTGTGTCCTACATTAGAAATTAAAAAGGAGTATTATTTGAGAAGTATTCTTAATAAGACAGTTGTTAAGGATTAGAAAATAAAATTACTATATAACATGTAAAATTTTTAAATGTACTTAACATATTAAAAATTTCTAGGTTTTATTTTTAATTTAACATTTATTTTAATAAGTCACGTTAACAAAAACCCCTTAACAGAATGTAAGACAATTATTTTCAAACATCAAGGACAGCAACTGATAGGACTATAGTATATTATTATTATTATTATTATTATTATTATACTTAATTTCAACTCAATGTTGAATGCATTTCCGCTTTTTAAAGATAAAAGGCTACGTCGAGACAGGATTCTTAACCATAATTATTACTTGTGCATTAAAAGAGAAATGATATTATGATATAATTTACCTCATATTTCAGGTCGATATATTATGTATCTATTATTGAATGGATGTGTAATTTTCATTTATATTGAATTTTATATTTATCCAATAATAAATAAGTGATATATCATTCAAAATATGAGATACTTTATATACAAATAACGCATCTACACAATCAATATCGGCGCACCCACAGCACATACGTGAAAAACACCCCAAAAAAAAAAGGTCAAAAAAGTATGCATTAGGAGGAGACTTGAAGTAAAACAATACGGTTAGTGAGCGCTGAGCGAGTGCGACAAATTTGTTATGCACAAATAACAAATATCTTTCTTTAATAGCAAAAACTAAACAAGCGGTTCAAAACAATTTGAAAGCCATAATGATTGGTCACTATTTCTTCGCAGTTATTGTTCGCATACTCTTTTTCCACACTTGCTTTACAGCTGCAGAAGATGGTATCCTTCTCAACCTCTCATTGACCAGCAACCTTGTCTTTTGTGATAAAAGCTATAGTGAAACACAAGTAGAAGGACTCAATTCCCACCACACACCGAGCAAAGAAAATGGCTGAGGCTGAGATGAAGAAGAAAGAAGAGCTGATCTTCATTCCCTCTCCGGGGATGGGCCATCTAGTTTCAGCCCTTGAACTTGCACAGCTCCTAACCAACCGTGCTAATCACCTCTCCATCACAGTCCTTTCCATGAAGCTCCCACTCACTCCCTATGCAGATTCATACATAAGGTCAGTTATAGCCTCACAACCTCAAATCAAACTCATTGATCTCCCTGAAGTAGAACCACCTCCACAGGAGCTACTACTCAAATCTATAGAGCACTACATCTTGACCTTCATGGAGAGCCTCATACCCCATGTCAAGGCCACTATTCAAAGCATTTTATCATCTTATCCTAACTCTGATCCGAATCCAGTTGTTGGGTTGGTCCTAGATTTCTTCTGTCTGTCCATGACTGATGTGGGAAAGGAACTGGGTATCCCCTCTTATTTGTTTATGACATCAAATGTGGGGTTTGTTGGTCTCGAGGTTTCCCTTCTGGAACGTCAAATTGATGATGTGTTCAATGAATCTGATCCTGACTTGTTGATTCCATGTTTCTCCAATCTAGTTCCTTCAAGGGTTTTACCTGATCCTGCATTTAACAGGGATGGTGGATATGTTGCCTATTACAAGCTTGCTCAGAGGTTCAGAGACACCAAAGGGATCATTGTTAATACCTTTTCAGAGCTGGAGCAGTATGCTATTGATGCATTATCTGATGGCAAAATTCCTCCTATATATGCTGTTGGTCCTTTGATTGACCTCAAAGGTCGCCATAACCCAAATTTAGATCAAGCCCAGCATGACAAAATATTGAAATGGCTTGATGAGCAGCCACCTTCCTCTGTTGTCCTTCTGTGTTTTGGGAGTATGGGAAGCTTTGGTCCATCTCAAACAAGAGAAATAGCACTGGCACTTCAGCGTAGTGGAAGTAGGTTCTTGTGGGCTATGCGTTCTCCACCAACCTCAGACAATGCAGATAGAACCTTACCAGAAGGGTTCTTAGAATGGATGGAATTGGAAGGTAGAGGAATGATATGTGGGTGGGCACCCCAGGTGGAGGTTCTAGCCCACAAAGCCATTGGTGGGTTTGTATCACACTGTGGATGGAACTCTATTTTGGAAAGCCTGTGGTTTGGAGTGCCAATATTGACATGGCCCATCTATGCAGAGCAACAGCTGAATGCTTTTGGGATGGTGAAGGAGTTTGGATTAGCAGTGGAGCTGAGACTGGATCATAGAAGAGGCAGTGATGTTGTAATGGCAGATGAGATAGAGAAAGGGCTGAAACACTTGATGGACAGAGATAACGTTGTGCACAAGAAGGTGCAAGAGATGAAAGACAAGGCCAGGAAAGCTGTCAACAGTGGCGGGTCTTCTTTCATTTCTGTTGGAGAACTTATTGATGATATGATAGGCAACAACTGATAATTATTGTTGTGTTCCATAGATGGAGTTGCACCTTTCTTAGAATCAAATGAATAAATAAGTCAAATAGACTATGGCTTGTCTAAACCATTGCTGACTGAATATAAGTTGAAAACTATAATTGTGGTTTGTGGATCAAGAATTACTTGAGCAACTGTTACTATTCTTTCTATTCTGTTCAACTTTTCAATACGATACCTGAAAAAAGCATGTGAGTGCGCCTGTTTCTTTCTTCTAATAGTGTTACGAAATGGGTAACCCTGCTCTCTTTCAACCCGCTCTGTCTAAGAAAAGCTAATAAATCATCATTGAACGTTGAAGATATGACATGCTTTTGAACTGTACTGAAATAAATTTATTATCACCGAGCTAAAGTTAATCGTGCAAATATTTTTTTGAACTTTATGACTATATTATCGCTCCTCTGAAAGACTCATAATTTTGAAAAGAAAAATTTGTTCGACTCGATTCAAAGAAGGTTGAGTCTCACCTGCTCCTTGATTAGTTATGGATCGTGTTGGTCCGGCTAATTTAACGGTAGATGAAAAAGGTGTATTGATGTACTCTTTTTTACGTGATATATTATAATATTTTTAGAATTATATAAATAAAAATTAATTAAGTCAGAAAATGATTAAATTTTTACTTCTGTAACACTTAAAAATATCAAATTTTGTCTGTATGACACTTAAAAATTTTCAGTTAATTTTATAATCTCATAAAAAGTGATCAGATTTTATCTGCACAATATTTTTTGTATTTCAAAAATGACTAGATTTTTATTTCTGTAACACTAAAAAATATCAAATTTTATCTGTGTGATACTTAAAAACTTACAATTAACTTCAGGATCTCACAGAAAAAATTTGATAATTTCCAAAATATATTTAACTTTTTTTTTAATCTGACTAAACCAAAAAAATTACAATACACCATGTAAAAAAATGCATATGAATACATCCTTTTAATCAACTATTAGATTTCCAAGACCAGCTTGGTCCTTGTTAAAAACTCCCCAAGTTAGAAAAATCCTTCAAACAAACCTGCTGCATGAATGAGTGGATCGGTTCAAAAAACCACCCAAACCCACCCAACCCAACTCATCGAACACCCTTACTTGCTAAGTTTGTTTTGGCTTTTATTCTTATTTGTCCTATCCTTTTGGGTACTTCAATCCATGTGTGCTTGGGGATTTGTCAAACAAGACATGTTAATACTTCTTTGCTGGATAAATTAGTTTAGAGCATGATTCATGATGAATAAAAATTGGGGGTGTATGTTCTTTAATACAAATACTAGAATAAATAAAAATTACATTAGAGTTTTCTTGTACACCTTCTTCTTCACTTATTTGGAAAGGCATGTGGAGAGCTTTTAATATTTTGAAGGATGGTATTTGAATATGATTATATGATGTCTTAAAATTATAGGTCTAACTCTATTTCAAAAACTAGCATAGAGAGAAAAGAATGCCCAAGTGTTCATAAAGATTCTCTTAGTCATATTCTTAAATAATATGGGACTTACCACACCCTTTGATGCCTAGAACTAGACATTTAGAGCGTAAAGTTTGCACAACTGGATATCGTGGCCAATATCAATCACGAGAGTTCTTGCTTCTTCTTTGCTGGCAATGAACCTAAGATGAGGCACATTAATGAGGGCAGAGACAAATCTAAAAGGGGGCAAAATCAATATTTAAATTAGACAAGTTCTACCATTAGACAAGTTTTGTACCGAACATCCCATCTTACAGACACACCTTAGTTAAAATCAAAATTTAAATTTAGATGGGGAATTGCATTGACCTCTCTTGAGCTCTATTGAAAATACATGTATCCCTTACTAGATTTTAATATTACACTTGCCTTCTTTAATTGTTTAAAAGTCATTAGAATGGCACCCCTTACCTTTAGTAGCACTTGAGTTGCAGATGACTAAAACATATGAAATGATTTCATACCCTTCATTATTTTTTCAATTATACTTGAATGTCACTCCTCTTGACCCCATTCAACCTCCATTCTCGCCATCTTCTTCCACCAACTTCAACCACCAAATTTCAACTGCCCAAATTGTTATGTGTTGTTCACAATTGTTATGTTCACATTCAAACACACAAAAACCACAAAACCAAAACAAAAATTAAACTCAAAAGGACATACTGAAAATCAAAAATAGATTCTTGTTGCACACAAAACCAAGGACCTGAAACACCAACCCATGACACAATAGAGCACCTTCTACCACATCAAACAACCTATCCTTTAACAGACTACAACCCACAACCACACGCCCACCACTGTCATCACCACTGTGCATCACCATTGTACGCAGAAGTTTCTAAGAAAGAAATGTTTTGTACGAAATGGGTATTCTTAAAAATTGGTTTAAACTGAAATTCAAGAGTGGTGGGAACTAAACTTTTTAAGCTTCTTGTTGATAGGAGCAGAAAAAGTGGAAGTGCTATTGCTTCCCTTGTTAGAGTTGGATTCCATGTTGGGTTTCTCTAACTGTAGGTTCCTCATCCACTGTTTGAAACTATGTTTTTGGTTCATCAGAAGTGGCATGTGCAGAGAGTGTGCCGTGAACCAAAGAGTGAGAGAACAAGCTGTTTCTTATGTTGAAATGGTAGAATGGAACCTAGGAAGGCAACGATTGGTCGAAGGGGGTGAGAACAAAGTGTTCATTATTTAGAGTTTCAAGTTTTGATTTAGGTGGTGACTAGATTTTGGTTTGGAATCATTTGGGGTGTGGGTGTAGGTACGAGAAGAGAAGGTTATGAAGGTGGGTGGACAGAGGGGTTGGATGACATTTGGCAAAAATAGAGTAAGTAATAAAGGGTAAAATAGTCATTTATGTGTTTTTGAATTTTTTTAAAATTTAGATATTTAGGTCAAAGGAGGTTAGTACATTATTCTTAAACAAATTAAGAAAGTCAAATGTCAACTTAAAATCTAAAGGGTTTAAGTTTAATATTGATGAGACTCATGGGAATTTAATGTAATTTATCCCAACCTAAATTAAGAGATCTCACTAAGATATTTTCAAACTATTTAAATTTTAAAAATGAATCCTTATATTTAGGGGTGTTCATGGGTAGGGTTGGGTTGGGTTTGGGGAGCTGTTTCGACCTAAACCATTCATTCAATCACAGTGGATTAGGTTGAGTCAAACCTATAAGTCCAATATACATTAAAAAAAAAATTCTGTTAAAATATGTCAAAATACATAATTGAATACATGTCTCTTGACAAACAAAGTAATGATATTATAAGTCTCAATATACGTAAATTTAAAAGAGCATACATAAGTTCAAAAAAACATCCATAAATTCTAAAAACTTTCAAGAAAGCATACAAGTCGTAAAAGCTTTCTAGAAAGCATACATAAATCCTAATTTCTGATAGCTTTTCAAAAAGCATGGATAAGTTCTAAAGGTTCAACAAATTACATGAGCCATTTGAAGTTATTGTCATCATATATAGCATATAAATTGACACAATCATTTACTTCACTCTCAATTTTTTCAATATATTTATTCTCATCTAAATGATCCATCGGATTCTTATCGTAATGATTAGTTAGATGTTGTGTTTGCTTCTCATCTCTATTCTCTTTGGTCACTTTTTCAATGTGACCACAATACTTACACATAAATATTATTGAAACTATGGAAAAGTCAGGGAAAAGCAATCTAAAATGTCAAAACAAAAACTATAGATACGGTAACTTTTGTTGGAAGAGTAACTCTTGTTGAAAGCTAAATATAATGAGTCAAAAAAATTGCAATTTTTACACAAGTTGAAGACACCTAAAAAAAATTGATTGGGATGGGTTGACTTGGGTTATGTGGATTGAAAATTTCTACCCATAACCCAATCTATATCTTATGGGTTAGAAAGTTTTCAACCTAACCCAACCTAATCCAATCTGTAGACTCAACTCATCACATATTTTGTGAGTTGGGTTGGAAAAAAAACTGGCAGATTCGTAGGTTGGTCCAACTCAATGGAGGCCCCTGCTTATATTAGAGTGCTGTACAAGTTTCTAGCGATACTTTAATGATAGAGACTATATTAGAAAGTTTATAAACCCCAAGAATTCAATTATAGATTTGTACAGATCGATCTATAATTAAAAAAACAAAATTACAACTTTGAATCTTTTGTTTGAATATCAATTTCATCTCCAGTATCTTATTTTTAATAAATTATTACATGTAAAGATACTCCAGTATCTTATTTTTAATAAATTATTACATGTAAAGATACTGTATCCTACATTAGAAATTAAAAAGGACTTTTGTTGAGAAGTGTTCTTAATAAGACACTTGTTAATGATTTTAAAAATAAAATAATTATATAAAATGTAAAATTTTTAAATGTATTTAACATATTAAAAATTTCTAGGTTTAATTTTTAATTTAATATTTTTTTTAATAAGTCACGCTAACAAAAACGCCTTAGCAAAATGTACGACAATTATTTTCAAACGTCAAGGACAGCAGCTGATAGGAGTATATTATATTATTATTATCATGCATAATTTCAACTCCATGTTGAATGCATTTATGCTTTTTTAAACGTAAAAGGTTATGTCGAGACAGTTTTCTTTACCAAAATTGTTATTTGTACATTCTATACCGACGCACCCTATGTATCAAAAAACAAATATCGACGCACTCACTACACATTTGTGAAAAACACCAAAAAAACAAAAGAAAAACAAAGTATGCATTAGGGGGAGATTAGAAGAAAAACCATACGGTTAGTGGGGAGTGCGACAGATTTGCTATGTACAAACAACAAATATCTTACTTAAATAGCAAAAGCTAATTAAGCAAGCATTTCAAAATAATTGGAAAGCCATAATGATTGGTGACTATTTCTTTGCTGGTATTATTCGCATAATCTTTTTCCATACTTGCTTAACAGCTGTGGAAGACGGTATCGTTCTCATTCACCAGCTACCTTGGCTTATGTGATAAAAGCTAAAGTGAAACACAAGTAGAAGAACTCAATTCTCACCACACATAGAGCAAAGAAAATGGCTGAGACTGAGATGAAGAAGAAAGCAGAGCTGATCTTCATTCCCTCTCCGGGGATTGGTCATCTAGTTTCAGCCCTTGAACTTGCACAGCTCCTAATCAACCGTGCTAATCACCTCTCCATCACAGTCCTTTCCATCAAGCTCCCATTAACTCCCTTTGCAGATTCATACATAAGGTCAGTTATAGCCTCACAACCTCAAATCAAACTCATTGATCTCCCTGAAGTAGAACCACCTCCACAGGAGCTACTACTCAAATCTCCAGAACACTACATCTTGACCTTCATGGAGAGCCTCATACCCCATGTCAAGGCCACTATGCAAAGCATTTTATCATCTTATCCTAACTCTGATCCAAATCCAGTTGTTGGGTTGGTCCTAGATTTCTTCTGTCTGTCCATGATTGATGTGGGAAAGGAACTGGGTATCCCTTCTTATATGTTTATGACATCAAATGTTGCGCTTGTGGGCCTGGAGTTTTCCCTTCTGGAACGTCAAATTGATGATGTGTTCAATGAATCTGATCCTGACTTGTTGATTCCAGGTATCTCCTGTCTAGTTCCTTCAAATGTTTTACCTGATCCTGCATTTAACAGGGATGGTGGATATGTTGCCTATTACAAGCTTGCTCAAAGGTTCAGAGACACCAAAGGGATCATTGTTAATACTTTTTCAGAGTTGGAGCAGTATGCTATTGACGCATTATCTGATGGCCAAAATCCTCCTTTCTATGCTGTTGGTCCCTTGATTGACCTCAAAGGTCTACCTAACCCAAATATAGACCAAGCACAACATGACAGAATATTGAAATGGCTAGATGATCAACCACCTTCCTCTGTTGTCTTTCTGTGTTTTGGGAGCATGGGAAGCTTTGGTCCATCTCAAACAAGAGAAATAGCACTGGCACTTCAGCGTAATGGAGTTAGGTTCTTGTGGGCTTTGCGCTCTCCACCAACCTCAGACAACGTAGATAGAACCTTACCAGAAGGGTTCTTAGAATGGATGGAATTGGAAGGAAAAGGAATGCTATGTGGGTGGGCACCCCAGGTGGAGGTTCTAGCCCACAAAGCCATTGGTGGGTTTGTATCACATTGTGGGTGGAACTCTATTTTGGAGAGCTTGTGGTTTGGGGTGCCAATATTGACATGGCCTATCTATGCAGAACAACAGCTGAATGCTTTTAGGATGGTGAAGGAATTTGGATTGGCAGTGGAGCTAAACCTAGATTATAGAACTGGTAGTGATCTTGTAATGGCAGATGAGATAGAGGAAGGGCTTAAACACCTGATGGACAGAGATAATATGGTGCACAAGAAGGTGCAAGAGATGAAAGAGAAGGCCAGGAAAGCTGTTGGTACCGGTGGGTCTTCTTTCATTTCTGTTGGAGAACTTATTGATGATATGATAAGCCGCAAGTGATAACTATTGTTGTGTTCTATAGATGAAGTTGCACCTTTCTTATAATCAAATGAATATGTAAGTCAAATAAACTATAGCCAGTCCAAGCCATTGCTGACTGACTATAAGATTATAAGTCTAGAACTGTAATTGTTGCGGTTCGCGGATAAAGATTTGCTTGAGCAACTGTTACTATTCTTTATATTCTATTCAAGTTTTCAATACGATACCTGAAAATACGTGTGAGTGTGCCTGCTTCTTTTTCCTGATAGTGTCAAGAAATGAGTAACCCTGCCCTATTTCAACCCGCCCTTTCTAAGAAAAGCTAATAAATCATCATTGAACGTAAACATAAGAGATGCTTTCTAAGTGTACTGATATAAATTTATTATCACTGAGTTATGAGTGGATTATCGCTCCTCTGAAAGACTCATACAGCGAGAAAGTGAACCGAATTCTTAAATAAAGAAATGAATGAACTCTACCAAAATCTGAGATAATAAACTTCATTCAAAGTTCTCTTCGTCTTACCCTCATTTTCCCCAGATCAATGAAGAAGGGAGAAGTCAGTTGATTCTTTCGAAAAACCGGAGTGAAGCGCCATGCCGGGGTGGGGGAATGCAAAAGAAACGGCTCCCAAAAAAGAAATTGGGGGTTCCCGATGCTTCTCCACGTCCAACGAGGTGCGCCAACCTCGAGATGCTTTACTCCTAACCCCACAAGGTTCCGAGACGGAGCTTAACCCAAGTCTCAATTAAGAACGGTGATGATCTACATTTCACACAATGCACGATTCCATGGATAGTTTCATTCGACATCATGATGGAAGACATAATTTACAATCATCATAATTTACAATCATCGGCTTTGATCGTGCCACCGGGCATTTTAATATGTCCAAGAAGTTATTGAAACGTTTTAGAAAGGGTTTGACGCATTAATTATAGTTTTCAGTATCTGAAAACAACCTCAAGTCAGTGTAAAACGGGGAAAAATCAAAGGAGAAAAATTTAACTCCCTGTTAAGCATAAAACACCATAATATAATATTTGTAGTCAAAAGTTTGCATTTTGTAAACCAGAACTGTAAAAACTTTTGTATGCCTTTTTTCGGTCTCAACCAAAAGGGAGCTTTGGCAGGCCAGAGCTTTCACTATTTGCTAGCCTGTAGAAAAACTGAAAAGATAAGAGCTTCAATAATAGATATAAACCAGTTATGTTAAGTTCATGCTGCATTTGCATTGGTAGTTGGAGACGTTTGAGCCAAACAAAATATTTATCAAACTCACCACAACAAAAGGAAAATTATCACTGCTCTCAGAGCACAGTGGGAGTAATCATGTGACAAACAAAATGACCTTGTTCAACTAACTCCAATACTCATTTCTCTCCATGACAAAGCACTGACATCCCCATATCCCGTGCCCCAAATATTGCGCCTACCTTCTTGACCTTTTCTCCTCTCTCCTATCAAAATCATTTCTTACCTTTGACTCTAATCGATGAGAATCATTTCTATATGATCTATTATCTTGCCTCCTATCATAGTCTTCTCTTGACCTTGGTGCATAACCTTCTTCATTGTGCTTTCTTGATCTCCTTTCTTCCCTGTTATCATGAGCTTCTCTTGACCTACTTCCAAAATCATTGTCATCCTGCCTCCTGGATCTTTTATCTTCCCTTGTATCAGAATCTCTAGACTTGTGGTCAAACTCAACATCATCTAGCTTTGTTGACCTCTTGTCTTCCCTTTTATGATGATCTCTAGGTTCAGGTTCCATATCATCATAATCATTCCTTCTAGATCGTTTCTCTTCTCTCCTATATCGATCTTCTCTTGACCTATGTTCAGACTCATCATCTTCATGCCCTCTTGATCTCTTTTCATCTCTTCTACTGTTATTTTCTCTTCCCTCAAATTTATCATCATCTTCTTGCCTTCTTGACCTCTTTTCATCTCTTCTGCTGTTATTTTCTCTTGCCTCAAATCTATCATCATCATCATGCCGCCGCAACGTCTCCTCTCTTCTCTCACTTCTCTTGGATTGGCTGTCTGATCCCATCTCATTGTCATGGGCTCTGGAGCGTGAATCTCTGTCTCTAATTTCTGGAATACGATTTGACTGGTTGTTGCCAGATCTTCTCTCTTTTTTGGGACCCTCAAATTTGTCATGACCCCACTTTGAACTGTCATCCTCATGGCCCCAGCCGGTGTTTGCAGCTCTCTGGATAAAGACAGCAAAGACAGTCAAGAACTTGAAAACATAAAACAGTAGCAGGACAAATTCATATCTGCATGTAAGAAGATTTTGTCCCATAACTCAGCAACTTATAACACAAACAACATCAAAAGCTCAACTATATGCAAAGCAAAAGGAGATTGTGATTTTGGGAGTAGAAGGGAAAATAAGGTTCTCTGGTGTTGATTCCAAAATTTTTTATAGTCAGTTTCATCATTCACAAATTTAATGAGACAAGCTTGTCTCCTTGCCTTCCTTGCGGGCTTCTGCCCATGGGTTTTTTTATAGGTGTTTTAGGTCTGACATGCAAAGGGACTAGGTTACTCTATTGAATTGATGCTTTTTTCTTCTTTTTCTTTCCTCCATAGTTTCTTTGTAGCCTAGGTGGATTTCAGATCCTCCAGTTTTGTTTTCTCTCCTTCGTTAATGAATTTTTTTCCCCATAAAATAAGAAATTCATTCCAACAGAAAGAAGATACATACAATGAGTTTGGAGGGTAAAGGATCCTCCTTTATGCAAAAGGAAATACAAAGAAAAGCCAAAATATCAATGGAGTAAAGTTGCCCAATCCCTAAGCATAGGAGGGAAAAAAGATGAACTCACGAATTAATCTATCATCTAAAAAAATGCTCAGTCATTCACAGAGATAGTACGAAAAATAAAACCTGACAGCAAACCCAGCAAGCGGCAAGCAAAATCAAATATCTGATGTTCTTTATAGAAATTGAAAGAGAAAACATAACCACAAATATGTGACAAGATGGCGAGAGAGATCAAGCACAAGCAACAAGAATGACAAAACAAAGTTGAAGGTCAGTGCTTGCTGAAGTCAGTGGCTGACTAGAGCAGCAGAGCTGTTTAGTGTTGTCAGAGCTGCCGTGTTCGGTGACAGGCAGGGTTGGAGATTCAATCACTCAGAGTTAAAGTTGAGAAGAAGAGGGAAAGTTCGTTTTACTTGAGAAGACAAGACCTAAGTTTTTTCAGATAAAAATTTCTTAAAGAAAAAAGAAGAATTCATTAAAAAAGGAAAGACTTGAGAGTATCAGAGAACAAGAAGATGAGAACCACGAATCCTCCTAAGGCTACAAAGAAAACAACAAAGAAAATAGAGAAAAATAAAAAAGCATATATACATCAACTAAACAATGAAAGCCAGTCCCAGTCCCTTTGCGAGATGCGAGTCTAAACCCTTGAGCTTCAATAAAGCTAAGAAGACAAGCCTGTCATGTGTCATTAAGGTTTTAGCATCAAACTATGAAATGATCAACACAGAATCTTATCCCAGCCATACATGTAAGCAACCTGAGCAAAAAATTAAAATTCAACTCTGGGTGCAATCATGTTAGACATCCAATACCACAATTCCACTCCAATGATATTGAAGTATCAAAGAACAATATATGAGTCGAATAAGCCAAAAAACACTGCATATGAAACACTCTGATTATGTTTTATAAAATCACCCCTTAACTAAAGTTTTCCAGATTAATTCAGACGAGTAATTAGAACTAGTATATACATAATTTAAGAAAAAAAGAAAATATAGAGTGCATTGTGGCATTATGCTTAACTTACTTGCTCATCATGAGAAAATTTGCAGGAAGCTCCTCGAGTACATTCACCTCTTTGGAAAGCTCGACAAACACCACGGGCCTCCCTTTTCTGCCGCTCTGTCTCTTCATCTTCTTCTTCCTTCTTCTTATACTTATCAACATGATCCACCCTAATAATTCTGCCTAAAATCTGTGCTCCATTCAGATTATCTGACAGAGAGAAGAAAAAAAAAAAATTATACATCAATTCACCATTAAAACAACAACAACAACAACGACTAAGCCTTTTTCCACTAGCTGCTATGTGACGAGTCATTAAAATCTAAGTGCTTTTTAATCCACCATTGAAAAATAAAAATTAAATTAAAAAATAAAAATAAAAACAAGCTTTATAGGATAGAGACGAACCAACAGCAAGATTTGTGCTCCGTTGATCTTCATATGCAAGGAAGGCAAAACCCTTGGATTTTCCAGTACCTTTGTCCCTAACGAGATTAACATCCACAACTTCCCCATACCTGAGGCGTCACCAAAACCATCAAGAGTTTATCATTTTTCACATAAAAAAAAATAATAAATCAAAATTAAAATTACAAAGTTATATAATAATAATAATAATAATAATAATAAAAAAGAAACAGAAGTGGAATTGAGAAAAAAAAACGTACTGAGCGAAAACGGCGAGGAGGTCGCCCTCGGTGAGGTCGAAGGGGATGCCGCCGACGAAGACGTAAGCGGAGTCTTTGTACTTGGCGTGCCAGGAAGCTTCCTCGCCGATGCCGAGTGAGGCTTCTTTGGAATTGATGCTCTGAATGCGCTTCACTAGGGTTAGGGGATTCATGACTCTCTCTCTCTCCCTCTCTCTCAGCTCGCAACAGCGGAAGGGCGGAGTGTGAGCGAGTTAGGGCAGAAGCTGTGATGACATTGACTCAGAAGGAATTGGGGGAGGTCGTTTAAGTTGAGCTGTCCCCACTAGAATGAAATCCGAACTCCCGAAGCGGAATGGAATGGGTAGTGGGAAAATAATTGTAGATGCTTCGAGCCGGTTCTCACCGGTTCAACCACTTTCGCAGTTTTTCTGTTCGGCCGAGTGACTGTTGCCACTAACAAAATTTTATATAAATTTAATTTAAATACATTAATAATAAAAAATAGTAAAAAATATAAATTTATATAAATAATTATCTATTATAATAAAATAATTATCATGATTTTTCTATTGATTGATAATATAAAACAATTTTATTGTTTATGATTTCTCTATTAATTGATAATATAAAACAGTTTTATATGTCAGTGCATATCAATTAAACTCATTTTATATTAAGTTCATTAAATTAAGAAAAAATATTTAATTTCCATGTAAGAAAAAAATATTTAATTTATAATTTTTTTTAAGTAACAAAAATTATATAAAATAACTGTTGAAATATATATCTATTATGAGTTTAATTGATATGTACTAACAGTCTGACAATGTAAAATAATTTTATATTATCAACCAATAAAAATGCTGGAAAGTGAGAAATTATGGTAGACCCCTCATTATAATGGATAATTATTTGTATGAATTAATACCTTTTACTATTTTTTTTATTGACAGTGTAAAATAGTTTTACATTACTGATGTATTTAAATTAAATTTATTTATTATTATGACAATAAAAATAGTTCAAAAACTGAATTGAATTTTTATTTAACATGACTTTTTAAGACATAATATTTTTTATATTTTTATATTGTAATGTTCTCTAAAAAATTATGAGGAGAAAATTTGATACAGTTTTGTTAAAAATATCAAATTTTGAATTCAAAACAAATTTTAATAATGTTAACACGTGAAATAGTCATATTTTTTGAGAATTCTTCGAAAAGACTTCAAATTGCCTTAATTTAATAAGGTTCAAATTTATATTAAATAAGTTAATTATAAATTCATAAAATACTTAATTGTCACATAAAATATTAAAAATTAAGAATGATAATAAGAAATAAAATTAGGAGTTATAAGAAAAATATTTTTTAAAAAAATTGATTTGAGTAAGGAAATAAATTAAAGTATGCTAGAGAAATTAAATAAAAATTAATTAAATAAAAGTGGCAGTATACACATACGAATGACAATGAACCCTTCCTATAAGTATAAAAAATATTATATCTTAAAATAAATGTGAAGCAAAATTTCGCCTCAGCCTCTAAACTCTTTTCATTATCATAATAATAAATATAGATCACATCTAAATTGTTTTATTTAATTTTTTCTTTGCTTCTTAAGAAAATTAATATATTGTATTTTATTAAAAAAACCATAAAGTTAAATATTTTTCTTAATTTAATTATGCAAGAAAAGAAAACAACATTTCAAAGAAATTAATATAAAAGTTTATTGGAGTAGAAGTAACGATGAATATAAAGTCCCATTTATAGATTAAACTTTTTTGGCAGCTGATTTCAGGTAGTTCCAAGTTGTGCTCATCTGCTCAATATAAGTTATCGTCATGGGGGTTACTTTTGCATAAGCCCTCAAAGAGGGATTCCACAGATTTTTATTTGTTCTTGCTAACTGTGTATACATATGATTTACTAAAACTGCATTTAATGTTGTTGCAAATGATGCAGGCCCTAAAGGCTAAAATAAAATAGCACAGATCTTTCTTCAAATGCCTGTCAACAGGTTTTTTTCTATACCTGCATGTCAGCATAATTGCATACATTAAACTACCAGAAAAAAAGTAGCCCTTGCATACTTCTAATGCCTAAAGTATGGCAGCTACTAATGTTTATGTTTCTTAAGTATACAAAAAGAATAGTTGCTTATCACCAAATGCACTGAGTACCTTGGTAACAATTAGGTGCTAACTGAACTTACTCAATTCTATTTACTTTTGCACTGACCCACTGTTCCCCTTCTGCCTATATAAAGGTAAATTATAATGTGTATATCACATGTATCCAAAAAAATTTTAAAAAAAAAAAGTGTACATCACATTGCTATTGAGCCTATTGAGCTACCACTGAGTAACTTCCAAATATCCCAATAATTTAATTGACTCAAGCTCCACAAAAATTCGCGAGGGAAGAAAAGACCACCAAAATCACACCAACCATGCACTACGCTCTAAGCTTAACAAACTCAAGCTCCAATTCCATGATGATTCTTTAAAATTTGAAATGCTTAACTGGACCTAACACCCATATACTAGAACATATCAACATAGAAATTTATTAAAAAAGAAATAGTTAAATTTACTAAAATTGCTATCCTTACCAATTTAAAATAGACATTAGTAGTGAGTTTCAATTGTAGATTCAATTCACCGAGACATCAATCATTCTCCTCCTGTTTTGCCTTGCTTTGAGGATTTAAATCAATTAATAGGCCGACAGAACTACATAATGCAACCGGATGGAAATGAAAACGGTATATGCTCTTATTTTAGAGCCAAACCAACACCTTGTATATCATTATAACAAAACTACAAATCTGAAAGTGATATGGCATTGGTGAAATAGGAATTCATTCGTTTGCTTCTAACCACACAGTAAAATAGAAAAGAGCTAAGAAGAATCCAGATGATTTTGAAACAAGCAAAGAGTAACTTAAAAACAAAACTACAATGAGCAGAATCATACAAAGTCCTAAATTTAAATATGCTCTTCCACATGTCCCGTGAATCTTGCTTCAGCTAGGTTCAACTGACATGTAACAAGTTTCTGAAAGGAGAATTAAAGCTAATCACGACAACTTCAACATTCATAATATACTATAAGAAGTAAGAACCATGATGATTGTCTCAATACCTTCGAATATGATAAAGATATTGTTCATAAACAACAGTGAAATAAATACAATATATACTAAGCCCCGTTATTAATCGTGCAGACCACTGTCATCTAAACAATCCTAAAGAAGCCTCTCACCCAGCAGATGAAGCAGCAGCACACCACAACATGGCCATCTTTTATTCAGAACATTGATCCTCAAAAACCAACCGAAGAACCCAGCTCTCCACATTCAGAAAATGATATCCTCATCTTTCTCAGTTGCCGCAGACAAGAAGTCAATAGTCGAATTCACCGAGATACCTTTCTGCAATGCGATCTTCTCAGCAACCTGTTCCTCGGCGTACCTCTTGGCAGACTGCATCTGCCTCTCAATTTCCCTCTTCTTATACCCTTGGATCTTCTTCAACCTAAAGAAATCCTCTCTTTCTAGCTCATCCAACTCTCCCTTAATGTAATTAATGGTATTCTCCAACCTAGGCTTCACCACATTCTCTAGAGCATTAACTCTCCGGTTCGTGGTCTTGATAGCCTCATCAAGCGTGAGAAAGGATGTCTGCAGGGAAGCAAGCTCCACAAGGACCTCAATTGCCTTGATGTATGCAGTGCGGCATTGCTGCACCTGCTGGCCACCCCGGGCCAACCCAGTGAGGTCATTCTTGTTGACCTCGCCATCGCTGGTGTGCTCGAACTTGGGGAGCTTAACTCCAGCGACATTCTCCTGGCGGGAGCGGACCCGGAGGGAAGCTTCCCGAACATTCTCGAGGACAACATGCTTGATGTTGTCACCAGCTACATACTTGGCTTCAGTTAGTGCAAAAGAAGAGGTCTTCATGATATCCCCCATTGACTCCTTGGTGGACACGATCTTCTTCAGGATCTGCCTGAACTGCACGGTGAGGGCATCGCTCTTCTTCTTCAGGAGCGCATGCCCGCGCGTGGCTCCTACCAAACGAGCCTTCACCACTCCCAGCATCGTCACTGTGGGGACCACATTCAGACGCTGTGTTTGCCCCGACATCTTGCTTCTTCCTTCTTGCTTTCTCCTCACACAAGCTCTAATTCATCCCCTGTGACTGTGCAGATTATAGCATCGTTACTAGACTGATCATCATTCAGGTCAGGCTAAATAAAAAGTGCTCAGATTTCCACATTCCTCCAATCCCAATCCCTCCTTTGCATCATTTGCTCAGTTTAATTAGTTTCATTAACCTCAAAGGACCATTTCTGAGAATTAAAAATCAAGATGGAAATCAAGCAGCACAATCCAATGATCCCCAATTTGGATAACAACAAACCCCAAGTCATTATTTTATATCATTCAAATATCACCAACTCAGTTTTATTAGTTATTAGAGGGATCCACGATTCTTGGTTCATCAACTAAACCAACTTCGACACCATCAACAAAAAAAGATAATAATAAACCAAAAAAACACGTTGAATAACAAAATGCAGCAATATCAGGCCAAAATAACTCATCACCAAACACAATAACACATGATTTCAATAAACAAAACAGAAAAGGGGGGAAAAAAGGGCAACGGAAGAGAAGAAGGGAAAAAGAGACTTACGAAATGGAAGTTCTTAGATCCAGTGAAAATGAAATGTTGGCGAGCTACAGCAAATCAGTGATGAAAGTTTGAGCTTGAATTTGAGAATTGGGATTCGGTTTTTGAGGTTTGAAACGAAAGTACGAAACTACGAAAGTGAGGAAGTGTTTCCTCGTGGATGCGTGTGTGTGTTTTTTTTTTCACTGAGAGATTCATTTTTTATTTTTTTTAGATAAAAAAATTCATGAAAAATAAAAAACAATAACATGGGCTGGCCCATGGATAAAACCCACTAATGGAGTGGGCTGGCCCAATTATCTTTTTCCGTCTAAGAATTATTTAGTTAAATAAACTGCTTGCTTTCTGACAAAAAAAAAAAAACGAAAAATGAACAGCAAGCTTATTATCATATGATTGCATTTGTTGTAAGTTCCTAACATGATGTGACGCAGAGGAAGAAAATATTGATCCTATAGTGAGGTAAGTCACTATAAATCCGAAATACAATAATTTCTACATGGTTCTAGTCGTTCGGCCACCACATGGAAAAAGGATCAGAAAATGACATATCCACACTTTTCCATTCTATCCTGCAGAAAACATACACTGCAATACCTATTCGTTAAATCATTACCAAGTCGCACATAGAGGGGCGCTCTGTAGCTTAGCAAAGGGGTTTAACTTTAAATTGGAAAGAGTAATAGTTATGAGGAATTTGATTTTTCAAGCAATTATGAGGAACTTATAAGGGTTCTTAGAATAAGAGATTTTTCCTATTCTGATCCATTCATTTGTTGACACAATTATGCTTTGTGGCTCGAAATTTTGGGTTACAAAATTTGATGAAAGACAATTATGTTAAGTTATTTTTGAAATCTCCTATTTTACTGCACCCATGTATTGTTATCAAGGAAATTTAATGGCTATTATTATGATTCGTCAACATTCACACAATCACTCTGAGCCATTTAGCAATACTCTTGTTTATATATCAATCTTGTAGGTCATCTCTACTTTTTTGGTTACTCACTATCATCTCCATAAAGCTAATGTGACAACTAGTGAATGAATCAGAATAAAAGAAATTTCTTACTCCAATAATATATAAAATAAATTTAATTTATATACACTAACAATATAAATTTACTGACAATATAAATTTTTTTTATATTGTCATCTAATCATATACTGTCGCATAAACAAACATGCTTAATTTTCACCCCATTACTTTAAAAATCATACAAATAAGATAATTGTTAAATCCTATAAAACTTTCTCAGTAGTTATTTACTTTTTATGAAGTTGGAGTAGTATTGACCACACATAGTTGGTCAAATCCCTACCATTAAGTTGACCGTTATACTACAAGCTAGTCATAATAGTTGTAAGATGTAGTAGAGTTGGTTAGTGTTCGGAGTCTATATACCCTGGTGGCTATCTAATCTAATTTGAGTTATATCCATTCATTATGGAAATAGGGTTTTCTTAGTATTAATTTTCTTTATTTGTGTGCACAAGATATAGATACAAAACTTTATTTAACAAAAGTAAGCATCAAACTATTTGAATTAAGCAAGTATTAATTGAGTAATGCTTTAAAAATAAGATCAAATCAATCCATAAATTGGTTAAACTATGAATCAATTATATTTTTTATTTAAGCATTTTTTATTCAATTTTAGTCTAATTATAATTTAATTTTATATTTAACTAATATATTAGTTAAATCATTAATAAAAAATCTTACCAATTTAATTTCGAATTCAACTTTTAAAATATTGGTTTTTCTCGTCGTGAAAATTCATTTCACCAAACAAAATATTGGTTTTGAGCGAGTCGTTCAATCAGCATAAGGGCGATGATCTAAAACACTTGCGCTTAAAACATAAAAGGTCGAGTGTTTCATGCCGAGAATGAATGTCATGTTACTTGAGATATGTGAACCTAGCATGTGATAATAGCAATTTTCTTTATGCATAAAACAATTAGAGATTCTTGCATAGACATAATTTACACAAGTTATGTAAATTAAGTAGATAAATAATTTACACATTATCCTTATGAATGTAAAATTATTTAAAACAGATTTGTGCAATTAATTATTTAATGTAAGAAAACTTCTTGGATAAATACAAGTTTAACAACTCAAATTTAAACACACTTACAATAAAGTTGGCGGGACCTACTTTTATTGTGAGTGTATCTAAATATAAAATATTACATTAGTGCTTATGCATTCTTAGCAAAAAGAAAAAAAAAAATAAAAGAATTATACCTATACAAGAATCTCTCTTAATGTAAAACAATGATGTGCCATGCGTTATCAAATTAGTTTACCAAACTTATGTAGATTAAATTTATACATTCAGAGGCTTAACATTTTTTTTTAATGAGAATTAGTTTCCAAATTATAGTGGGAGATGTAATCCAAGACTTTTTTGCTTTGGGGAGGGTTTAAACTAAAGTTCCATTCTGGCAGCTTATTTCAGGGAGTTACAAGCTGTGCTCATCTGCGCATTAGTAGTTATCTTCATGCAGGTTATTTACGTATAAGCCCTCTACGAGGGATTCCATATTTAGATTTTTGTTTGTTCTTGCTAACTGTGTATACATATGATTTACTAAAACTGCATTTGCTATTGATGCAAATGATGCAACAACCCCTATAAGGCTAAAATAGCACAGTTCTCTTTCTTCAAATGCTTCTCAACAAGCATACATCACCAAATGCACACAGCACATAATTAGGTGCTTAACTGAAAAGTTAGTTACTCTTCTCCATTCCGTTTAGACTGTGTTTGTTTCTGCGTTTGAGGTGCCAAACGCCAGTTCAGTTTTCTTGAAAATTGCAATTATGATGTTTGGATATTTTCTGGTTGAACAATTTTCAACGGGATTTCTATAGCAAACCTTGGTTCAAGTGGAAGTGAAATTTTCTTGCTTATCTATTGAACTAAATTCACATTAGTAATTTCTTGACATTTTTATCCTCTCATTCATAGATTATTCAACAGTTTTGGCTCACTATTTTCACCTTTTTTTTTTTTTTTTGAACTTTCTATTGTTATAATTTCTATTTTGCATCTTTTCAATTTTATGTTATTTTTTAGATGCTTATTTTTTTTTGTTAATATATTATATTATCTTTATTTTCTTTACCAATTTTTAAACATTTAATTTAAAATATTTTTGCAACTTACTATTTGTATATTTTATTCTATAATTTATTTTGACCTTATAGAATAATATTTTTTAAAAAAAGTATAGAATAATATTTATAAAATTTATGTTAAAAAAATTGAACGAAAAAAGTAACATCATGAATATTGTAATATACATTTTTTTTAGTAATTTCACAAATAAAAGTGAGTTTGATTAATATCATCCAAACAACATTCATCCTATCAAATCCACTTTTAAGATAGAGGTTCCCAACATAAATCATAATATACTAGACTCACTCTTGATCAAAATCAATTTCGCCAATTCTAATCCAAACACACACTTACTGTTCTCAATTCAAGCCAAATCCCTTCTGCAGCCGATATATATGAAGGTAAATTATAATGTACATATCATCTTGCAGGAAAATGATTATGAATGCCGTCCACCAAAGCGCCTCTTTCGCTGCTGAAACGAACTCAAGGCCTCTACAAACTCATCCTTCCCAAAATCTGGCCACAGTGCTCGATTAAAGTAAAGTTCTGCGTATGCCAATTGCCATAACAAGAAGTTACTCACTCTAAGTTCACCACTTGTCCTTATTAGCAGATCAGGGTTAGGAAACTCAGTGCAGTTAGTTTCCAATTCCTGTTCAATGATGCTTTCGTTGATGTCTTCCAAATAAACAAGGCCATCTTTGACTTTCTTGGCTACACTTTTACATGCTTGGACAACATCGTATTTCCCACTATAGCTAACTGCCACAATGAGCTGGAGTCTCGAGTTTTCCTTCGTACTCTCCTCTGCACAATCTATCATTCTCAGCAGTGACTTGGGGAGCTTTGATGAATCTCCAATCACAGATATTCGAATTCCTTCCCTGCAACAAAGGAAGGATTGCAAAAGTGACGGAAAAGTTCATTTGAAAGTTGATATGAAACAGATAAACGGAGATAATATTTGGCTCGATCACACCAGTTAAGAGTGACTAGTGAAGTGATTACCGATGGTGATCATTATTGCTATTCACACTATTTTTTACAAATCATTTTTCACATGATCACCACATAGTAAATGCTGGTCTCTTAATACACCGCTCGTGGGAATACATTCACTCATCTCAAAATTTCGTATAACTATATTATGTGTAAATTTTTACTATTAATTAAGAAGGTGGGTCTTATTCTGAATCCAAGAATCTAATCAATAATAAAAATTTATACATAACAAAATTATATGAAATTTTCATATGAGAAAATTCACTCTCATCGGTTAGATAGTGGTATATCAATTATTGTCCTTAATTACCACATGGTACATGCATGCTAATTACGGGCTAAATGTGCAAAATTGTGCAGCTGTCTTTTTCCATCTATGATATATTTGAATGAAATGAACAGCATGCTCATAAGTCCTAACATGATTTTATGCATAGGAAGAAAATTTGGATCCTATACTAAGCATGTCACTATACTTCCAAAATACAATACTTTCTAGTAACAGATGTTCAAACAAATAAACTTTACGAAGGATCAGACAATGATATTATCAGACTTTTCCATTTAATCAGAAAACATACACTTGCAATACCTATGCCTTGACAATCATAACCAAGTCGCAGATAGAGGGGCGCTTTATAGGTTAGCATAGGCGTTTGCCTTTAATTGGATGCAGTTATAGTTTTTTGCCTTTTATGAATTTGAAGTATTATTGACAGGTGAAAACAAATAGGTGGTAAAATCCTTACAATTAAGTTGATTGTTACGCAACAGGTTGGCCATAACAGTTACTGAGTAGTAGCAGAGGAGGTTCACTAGGTTGACTAAGGGGAAGAAACATTAAACTGTGGAACCACTCAAACTCAGATGCAGCTATATTCAATTATGGCCAACTGTGATGAAAAAAATTGTGTAGGAGCCCACTTGGTGTTTTTAATGAAATTTAAAAAAAAAAATTGATAAAATTTAAGAAGGGGAAAAGCACACAAAGCTACAAAGAAAAATAGAATCTCACACCGTACCAAGATAACTTTAACGTTCAAGAGATATTCAAAATTAGGACCCCCCCAAAAAAAAAAAGAAAAAAAAAGAAAAAGAGATATTCAGAATAAATCAGAAACAAAAAGAAGGAATATTCTACACGAGGCAAAACACATTATTTCTCTACTCTCTATCAGTATTTAGACCGCAAAGAAAAATTAGAAACAAACAAAATTAAACCTCGCACTCCTCCAAGTTGATTTCAAGTTGTATAGTACCAACTGTTAGGTTAGAATGAAAAATCAACCACGCCTTATCTTTTTCCTTATCCTTTTTGCTTACAAAACCTAAGAAAGATGATACCAACAAGCTAACCAACCTAAACCAACAATAATAATTATACCCAAAAATAATAATAGTTTATATAGTCAAATAATAAAAACAAAAAAGAAAGGAAAAGAAAGACCATTCGCCCAACGCGCTTCATTAGAGCAGTACCTCTTAAAAGCATCAATTTCAGAGGTTATTGTTCTTTCAAACAGACTCATCAAGAAATCAACCTCCAACTGCATCACCACAAACCAGGTCTGAGTAAAGCCAATAACGGAAAATAACAAACAAGAAAAACTAAATAAACAACTAAGTAGTAATGTTTTAAAATTCAGATTGAACTTAGTGATAGATCCAGAAAATTTTGGTAGCGAAAGCAAAGATAATATATAAGTACAACAAAAAGTTCTATATAATTTTTATCCTAGTATGGAGTCAAACATAATAAAATAATGGGGTAAAATATATAAATGCCTACATATTATTAAAAAAAAAAAAACTCAAAATTTAGTGGGACATGTGCCCCCAATTCAATGAAAGTAGATCTGCCCCTAATTGAATTGCCCACTTGAGCAAGTTAAACCTTAAACGGATCTTCCTTCCTATTCAAATGGTTCAACAACAGATTAGATCAATTAAACTAATTGAACCATAAATCAAAAGCCTCGCCCGTTCAATCTCTTGTCTTGCTCAATTTTTTTCTACAAACAAAATTTTAGGTTGAGAGAAAAGAAAGTCACATTCCATTATTAGGGTATGCCTCCAGAGTTCATATATAAGCATTTAAACAAGTAATTATAAATGACCCATCAACAGAATCTGAGAATTAAACCTAAATCAAAACAATGTATACAATAAAAACCAACCGGATGTTTTTAGTAGTCAAAATCATTCTTTATTTCTAATTTAATATGTAAATTAAATTATGCGTATAAATTAGTTTCTAAAACTATAAAACTAACATGATGTAATTTGTTCTTTCTAAAACTTTTAGTTCCACAGTTGACAAACAGAGAATAAATTATAAATTAAAATAAGTTCAGATACTAAGTTTGTTTTTTTTTTTTCTTTTTCTTGTCTAAACTATTAAGCTCCACTAATTTAATTTGAACCTTAATCAAATCAAACTATTTTGAGATAAAATTATTATTATTATTATTATAATCTAAACTATCAGTATATGAAATTTTCTTAATTTCAATTAATTTGACTCAAATTAAAACGATCCATTATAAGATAAAATTTTTACATTATTTTTTTTTATTTACAAAAATTAAACTTAAAACCTTACGAAAGAACCACTTGAATCAACTTAATTTTAGTTTTACACTATTTTATTATTATTATTACTACTATTTAAAAGATTCGAACCAAAAACATGCAAGAACACCTGTTTAACTATTTGAATTTTAGTTTACACTATGATAAACTCCATTTTGCGCCATGAATGAAATGACGATACTGACCTTGGGCCGAACCCAGTTATCCGTTGAAAACGCGAAGACTGTGAGGACCTTAATCCCCCAGCTCCAGCACAGCCTCACCATCTCCCTCAGCGCCTGCACCCCCGCTCGGTGCCCCGCCCACGGCATCAACCCCCTCATCTTCGCCCACCTCCCATTCCCGTCCATTATCACCGCCACGTGCTTCGGCATCAGCTCCATCCTCAGCTCCTCCGGCAACGGCTCAGGCTCCGATTCCGGCGTCGAATCACCGGCGACGGAGGCCCCGTCGTCCCGGAGCGCCACATTCTGAGGAGGAGGAGGGGGAGGAGCACTGCTGGTGGCGCCGCCGCCGCCGAGTTTCGTAACGGTAAGAAAGCGGTGTGCTTGGTTACGGGAATAGGAGGAACTGGAATAGGAATTGGAACAGTGAGCGAGGCTGTTTATATTATTAGCTTTCGGAGGTGGAGTTAGTGTGTTCTCGATGGGAATTGGAAGCCGTAACGAGAACATGATAATTCCCGAATAGGGAGATGCTTATCCCGATTTGGGCACTGTTTTTGTCGCTGATAACAGAAGGCTTTTTGCTTGTTTGAGGAGTGTGTGTGAGTGAGCGCAGAGAGAGGCTTTATTTATAAACAGTTATTACCAGAAGTGGTGCGCTGTGGATGATTGAATGCTTCGCTTTCAAACGCTGCCGTATTGGAGCAGATTTGCTAGTTGCTGAGGGAATGAATGGTCCATATTTACGTACGATGGACACTTGGCTGTAGTCCGGTGATGGCTGTACTCTACATTTGTTTTTGGCTCTCCATGCAGCGGTGTCATATCAATTATTTATCTGGCACTTAGTTTTGAGTTTTCTTTACTGAAGATAGAATACGTCATTTGTTTTTATTTTATTTCAATTGAAGGGAAGGCTTATTTCAATTTAATATTAAGAAATATATTAGGTTTATTAAGTATATATAAAGATATTTATAAATTATTTATTAATTAAAGAACTTAAAAATTGAACCTAAATTATCGCAATATATGAGTAGAAGGCTGATAAGGCGAGTCAACTGCTAAAGTTAGGTCATTTACTTTTTTATCATGAGATATTATATTCATTCAATTCATTTAAATTATTTGTATATTTGACTATAAAATCAAAAAAGTTATGCAATTTTTTCGTAGAAATTATTTTTGTAAAATATAAATTTGCATTCTCATTTTCAAGAGTCAAAACTAATTGCTGTTTTAATTAATTCTTCATAAATAAGAGTGTGCTATTATTTAAGTAAGATAGATCATTAATTATGAATAGGCATGATTAATATTTTGAAATATGCTACGAGGATATAGAGTAAGGGATCTTGTGTGCCCTTACATTTCTCCTTTCAAGCCCTTTATTAGGAAATTACGTACATTTAGTATTAAATATTTATAAACAATTACAAACTTGCAAGTTGTATAATCCATCTTCAATCTTAACTACACCAATCATGGCCGGCATTGGAAGTTTGGAACTCTATATTAACACAACCAACTCAAAAGAAGATGAATTTACAGTCAACATATCCAGTGAGTTTGGTGACAGAAATCAAGTTGAATTTGAAATTAGAGCAAGCAAATTAAGGGCATCTACCATAACTAAGTTTTTAGAAAATTGTATTGTACACAAAGGTGAGCTGCAAAAGTATTGCCATTAGCAAGGTTAACTAAAATGGGGCCAATCTGTCCATAACCACTGCACCAAATACAGTAAAATAATCTAATCTAATGAGGAACAAATATGGTACGTGGCGCCAGTGTCCATAATCCACTACCGCACCCCAGAACTGTTACCATTGGCAGTTGGGAGTGAGGAAGTGAGGAGCTTTATTTGTGAGTGTCGCAGTAATGCAAGCAAAGTTTGATATTCTGCAGCAGTGAAACCAAACCTAGGCTCATGATTCTCTTTCTCTAGTGATCGATGTTGTTTACCATCACTGGCCACAAGGTCAACAATTTTCTTGTATTCTTTTTTGTATGGATGAGGGGGTCATTGCGTATGCCCTCAAGTATCGATTAGAGTTTTCTTATGTTTGTTTTGAATATAATTATGTTACAGTAAGATAAAAATAGAGTCAAGTATTTTTTTTTTTTTGGATTTTTTGAAATATCTCATTACCCAACAAAATAAAAAACTAGTCTTCCAAAATACAGTCATATACTTAAGTGGGAATTCTTCCCAATGATATTTTTTTAAAATATATAAATCTCAGATTGAATTTAGGATTACATGCGTAAGGGATCCGAGCCTTTTTTTCATTCCGACTAAATACTTTAAATAAGTGGATTACTTTTAAATATTATAAGGCTTAATTCGAATGTTTGTGTCTATTTTTTCTTTTTTTAACCTGATATAGTCATATTTAATACAAACGTAAAAAAATCTTTATCACAATTTTCTTGTATTCTTTTTCATATCACCAAAGAAAAATCTATATAGTTAAATGGGATCTGCTGAAAAAAATAAAAAAAAACACCCACTTCCTTATTCCCTCCCAAAACGATAGTGAGGTACAATACTTGTTTGAAGTTATAGTTTATAATTTTAAAAAATAAACTTAAGGCCTATAATAGGAAAGTTATAATAATAATATCGGAAAATTATAACATTATAACATCATTAATTCTTACCATACTTTTTTGTCAAATTTTTACTATTCTGTATACATTTTAATTTACGTTATAACAAATATTTTTAATGTTATTATAATAATTATTATATATCAACATATTTTTTTTATTATAAATTATACTCTTTTTGATTAATAATAGTTATTATTTTTATATATCAATATAATATTTATTATTAATTTTTAATTTTATCTTTTATTTTTATTGATTAAAAGAGATAATTACTTTTTACTATATAATAAAGTTACGATTTTTATTACACAATAAAATTTAATAAAAATATTTTAATAAACTTATATCATAATTATATATTAATTTTAAGTTTTTTAATTTATATGAAATTGATCAAATTGATAACCATTGAAAAAAATAACTTTTGAAAATATTGGAGGCAGTACCGATGGACCCCAAAAATTTATGGCTACATTGGTTTGATTGAGGAGGACTATTTATTGTATGGTAGGATAGTAGTCAAAGCTAATAGGAATGGTAGGGGCTTTTTAGGTGATCACAAATTGTGATCACCATAATGACAAAATTTCAGCTGCCAGATATTGAATTTAATAGTTTAGGTATATTTATATTTATATTTATATTATCTTTTATTTATAAAAAATAATTTTATAAATAAGTTTCCTATTATACCCTTCTCCTTCACCATCCTCCACTTTCCTCTTTCGTAGTTCTCACCACTGTAGCCGCCATGCCCCGCCGCCCCAGCCGGCCCAGTATTTCTTTTCCTTTTTTTTTTTCATGCGACTTTTCAGATGCTTTGACCTTTTTTTATCGTGATTTGATTGTGCACACCTTTTTATTAGTACTTTAACATGGTTTTCAACTCATATTGCGGAGCTTTAATTGTTGAATGAGTTGAGAAATATCCGCGGACTCATTTTTTATAGGGTATTATCTCGATTCATATCTCATTTATTGTTGAATTAGGTAAGGTATAAATTAATATAATATCTCATAAAAAAATAAATTTTTCTATCACTTCTTGAATGAGTTTTGTTATATTTTTAAAAATATTTTTTTTAATAGTCCTTCTAATGCCTTCACATCAAAAGAAAAATTCTCTTAATATTTAATAAAAATATAAATATATTTGATATTTTATGAACATTAAAAATATTTAATATTTTCTTCATTTAACAATTAAAAGAATTATTAAGATAACATTTTAAGAGAATTTGGCATTTTTGTTGTTAAATTTATACGTGCTTATCACTGAAATCTGATTATTGATTTGAGTTTTGAGACATACAGCATACCAGTTAGTAGATAGTAATAATTTATTTTTTAAAATAATAATAAAGGTAAAGCCTCATTAATTTTCCTCACATTTTATAACGATTTCAATTTATTCTAAAAAATTTTTTTTGCTCTATTTACGTCTCTAACATTTTCAAAATATTTCAATTATGCCCTTTTAATAGACAATATTGGAAAAAATTGATATTAAGGTTAAATTTCAATATTAATGATATCCAAATATCACTAATAGAGATTATTTACCTTCAATTTTTCAAGAAAAAGCTTTCGGTATGAGTTTATAGGAGAAAGATTAATTGAATATTAAGAAGTTTAAATTATAAAAGAAAACTTTTATATCGTACAAAAATATGGGAGAAAATTATGGTAAATAATATGATCATATTTAGATATATAATTAACATATCATTACTAATATCATAATTTAACCTTCATATCATTTTTTTTTTATACTTTGAATGCCGAAAAGGCAAAATTAAAATGTTTTAAAAATATTAGAAACGTAAATAGAATAAAAAAATTTTTTAAGGTTAAATTGAAATTGCTGTAAAATATGAAGGATATAAACGAACCTTTATCCTGATAATAATTTAGACTTTTAATTATAAACATAACGTTAATTTAACATTAGAAAATAAAATTAATTTAATTTCTCAATTATAAAAGCATATTATTGATTTTGTCAATAAATTAAAAACTTAATTATCTCTGGTGCAAGCTTTCTGACTCCTTGCAAACAATATCTTCCTTTTTTTGCTTTATTGTTTTTCCCCCGAAAGGAGCAAAGTCTTCCTTGCAGTTGGTTAGGCTATTGGAAAACTACTGGGTTGTTATTTATTTTAGCATGTGATCTGTATAGTTACTGTAGAACTTTGCTTGAGCAGATATATATAAATTGGGGCTCTGATGTACATACAGTAGGTGTGGTGGATGATATACAACTAGGTAATGAGTGGAAGGTAGGAATTGGAGAGACGGATGCCACTAAATCTCTCTTTTTTTAATAAAATGGAATAAAATAGGAGAAAAATTAAAAAATTAAAAATTAACAAAAAGCCCAGAGAGGAAATATTATTTTATTTCTGCTTTTTCCTTCTTGCTTTTTTCTTTAACAGAAAAAATCATTTTTTTTTAATTTTTTTCTTCCCTCTAAAATAAGGTACAAGAAAGGAGAAGAAAGAAGACAATAAAAGAAAGATGTTTATTATAAATGTATATTATTACTTCTGATTCTGAAATAAAATTTTATTTTATCACAAACAGAAAAATTAATTAACGTCATAAAATATTATCAAAGTATAATGAAGCTACCAAATTAAAGCACTAATATTCGGCCTTTAAAAAAAAAGTATTTGACCTTTGATTTTTTAAAGATTTAAATATCCGTCTTTATAGTTATACTAAATTTTAGTTTTGGTCGCAATAATATTTTCCATTTAGTATAAATTTTTATAATTTTTTACCATTTGAGTTTTGATCTTTGAGAGACTAAAATCAAAATAAAATAAATAATAGGAACTCATCTTTTATGAACAATAGTAACTAAACCTTTATTAAAAAATAGCAACTATAACAATTAAAAGCCTAAAAAGGTAAAACTTATAAGGACCAGCATTTAAGTTCAGGGACCTAAAAAAATTGACACTATAAAAACTAAAACCCAAACAAAAAAAAATGATAAAAAATAAATCTAAAATTAGTGAAAGCTATAAGGAGTAAAAACTTATTTAAACCTATATTACAACCAAATGTAATTTGCATATGGAAAATTATGAGAAAACTTCACTTATTCAGTCGGTGTATTACTTTAATTATATTTGTTTCTTAAGTAAAAGGGGGCTCGAGTGCTATTGAAAATAAAAATTCATGCTCGAATAAAAGGTTAATTTCACATTTAAAAACTGCAGTAATATGTGTCATTTTATTAAAAACATCAAGTAAATGTTTATTTCTGTACTAAAAAAAAAGAGTAAATGTTTATTTAAATCGTTCATAAATATTTTTTACATTAATTAACTTATTTAAAAACATATCCTGTAATAGTGTAATGTTATTAAAAAATTTTAAGTAAATGTTTATTTCAATCGTTCACAAATATTAACACATTAAATAATTTTTTATCTCTATATATATAATTATTTGTAAAAAGCATGTATGATATCAAATTAATCTTCCAATATCACATTTTGTTTATTAATTACTTTCTTAAAATAGCATATATATTACTTAATAGAATAGATCTTATCACATAAAAATTTTATATGACTTGATCATGCATAAATTTTTATTATTGATTAAATTCTCTTATTAATTAAATTCTCTTATAGAACCCAAGGTTGCTTTATAACCTTTTTTATCAATGAAAAGAAAAATCTATATATAACTAGATCATCATGTGAAATTTTCACATGATCAGATAATTTTTTTCTATATATATTTAAAAAACAAAAATACAAAACATATGTGTTGCTGAATATGTGTAATTATAAATATATAATGACTTGAGGATATGTGTAACGATATTAGTTCACTGAAGTTGCAAAGACAGGGCTAGTTCGGGTAAACAACGTATTTATGCATTTATATAAAAGAAACTTATAAATAAGTTTTTTTGTTTTTGAATACATAATAATAGAATTACTTGTTTAAATTATTTTAATAAATGCTTCTTGAGAAGTTAGACATTTAAAATTCTCAAAAGTAGTGTTTGACATATTAACTAATAAGATGACCAGCAATCTAAATTATCACTTTGAAATATTATCACTTTTTAAATTATTGTTAATATTATAATATAGTGTTTGATATGTACAGATAATTTATATTATTTTGTTTGGTATATAAAAAAATTACTTGGTAATATATGTTTTTTACTAATAATTATAATAATAATTATTAAAAATATTAATAATAATAGTAGGAGGATTATCATCCATATGTAATCCACATAAACACCCCTATAGAGGCAATCTATATTGCCATTTCAAAAATAATATAGATTGTCTTGGAGATTTGAATTGCTAGTAATGTGACTCAATTAAATAAGATAATATTATAGGTCTAAGTAATTTAATTTAATATTATTAGTAATTTAGATTAATTACCTCATATCAAATGTCCTCAAAAAGTATCAAAAATAAATTTTTTAAGAAATAATAAACTGTATGGCCAAACAAGATAAACAATTAAAAATTTGACTTTTAGCTTCTATAAAATTTAAAAAAATTATAAATAGTATTATTCAAACCAGCCAGAGTAGTGCAAGAGAGAGGGCCGAGCTCTCTTCAAATCTTGGTTGACCAATTTGACTTTTATACATGCAGTGAAGCACTAATCTTTACAATCCATCATAAGTATTCTTTCTTAAGAATGTATTATATTGTGTTATTATTGTCTGCATTAGCATGTTATATATATTACTTTTTAGATATCATTTTTTGATAAAATTACTCTTTAAACATTATATTTCTCTCTAAATATTAATCTTAATTTCTTATTCAATTTTTGTAATGTTTATTTTTATTTTAAAATTATTCGTATTTTTACATATAAATTATATCTATATGTATTAATTAAAACAAATAAAATCCAATTTATTAAAAAGTTAATTTTAGATATTTATATATTTATAATAAAAATAAGATATTAATAATATATATTATAGGGTACAATAATTACATATTACTGAATTAATTTTTATAAAGATAAGTTTATAACAAAAAGGAAGGTTGGCATTTTCATCATTAACTTTTTTCACACTATTTTTTTTTTGTATAAAAAAAAAAGTGGGGAGCATCGTTAATTTAATTTGAGGCATATAAAAGGATATTAGGGTTAACCGAACAAGTGAAATGCATGTCTAACAAGTGCACCTACGCCGCCAAGACATAGAAGTTGACTTAATTGTTTTTACGTGTGGAGTTGCTATTTCTTGTAAGAAAAACTATACGTATGAATGATAAAGAAGTGGTTGAATGCAGCTTGCGTACAGCTTGCAGATTGATCTACCTAAATAATTGGCCTGCATCGCGCTGAATGTGAAACAAAAACATTGCATGAAGAAGTGCACGACAAAGATGAAGAAAAGGGCTTTGATTATTACAGTTTTCGATGGTAACTGCTCTGATATTATTAATTAAATGCCCGAAAATATCGGGGCCAACCAACAAACTTGTGTAAAATTTGGAGACGAACCCTAGATGTAGAATCACAAATTATGGAGTCTTTTTTACAAATTTAAAGTTTAATGTAACTAGAGTTTCTTATCATTTCAAAATTAGACAAAGTACTAATTTTAACAGAAATTTACAGTATCAGCGGAGAATTTTAATTTTAAACTCGAGCTATATAATATTATAAGCAAAAAATCATCTAGTTAGGCGAACTCATATTGAACTCATTTCTCTTATGGTTTTCATTTAATCATTATACTCAGAATTGTTCTTTTCTCCTACAAACTAATTAACATGCATTGACTTAATGATTTCATATTGTAAAGTGAACACTAGCTAGTTAAAATTTTTTAAATTTAATTTTAATATATTTGTCAGTATAACTTTTTTTTTTTTTACACAATTAACCAACTATGTATAGTCATGATATTCTTACAATGCACCTCAAAAGTCATACAAAAAAAAAAAATTGATTAAAAGTGTAAAGTACTTTGAATTAATAGTATATCAAAATTAATTTCACACTTTTTTGCTTTCCTTGTTTTGCCTTCTCTCCTGTACTGTCATTCGCAAAAATTTAAGCTCTTTCTTTAGCTTAAATTTCAATGTCCTTAATAAGTTGGGTTAAGCCAATTTGTATGTTATGTTTTAACAGGTCTGTGTGCAAATTTTATACACATGTATTGAGCAAAAATATTTCTATTTTAAAATTTAAAAGATTGGACTTCGCAATTTAATTTTACGTTCACCTCTTCGTTCAAACGTATTGTTCAATATGAAAGGATGCATGGCCAATAATTTGTTTTTTTAAAAAAAAGTGGTTTGATAAAAGAGTTCGATTAAATTTGATGCACTATCATTATAAAATTTTTTACAGATTTATTTATTATATATTGTCACATTATTATAAATTATATTTAATTTTTATATATACTAATTACTTCAAAAATTATATATGATAATTATTATTAGTCAACAATATAAAATATTTTATACAAATAACATATTAAAATTAATCTCTTAACAAATTGAAAACTATAAGCATAAAAGTTATTGCCAAGCAAAATTTTATTATGTGGCTTAAATATACTTGTGGTCCCTAAAAATATAATAAATTTTGGTTTTGATCCTTGTAAATTTTTTTTTGTCTAATTTTTTTTAAAAATGTTTTGATTCTAGTCCTTGCCGATAAGTGACCTCTATTAAACGAAGATGTAACCATCAGAACTCCATATCAATTTGCTATATCATCCAATTTTTTAACCATTATCTATTATTTCCTTCACATCACTCACCCCATCCCTTCTTCTTCCTTCCCTCTCTCCCACCACCACCACCGTTACCCTTTCTCTTTCTCTAACTTTCTTTTTACCACCAACGCCCATAACATCACCATCATCACACACTGGTTCGTTCTATTACCTACTTCTCCACACACCACCAACCCCCACAACCCCAAACCTTGCTAGTGGCGGACACCTCGTGGCTTTCTCTCTCTCTGTTGGGAATAAAAATAAAGCCAAATAACACAACACCAACCCACTCACACAAAACACACACACACACAAGCCTAAAAACCAAACAACCTCCATGGTTTCATTCTTTCGTCATATGTCAAAAAAATGTAGAGCATGGCTTTCACTTTCTTTGGCCCTTCCTTCCCTCTCCACAGCAACAATCTTCTTCCTCACACTCTTCTTTCCCACTCCCATTTTTGCAAATTAGATCCCTAAAGTTCTCATATTTCTCCCACATCAATGTGACCCAAAACATTCATTTTTTGGGTATCTCTCACCATCACGATTTTACCACCAAAATCTCAAAGGCGTAAGAGAGAGAAAGAAAGAGAGACTATTACGAATGGATGAGTAATCAGAGAGGTAGAGGGGGAATAGTAGAGGGGGGAAGGTAGGAGTCGATGTCAACGCGACAAACCCTCTAGGAGGTGAGCAGCCAGAGATTGAGGCGGTGGAGGAAGAGGGTCAAGCTGGCGATGATAGTGTTAGGGTGGCAAAAGCTATCGACCCAAGATTGGGAGAGAAGCCGATGGGGCCATGAAATGAGTTAAGGGGTTGATATTTTGCACTTTTAAAGGGGGAACCGAGCAATAATCGATTTTATTGTTAGGGCTGTTGCATTTTTAGTTGTGATGATGATGTTATTGGTGGTGGTGGTGGTGGAAAGGAAGTTACAAAGAAAGAGAATGGATAATGGTGGTGGTGGGAGAAAGGGAAGAGAGAAGAAGGAATGGGGTGGGCGATGTGGAGCAAACAATGGATGATATGTAAAAAGATTGGGTGATATGGCAAATTGATATGAAATTTCGTTAGCCACATTATGTTTAACAGATATCACTTAATGACAAGGACTAGAATGAAACAATTTAAAAAATTTTGGACCAAAACCAAAAAAAGTTTACAAAGACCAAAACCAAAATTTATTATATTTTAAAGGATCAAAAACATATTAAACCTTTTTATGTACTTAGCATAATGTACTTAACTAGTTAAACAACAAATAGTAGTTAAACATAGACTTTTTAGACAAACCATTATCTTTTTTTTTTCCTTGAGCTTTGTCCTTTGGGCCTATTCTTTGGGCTTCTATTTTTTGTTTTTAATGGGTCTTTCCCCTTTCTTGTGATTTTGGGTTCCAAAAAAAATATGTCTTAGTTTAAATAATTTTAGGAGCAAGAAATGCAAGTGACGAAAAAAAAAATTCAAATAATCAGGATTTTTTTTTTTTGATAGTTAAACATAATGGGCTCAAAATCCCAAGCATGGATGAGCAAGACAAAAGAGAACAAGGCATAAGCAAGACAACAATACCAATAACCTAAGATTCTAAATTGACACCAAGATGGACTCCCCCACAATTGCAAACAATTGCCGAAGAAAACAACCACTTGCAAGACTAAACAATTCCCCAAACAAAACGCCCCAAGGCCACACAAATCTCCAAAGAAAGCACTTGCAAACCAAAACGCCCTTCAAATAATCAGGATTAAATGGGTAAATAAAATTTGAAATGATAAAAATTGGGAAATAAAAAGTACAAAAAAAAATTAAGTTGTTTTAAGATTAAATGTGTGAACTTAATTGTCTACCTTTTAAATTAGCTCACAATCCTTTTCTTTAATTTTTTTTAATTAATTGTTCGCTTGTTATGTCCAATAATCATCTTGCAATGTCTTACTTATTTGCAATTTATGTTCATCATAAAATCAAAAACTTCTTTTCTCAAATAATAAAAAATAAAAAGATCTTTTTCTAAAATCTTTTTTAATCCTCGCAATAATCAATGATTGTGATTGAGTTGTTTAGTCCTACCTCCATTGCTTTTTTAATCATAAAAGTTTATTAAGTAACTTAATGCTAACTTGAACCTTGGGTAAAAGCATATTTTGTTTTAAATAAAAATATTTTCATCAAAGTTATTTCCACGAATTTATCAAAAATCTTTGTAAATAAAATCAACTAACACACAATTATTTTTTTACAAAATGGTGAGGTTTTGAGTTTCCCATTGTACCAAGAGATATGTAGGAGTTGGCACTCCTCGTCAAGCCAAAATAGTTTTTTTTAAAAAATTGTAAATATTTTTAATCTTTTGAAGGATGAAAAGTATTGTTGGTTTATGGTTCCTAATTAGTGATGACAGACATTATCTTGTTATATTTAATTTATGTGTGTTTTAGATATAAAACATAAAAAGGTTATGGTCATATTGCCTCAAATCTTGAGATGAATTAGACAAAGCAAGATCTCCTAAAGAACAAGGAGTAAAGTGTGGAGACTAAGGTGTATGAGCTGTACAAGAATATAAAAAGAAAATTTTGGAGGGAAAAAATGGTCTTTAGCTAGTACAATTCTAGATAATGGACAATACATAACCCAAAAAGGACACATTGAAGTAAGATTCCATCACATCAAATCTTATGAGCCAAGAGGAGACTTAAAGGATGAAAATCTACTAAAGAGTAAGGAGACAAACAAAGTGAAAACTGAATATTGTAAGCTGCATGAACATATGTAAGCAAGTTGGAGGGAAAAGTTTTAATCTTTTCTAAGGATAAGGGAGCAAATGATAGTTAAGAAAAGGATATCTTAAAAAGTAAAAAGTAAGAGAGCAAGAATGCACAACGGACGAAATAAGAGCTAATCAAATTTTGAAATGTGTACCCAAAATTAATGCACAGCACACCAAAAAATGGCTAGAAAGGATAGCTCACTAGGCCTGCAACATTATGATTTTTGCCATTTAAAGAAACCTTACAACTATATTAGAATTCAGAAAAGAGAGTCACAAGTGGATCTATGTGCTAGTATATTGCTTCACATTTTCAGCCTTCTATCCACTTCTATTTTCTCCTCGTAATCTCATTTTGCTTTGAAGACACTGTGAGTGTTTTTATGAGCTTGAAAGCTTTGTGAGTTTGAGAGTTTCATATTGTTTTGAAAGAGGCTTGAGTGTTAGTTTTTGTTTGTGAAAAAGTCCTATTTGAGAATCTTGTTTGTTTTTGTGAGACTTTGTTTGTTCTAAAGGTTGAGTTTGAGAGGTTCAACTCTTCAATATTTGTCTTGTGAGCTTGGTGTTAGTTTGGAGAGGCTCTTCTGAAAGACTATTTGGTGTGAGTTTAAATAGGCTCTTGTAAAAGACTACTTAGTGTATAGCTTGAAGAAGCTTTTGTAGAGATCATTTATTTTTAGTGAAAATCTCGCCGCTTAGTGGAGATTGGATGTAGACTTCACATTGGAGATCGGACCAGTATAAATTCTCTAGTATCATCTTGTCTACTCTACTCTCTTCATATTAGTTTGGTTTATTTTTTTCATTAAATTGCTCATTCATTTGTTCTGACATATTTAAATTAATTTTTGCATACAAAACATTCTTCATATATAGTATCACATTTCCAATTTGTCTTATTTTGCAGTAACAGATTTCTTAGTAAAAATCTCATAATTATAAGATTTTGTATGAACTTTCTTATCAGTATTTTAAGTGTGCAGAATTTTTATTTTACATTGTCAAAGTTATTAATTATTTTGCTTGACAAGTTTTAGGGTAACAATTATAAGATGGATGTATTAGGGGTGTACTATGACTCAATTTTCACTTTTCTTTATGTATAATCGGAATCCTAAACCTAATTCATTTTCAAAAGAACAATTTTGCTAATTTAAAAGGTTTTACTATTTTTTTAAAAAATAAAATGTTGGGAATGGCTCCATAAATTTTTCTATAAATTTTAGTTGTCTCTTGTTACAAACCCTTTAAGTACGTTGTGATATCCGCATGCATCACTCAAGCTTCTAGAGCCTACCCACTAGTTATGGCATCTTGATCCATAGCTGAAGCTGGAGTGTTCATTGACATCATTCTTGACCCAGTTGTTGATGTGAACTCACACTCTTGAACTCCTTCAACAATTTCATCAATTTTTGGGTCAAGATTTTCCTCACAAGAAGATTGTTTAATGGGATCTAAATTTCCCTCTTTTGACATTGAATTATCTGTCTTAGATCGCATATGAATTTCTCGAGGTTTTTTGAATTATTGAAGATGAATCGCTTGACACTAATCGCACAGGGTGGCCATATGATTTAGCATGGCATCTATATTTTTTATGTGTCGCAAAGTTTGATCAATACAAGCTATAGTTGCCTTCATGGATTGATTGATTTAATTGACTATTTGAGTTGTTTATCCAATTGTTGCTTCAACTGTAGAAACTCTCAATAAAAGTACCATTGACTGAACACTATTTTTCCTTTCTTATAGTCATGGAAGGAAAACCCAATTGAATTATTATTCCCAAAGTTTACACTTCACTAATAACTAACTTTAGCAATTTAATACTTATTTATACACATGACTAATAACTACTTGCAAATCCTATCGTTCACCATAATCTAGATGCTTCCTCACTACTCTCTGTATTTGAGTTCATAGATGCAATATGTCTACTATATATTGACATGAAACATTAACCAATTTTACATTTTATAAGGGCATCTTTTACATTTTTGGTCTTTAACCACTGATGTTCAGTTGACCTTTCTTTCAGATTGATTATGTCATGTTCAATTGAAGAAGCAATTAAAGCGGCCTCTCATGACATAGATTTCTATTTTCGTGAGCTCAGCTGAGACCACTAATTAATAAATGGAGTTCCCTACCACTTTCAACCAACCATATGTCAGTAGGGTATTTTTTTTGTTCAAATCATGTATATCTAAAATTTATTGAATTTCAACTAATTTTTTTTCTGCTGCTAAAGAAAAGAAAAGAAACAAGATTAAGCTCTTAGGTAGCTTACACCTATCGCATTCGCATGGATCAGATCAACTAAAGCAAGAGCATGGGTCCAGTCACAATCTCCTCACATTGTTTTGCACCCTCCTTAGCAACTAAATCTGCACAGATATTACCCTTTCTGGAAACATGTTCTAGGCTAACTCGCAGGTTCCTATTCAACATTGAATAATCACAACATATTTATGATACCCAGAAAATACCCTCATAACCAGTTGAACTGCTTCCAACGAGTCCAAACAGCAGACTAAGGACTGAATCCCAGCACATCAAGCAAGCTCCAACCCCTTATGAAGAGTCGTAAGCTCAACTTGCAAATTCTAAGCTTGACCAGTAAACTCAGAAACTGCAGAATGCCAACAAACATCATGCCTGTGCAAAATTGCTCCAAACCCTGCCACACCTTGATTACCCAAAGAGCTACCGTTTGTGTTCGACATGCATGTAACTCCTTGACGGAGGAAACTTCCAATTAATTAATCACTCTGGAGGAACAGAATGGTCCTGGACAGGATAAGCCACCAGCATATCGTTCGCCAACTGGATAATGCAACGAGAAAGAGAACACCAAACTGCCAAATATCATTGCTCAGAAGGTATGCATATTCTAGCTCTTCAAAACCACCAAAGAATTGCACCAGATACTAGACTCATGAACCCACTCACCGTTGCTAGACTCCAAAACTTCTCTTTAGTATGGAAACCAAAGAAGTCTAAACACCTAGCAGACCAAAAACAGTCACGAAGACAATGCACGGAGTCTTCCAACTTACCCCCACAACAAGGACACCCAGAGGACAAAGAGATATGATGTTGATAACATATAGAATCTGTGGGTAGAGAGCTCCATGACATAGAAGCTAAGTTAAAAACCAAATTTTTTCTGGACAGCCCAAACTCCAAATCCATTGCCAATAACAAGTTGACGACAAATCATCCCAATGAAGCAACCAGCGATAAGCTGAATTTACAGAATATACACCACTTGTCTAGTTAGCCCAAATGAGCTTATTTCTTAAACACGGGGAAACTGGAATTGCACAAATGATGGATTTTAGATGATAATCCAGGATGGTTGCCAATAGCGAAAAATCCCAGAGACCCTCATAAAATATTGGCATGTTTGGATTTCAGTTGGGGGTAGAATCAATTTTGTTCCTATAAAATTGATTTTGACAATTTTCAATAATGTTTGGTTTTCATATTTTAAAATCAATTTTTATCTTTAGAATTAATTCAAAAATAAGTGAAAATTTATTACTTTATGCTAAAATCATTTTTAAATAAATTATTAAATATAAATTACTTTACATTAAAATTAATTCTGACTAAATCAATTCTATAAACGTAAAATCAAATATGCACTATATCATGTACCTGAATATGAAGTCTTGAATATCAACAAATGAGACTAAGTCACACAAATGACCATGATCCAAAAATCTATCACACCAAATAGAAATATCCCCATTGCCTACTTGCCAACTAAAACCATCCTGAAGAGCATGAGCAGCTTTCAATATTGACTTGCATGGATAGGAAGCTCCACTTGAATTTCAACTAATTTGGTTCTAAGTTAAATCAATATAGAACTTTTTTAGTATTAATTATTTTTTTTGGTTAAATTTATTTAAAAGATTCAAACTTAAAACTTCTATTATCTATTACTATTCTCTAAAAGAAACCCCTGGCTATACACATGTCAACCTTGAAGAAAAGTTTTTTCCTGCTCAAAGTTTTTCTTTCATTCTTATTTAACATTGTTTAACCTTCTTCCAATGCGTTGGGTTAAACATATGTCCGCTGGACAAAAACCTGCACCCAATGGTCACATTTGATTAGATATCAAAACAGCGTGCCCTTTTCCTTTTTCCTTTACTTTTTAGTCTTTCAATTTTATTTATTTATAATAATTATAATGTTAAAAAAATATTATTTTAAATCTTATTCAACTAAATCAAGTTGCATCACATCTTTATTGGATTGTGAAAACAATATATATAAAATAAAATTATTTTGTACAGTGCATGTGAGAGAGTAAAATTCTGTTGGATAAAACTTAGATAAAAAAGTATTAATTGTTTAATTAATTCAAAAAAGACAGTTTAATTAAGATAATTATTGCTTATAAGAAATACGAAATAATAAATTAGTACTATAAATATTATATAGCAAATCTCAATTCACCTTTCAAATTCATATATTTTACTACAAATTTGATAAAATAGTCCTTTTTTTCTCATGAATTTTGAAAGGTATATTTAAATTTTTTAATTTAGTTTAATACTTTCTCATTTTAATACTTCTATAATTTTATACTTTTTTTTTTGCTTTTAAGAAGTCATTATGTTGTACTAAAATTCCCAATTATATGAAGTTAGTATTTTTATTCTTTTTATGTTATTTTTTAAATAAATTATATGATATGACAAGAGTATAATATAGAAATTTTATATTAATTTTGAGATTCTAAAATTATATGGTAAATGTTATATGAATCTTACATATGTATAGTCTAAATATAAAACAAAACATGAATTTGTGTATTATGATTTACTTAGAGTGCTGAGGGCTTTACTTTAATTAAATGAATTTTGAAAAAATTATATTATCATTTTAAAATTAAGATGAACTTTGAATTTATCTCATTTCTAAATTACAAAAATTAAACAAGTAATAATTGTACAAAAAATATATAATTAAAAGCATGTAAAATATAATATGAAAAAAATTGCAAATTGATATCCTTATAAAACCATTTACATTTTCAACAATGAATTATTATAAAAAATGAATTACTCTTTCAATAATGAGTTGATATATGAAATGATGTTATATGTATTTTTTCAAAAAAAATTACTATACTAGAGGCTAAAGACATGGAAGGTGAAGAAAAATTACAGTGATTTTTTTTTGCTCTGAGTTGTTTGATCTACTCTTAAGAATTGAAAGTAGATATTGTTTTAAAATAAATTAAACTTTCAATAATGAGTAGTTGTATAGAATGCTTTTCTAAGATTTTCTCTTTAATATCACTTTACTATAAGGTTGTAGGAAGAAGAGGAAAAATGAATGATTTTATTATTTTTTAGTTGTTCAATTTCAGTTAAAAATTGGATGCAAATATCTCTATAAAATGATTATAGCTATTAATAATGAGTTGTTATATGAAAAAATTTTATAAAACTTTTGCTTTCAAATTATGTTAATAGGAGGAAATGAAGAGATGGCATAGATACGAAAATGAAATCAACTTTTTTGGGTTGTTCTATTCATATTTCGATAGTAGATATCTTTATAAAATGAATTAAATTTTTAATAATGAGTTGTTATTCGGAGTGCTTTTGAGGAATTTTTTATTTGAAATTTATTTACTATGCCAAAGAAAGAAGATGGAGAGAGAAAATGAATTAATTTATTTTAGTTGTTTGATTCTTTCTTAAAAATTGGAAGTACATATACTTTTTGAATGAATTACATTTTTAATAACAATTTATAAAATGATTTAAAATTACTTTACTACGAAGTTGATGAAATGTGAGCGAGACAGAAATAAAATGATTTTTTTAGTTGTTTCACCATTACTTAAAAATTGGAAGTAGATACCTACATAGGAGAATCATACTTTCAATAATGAGCTGCTATATTAAATGATTTTCTAGAATTCTCTCTTTAAAATTAACAATTTTCAAATTATACGTTTCATTTTAATAATTACTTTCTTCTAATTTTATAATAATTCTAATTATCCCTTAAGTTATTTTATATGAGATTAATTTTGATATATTATCAATTTAAAGAGTTTTATATTATCATTTAATTGTGTGGTATAATATTTGTGACTTTTAATATGAATTTTACAATTATTTATTAAACTTATGCTCTATAATGAAATCCCAACAATGACTTATTGTATTTAATTTATTACATAAATTGTACAATACTCATCCAATGCATCGTAAAGGTTCACACACTAGCAAGGTAAGACAACTACAAGGTGAAGCATAATTAGAGGTGATGATTCCTTTTTGATTAAAATATAATTTTAGTCCGTGAACATAATATTATTTTTTTTTCATGTAGTCTCCTGTACCAAAAAAGTTTTTAAATAAGTTTTTATGTATGCAATTGTTTGGAAAAAGTTCATATTGTCAATAGAAGTTATACTTTTGTAAATCTAAAGTGGTTAACAGAGGATGATCTGATTATTTTACTTGCTTGAATGACTATAGTGTGGCAAATGCTTGATAATTGAACATATATTGAAACTGGATTATACTCTACTAAACATGTAGAGTTCACATAATTATAACTCTAATTGACTATGAGGACTTATTTACAAACAAATACATGTGTAGGAACTTATTTAAAGACTTTTTTCATGTAAGGACTAAACTTAAAATTATGATATATATATATATAAAATCGTCTTTTATATAGAAAAAAATATTTGTTTTTTTTATAAACATAAAATTTTTTAAATGTTTTACTTTCATTATTGAGAACTCTTTAATAATTTAAATAAACTTATATTTCTATTTTTTTTTTGAGTGATTACCATTACTCCATAAGTGAGCATTTACTATTCAACTTATAGAAATTCATAAAACTAATGCATTAATCTTAGAAATTGTTGACATATTATTAAAAAAATTAAATAATTAATAAAGTAAACTTTTTCAACATAGAAATACATTATTAATATAATATTGATTCATATATATTGATTAAAAAATGTTAATTTCAATATAATTTTTAGAGTTAATATTTTTTTAATCCTAATATTTTGGTTGATATCAATTTAGTCCCGAGTCCACTTTCAACATCAATTTTGTCCTATATATTAAATCTTGACATCAATTTCATCATTCAATCAAAATCATTGGCAACTTTTATTACGATTAATCTTGGTTAGTATATTAATGCATTGTTATATTACTTATTTGTTTTCTTAGCTGATAAAGGGAGATAATTTTCATCTCATCAACTTGAAATTATTGACAAATTATAACAAAAATTACTGATGATTTCTAAAAAAAGATAAAATTGATGTTAAAATTTAAATTATTAAAGTTAAATTGATGAAAAAAATTTATAGGACCAAACTAATATTAACTTTTAAATGTTATGACTAAAAACAATATTTACTCTATTTTTTGATTAAAAAATTTGAATGATATTTTTGATTAAAAATTATTAATATATCATGAAAAAATAAAACAATAAATAAGTTAAACTTTTTTCAATATATAAATTGACTATTATAATAAAAAAAAAATAGAAGAAGAAGAGGCCCGCGCATTTGCACAGGTACCTTGCTAGTTATTTAAAAAGAATAAGTATTAGCATATGGGCTTAAGACAAGTGGTTCATATGTGTACCTCGTAACCTCTGCACCACGGTTTGATTATGAGAATCAGAATCATTCCCCCATCCTCAGTGTGTGTGTGTGTTCTGACAAAGTAAGAAAAAAAGAACGAGTATTAAATTATTTAAACTAACTAACATTTTACACAGATATTCTATCATATTCTACATGATTTTTTTTTAATTGAAAAAATTTAACAACATAATTCACAATTGTCTATAAATCCATGACTTACATTTCACTTAAGGGTGTAAATAAGTTGGTTCAAATCGGATTTAGAGGAAAAATGAAATCAAACCAATTAATTTTAGTTCGTTTGGTTTGGTTCATATTCATAAATTTTTTTGACCAAATTTAAACCAAACCGAATCAATTAAATTCGGGTTAGTTTGGTTCGGGTGATTGGATTACCCATTTAATTTTTTTTTTCAATTTCAATAAAAAAATAAAAAAAGCATCAAATTTTCATAGAGGTAAATTTCAAATTCTATTGTAATATTCAAAGGTTAAATCATTTTAATATTATCATGAACATAATTAAAAGAAACACAAACAAATAATTTTTATTCTAATCTATTACGATCAAGGGATATTAACATAACACTGTCCAATTTTAATATCCATTAACACAATTAAAGAGACAAATTATCCATACTCAAATTTATATGTCAAACAATAATATAACATAACTTGTATTACAAAGTAAGTCTATAATTGTGTATAATATAATGTGTGTTAGTGTATGTGTGTGTCTATATATATATAGGGATTTAATTTGTATGCATTGACAGTATAAAATAATTTTATATTATCATTCAATCATATTCTCCTATTTGCATGACTTTTGATGTAGTAGGGATGAGGGTCATGTATGTTTGCTTATATGACAGCATATGATTGGATGATAATGTTAAAAAAAAATTTTACACTGTCAGTATATATAAATTAAAACCCTATATATAATCGAGTTGGGTCGGATAACAGATTGGGAATCTTTTAATCTGATACCCAAATCAAATATTGATTAGTTTCAATCGGATCGAACCCAATTGACCTGATAAATCGAACCGAATTGAATCAATTTAATCGGTTCGATTTGAATTTGTCATGTTCATCGGATTGACCCAATCCGCTTATATCTCTAATTTCACTTAAGAATTAATTTTGATATATTGACATTATAAAAGATTTTTATATAACCAATTAATTATATTATTATTTTATATGACCAATCAAATAATAGATATAAAATTTAATCATATTTATTGATATAATAAAATATAAATTTAATTTAAATATATTGAAAGTATAAAATAGTTTTATATTATCAGCCAATAAAAATAGTGAAAAGTGCCAATTCATACAAATAACCATCCATTATAATTAGGGATCCACCATAATTTCTCACTTTTCCTTATTTTTATTAATTGATAATATAAAATAATTTTACACCATCAATATATATCAATTAAACTCTAATAAAATATAATTAAATAATAATATAAAATTTTTATACACTACCGTGAATCAAAATTAAAATTTACCAAAATTAAAATTTTCACTTAATTAGGGATCAACTCAAAACGGCACGGAGACATTTATATGGCTGCCAACCAATCACGTATATAGTAGTTGAATTGGCCCATAGTTCCATATCTGTCCTTTCTCCGAGCAGTCCCCTCCCCCCCCCCCCCTCTCTCTCTCTCTCTCTCTCCTTCACGCTAAAGAAGCAACAAAAATGAAGACGAGAATCATGGGCATTTCCGTAATTTAACTTGAGCATGACGTGTATTCCTTCAGAGCCAACAAACAAAGTCCTCGAACCGTCCTTATGCCCTGTTTGTTCTGCCTTAAAAGTCTCAAACCTTTTTCATCCTTGTCTCGTGTGTGCCTTTCTATTTTCCCGCTTCCACCACCGCACCGCAAAACGAAGCTTGCTCCTTTTCATTACCGTAAATGGCACCCGTCACTCGAAGAGCCTCGTTTCCAAAGGTTGTCATCGAAAGGGACTCTGACACTGAACAGAGCTCATCAGAAGAAGAAGAAGAAGAAGAGGAAGAACCAGAAACACTCGAAGAAGACGAAGAAGAAGAAGAGGAAGGGGTTACTGTTACTGGGAATGGGAAGGCCGAGAAATTGGAAGAGGCTTCGGACTCAAAGAGGAAAGGGAAAGCACCCATCACTATCAGTCTCAAAAAAGTTTGCAAGGTTACTCATTTTTATTTATTTATTTATTTTTGAAAAGTTGCTTTTTTTTTTTTAATTGTCACTGTTCCTAATACGATGTCGGTATTGCTGTTGTCGGTGTTTTAGGTGTGTAAGAAGCCTGGACATGAAGCGGGGTTCAAGGGTGCTACGTATATTGATTGCCCCATGAAGCCTTGCTTTCTGTGTAAAATGCCTGGTAAACTAATTAACTGTTATCTTCTAGTCACTGTTTGTATTGTTGTTCTATGTACGAGTGAATGTAGTAATGGCATACTGGTACAGTGGCAAAATGCTTTTTTTTTTGGGGGGGTGGGTGTCTGGGGAGGGATTTTGTTCTATTCTTTATTGATGTTTCTTAATCAAGAAAAGTGTTTCTTGAAGATCATATGTATAGACATGTATGGGACATCACATACTAACGTGAGTGTAGGTGACTACTGAGTTATGCATATATTGAGGTGAGATAGATACATGGTATGTTTATGTGAAAGAAGTGTTGTATTTGATGTCAAATATTGATGTTCGAAGAACTGAAGTCATTAATCAAAATGCTTTGATTGTTTGAGTATTTCACCCTTATGTTTATCAGGATAGTAATCTTTATGACACCATTTCCGTTTGTTCTCCGGTGTGAAGGTAACTTGTCAAGCTCTTTATTTGTTATTTTGTCATTAATGTTTTTTCATCTGCTGTGATTTTTGAATTGAAGGACATACCACTTTGACTTGTCCACATCGGGTGAGTACCGAGCATGGAGTTATTCCAGCACCGCGCAAAAGGGCATGTAAACCTTTGGAATATGTGTTCGAGCGCCAGCTAAGAGCTGCCATTCCTTCAGTAAGCCTAAGCTAGCTTTTTCGTTTTCAAGAGAGTTGTGATAATTTTCTAATTTCTACAGTGTGATAATTTTGCAGTTTTAAACTCTTTTACCTGTGTCTATGTAGTATTATTATAATTTATGTTTTAAGCCATCAGTTTGATGGCATACTAGCATTCAACCTTTGTACATGCCAATTATGTTAACCTAGTTAGTTTTGGTCTTTTGGACTTCCGGCCCAATTTAGTTTATTTGCTTTTAAGCTGTTAGTGTTGAGCTTATCTACTTAGTTAGTCATTGTAGGATCCTAGAGAGCTTGTCATGGTTGAGATGAATGCATTGGGTTTTGCTTAATATTTTTACATGAATCATTTGAGTTATGCATTTTCTTTGTCCTACTTATTTATTACACAGCCTAGTATTATGAGATTTTTGTTGTGATAATTTTTTTTAATTTAATTTAATTAATTTTTCACTTTCTATTCAATAGATCAAGCCCAAATATGTCATCCCAGACCAAGTGAATTGTGCTGTTATCAGATATCACAGTAGACGGGTCACATGCTTGGAGTTCCACCCCACAAAGAATAACATCCTGCTATCTGGAGATAAGGTTATTATAATAAACTGCATTTCATTACATTAGATGGGATTAGTTGTAAGGCTGCCTTTGTTTTTAGCCACTGATTTCTATTTTCCTGCTTTGATCCTAAAAGAAAGGACAACTTGGAGTCTGGGATTTTGGAAAAGTACATGAGAGGGTAGTCTATGGGAACATACATTCTTGTATTCTGAATAACATGAGGTAAGTTGTTTTAGTGAAAACCATGGCGTTCTAATAATTTTCCTATTACCTTCCTCTATATTTGCATTTATTTGTATCTCGTAACTTGAACTTCAAATGTGAATTGCTAAATGGAAAATTTCGTAGGTTTGATCCTACAAATGATTGTATGGTCTATTCTGCATCCTCGGACGGAACCGTTAGTTGTACTGACGTGGAGACTGGAATATCATCCTCTCCAATGAACCTGAACCCTGATGGATGGCAGGTACCATTTTTCTTTTCCGCTTTTTTCTTGACTTATTTGTAACCTATGTGTGGTTAATTTCGTGACTACTTGGATATGCTGAAGGTAATTGTATTTGTGAATTGTAATTTCTGTGTTGTAGGACGTGTAAACCTATTATGATTTATTTGCCCTTCCCTTGACTTCCAGTTGCATTATGCTGTAAGGTCATAGTTTACATGATTGTGGTGGTCGTTTTTTCTTTTTGTGTTGTGGGGGGGGGGGGACATGGGGGAACTTGGGCTATATGCATGTCTGTGTGTGTGTGTGTGTGAGAGAGAGAGAGAGAGCCAATTCAGCTTGGTTGAATTTTCTGCTTTTAATTGGACTGGTCGTAGCATCATTATTTTGGCTTTGGCTTTTACTGTTTTTTGTTTTTTGGGGGGGTGGTGGTAGAAACAGAAAAATGTAGAAGAATATTCATTAAAAGTTTGTTATCTATTTACAATAAAAATTCTACTTCTATATGATGTTTTGATTAGGGTCCAAGCACTTGGAAAATGCTCTATGGCATGGATATTAACTGTGAGAAAGGTCTTGTGCTTGTTGCTGATAACTTCGGCTTTCTTCACTTGTAAGTAACTTATATTGGCCATTTTTCTCCTGAAATATTTTAACTTTTATGCAAAGAGATACTTGATTCCAGTTAGTATCACTTAATAAAGTTATGAATGATGCATCAGTCTTGGGAAACTTATCCAGTTTTTATGCTTCACTATCTATTATGTTATGACTTATCGATAACATGTTAGAGTACTTGATATTTGCATGCAGCAAGACCTGACTTTGTTCATAATAAAAAAAGTTATAATATTCAAGGCAGACATGAGAATTTCTATTTCTATAGTTATGGTTTTTTTCATGCTTAGGGAATAAAAAATTGTTGCCTTTAGCCATGTGTGTTTATTTGTGACATGAATTAGCTTAGCAAATATAAGTAACCTCCTCTGGCATTTGTAGGGTTGACACTCGCTCCAACCACAGAACTGGTGATGCGATTTTGATCCATAAAAAGGGTACTAAAGTTGTTGGTCTCCATTGCAATCCAATTCAACCAGACCTGCTTTTGACTTGTGGAAATGATCATTTTGTGAGTTCTTCCTTTTCTCCATATAAAAGTTATTTAATTGATAAAGGTACATCTGTTGCAAACTGCATAGACTAGCATTTGAAACATGTAACGGTTTCTTTTTTTAGGCTCGTATTTGGGATATGCGTAGAATAGAAGCTGGATCATCCCTTTATGAACTTCAGCACCGGCGTGTTGTTAACTCTGCATATTTCTCTCCATTATCTGGGAACAAAATTCTTACCACATCACAGGACAACCGTCTTCGTATATGGGATTCGATCTTTGGAAATATGGACTCCCCCAGCCGAGAAATTGTTCATAGTCATGATTTCAATCGGCATTTGACCCCTTTTAAAGCTGAATGGGATCCAAAGGTTTTATTATAATTATTATTTTTTTCAAAAGTTTGTGCCAGTTGCTTATAATTTTTCCTTTTTAAGTTCCTTAGGAACAATATTATATATGTAATTGCAGGATCCATCAGAGTCCCTCGCTGTCATTGGTCGCTATATAAGTGAAAACTATAATGGAGCTGCCCTACATCCTATTGATTTTATAGATATCAGTACAGGGCAATTGATAGCTGAAGTCATGGACCCAAACATTACAACCATCAGTCCAGTGAATAAGTTGCATCCATGCGATGATATCCTGGCATCTGGAAGTTCTAGGTTTGAATTATCTCATTAATCCTAGAGGACCAGATAATTATACTTGTGATTTTTCTCCATTTTATCTATATGACAAAAGACATGATCATGAATTCTTTTTGCTGTTCAGATTTTTCATGTCCATAGAGAAATTTCGAAAGCCTTCTATGATACTAAAGCTAAAATTTATAAGTCCTCTTTAACAAGCTCTTTTAGAACCATTGCTTTATTTTCCTCAGAAAGTATTATTATGAAAGATGAAACTGGTATATCATAATCAATTCCAACACAGTTCGAACTTATTTGATCTGATATTCTATAAGTGATAGATCGTTAGTTATCAAATTAATGCTTTGAATGTCTTGTCAATTCATTGGTTAGATTCAAGACTTGACTTCAACAGTGTATGTAAAAGCTGTAATACCTTCGTATTCCGAGTCTGATTTGTTATCTGGTTCTTGGACTGACCTGGCATAACTTTTCAGATCTCTGTTCATTTGGAAGCCCAAGGAAACGTCTGAGCCTGCCGAGGAGAAAGATGGGAGGAAAATTGTGATTTGTGGAAAAGCTGAGAAGAAACGTGGTAAGAAGGGTGATGACAGTGATGAATCTGATGATGATGCATTCATATCCAAGCTAAAGAAGTCAAAGTCAAAAAAGACCGAGTGGAAATTGACTCGCTGCACTACTAAGGATAAACGCTAAATGATGAAGTTAGTCCCTTTTGAGTATATTGACTATTTTGATGGTTTTCCAATGCATCTGCTAACCTGTCATGGTTTCCAACCTCCCATCCTATAGTTTTGTATTTTGGGATGGTACCTGTGCTGTTATCATATAACAAGCTTTCTTCCTTGGCTTGATCCCAGGATGGAAGATTTTGTAGTTTTGGCTTGGAGCAGTGATTTTGTATCAGGTGCAGGCCTGGCTAACTTCTTATGTGACCATTCTCCTTTTGTAGTTGCTAGTGTATCATATTAGAAGGCAATGCTCCATTGTCATTTTAGGATGCAAGTATAGGCTTTGTTGGATTGTGCCTATTTGTTAATGTTTGTATAGTTTTACTATTCAAGCTTTAGATTGGCAATCGTATCTTTATGCTTCTATCTTGCTTTTACTTTGTATGAAAGCTTGGAAATTGGAGCCTTTTTTTGGTTCAATAGTTAATTCATTCATAGGCCAAGAAAGATCAACGATAGAAATACGGCAGGGATATCACAGCATAAAAGAGTGACTAAGTGGACTTCGGGGTGCTTAGATTACAGAACAGAATACTCGGCTAAGGTTGGTCCGAGGGTATAAACAAAATTCATTGCAGAATAGGATCATTTATTTTTTATCTTTTATTTTTTTTTGGGTGGGATGCGGCTTATTTTTAAATTTTAAGTTGAAGCTTCACTGCCTAGGGAGGATTTGCTATCTCGATGCACCTTGGAGGAGGAATAAATATTATTAATTCATATTGATGGCCAACATTTTAAGTTACTTAATGCTACATGATAGTTTAGTCAATTTACTTGATTATGATAATTTATGAAATTTTTAATTGGTTTTTTTTGGTCTCAATGGAACTATCGGTATTTGAACTCTATTGAATCTAATTAATCCGACTTGACCTGACTAAGGTCCCTGAAAGGGGTAGAGGTCTCTTGGCAAGGGTTTTTTACATTTCCAGGGCTCGAATTCGAGATCTTTGATTAAGAGGCTAAGGTACCTACCATCTTGACTAGCCTTACATTGGTAAAGATTTAATGGTCTATGTGTACTTTTTGCTTCTGATATCAATTAGTCCTCTCAGTTGATATAGTGTGTATTTGAGTGTTATTATTTTGATAAAAAAATTAAATAAAAAAGTGCTTTTAGTGTTTTTTTTTTTGTTTGGATAAATTTTTTTAGTAAAAGCAAAATTATTAAAAAAAGTATAAAAAGATTTTTTTTAAGAAACTATAATTTTTATCTTGTAGAAAAAGATTTTTTTTATAACATTAAAAAGATATTTAACAATAAAAGAAGATATTTTAATATTACATTTAAACACATTAATTTATATTTAAGTATAAAATAATTTTTACTTTTTTAAAAGATTTTATGAATAAAGATAATTTTAAAAATCTTTTTAGAATATTTCATCTAAACGAACTCATAATTTGTATACATGTGGCTACAAACCAATAAGGAAAAGAGATTAAATTTTATGCTAAGACAAATTATGATGAGTAGTTATTATAGTGAGTTATTACTTATATTAATTTGACATTTCTTACAATTTTATTAGTTGACGTGTAAAAATTTTCTTATACTGCATAGAAACTAATTCCAAAGGAAAATACAAAGTATTTAAAAACATCCTGTTTTAAAAATTTTAGAAAACGATAATAGATATATTAAATTAATGATAATAATTTGCTGAAGAAAAGTTAAACCAGGTTCCAGCGTATGTAATTATCAAATATCAATCCTACATATTTCGAAAGAAATATTGTATTTAGTTATAAGAAATGAGACGTTGAATGAATCAGCATTCTAAACTTTTAATTTTGCTAGCAAACATAGGAATCCTCATTTCATCATGGATTAAAAATTAAAAAACAAAAAAAAAAAAAACTGAATTGAATAAATAACCATTCTGTATACCAAACGTGTTATAAGGAGTAAATAGATTAAAAGACACTAAGAATAATTAATAATGAGGGATTTGGGTAGTATACAAGTTATAAATTCAATATAACTACTATTTGGCACGAATAAAATTTGTGGGAATATAGACGAAAGCAATGTGTTTACATGTCATTGGTTATTAAGTTGTTGAATACAGAAATCATGGGATTCAATGGCAGAAAAACTCTTCCATCTAATTTGTATCCAAATTTGTACCAACAGTTTTTGTAACAATTAATATTTAGGTCCAAATCTTATTGATATTGATGTACTAAAAAAAATAGATTAATAGCATGCTTCGATTTTTGAACGGAAATATCAAAATATGGTTTGTGCAAAAGTTATGGTTTAGAAATTTTCAAATGAGAAATTAAACATACTATAGGTAATTATTAAACTTGTTTGGTTTTGAACAAAAATAAAAAAAACTTGTTTGGTTAAAATTCTTAAAAAAAAGGTTTTTTTAATTAAAAAATACTTCAAAATGTTTTTTTTTCTACTTACAAATCTTGAACCTATCAAGATCACCGATATAAAGTTAGTCAAAGTGGTAGGTGTCTTGATTTTTTAACTAAAGATCTCAGATTTATGTATTGAGAATAGAAAAGATTATTACTGAAAGATCCCTACCCTATTCAAGGATTTCTGTCTGGGTTGAATTAGTCAAATTTCTGATAATAGAGACCGGATAATTGTAGTTTTATCAGGACACCAAAAGAAAAAAAAACACCGGTATCATAAAATTGCATTTAAATGAGCTTGAAATTGATTATTCCAAACCCCATGCAAATAGCAGGTCGTAAAGACTACTTGCACGCCGAAGGGACCGACCCGCGGACAATAACCTAGCCTAGTTACCTGGGTGTAGGGATACTTCTGGAGACCTGAGAGACCCAAACCAGTTTTTCTCATTTATTTTTTTAATGATTTTATTTATATGGCAATATAAGTTAATCAATATTATTGAACATATATTGTTGATCAACCCATGCTTGAGTTATTATTAACTAAATTTACTGGTGTTGAAAATGTGTGCACAATACGATGTGTATGAATAGTTTTGAAGTTATTATACCTATTTGAAAAAATTTAATTAAATGGAATTGAGTAAACAGAGAGAAACTGAGAATTATCTGCTATTATTACGAAAAAAAGAAAATTAGAAGTCTTCTGCGTGGATAAAATATCAAGTAGATAATTGTTTTGTAGTTCACTGACATTTAATGGTAGATAAAAGAGATGCGAGTTGTTTCTCAAATTGTTTTAAAGCAAAAATTAGGATGTGTTTATTTCAATTTGAAACAATATTTTAAAAAATTATTTTTTAGAATTATTTTTTAAAAAGTTCTACTTTTAATTTACGAAAAATTATTAAAATAAATTTTTAATTTTTTAAAATACTTATTCAATTATTTTAAATTTTGTAAACACAACTTTTAATTAAAAATATGTTAAAAACCACAAATTAACACGCAAACGCTTAACATACCAATTAGATTATGTATTAGTCCACATGATAAAAGAAATGGTTTTGTTAACCAATGCCTTAAGGGCATTAGTTAAAGTTTCAAAAGTGATAAGTTTTTATAGGAAAAAAAAATTTAAGTTTTTTATACATTCAATGCATTGAAAAGTCAAAAACTTACTATTTTTTAAACTTTAGTGTCCTAAGGATACTTAATAGCAAAACCCTAAAAGAAACAAATGAATGAATTTTTTTATTTTAAAATTTTACATAATCTTGTTACAAAAATTTGAGGTATTATTTGTACTCTTGCCTCCTAACATACCTTTGACACCGAGATAGAGAGGAGAAAAAGTTATTAAAAAAAGGAGAAAAAATGTGAAAAAAAAAAACACATGGAGGAACAAAAGTAAAAGATGCGTCTGAGTTATAATGTACAAATAATTTTTTAGTAAAGATTTTTATAGTTAATCACAAAGGTAAGACTTGAATAAAACACCAAAAAATCTCATCAACAATAAAAGCCTACATATATCAAGAAAATGTGTAAACTTCAACGGAAGAGACAATCTATCCCCTTAAAAATGATACGAGAATTAAAGATGATAAAATGAATTTAATTTGTTAGATTGATCAATCAAATTCGCAAAAAATGGCAAGTTATGTTGATGTTTTAGGCCCACTAAATATTTTTAACTCACTTAATTCACAGACAAAGATGGGACAGCCGGTTGGCCCGTAGGCTAAGGTGGCTTTTTAAACTTTTTTATTTTTTTAACACAATTACCCTTCGGCATTTTTTTTCACTAGCCCATCACCCTCCCCATAAAATCAATCAATGCCGCTCCACATCTGCAATGTTACGTCATTTTTATACAATGACCATATAGAGTTATGTTTCATTCACACATGCAGCACAGAGTCATGTTTATATTTTAAACTTTGGTTTTAATGTGCCTGTGATGCTATGTCTTGTATTGTATGAGTATTTACTCGTAGATAAGTAATCAAAATATGAAGTGACGAAAACAGACCATCCTAATTAGTTTATCATATTTATATTTAATTAAATTTAGATATAAATTATATTATTTAATTATTTTTTAAATTTATGTAAATATTATTATATTATATTTAATTGAATTTTTTATTAAAATATATTTGAGAGTAATTGGCATATATTGTTAGTGTAAACCATGTTTACACAATCAGCGAAACAAATTGTGACATGCCATCAAATCCTAAAATTAGTCTTAATTTTAATTTTGAAAAATTAAAACCACTACTTTAAGATAACGTTAATCAATCCACCTTTTTCTCCTATTTCCCTCACTGAAACTTGCTTCGCTCGTCTTGTGGAGTGTATCTTCAACATGACAGCAGAACCATTCTCGCAATATTTTTCTCCTTTTTCCCTCTCCAGCCCTTCCTGGCTCCTACACTAGTTGTCTCTCACTCTCTTTACAAGAAAATGATTTCCATCTCCTGAGCATACCTTCAGTAGTTCCTTCGTCTTTTCTCTTTTAGCCCATGAATGCATACACAATGCAATATTGCCTTAATTGCTGCCAATTGAAGTTCTATATATGATGGCTTGCTTCAACATATTAACACCATGATTTCTAAGTTTTGGAATGTAGATGTGGAAAGTATGTCAGCAGATAAACAATTTTGCTTTGGTTATTTGAGCGATACAAAGTGCAAGAAGTTTCAGAGGGGTGAGGGAGTCAGGGAGGGTGGGAAGGAGAAAATGCAGTTGAAGAAAACTTAGGAAAGTAGTGTCGTTAGAATAATTTTTTTTTAAATTAGGATTATTCTTAAATTACATGATGTGGTAGATTGTAATTGGTTGACTGTATAAACATGGTTTATGCTATTAGTGTATTCCAATTAATCTCAATATATTTTTTTTAATTTTTAAAAATTTTTTAAAGGTAATTTAATTCATTAAAAATATTAAAATAAATTTATTTATATTTCTTTATTTTTTTTTGACAGATCAACTCATCAACCTGCCCTGAAAAGGGGCAGACTAAGATATTGAGTCTATTTTCCTAAAGTGGGCCACCTCGCCTCGCTTGGCTTTAGGCAGACTTGTGGCGGGTTAGAGTGGGGCGGGGAGGTCTGGCCTGCTTTGATAGCTCTAACGTGTATCACAAGAAAGCAAATGATGCGCCCCCTCATTTTGTGACAAAAGCAAGGGCGTGTGGTATTACGAACAATTTATGACTTATGATGACTGCACGTACCCAAATTGACTAAACATCCAACATATCCATTATCTCCTCATCCTCGGAGCACGTTTTTACTGGCAGGCTCTACATCCAGCTCTTGTTTATTATTTTAAAGGTATGTTTGGTATGGGGTTAAAAAAAGGGACGGAAATTTTATAGATGAGATTCATGTGCAAAATTTTGTGGATGAGCTTCATGTGTAACATAAAATTTTCCACCCCTTTTTTTTAACCCCATATCAAACACATGCTAAATGTTATTACTTTCTTAAAAATAAACTTGATGCACATTGATCAACTTATTTATTTTATTAAAAAAGTAGTACATTATCTTGTGAATATCCCGTTATTTTTAAATTTCTTTTTTCACCTCAGGACATGCCACCCCAGCACCCCTTGGTTGAGGTTTATACTTTATTGATGATCTTATAATCTTGTTGGAATATCCTTCATGAAAGAATTCTTGATTCTTAGAGGCTTAGTTGCTTATTACAAACCAAAACAAGAAGATTCTTTCCTTTATGCCTAATTTTTTTTCCTTTGTTTCCTTTCTCATTGTTCATTCGCAAACAAAAAATATTTTTTTTGATAGATAAAAAATGCTCGAAACTCTCCTAAAAGAGAGAAGAAATGTAATCAAGTTAAGATACAAAAGAAAAGCATAACAAAAAAAAAAAAAAACAAAACCCCCTAAAATAGAACTAAACAAAACACCAAATAGAACTAGAACATCCAAAAGGGACCCCCTATAAAGATGTTGTATTAGGACCCCGTATATCACCTAGCTTCAAAGCCCCTTAATCAGAATACTACGTTTACTGATATCCAGAAGTTGCTACGTCCAACTCTTTCCTTAGACAAATCTGGTTAGGCCTCAGAGAAAATGGTCATTCATCTTATGTACATCTATGTAGTGTGAAAGCATTCTTTTGTTAACCAAAATCTTCTAATGTACTTTGCCAAAATACTCTACCATCTCTAATTAATAGCAAAACGAGGATTGTACTAGCTAAATGTGATATGATCTCTAAAATTGCTACTTGAGAACCATTCTTGCAGCTCTAGACCTCGAGAATACCTTGAGCTCTCATAGATGTTTCCTTTTTAGTCTCTTTGCTACATCATGTGACTGCCAAACTTCTAACCTGAAAATTCTTATGATCAATATATAATATAACCCTTAACAATTAGCACTTGTATTCCTCAAGGATAGGAACAATGCTTGCATCTAATTATTGCATGCTCTCACACCTTCCTATTCTTATTCTTGATTCCCTCTCTCTTTTTTCCCCCCATATCTAATCCTGTCGAAAGGAAGCTACAAAACTACCTTTTCTTTTCTTCTCTTACACTTTCAATCATAGTTATTAAACTTGACCCGGTGAACGACTTGGTCAAGTCACCAACTCATTGGGTCACTAGTTCAACCAATGGACCACTGGTTGAACCAGTTGAACCGAATATAATTAAATAAATATTAATAGATTAAAATTCAAATAAATATAATAAAATTAGTCAAATGACACAAATAATTAGCAATCTAACACACTTCAAGAGGTCCAAAACATAAATAAATAACACAAGTTCACAATTGAGTTCATAATCACAATCAACAAGTTCAAATCATAATTAAACAAAAAAAAAAAATTACACATCACAAGCTCATAACGATATAATAAGATAAGTATACCCAAGGAATGAAGATTATGTCAAATTCAGGGCATCTTTCTTCATCAATAAATCCAAAACTTGACTAACATTGCCTTCATTTTGATTTGCATTTTCTATGGAATTGTTATGTGCATCATCATCATCATTATCATCTTCCAAATTCAATTGACCTACAACCATGTAAGTTTTCATAAATTACCATCAACCTATAAAATAATAATCCATCATGATGCTTTGACAACCAAAAACTTATTTCAATAAAAAACATACCAATGTCATCTAGAGTTGGTTGGATAGAAATATTTGAAAGGTCACTATGTAAAGCCTCCACCTCATCAATATTTAAGAATGGTGGTGACTCCTCCAATACCCAATCAAAATGGTCCTCAAAACAAATTGGATCATAACCTTGATGCCTTATTTGATTCCTAAGTTTACCAATTTACTCATATCAAGATCAAAAAAATACTTTAGAGAGCTAAATATATATGTTCTCAAAGTCATGCAACAGAGGCAACCATCTCAAATGAACTTTGGACTCTGACCTATCGGCCATCAAAAACCCCAAGCATGATCATAATATAAGCCCGAGTGTGGCGTATAACAGTCTCTGTAGGTGCATTTGTCTCCAAATCACGAAATGTGGTCCTAAACCAAGACAAAAATACTAAGCATCCATCCCGCTCATTTAGACTTGACACTGTGCCAAATAGGTCATAACACATGGTCCATATATCCCGACCATAATATCTCCCCCATGAACCCGTGCATCCGCTGACTGCCTGTCCATCGATGTGCAGCCCTAACTAATATGCAACATCCTTCAACGTGATGGTGCACTCTCCATGGGGAAGATGGAACATATGGGTCTCTGGCCACCAACGCTCCACAAACGTACTGATCAGCGTGTTATCATGCTCATAAAATGGGATTTGGGCTGCATACCATAATCCAGCCTGTCTCAAATATGGCTCCATAAGAGGATGTGGCGGAGATATGTGGCGATGCCTAGTGGTCAGCACACAACGTGGCTGAAAAGCATAAATGTAACATCATTAACATTAAAATACTTAACAAAACTATGTAATAAACCAAATAAATACTATAATTCAATTTTATAGTAGAATAACAACTAAATTATATAAAATTAGCTTAACTATATCAAGCTAAACCCTAAATTTAAATACATGAAAAATGATTAATATATATATATATATATATAAACTAAAGTTTTTTTTTTTAAAAAAAAAACTAAACTAACTAAATATTTTTTATACTAATATAAACTAATTTTTTCTCCACTAATCTAAACTAATATTTTTTATTCCTATAAAAAATAAACTAAACTAAATTAACCAAAAAAAAAAAATTTACACTAATCTAAACTAAACTAAGCTAACCAAATTTTTCTCCATTAATTTAAACGAATATTTTTTATACTAATAAAAAAAAACTAAACTAAACTAAACTAACCAAATTTTTTTACACTAATCTAAAAACTAAACAAATATTTTCTTTTCTAATTATAATAATTAAGCTAAACTAAATATCTTATTTTCTAAATAAAATAAAATTAAAACATAGTAAAAATTTACCTTTTCATGGAAATGTGCAGAAATATGTCAAACTTTATCTAACCGACGTAAGTTATTTTGGCTCATTCTCCACCAAAATTTTCTTTTTTTTCTCGCAATTCCACCTCACACGATTTTCCCACACTCTTTTTTCACGATTTCTGAATGGAACAGTAGCCTCATACGATTTCTTATTTATAGGCAAAACACACCATAAATCGTGTGAAATTATGTGAGGGTCACACGATTTATGTGCAACTAAAACACACAGAAATCATGTCACCCTCCCATGATTTCTGTGTGATTTAGTTGCACATAAATCGTGTGACCCTCACACGATTTATGTGAGTGTTGAACACTGAACCATAAATTGTGTGAAGGTGGCACGATTTATGGGCAGTCCACAAGCACTCATAAATCGTGACAGCCTCACATGATTTATCAATAGCCCATCAAAATAAGATATTTTCGAAAATAAATTTGAAATAGGACATTTACATATATAATTATTTTTTTATTTTATTTTAGTAAAAAAGCCATTGTTTTATAGTTCATAGTAATATATGAATGAATTTGCTTTTTCTTTTAATGGCAAATTGATTTATGAAAAATTATTAAAATAAGATTTTTATTTTTATTTTTAAAAAACTTATTTAATTCTTTTAACTTTTATATACACTAATAAGTGCATAGCTCAATTGGTAGGGCTGTGCTATCTTAATTAGAGATCTCAGGTTCAAGCCTTGGGTTTGCATCTACTTTAAAACTCATAATAGGGATTTTTGCGGCCTAAGTGGTCTTACCTGACTCGAGCAGGACTACTTCTGGTAGTAAAATGCCTATGATTTTGACAAAAAACAAAAACTTTTATATCCACAAATTTTAACTTAAAATATTTTAAGAAATCTCAGATACACAAGGGCTTAAAATACCAATGAGATTACGTAATGTTGTCACGTATAAACTTTTATAGTTAATCATAAAAGTGGAGCTAAATAAGATAACAAAAAGATCTCATTAACCATAAAAACTTACGTACATCAAAATAATGTGAATCTTCTACACGAGAGATGATCTACTCCTTAAAAGTGGCATCACAAGAAAAAAAACTAACGTCCCCCTCATTTTGTGACAAAAGCATCTGCATGTATTTTTACGAATGGTTCACGACTTGTTATAAAATGTGGAGGTTGCCTTTAAATAAGGCACAAATAAAGTAACATAAAATAAATATGTGGAAGCTTAAGAAAAGAAGACACAAAGAATTTAACGTAGTTCGGCTTATAGCTTACGTCCACAGGCAAATGTGACAACCAAATATTTCACTAAGGAAATGTGACAAAGATACAAAAGGTAGTCACACTCCACTCAAATCAATTCCCAAATACATCCAAAATACCTTACAGTATTTTTTCTCACCGATGTATACTCTCAAAACTCAAAGGAAAGAAACTCAAAAGAAGCAAATAGCTTCTTTATCAACAAATAAGTGAGCAAGAGAGGATTGTTACTAGTGCAAAGGGCTGTGAATGATAGCTCTATTTATAAAACTTCGGATGCAAATTTTTCAACCCAACATTAAATGACATTTGATGCTTCCAACTCAATTTTCTACTGCAAAATTCTGTAGCACTTTGACAATGGCAAACTTCATTTATGTACCGAAAGGAATTTGGACTTTTGTCCATTTGCTTCTAACATGGCTTGAAAAATAAAAGCACCTGTTCACAAATCTCCACCTTGGCTTTATTTTTCATCAAGCTTTAAAATTCTCGAGGTCACCTTTTCCAATGTGTCCATATAGGCAAACTCGCATATTGTGGATGCCAATTAAGTTCAAGCATTAGCTATCATAATTGGCTTTGTCAACATATCTGCTAGATTGTATGAGGTACCAATCCTTTTCATAACTATTATACCTTGAGAAATAATCTCCCGAATAAAATGATATCTAACGTTAATATGTTTGATTATCTCATGATACATCTAATTTTTGGTCAAATGTATGACACTTTGGCTATCACAATAAATAACTATAACATCTTGGGCCAAACCCAAATTGCTAACCAAATTCCTAAGCCAAATGGCTTCCTTCACCGCTTCTACTACTGCCATGTACTTAGCCTCTATTGTTGATAATGCAATAGTAGACTATAAAGTCGCTTTCCAACTAATTGCACTACTCGATAGCGTAAAGACATATCATGTCAAAGATATCCTTTTATCAATATCTCTAGCATAATTAGAGTCAACCTAACCATTAACACTATCACTAGTGTTTGAACTCCTATCATATACTAAGCCAACATCTGTAGTGCCTCCTCGAAGATATCGAAGTATCAATTTCACTACCTACCAATGCATCTTGCCAAGATGCCCCATATATCTACTAAAGACACTAATAGCATATGAAATATTTGGTTGAGTGTATACCATAGCATACATTAAGCTTCCTACTACACTGGCATAAGGAACATGTGATATTTATTCCTCCTCTTCAATAGACTGTGGTGATTGTGCAACTGATAGTTTGAAATAGGCTGCTAATGGAGTACTCACAGGCTTTGCATTTTGCATTCCAAACCGCTCAAGTACTTTTTCAATGTACTTCTTTTGAGACAAATATAATTTTCTAGTATATTGATCCTTGGTAATTTCCATGCCCAAGATTTTTTGGCTGCACCCAAATCTTTAACTTCAAAGTCACCACTTGAGTTGCTCCTTTAGTTTCTCGATCTTAGACATACTCTTAGTAGCAATGAGTATGTCATCAACATAGAGCAACAAATAGATGAAAGATTCATCTAAGAGCTTCATGTGGTATACACAACAATCATAGTCACTCCTAGAGTAACCATAAATTAGCATGAAGGTGTCACATCTCTTATGCCATTGACGAGGAGATTGCTTTAAGCTATATAATGACTTCTTTAAGAGATAAACATGATCTTCCTTGCCTTAAAAAATAAAGCCTTCTGGTTATTGCATCTAGATATGTTCTTCAAGCTCACCATAAAGAAAAGTTGTCTTGACATCGAGCTGTTCAAACTCTAAGTCAATCAAACAGTGCAACCATAGTGAGCAACACATAAATGGAGCTATGCCTTACAACAGGAGAGAATACTTCAATGAAGTCTATTCCTTCCCTTTGGCTAAAGCCCTTAACAATGAGGCGTGCTTTGTACCAGGCTGATTCAACTCTAGGTGATCCTTCCTTTTTCTTGAAGATCCATTTGCAACCAATGATCTTATATCCTTTTGGTGGTTTCACTGACTCCCAAGTTTGGTTCTTATGAAGAGACTCATCTATTCATTCATAACAGTAATCTACTGTGTAAACTCACTACTCAAAATAGCCTCATGGTATATTGTAGGATCTTGTGTTTCAATATCCTCTGCTACCGATAATGCGAAAAAGATTATGTCTGCATGACCATATCTCTATGGTGGTTTTATTTGCCTCCTTTCTCTGTCTCTGGTGAGGCTATATTGCTGTAATTACTGTGTAACATCCACATCATTAGGGATTTGTTGTTCTTCCTCTTGAATGGGCTAATCAAGGGCATCTTCTTATACTTGCTTTGGTGATTTAGCTTAAAACTCCACTTGTTTACTGGCATCGTGGTCTATTTCTACATCGACAACCTCCTTTTTTGGATGAAACATGGATGATTCATTGGATTTGACGTCTTTGCTGAATATAGATTTGGATGATTTTGGTTCAATGCACCACAATTTATAACCTTTCAATCCAATTGCATGTCCTAGAAATATGCATTTTAATGCCTTTCACTCAAGCTTGCCATAATCAATATGAGCATATGCAGGACACCCGAAAATTCTTAGATTCGAATAATCAGTTGAAGCACAAGACCATACCTTGATAGGAGTCTTCAAATCAATTGTAGTTAATGGAGATCGATTTACCAAATAGTAAGCCATATTAAAAGTTTTGGCCCAAAATTCAGTTGACAAACTAGCGTTAGAGGGCTTGCAGTGAGCCCTCTCCAAAAGAGTTCTATTCATATATTCTGCTACTCCATTTTGTTGTGGTGTCTTTCACATAGTACAGTGTCTTACTATGCCCTTATTTTCACAGAACTCATTGAATTGACCTTCGCAAAACTCCAAACCATTATTTGTTTAAAGGCGCTTGATTTTCTTGCCAATTTGGTTTTCAACAAGTGCTTTGCATTTCTTGAAAGTATGAAACACATCATTCTTGTGCTTTAAAAAATAAACGCATACCTTCCTCAAAAAATCATCAATGAACATCAGTAGGTATCTGGCACCACCTTTTGATAAAATAGGTGCTGGGCCCCACAAGTTAGAGTAGATGTAATCCACCATGCCCTTCATCCTATAGATGGCAATACTAAACTTGACTCTGCTCTACTTTTCATACACATAGTGTTCACAAAAGTCAAGCTTCCCAATTTTGTGATCACCTAGCAAGCCACGCTTGGTCAAAATGAACATTCATGTTTCACTTATATGCCCTAGCCGCATATGCCACAAGCGACTATAGTATCTGAATCTAAATCTAATGAAGATGATACTGAAGCAGTGTTAATAACAGTACTTCCTTGAAGTAAATAAAGATCATTGACTAATCTACCTTTAATTACAATAAGAGCACATTTGGAGACATTTAGAACTCCACCTTGAGCATAATACTTACAACCTTGAGAATCGTGAACACCTAAGGATATAAGATCTTTCGTCGTGTTCGGTATGTGCTGAACATAAGTCAATGTTCTCACAACTCCATCATGCATCTTGATTTGGACTATTCCAATAACAGTGACCTTATAGGACATATTATTTCCCATAACGACAACACCACCATCAATTGACCAGTAAGAAGTAAAACAATCCCAGTTTGGACAGATGTGGTAGGAGCAGCCTAAATTAAGAATCCAAGTATCACTAACTGAACTAGTTGATATTGAGAGAACATTGTCAGCACTTTCAGCAACACTTGCTGAATCACTTGAATCATTCTCCTTTTTGTCTTTGAGCTTCGAACATTCTGCTTTCCAATGCCCTTCCTTTTAATAGCATCTGCCTTTATGATGTATAGTGTAATACCTTACCAGGCAAAATACTATGCTTAAGTCATAATATATTACCTGATAAGTTATTATGTGTCATTATCTAATTTAAAGTTTCACATGAATCCAACGTTATATACTCATAACGGAGTTAACTGTTAATTTGTGTATTTATCTTTAGCCGTAATGTAAATAAATGGGTTAACGCCATAACAAAAAAGAAACCTACTAAATAAACAGAACTACTGCACTACATTATATTTATATAGATACATAGATGCCTGCTTTTAGAGTTTACAAAAGGAACCATAAAGAGTACAGGGTATGGAAAATGAGGCCGCTGAAACAAAATAAGCTGGCCTGTCTCTACAAAACAACACCTTAACTGGTCCCCACGGGACATTTTATATACGAAACATCTATGCACACCCTCTATTAAGCTATTGCCTATGGCCCAGAATGCCAAAAGAGGGCGACTCTATACATCTCCTCCTACTGTGCTACATAAGTCCTCTAGATGGATTCCGAGGAAAGGAATCCATTTGCCATGCTAGCGTCCGCTAGCGTATAATCCATGCTCGATGCAGAGGATAAGGAAGATGAGTTCGACGCCTCCGATGGATCCTCTTCCTCAGACAGTGAAGTAGAGGGGATTTGCTGAGGTGGTGAAGCTGGCAGAACCACGAGAGCTGCTGCTGCTGTTGCTATGGGTGGAGGTGGAAATGGATGTGCCATATAAAGTGGGATGGCAATATAGGGTGCGGAAGGTCAAATAATGGGTGAGTAAGTGGAACGGCAAAATCTCTGAGGAAAAAGAAATAAAAACGGAACCGGCAGCTACCAGATATATATAGTCTAGAAAAGGATCAATGTAGATGTGTAGGTCGGGGAACTCAATGTAGAGGATGCCTATCGCTACATTCGCCATGATCTGAGAGTGACGCGGAAACATACAGTAGAGTGAGGATTTAAGGAAATTCTCAGTAGGAATCCTAATTCTACGCATATCTGCCATCGCCATCATTCTTAGTTGTTTCGATTTTTCTTAATTTTAAATAATACAATATAACAGTAATATTCAACTTAATTTAATTTGTAGAAAGTAGAACCCGAAACAAAACAAAATTTTAAATTAAAGCAATACAAGTATATTTAAACAGGCATGCTAACATAGCTAAAACAATAACCATAGGTAAACGGTAATATAACACAAGGAATATGCAGTTAACTATGACATTGATTTAGAAATTAACAAACAGAGCATATATATGTGAAATGGGAAATGCATGTAGTCTTTGGGAGCTTTCAACTCATGCAACTTATATTTTCCACTGTTGGTCCCCTGGGAGTCTTAGCTATATACTCTTAGGTAATAGTCTAATTTTCAGGACCGAGCTCGTTCCTATACAGGATTACCAGGTTTACTTTCCCCAACTTTTTCATTGATTTATTCCCCTTAACATTATTCAGGGGCTGACCCAAGCAATATGAAATCATAACATTATTCATAAATTACATACACATCTAGTATTATTTTTCTCATGTATCACATGTGCACAAACATTTCACATAGTATATGAAGTCTTTGTCGAAATTTCGGCGGCATATAACCGATCGAGTCCACTTCCTCATGAATAGTGCCAGGCTACCAGAAAGATCAATCAATCATTCAAACCACATAGATAAGCAAATCTATAACAACAATATCAATTATATAGTGTACCAACATTAATAAGGTTTCTGATCAATATACTCAATTCTGCTCGATTTTGTAAAATTCACCATAATTTCTATTCAATTCATTTGGACCTAAATTTTCATATGTTATAATGCTATGTGTCTAGTTTCCAACCTTTTTTGTCCGATCTCATTTTGATTTGTGTAGCTCGAGTTATTCGAGGTTTATCTCAGTCTGCCCCACAACTAGCTAGAATTGTATCCTTAGAAGCAAAAATTCACCAAAAATAGGAAACTAGGTGAAATCATACAAAACTCATACCCAATTAAAGTTAACAGAACAAAATTTTATTTGAAAAAGTTGCTTATTTACATAAGTATAGCTTGAGATATAAGCCCCGTAAGTTGACCCTTTTGGACTGCCCTATTCTAGTTCGATTTGGACTTAGAGCAACTTCATTGAATTACTGGAAATAAATGGAAATGAATCTAACTCTGAAATTTTTATGGGATATTTCTCTACATGTTAGCTTTCAAACAGAGTTGGTTGCATTCAAATTAGAGTTTTGTAGGGTGAGTTACACCCTTCTCAACTTATACTGTCCAGAAAAGGACCAGAATTTTAGGCTAAACTTCAAAAATTCATAACTCACTCAGTACAAATCCAATGACCTTATAATTTAGCTTGAAAAGCCCTAAATGTCTATCTTCATATAAAAATACATTCATCATACTTTGATAGCTGGATTTTGATCTCTACACATCACGCATTTGGATGCCATAGGGTTTTGCCCAAACAGCTTCCCACTGCTTTCTATTTCTCAACCTTTCTACTTCCACTTCAATTCAAACCCAAGGATATTTATTAAACCAACCAATATTCATTAGCTATACCCAATTATAACACCAAGAAGTGAAGAAAAATTGAAAGCCTAAGCAGCCCCATATGAAAGAAAACAAGAAGAGAAGTTGAATCCTTACCTCTCCTAGATGTAGTGTTACTAGCTTTGTGTCTTGGATTGAAGGAATCTTGATGAAGTTTGAAGGTTTGTTGGAGCTGAAGTGAAGATGAGATGAGATAGATGGAAAATTATGGGGGTTCAGCTCCTAATATGGCCGAAAATGTTCAAGGGAGCTGGAAGAAAATTATGGGAAACTTTTGAAGGAAGCATAGTTATGATTGTTGGATTCTTTTTCATTCTTCAATTTAGTGTGGCATGCCTCTTTGGGGCTGATTGTTGCGCCACATATAAGGGTGAGTTGGCTGAATCTTGACCATCCAATCTAGGGCTCTCATAGTATAATTTCTATTGATTCGGTTCCGACAGTTTAAAATACCGAAATCATACCGATTTCTTTTAAATCGGTAAATCGATTTTAGAAAAATTCTATGAGGTCTCCTATATTTCTAATCTAATCCCCTCAAATCTAATCCTTCTAAATGATACTTAATTGGCTTTAGGTAAATACTTAATCAAATTCTAATTAATTTCAATCATTCGATAAAAATCGAACAACTTGGTTAAAAACGATAAAATTTTTCGGGCGTTACATCTAGACTTGCCTGTACTACTACTCAATCCAATCTCCTTTGACCTCATTCTAACAACCAAGCCAAATGCAATGTCATTATGACTGCCACTATCATGCTCCATCTTGTCATCACTTAAAAGTGCGAACTTAAACTCATCAATTTTGAGGCTTTCACAACTATACATGAGCATCTCACAAAAATGCCTGTAGGAATGAGGTAAAGAACAAAGCAACATCATTACTTGTTGCTCACTTGAAAATGTCTCGTACATATTTTTCAACTCTGTGACGACTCATGTGAACTTAGCAATGTGAGATCGAATCGATGTCCCTTCTGCCATACAAAGCATATACAGATGCTGCAAAACACTGAGATGGTTGGCTACCATCTTAGTCAAATATAATGACTCCAACTTGGTCCATAGCAAATATGCCATTTTCTCTGAAAGAACCTCTTGCTATACATCTGTAATGCACAATTGAATAATAGAAAGAGCCTTTTGATCAGCCTTTTCCCATTCAGAATTTTTCATTGTTTTGAGCTTCTTATCTTTGCCATCGAGTGCTACTCTTATACCTTGTACGAGAACAGCCATCATGTGAACCCTCCACATTTCAAAGTTGATGTGCCCATAAAACTACTAAATGTCAAACTTTGCAGTAAACATCATTGAACAAATTGGCCCAAAACTCTATAAGAGCTCTAATACCAGTTTGTTATAAAATATGGAGGTTGCCTTTAAATAAAGCATAAATAAAGTAGCATAAAAAATATGCGAAAGTATAAGAAAAGAAGATACAAAGAAATTAACGTGGTTTGGCTTATAGCCTACATCCACGAGCAAAGGTGACAACCAAATATTTCACTAAGGAAATATGATGGAGATACAAAAGGTTGTCGCACTCCACTTAACTCAATTCCTAAATACACCTCAAATACCTCAGTATTTTTTTTCACTAGTATATACTCTTAATACTCAAAGGAGAGAAACTCAAAAGAAACAAATAGTTTCTCTATAACAAAATAAGTGAGTAAGAGAGGATTGTTACTAGTTGGGATGTGAATGATAACTCTATTTATAGAGCTCGGGATGCAAATTTTTGAACCCAACATTAATAATGTGTTTGGTTGGGGTGATTATGTAAGGAAGGAAATGGGAAGGAAAAGGTTTCATTTCCATTATTTGGTTGTAAAGAAAAATTAGAAAGGAGAGTTTAAACAATGCTAAACATTTGGTGGGTCCCACATGAACAGTGGGAGATTTTCCCCTATACTGCATGGAAAACTGTGGGAAAGGGGCTAGTTTTTGAAATTTCCTAACTTGCACTTCTTTGTATTGTTGTTCGCTGCTGGGCGGAAAGGGGAGACAGGAAATGAGATGATGGAAAGGGAAGGGGTTAGGGTATACAACACTACTGAAGGTATTGTGTAGTCTCTCCCCTTTTTTATTTTATTTTTTTTTAATAAACACTTCTAAAAATTTCATCTAAATAATTTTAATTGTTCTATCAATATATTATTAAAAATAAATATAGAAAATACCAAAAACACAAATTATGTAAAATTTGAAAATTTCTTGGCTACCAGTATTTCATTCTAAACAAATATTTTATTATGAATAGAGGGCTGTTATTTGAACATTAAAAAAGGATGTCTCTATAGACACCCTATCAAATCAATGATGGAAAACACATAATTTTTTATTTTAGAATTTTTATTTTATCATTTCCTACACATCCAATGGGTGGTCCATCAAGATATCAATGAATTTATTGTACAAAAGATATTTCTCTTATAAATAAGGTATTACATAAATTTTGATTTTCTTTTGTGCTTTGTTAAGAGTTTAAATAATAGTTGAATAATATTTTTGGTATTATTTAGTTGATAAAATATATTTTTAAGTAATATTTTTGAAATATCATATTAACTAAAAATATTAGTTCTATTTTAGATAATTTTGAATAATTTATTTTTATTAATATTAGTTTAACTTAAAAGGTTGATATTATTTTAAATTATTAAATTAAAAATAGTAAAAATTTTTATTTAATATTAATTAATATAGTTGAATTCCTTTTATAACAAAATAAAGGTAAAATTATCATTTGAGAGCATTATCTCTTTCTTTTCTTTTACTTTTCTACTTTTCTTATATCCAAATATACCTATAAAAAATATAAATTCACTCTATTTTTTTCTATTCAACTTCCTTCCTCTCAACTTCATTCCTTCCATTTTCTTCCCTTCTTCAAAACAAAGCCTAGATGACGTTCGATGCTTCCAAAAGGAATTTGGACTTTTGTCCATTTGCTTCTGACATGGCTTGAAAAATAAAGCCACCCATTCACATGACTTATGATGACGGCATGTACCTAAATTGACTAAACGTCGAACGTATCCATGATCTTATCATCCTTGGTGCCTGTCACATGGAGCACGTTTTAATTACAGAAGTGTCAGTTGCGCCAGCACAGAATTCGTTAACATGCAATTTTGTTGGATGAACATGTTCAGTTGTCATGTAAATGGCTCGATTGACTTCCTAATTTTAATTTCGCACCGCCATTTTCAAAATTCATCTACTACGCATCCCCATCACATGCTAAGCATTATCTTTATCATGAGTTGCTCTTCAATTGGGTTTTGATGAAGAAAAAGACTCTACATCCAGCTCATGTTTATTATTGGTTTAAATATATTTTTCATTTTTAAGATATATCAAATTGTAGTTTTATTTTTTTATAAATTTTTTTACTTAATTTTAATCTAAAATTTTTTAAAATGTGCGTAAGTAATTCTTTCAAAATTTAAAAAATTATGTTTTTCGTTCCCGTCATAAAAATAATTTAAATACTAAATATGTACATTTCAAAAATTTAAAACGAAATCAAACAAAAATGTTTATAAGAACTAAAACTAAAATCTGGTATGAGGATATTTGTGCAGGGAGTATTTGTGTTACATGTGGACAGCAGAGTAGAAGGACAGTTGCGCAGATGACAGATGGTGTTCTTTCATGCTTCGGCTGTGGTAGTTTCTTTTCTTACAGGTTATTTATTTGATGTCTAGGCCGTAGCGGCTTGTCCTTTTAAACTTGATATCGTGTTTCTGTTTATGTTCATGTTCTGACCTTGCTGAAGTACTGAACTCTGTTGCTCCCCCTCGTTTGGGGCGGTGGAGGTTGTCTCTATAAAAAAATGTTATTACTTTTTTTTTTATCTCGATAAAATTGCTAATATTCAAATCCTATTATTAGAAATAAGTTTAATTGATATATATTGACAGTGTAAAATAATTTTATACTGTCAATCAATAGAAATAAAAAAAAGTGAGAAATTATAATAGGTCTCTCGTTATAATAGGTGGTTAATTGTATGAGTTGGCATTTTATACCATTTCTATTGATTGACAATATAAAATTATTTTATTAAATCAATATATATAAATTAAATTTATTAAAAATTTAATTAATCTGACTTGAATCGATGGAGATCTCTAAAAGAAATAGGGGTTTTACAACAAAATTTTTTTCTATTATCAAAACTAAAAAATGATATCTCTAATTGAGAGATCAAGTAACTTAGTATCTTAACCAACTTAACTTTTGCTTTTAAATGTTATTACTATCCCGTAATAAACACGACGAGCATTGATTAACTTATTTATTTTATTAGAAAAAGTAGTACATGATCTCGTGAATTTTACGGTATTCTTTTAATTTTTTTTCCTCCTCGGGACATGCCAGCCCTTGGTTTTTTTTTTTTGGGGGTTTATACTTTGTTGATCTTATTATCTTAATGGATTGTCCTTCATTAGTTTTCTTGCTTCTTCGGCATAATTAGCCCCTCCTTGCGAAGCAAAACAAGAAGATTCTTTCCTTTAATTATACCTAATATTTGTTTTTGTTGGTTTCCCTTTTCATTGCTCATTCGCAAACAGAAAACGTTGCAAATTGTTTTCATGTTCATCGTCATTCGAAAGATAATGATATAGCGGACGCTAGTTTTAGAAAGCAAATAAGAAATGTAAAATATTTACTATTGAAAAATGAACTGACATGTTTTAATCGGATATTTGATTTCATAAAACAAAAGTAGAGTCTCAGCAATAAAAAAAGTGAGTTTTTAAAGTGTATAAAATTTCCATTAACAGAATTAGTTCACTTGGCAATGTTTCGCCGTTTATATTAAATATATGTAAGCAAGAATAAGAGAACATATTTTCTTTCTAGGTAAAGAAAATAAAACAACTACAGTTCACTCACGCAAAAAGACAACATTTTTTCTTGGGCTACTAGAGGTGAAAAATGGAAAAGCGTAAAAATAAATAAATGAAAACGCGAAACGGTTTGTCTCCATAGGGATATTAGTCACATTCCTCATTCGGTGAATTCTTTATAAGGTGTATCACATATCTTGTGAGATTAATGGTCAGATATGAGGGTGTATCAAATACTTTGTGAGACTAATGATCAGATGTGAGGGTGTATTTGTATACCCTCATATCTGACCATTAATATTACAAAGTGTGTGATGCACCTCATTTTGTGAAATAGATGGCAGAATCCGCCTAGTCATGAGGTCTGTAAGGTAATTCTATTATTAGTAAACTAGAGTTGGACATGTGTAATACACAATAGATTTATTTAAAATATTTTAAAATATAAAATAATAATTAATGTCTATAAAATATAATCTAAAAATTTATATAAAATAATTATTTATAATATTTAAAACAAGTTATTAAGTTGTTTTATTAGTATAATAATAATATAATAAATTGGATATTCATATCGATATATTTGCTAAGTCATTTTAAATTTGATATGACTAATATACAACAAAAAAATATAAAAATAATTTTTTAATCATTGACACAAATAATAAAATGTTTCTTAGAGTAATAAAAATATTTATACATTGAGATGATAAAATTTGCAAGGAATAATTATTTTCATTGTTTTTATAATCAAGATAAAAAAATAACGTTATACATCGACTAAAAGAAATAGCCAAAAACTCTATTTTTGTATCTGATCTTTTAATAATATTTAGATTTCATCTTTCTTTTTTTTTCAATTTCATCCATAATATTTCTTTAAAGTTTCAATGTCACCCTTTTCATTGATGCTATCAACTTTAATAACAAAAATTGCTGACATGGCTTTGATTTGTCATTTTTATGTCACGTGGATGACATATTATAATGTAAAAATTCTATTTTCATCTAACTATACTTATTAAAATGAATTAAGTCCTATTTAATGACAACTCCTAACTCTAAATACTGAAGTTTGAAAGTTCAAAAATAAAAATAGAGTTTTTACATATGTATAACATGGTACATGAGATTATGTCCAAAAAAAAAAAAAAAAAACCCATGGTTGATGAGATAACATCGAATACATCGGAGCCCGGTTAGCACTTTTTGTTAGTAAAATTAATAGCGCTAGTAAAAAAAAAAAGATTTAATTTGAATATATTGTCAGTATAAAATTTTTTTACATAAATATCTAATCATATATTGCTATATCAGTAAAAGTCTTTGATATAACTACCTATTACTTGAATGGTCATGCAAATGGAATATTTTGATTGGATGACAGTGTAAAAAAATTTTACATTATCAGTACACTCCAATTAAACTCTAAAAAAAAAAGATAACATTAAAACTTTATCAAAATATTAAAAATAAAATTGAAATAAATTTTTTTTGGACGAAATCGAAATATCATTAATTAAAGATTAGGGACGAAAATAAAGTTTATGTCCAAAAAAATTCCTTTACAATAGTGAATATGTACATAATTGATCTTAAATTATTTGATAAAACTCAAAAAGCAATAACAAGAGTGAATCTCACAATGGAAATATTAGAAAAATATACAAAGAGATTTTACTATATGAACATATATTTAAACTTATATTTTACTAATAAATAATACATTGTTGTCTTCGTATTTTTTCAAATACATGTTTTTTTAACAAATTGAAAAATTGTCCACGTATATTAATATAGAAATCACAAAAATAGTGTCATTAGATATATTAATACTTGAAGCTCTGCAAATTGGATGAGTTTTTTTTCTTTTTAGGCTATTATTATTATTTTTGTAAATGAAACTTGTTGAATGTAAATAAATATCACAAGATGACAAGTAATAACAATGAAACCACATTAAGAATTTTTAATTAGTGAAATTAATAAAACCACATAAGGTAAAAATAAAGATTTAATGACGGAGAAAAGTTTCTCGTATGCATTACAATAAAAGGAGAGAAATCTGAGAAAATAAAATTAAAGTTTTGTTAACTCGTGTCCAATTTTATTTTTTCCTCCTTTGTTATCTCGTGTCCATAATGTACACTTTAAGGAATAAAAAATATAAATTATTAGATGAAAGTATACACATTTAGTGTTTTGAAAATTCAAACAAAATTATGTTGAAAGTATACATATTGATACATGCCTTTAAGTGATCAGTATGTATAAAAAAAAATGTAGACAAAAAAAAGGCATGTATTAATACCTAGTAACTCTTTTTTTCTCTTTGATGAATTCTCATCATTGAATTGGAAAGAATTCAAAAAAGATATTGAAGATTTTAGTTCCCATCTATTGAATGATTATGAATGAGCATACTCCATCAAAATTAAATTGAATTGAAAAGCCAAAAACAAAAACAATACATAGAAGAAAAAAAAACCAACTTCCATATATGGTTCACCATGTCAGTTATGGAATTCTTCCACTCTATTTTGTCTGGATTATTCTGGATACAAGAATTTCTCAAATAGTCATTCATCAAAAAAAGAAAAAGAAAAAAAGAATAGCATCTCTCAATTGTCCAGAACATTTTCGTTTTTTTTTTTTTCACAAAAGCACGTGTGTCATGAGTCATTGAAGTGCTAGTTCACAATCGAAAGAATAGGACAATTCACCATCGCATGGCAGTAACATATTTCTATGTGCATGCAACACACAAAATTGAATTGCACAATTTGCAAACCCTCTCCAATTTTCCTAACGAACTCAGCGCGCAGAGCGGGGGCACTTCCGTCATTTCATCCCGCCTTCAAAATTCGCGGTAGCAGCTTCCACCTACAGCTATAATATACGCATAAACCCAAGCCCAACGCATCACAATTTTCACACACGCAAAACACACACTCACTCTCACCTCCTTCTTCTCATTCTTCTCCGATCCAAAAAGCCAAAACCTAAAAACTCTTCACCCCAAGAGAGAGAGAGAGAGAGAGAGAGAGAAAGAAACACAAAACAGTTACAGAGAGATAGAGATTGGAGAGAGATAACGGTTATAACGGCTTAGAAGGAGAGTGATAACGGCTTAGAGAGAGCAAGAATGGCGGCCTCCGATGGGAGCGAGTACTTCGAGATAGGTTCGTACGGAAGCGAGAGCTTCGCGAGGGCGTCGAACGCCGAGACGGTGGAGGAGGACGAGGAGGAGCTCCGGTGGGCGGCGCTCTCCCGCCTGCCGTCGCGGAAGCGCATCAACTACGCGCTCCTCCGGGCCTCCTCCTCCCGCCGGAAACCTCCGTTAGCCGGAGCGATGGCGGAAGAGGACCCGCAGCTCGCCGGAGGCGAGGAGCTAATCGACGTGAGGAAGCTCAGCCGCCACCACCGCGAGCTGGTCGTCAAGAAGGCCCTCGCCACCAACGAACAAGACAACTACCGCCTCCTCTCCGCCATCAAAGAACGCCTCGACAGGTTCCCAATCAACATACAAATTATTTCAACTGCGTGTTTAAATTAGCATTTTTTTTAAATAATAAAAATCTTATGTTAATTTTATGGATCTGTGATTCTGTGTTGTGGCAATAGGGTTGGATTGGAGGTGCCGAAGATTGAAGTAAGGTACAAGAACTTGAACGTGAGTGCTGACGTCCAAATCGGTTCCCGAGCTCTTCCAACCTTGATCAATTACACTCGTGATGCCATTGAGGTTTCTTAATTTTCGTCTTGATTTTTTCATTTTTCTGTTATTGTTGTTTCTGATTATATGTGCGTTTGTGAGTGATGTGTGTGCGCGTGTGATTGTAATTAACTTCATGCGGTTGCGCGCAGAATATCCTAACCACGTTGAGGATATTTCAACCAAGACGGCATTCCCTTGCTATCTTGGACAATGTCAGTGGCGTCATCAAACCTGGAAGGTAAAATAGTCTTTAATGTTACTGTGTTCAAGACTTCAAGCCACAAACTCAACGCAACTTCACCGAAAAACACAGTATTTTAGATCATCTCAATAAATCAGCTATTGTATTAAAATTAAAGAAATGTTATTTGTGTTCGAAATTTTTTGGCTTCCATACTTATTCACTTCCATCTTGATTTGGATATCACATCCCATATAATAATAGATGAGAACGAATCGACACAATTATCGAAAAATTTTAAATACAAATAACATAACTTTTAAAATTAAAGTGACAAACGTAAGACAGTTATATTGCAATAAAATTAAGGTAATAAAAGTAAGACAGCTATATTGCATTAAAATTAAGGTAATGAAAATAAGGCAACGCAAAATTGATAAACTGAGTAATGAATGTTATATAGTACTGCTGTTTTCTGAGTCTGGAATGTCATTTCACTTAAGTCAAGTTATTTTTAGTAAAAATTCAGTAAAAGGAAGTGTTCGAAATTATTTAATACTTTAACACTTTAACAATTATATTAAAATGTAATTAAAGTCGTAATAATAATAGCTCATAACGATAAGTTGTTAAACATTAACAGCAAAGAATCTCTCTATTAATTTCTAATTGACGTGTTGAAATGGACAGTGTGGTGGTAGTTGGGATTTGGGACGGAACGTGATGATGATATTATCACGAGTCGAGGGTTCTTTTTTTGGTAGCTATAGGTTCAGAATTTTCATGTGTGCTTTGTTGTGATCAGTGTGTATCCCACTTCTGTTGAGTAGGATGACTTTGCTTCTTGGACCTCCAGGATCGGGAAAATCCACGTTACTTTTGGCTCTCGCAGGCAAGCTTGATAGCAACCTAAAGGTGCAACTATCTATATTTGTATTACTACTATTAATTAACACGTACGTATATGAGATATTTACCTCTCTTTTGTGAAAGATTACTAACACGCTTAAAAATGAAGAAAACAAAATTTCATCTTATCGTATGTGGTATAATTCTGGGTGCTACACTCAAAATTATTTTAAGATTGGTTTTCAATCTAAACTTCCGGGTGTTGAAACTTCATATATTGAGGGTTATTCTAGCAAAATAATCCCTTTTAACGATCTATTTATTTCAACCCCACTTTTGCAGATACAAAATATTTGGCTTAAAAATATGATTGAATTTGAAATTTCTCTGATTTTGTGTTTTGATATAGACATGGCTCATTTTTCAAGTGTCTTGTTTATAATTTGAATTGATTTATATATAAATTTTGAGCGCGCGGTTATTAATGGTTTTGTAAATTTAAGTTACCCATATACTAAATATTTAAGAATTTAATTTGAATATACTGTCAGTGTAAAAAATTTTTACACAGATATTCAATCATATATTACCACATCAGCAAAAATCTTTGACATAATCACCTATTACTTGAATGATCATACAAATGGAATATTTTGATTGGATAATTGTCAGTGCATTCCAATTAAATTCAATATTTAATGCTTAATTATTGAAGTACTTATATTTTTATATGCTTAACTTTTTTATACAAAATCATTTAATTAATTTGGTTTACAAGATTAATTTGATATTTTGTCAATGTTAATTTTTTTTTTTTTAAAGATAGTCATCTAGTCATATATAGTTATATTATTAGAAATTTTAACTCTTAAAATAACTATCTCGAAAATTATATAAAAGGATAATATAAGATATGATGTAAACCAAAAAAAAAAAAAAAAAAGAAAGAAGAAGATAAGATATGATTAATAGAGAAAATAGAATACTTTATAGTGATAACATGTTAAAATTAGTTTCTTTAGTTATTTAAAGGTACTAGAAACATAATAATTTTGTAAAAAGAGAAGACATAATAATATAGTAAATTAATTAATGAATGACAAGTATTTAGTCTAGGTCCAATTTATGGAAAAATGCTATCTAGATCCAATAGTGTTATGGTTGATGCTTTTTGAATGTGTTTTGTAGCTAGGAATTGCTCTAATTTACAGGCCACTTCCTTTATATTTTCTTATATAATTATGTTAGGAATTAACTTTGATATACTGTAAGTACACAATTTTTTCTATGTAGACATTAAAGAAAAATGAATCCTTTCATGTGAAAGATTATGTCTAGATTTTCATTATGAATTAAGAAAGTAGATGTAGTTTTAGTTGTATAAGAAAATCTAATTAATAGTAAAAATTAACATATAACGAGATTATGTGAAATTTTTATAGGAAAATATCAATTTCTAACATTAAATCAAGAATTATCATGTAACCAAAAGTGTTTAAAACTTTTAAAATAACTACCTTAAAAATTATAATACTATATGATTAATTGACAATATAAAACACTTTATAATAACACTTATCTCTCGACATTTTTATGACTAAGAGACTCTTTCAAATACTATTTTCTCTAGACCTTTTCCTTGAAAGTGCAACTTAATACTATTGCACCCAACTCTTTGGTAATATAAAGAATTTAAATCATGAACAATGCCACAAAACCAAAAAAATGTTACCAGAATCTTGACAAAAATATGTTGGTTGTTAGATTAAATGGATTAATATTACCCACTTTTTTTATATCATGATACATTATTCTGATGATTAAATTTTGACAAAGTTTTTGAGTAGTATTTTTCTTAAATCATACTGACATTATTTAAAAGAATGTTACCAAATTATCTAACCACTATCTTACTCTAATACCAGTAGGAAAGATAAAGTACTTTAATCTGACTATAAGACAGGTGACTCTATAAGAAAGGGACGGAGGTAAGGATACGTATATTGGGTATTCAATCCTATTTTTTTCAATAAAATTATCAACAAAAGAGAGGTTTTTTTCAATTTTTTTTTTAATTGATAGTATTTTATTGAAAGAACACTGGGGATTTAACCTCGTGTATCGTATCAGTGGAAACAAAAAAAAATTTGAGCAAAAAATAAGAGACGTATAGCCATGAGATTTTGTAGTAGTGGCTTCTGGGTGTTGGCATGTTACCTGGATTGCAAGCTTTAGGTGTGTTTGTTTGTGATTTTATTTTGGTAAAAAATTATTTTTTTATTAAAAAAATCAATTTTTATATATTTAGATAATTTTTTTAAAAATAATTGTAATATCAAAAAAATTTATTTTATTTTTTTAAGATGAAAAGATTAATTTCTAAAAAAAATTATTTTTAATCTTTTTCAATTATAAAATAAAAAATTTAAGTTTCATAATTTAAAAAAAAAAAATTAAAATAAACGCACCTTAATCTGGTTGTTTGTAATTCTGCTGTTCTTCTCCCAGGTCTAAACTTTTCCAATTTCAGAAGTTATTGTGCAGATGATACTCATGTTATAAAGCGCTCCTCTTACAATTTTTCTTCTTGCTGTTCGCTTTTTACAGAAAACTGGCAGTATAACATACAATGGCTATGATATAGATGATTTTTATGTTCAAAGGACCTCTGCATACGTTAGCCAAACAGATAATCACATTGCAGAACTGACAGTGCGAGAAACTTTTGACTTTGCTGCTAGATGTCAAGGTGCACAAGAAGGTTTTGCAGGTAACATTATCTTTATTATGCTGAAGGATTTTATATATTTGACAATTAAATTTCTTCCGTAAAATGCGTGCATACTATCTCGCAATTTGCTGACAAGTGTGTTCAATGCTTTCTTCTCTCTCATCTTTTTCTTACAGCGTATACGAAGGACCTGGCCAGCCTAGAGAATGAAAGGAACATACGACCTAGTCCAGAAATTGATGCATTTATGAAGGTTATCATCTTAAATGCGTAGTAGTGTATAAAAATAACGCATGCCTGCACGTATTTTTATTCAGGGCTATTCTAATGTCGAATGTGAAATTTGATTAACTCCACAGGCATCATCTGTTGGTGGTAGAAAGCACAGTGTGAACACGGATTACATTTTGAAAGTGCTTGGGCTCGATATATGTTCAGAGACCATAGTTGGCAACGACATGCTTAGGGGGGTCTCCGGTGGCCAAAGAAAAAGAGTTACAACAGGTTTCTCTTTCCCTTTTCCTGGAAGTAGCTGCATTTATCTTCAGCATTTTTAATATTTGGTGCTGTCTCAGAAGCTCCTTTTTTGTTTTAATCTCTTTAGGTGAAGTAATGTTTCTAATTATAATGTGCAAGGTATTTTTGAGGTAATCAGAAGGGGATTTCCCTTATAACTGTTTTTAACATCAGGTAGAAGGATACCCATTCATATTCTTGTGTAGGCTACATTGTGCGAAGACTATCGCGTTGTTGCTTGTACTGATACAAAGTTTTTGATAATAATGCTCGTAGTAGCGTATTGCTTCCTGGATTGACTAGGAGTTTCTAGATGATCCAAAAATGATGAATTGTATAAATATTTCGTCCATATCTGAAAGAGTTAAAGCATTGTGATGAGTGATGACTGTAATTTAAGTCATGTGGTTGCAACAATCAATGACATGTTGTATTGCATCTTTTAGGAGAAATGATTGTTGGTCCAAGAAAAACACTATTTATGGATGAAATATCAACTGGACTTGATAGCTCTACTACATACCAGATAGTAAAATGCATAAGGAATTTTGTTCATCAAATAGAGGCTACAGTACTCATGGCTCTCCTTCAGCCAGCTCCTGAAACATTTGAGCTGTTTGATGATCTGGTACTTCTATCAGAAGGACATGTGGTATATCAAGGCCCTCGAGAAGATGTGCTTGAGTTTTTTGAGTCAATAGGTTTTCAACTCCCACCACGTAAGGGGATTGCCGACTTTCTTCAGGAGGTACATCTTTTTAACATATATTTTATGATCCAATGTTTCCTTGAATTCTTGCTTAATAACTACTTTTCTTTTGTCAGGTGACCTCTAAAAAGGATCAAGCACAATACTGGGCTGATCCTTCAAAACCGTACAAGTATGTCCCAGTTCTTGAGATTGCAGAAGCCTTCAGAAATTCCAAATTTGGAAGATATATGGAATCCATGCAGGCTCATCCATTTGATAAATCAAAATCTCATCCTTCAGTTTTGGCTAGAACTAAATTTGCTGTGTCAATGTGGGAGCTCTCTAAAGCTTGCTTTGCACGAGAAGTTCTTTTGATCAAAAGGCATAGTTTTCTTTATATTTTTAGGACCTTCCAGGTATTCTTGATTTGATATGGTATTTAAACTTGTTCTTTGAACTCCTTTTTTCATTTCAGAACTGAAAACATTCTATTAGTCTTATATAAGTGACTTCTTTATTAATTGAAAGTTATATGGTATGGTTGTGGCTGTAGAAACCGAAACTTTATATTCAGACACTATTTATAGCAATTTATTGACTCATATGTACGGTCTTTAGTTCTTGACATTTCACCATGTTTCCATCATATGACTTCATGTAGGTTCCCATTCAACAGTCTCTTGTTCCGACCTAGATCTCCATTCAGAGTGCATGTTTTCATCGATAAGCCCATAAACACTCACTTAATGGAATCTAGTTTCAACATTTGGCTCATCAACATTATACTACAATTCTCATTGTAACTGGAATATTAGCTCTTCATGATATCTATGATTGTTATTGACTTATTTTGGCTGTGACTATATATATTGCTGGGTTACACGTTGAAAATTTTGACGATAAAAATTAATATTCTTAAATGATATACAATCTGATATAGTTGTAACTTAAACTCCGATGTTATAAATTATGATTTCTGTAATTTGTTTTATTCTCGTTTGATGAATAAATACATGCTATTTGTTTTTTTTTCTGTTTCTATCTATTTTATCAGTATTTATATGTGTTTACATTTTTTCATGCTACCGAAGGTCGCTTTTGTTGGATTTGTCACATGTACAATATTCTTGCGAACAAGATTACATCCCACAGATGAGGCTAATGGAAACCTTTATCTTTCTGCTCTATTTTTTGGGCTGGTTCACATGATGTTTAATGGTTTTTCTGAGCTGCCTCTCATGATAACTCGGCTTCCAGTATTTTATAAGCAAAGAGATAATTTATTCTATCCTGCATGGGCATGGTCTCTTTCCAGTTGGATTCTCCGTGTACCTTACTCTGTTATTGAGGCTGTAATATGGACTGTTGTTGTATACTACACTGTTGGATTTGCTCCTTCTGCCGGAAGGTATCTTAATTTCATTACATCTTTCAGTTGCGGTTTTCTTACCCTTGTAATCATTGCATTCTGTTAAATTTTTCAGGTTTTTCCGCTACATGTTTTTACTTTTTGTAGTGCATCAAATGGCATTAGGTCTCTTCCGGATGATGGCTTCTATTGCACGGGATATGGTTCTTGCCAATACATTTGGATCAGCTGCACTGCTGATTATATTCTTGCTGGGAGGGTTTATTATCCCGAAAGGTAGGCGCACCGCAATTTATTAGAGAAAATTAAATATATTGCTGTTAGTGATTTTTCTGTTATTCCTTCAGGAATGATTAAGCCATGGTGGATTTGGGGCTACTGGTTGTCCCCCCTTACCTATGGACAACGCGCAATTACTGTTAATGAATTTACTGCTTCAAGATGGATGAAGGTATTTTATTTGGCTATGCAACTTTCTTCCTGTTTTTCGGTTACTTTATAAATTCAGGTGCTAATGCTGTCAAGGACCAACACCCAAAAACTTAAGCAGTTAGGTGTAGGTTCACGAACGATTTTTATTTTCAGCTCCTTCTCACATGATTTTGGTCTTTAAGCATGTCAAAAAAACAGGCCACAGGCCAACCATAAGTTGCGCTGAAACGTGATTTCTTATGGAGAATGAGTGCAACAGGGATAAGCTCCTGACCACTTGATTAGAAAGGCTTTAATACCTTGTCAAGAATCAATTCATATCAAGCATAAGCTGATGGTGTAGGCACAAGAATGGTTTTTGTATCTAACAATGATAAATTTTATTAAATCATGATGATATGCAGCCGATCTCATCTAATGAGAAAAGTCTTTGATGTTATTGTTGTATCATAAGTAGTCTTTATTTGGAATTAGTTTAAAGAATATTTATGAATTATTATGTCAATTTTCTGCAGAAATCTGCAGTTGGGTACAGCACAGTTGGTTACAATATCCTCCACTCAAACAGCTTACCCAGTGGTGATTACTGGTATTGGGCTGGTGTTGGAATTTTGATAATCTATGCAATTTTTTTCAACAATATGGTCACTGTGGCCTTGGCCTATCTGAACCGTAAGTTTTGAATAATATACTCTCTCTCTCTCACACACGCACACACGCATACACACACATATTCTATACCCTTTTTTTTCCATTTTAGAGCATGAATTCTCTTTTAATCTATAATTATCATTATCATTCCTTGGGGCAGTTTTTTTCCCCCCTTTCATCAATTTGTTTTGTGCCATCTTCTCATAATCCCCTTTTACTTCTGTCTTTATTGTTTTTAATACAGCACTTCAAAAAGCACAGACAGTTATTCCTTCTGATGATGACTCAGAAAAGAACTCTTCCGGAGACGGTAATGAGCCAACCATAATGTGTATGATTGATAATGTATTGACCAAAAAAGTCTCACAATCCATAACTTGGTTATGCAGCCAGTAATCATGTCCATGAATTGCGAATGAGTACCAGATCTACAAGAGAGGACAGTAATACTAAAGGAATGATTCTTCCATTTCAACCATTGACAATGACATTCCATAATGTCAATTATTTTGTTGATATGCCAAAGGTTGTGAATTTGTACTTTCTAAGTCTATCAACTAAGTTACTATATTATTTTGCGTCAACTATACGTGATGACACAAAAACTAGAAAATTTAGAAGAAATCTCTTTTCCATTAACTGGTTTTGAAAAACTTTTTTAACCAGGAGATAAGCAAGCAAGGCATACCAGAAACTCGGTTGCAGCTATTGTCAAATGTGAGCGGAGTTTTCTCACCCGGTGTCCTTACAGCACTAGTGGGGTCTAGTGGAGCTGGAAAGACCACTTTAATGGATGTACTTGCTGGCAGGAAAACTGGAGGGTATATAGAAGGGGACATTAAAATATCTGGTTACCCAAAAGAGCAACGGACATTTGCTAGAGTATCAGGATATGTCGAACAAAATGATATACATTCTCCTCAAGTTACGATTGAGGAATCCCTATGGTTTTCTTCATCTCTACGCCTTCCAAAGGAAGTCAGCATCCATCAAAGACGTGTAAGTTGTTTTGTGACACATCGTGTATCTGATTGGGTTGAATTATTTCTAAATTATGATTCACTGAAATATTCTACAGGAATTCGTTGAACAAGTAATGCGACTAGTTGAGCTTGATTCTTTGAGACATGCATTGGTTGGAATGCCAGGTAGTTCTGGCTTATCAACAGAGCAGAGGAAGCGATTAACGATTGCAGTGGAGCTTGTAGCAAACCCTTCCATTATTTTTATGGATGAACCTACATCTGGACTTGACGCACGTGCAGCAGCAATTGTCATGCGAACTGTTCGTAATACTGTTGATACCGGCAGAACTGTGGTTTGCACCATACATCAACCAAGTATTGATATATTTGAAGCATTTGATGAAGTTAGTTCAATTACAGCATTTTCATCAATTAACTGTTCTGATAATTAATGATGCACTAGCTTCTATTAAGAGCCTAATCCTTGGTTCATGATTCCCAGTTACTTCTTATGAAACGTGGGGGAAGAGTAATATATGGGGGAAAGCTTGGTGTGCATTCACAGATTATGATAGACTACTTTCAGGTGACATTACAGTTTAGGTTCTTTTCTGAAACGAGTCAGGATGCAAGCGTGATTTCCTGTGTTTGTTTAAATTTGTGGCTTGTGTTTGTTTTCCTCTGCGCTTTGCAGGGAATCAATGGAATCCCCCCTATTCCAAATGGCTACAATCCAGCTACTTGGGTGCTTGAGGTTACTACACCTGCTGCTGAAGAGAGAATTGGTGCAGATTTTGCAGAAATCTACAAGAATTCTCCGCAATTCAGGTGTTTTTAATATAGTTTCTTAAGTGATATTGCATAATCTTTTCATTCCTATTTTGAGAGAAGGGTGATGGATGATATGAAAAAGGCTCATCTTTTAGAGAAGGAGGAAAACCATGATGTTACATTTTTTGGGATGAATGATTGAACTGTTTAGTCAATGCTTTTCTTAGGGAGGTGGAAGCTTCTATTATGCAATTTGGACATCCTTCTACTGGCTCAGAACCACTGAAGTTTGACACCGCATATTCACAAAACCTGTTGTCCCAATTTTTTTATTGCTTATGGAAACAAAATCTTGTGTACTGGAGAAGTCCACCATATAATGCCATGAGGCTATTCTTCACCACGATCAGTGCTCTCATATTTGGCACTGTATTTTGGGATGTCGGTTCAAAAAGGTAACTGTCCTCTATGTTCACATTTGTTGTAAAGGGAATTCTTTGGAGAAGTTTAAAATGTTGATTCAATAAAAATGAACATTCAATATTCACTTGATTTTAACCATTGATAAATCAAAAAAGACGTCAAAGCTGGAATAATTTTTTTTATGAAAACTGCCTAACATACTTTAAGATTTAATAAAACTATTATTTCTTCGGGTCTTTCACTGCACAATTTATTTTAAGGCGAACCCTTATATATCTAAATTGGATTATTTCTTACTAACCCCCCAAAAAAATGGATTATTTCTAAAACATAAAAAATTCCTTCTATTCTTCCCAACTTCTTTTAGAAATTCCTTCTAACTCGGATAATGAAACACTTGTCATTAATATTCTGTAGGTCTTCAACTCAGGAGCTGATGGTGGTTATGGGAGCTCTTTATTCTGCATGCTTGTTTCTTGGGGTAAACAATGCTTCTTCTGTACAACCAATTGTTTCAATAGAAAGGACGGTGTTTTATAGAGAGAAAGCAGCTGCAATGTACTCTCCAATCGCATATGCTGCCGCCCAGGTAGATATTACAATACTGGAAATTATTTCCAATGTTAAATTTTTTAAGCAAATTAAGTATAATCATTACTTAATCTCATTGACAGGGGCTTGTTGAGATACCATACATTGCCGTTCAGACTATTCTATTTGGTATAATCACATATTTCATGGTCAATTTTGAAAAGACAGCTGGTAATATTTCAACTTACCATATGTAGATATTTCTTCCTTTGCAATTTACAGATTCAAACATGGGCCTTCCTCCCCCCTCCACAGAAAAGTGTGTTGAAATTTCGTAGTTAATAATGAGCTAAACAAAAAAGCTTCATTAATTTATTAGATATTAGATCATTTGTGTTAACTATTATTGTCCTTCAATTCATAAACAAAAATATCTTAAATTACCGGCTTTAATCTTTAAATTTTTTTCTTTTATTTAGTTTCATTTGCATATTTCAAACATCAATTTAAGGTGAATATGCATTTTGTTTTCTTCCACTGGACTTGAGAAATGATTTCTTACATCTGCAATTTTTTTTTTACTGTATGATATGTTTTTTTCACTTGAAAAAAAGAAAGCAGAAATGGTTGTTGATGTTATATACATACATGTGAATAAAATCTGTGTGCTGTACCGGAAAAAATATGTATGTGCTTAATGAATATTTTTCCTTTATCGCAGGAAAATTTTTTCTCTATCTTGTGTTCATGTTCCTAACGTTCACCTACTTCACCTTTTACGGCATGATGGCTGTTGGACTTACACCTTCTCAACACTTAGCAGCTGTTATTTCTTCAGCATTTTATTCGCTGTGGAATCTTCTTTCAGGTTTTCTTGTCCCGAAATCGGTGAGTAATGCCATACTTGCAAAAGCTCTCATCACTTTCAGATTTTTTTTCTTCTTCTTCTCCATTAACTTGATCTTTCAACGCAGAATAATAAATTGAAAATAGTTTTTTTTTAACTTCCTCTATTTATTTTTAATTGTCTGTTTAAAAAAGACATTTTTTGTTAAATTATCTTTCATTTAAAAATTAATTTTAAGAAAGTATTAATTTTTTTTTTTTTGCCCTTATTATTTTTGATGTAGTAAGAGAAAATATGTGAGATTAAAGAGAGATAAAAAGCGGCGAGTGAAAAAGAAAAATAAAAAAATAATTTAGTCTAAATTAAATTTTTTTTTTTTCTATATTCGAGTCAATTTAACATATCTTAATCTTTCTTTCAAAAGAAAAAAGATCTTAATCTTTGTGAAAAGTCTTAAATGACACACTACGGATGAGTATTATACTGGCATCGCCTTATGATTAAACAGGGCAGTCGCGTTCCAGTTGCCAATTAGCAAATTACTCATACATGTCACAAGGCATAGTTTAGAAATTGAAAACCCAGAATCATGCAGTTGATACTGTCCTAAAATCTTGCAACTGGAGTCTGTAGCTTAACTATAACTACAGGGATAAGCGGGTAAGGTTTAAACTTCCCTTCTTTGGTTAATGCAGTCATCTGTACATTGTTGTGTTTTTTTATGTGTTTTGCTCAACAGTTATTTATTGATTTCCATGTTTTTACATGTCCTATTTGAGAAAGAAAGCGAGAAAAGAAATTTCACATCTAAAATTTAATTTATTTTAATGGCTTTTCAAACCATGAAAAGTTTTGATTTCTCTCTTGGGTTCTAATGGTATTGACTCTTGTACTGTTTTAGAACATTTCGGGATGGTGGATTTGGTTCTATTATATCTGCCCGGTTTCATGGACGTTACGTGGTATAATCACATCTCAGCTTGGTGATGTGGAAACCCAAATTTTTGGACCTGGATTCACGGGCACTGTGAAAGATTATTTATCAGATACTCTTGGATATGATGATAAAATCAACGGAATTTCATCTGTGGGGCTTTCAGTGATAGTGCTTATTGGATTTGTTCTCCTCTTCTTCGGCTCTTTTGCTGTATCAGTGAAAGTTTTGAATTTCCAAAGGAGATGAGCCACTGAGATAAGTTTGAAAAGATGGTAGAAGCTATACTTCTTAAACACTATAAGGATTCTGACAGTGGGTGAAATTGAGCTTTAGGATAGCCATGTACATAAGGATGGAGCTTCAGGGAATTATCGCTGCACACGGCCTGGTTATTATACCTAAAATAAAATGGTGTTTAGTTGCAGCCTATGAGAATTTCTTCTTTCCTGCTGCCAGAGGAATTCCTGTTTTTAAGCCAATTAAATTTGCAATAATTTCGATATAGCTTTCTTTATTTTTTCCCACCTTTCCAACTCATCAATTTAACGACTCTAGATGAATATATTATCATTTTTGTTCGTAGGAAGCTTCATTGCAATTAAGAGGTTTCTTGATTTCTTCTCTTCAAAAGTTCGTATGTTTGCTTGGATGCTTTTGTTATAATTCTCTTGTATAAATTCAAATTGGATATAAATACAAATTTAATATACCATCTAGGATTCATCCTATACTAGTGTGCGCATACACACATTTTAATATACCATTTAATATTTATCACTATACTTGGCGTCTTGTATCATCTGTACATACATACATACATATATATATATATACATTTTAATATACCATTTAATATTCATCCTATACTAGCGTGCGCGTACATACACACACATACATACATATATATATATATATATATATATATATATATATATATATATATATATATATATATATATATATATATATATATATATATATATATATCTTAAATGGTATATTAAAATGTGTGTATATATATATATATATAAGATACATTCTTTTTTCTGATAATTATTGAATAAAGCTCAAAATTCTCCTAAAGAAAATGAGTAAAATAACAAGTAACACCCACGATAACCTGAGGAAAACACTAGAAAACACCCCTCCACACCAAAAGATCACCCAACTCCTGGACGAGGAAATGAAGAAAACTAGAAAAACAATGAAGACCATCATCCAACAAACAATCCCCAAATAACACAAAAACCTGTAGTGAAAACACCAAAAAATGCACCCCACAAACTTCCTAATCACAAACAAAACTACAACCATGTACTAATATATACAAGAAACTCAATAAATTTTCTTAACACCTGACTTTTAATTTCTTGTATTTCCCTCCTTCTTTCCACATCTTCTATTTTTGGAATTTAAGATTTTCTTACCCTTTCTATCTCCTCGACTTTTCACCGTAGCACAAATGGCATCAATCTCGTTAGAAGTAGAGAAACCAAGTTTTTTTCCCAACTCCTATGCTTTTCTTGCCTCCTTCACAAGATCATCCTCAGAATTAATTTCCAAACTGTCCCTCTGATCTGCTTGATTTTCAAACTTCTCTTCCTCAAACTCACCCTGAGATTTATCTTCCTTTGTTAGCTTTCTAAGAGGTTCAAATCCTGAAGGATAAACAAGACTCTGTTTCGACATTGCCAAAGAATTGTTCCCGAAGCTCTTATTCTCATCACCACTTTGTTGCCTTTTTCCGATTCTTGTGCAATGACCTGACCAACATGATGATATAGACGTTGCACTACAACTGCATCTATAGGTGAGTCTGCATGCTGCGGATGATGACTTTGCACTGCACCGATATAAGATATACTTATAAACAAGAATTTTTTTATTATCAGAATTTGATTTTTCTGAAGTAGAGGATATATTTTTTAAAATAAAATGTATAAAATGATAAAATTGAAGATTAATATTGCATATTCTTTTTTTCTTTTATAATTTGCACCGCTAGTATGCAAAATTTATTACATCTTGACTATTCCGATTTGATTTGGCTTAAGCTGCTATTAAATTAAGCTTTTGTATTGTTAGTACTTTGTATTTACAAGTCTTGACTCGAAGCTCAGTATTTTGTTCAAGGAGAACAAATATCAAAATATTAATATTTTATTAAACATTAATTGAAATTGTGTACTTTTACTCTCAAATGTTTAGAGGAGTCAAATTCGTTTTGCTACTGTCGCATGGACCATGGAGTCATCTTGTTATGTCTTTTTCTTTTTCTATTTTCTTTTTTAGTTTCAGCCTAATAGTCTAAATAAAATAAATTGCTCATTTTGTTGACCTTGTAAGCATTTTTTTTTTGACAAAAAAATGAACAGAAATGTTATTATTCGAAAATGGTTTGGCGAAATTTTATTTTTGGGCCAGAGGATGTTCAAGTTAAATGCTTAACCAAATAATTTTATATTACTATGAAAGCAAATTCGTAGAATTCATACAAATGAGTTGACATCTATCTTTCCTTTTTTTCATTTTTCAAAGATAATTAACAAAGGCTCAGAACAAATTCGCAAATGGAGAGGATCTATAGAACCTCAGATTCAATCCAAGGCCAAAGAGAAAAAGAAAACAACATCAAACCAGCAAAAGAAAAAAAGTCAAATAGCTGACACCTAGATACCAGAAGAATCAGACCAGGGCTACCGCTCAATGTAACCATTTTTGCACTTCCATCCAAATAGGCACCCCACGCATAGGGAATCAAAGTCCAACAGTCTCCATACTATTTTGCTTATCTTCCAATCACTTCCAATTTTGCATTGGCCATAGAAGGACTATATAACACATTCATATAGATTATTTGATCCAAGAACATAGCATCCCATCTTAAAGGCTCAACCAAAATCATCTATTTCCATCACAAAGACACCATCAAAAACAGCCAAACAGTATAACTCACCGTTTCTTATGTGGGCTCTTCGGTCATTAGAATCGCCTATTGTTTCAATAAGTATATCTTCCATACAATAACAAGAATTGCTCCCATTGATTGCATACTCGACAACATTGTTTAAATCGATGAAGAATATGTTCACAAACATTTCCATGAATAATTTAGAGAATATGTAAGATATCTATATTTTATTTAAATTAATTTTTCCTTTATGACTTAGATATTTTAGTCCTAATATGTTTCAAAAAATAATAGGTTGCAAGAAAGGATGATTCAAATATTACCCTAAAAATTGAATGGCTTGCACAAGGGCCAAATGATATTGCATAGAGATTTGATGGGTGTAACATTTATGGACTTAAGTTTCGCACTGCGAGAAAAGAGCAAGGATTGAGAACACAAAATAGCGTTGTTGTTATCTCTATTATTACTAAGAGATTTTCATGTGGCAGGAACCCTATTGAAAGGTCAAGTGATGATACCTACTATGGTAATGGTTGATATCGTAATCCTAGATTAATTACTATGGCAAGTTAAGGGTTGTGCTATTCAAATATATTTGGGTAGACACTACACTTAACAAGGGAATCAAGATAGATCAATTTGGGATAACAAATGTAAACTTTTCCTATTTGATACACCCGGGCGCACATAAAATAGATGAGCCATTCATCCTTGCAATTGATGCTAGAATGGTATATTACATTGATGATTCAATCGATTAAGGTTGCTGTTGCGTTCGTCATATGAAGCCTAGAGATATTTATGACATGGGAGATGTGCAAGTAGTGGATTTAGAAGAGCCATTATTGGAGGACATACATTTCTATGAGCAACATTTGGAGAACATTGAAGAGTTTTAATTAGTGGGGAATGATGCTGATGAGCAAGAGCAAGATGAACCCAATTTTGATGAAGATAATGATAGTACATGTAGTGATGGAGATGATGGAAGAATGTTACATTAGTTTAATACATTTTGTCTTGTACTTTATAAATTTAAAATGTAGTTCTTGTGTTTCTTAAATCAATTTAAATTTAGAATTTATGTATTTTTTGTCTTAAATCTTAATTAGTTCAACTAATAAATCAAATAGAATATGTCTTGATCCCATATTTTAGTTTCTTTTGTTACTGTATTTTGTAGGTATTTGGTTCAACATGAGGCATGAAGATAAGAATTAAGGACAAGCAATGTTAGTAGAGCTAGAAGAACAACCAAGAGACAATAATGTTGAAACTTCTCAAGATTTGCCACATTAAATAAGTCACAACTAGGTTGAGGCCAATCCTTTAGACATGACAAACTCCATCTAATGGTGTTAGCTTAGGCTCTTCCTCATGCACAAATGGAACTCACTCACAAGAGAAAGAGGAGCCTTTACTTGTCAAGGTTAGAAGGGTAAAATGTCATTAACTTTAGTATCTTATTATTTGGTTATGACAATAGAAAATATATGTTTACTGTGTATGCTTGTATACATGATTGTAGGCACTTCAACTAGAGAAATTACAACTCGAAAAATAAAGACAACTCAGGTTTAGCATTTGGTAAAAAAATTGAAAAAGTTATTGTGGAACTCAATGGTGATGGATAAGGCAACGATAATGGTTCAAATTTGCTTATGATGTTTCTTGGTCAAATGGCTCATACATCAGCAATTTTTCCTATATCAATTGAAAGATGGGATCTTATGCCAGAAGACAATAGAAAGAAACAATGGGAACTTATTGAGGTAAGTATCTAAATTCCTTACAATTTTAATTACTTTTGTATATCTTTTGTCTTCAAATAATGATTTTTCATATATATGATATTTAAAGGACAATTTTTAGTTTGATTATTCTGCTGGCATCAAATGGGCACGAGCACTTTCGGTGAAAGATGGAAAGCCTACAAATATAAGTTACAATGTGAGCACTTTTATCCTAATAAAAGTAACGAAGAAATCCTTGCTAACTCTCCATCAAGTATAAATTGTGTTGAGTTGACAACATTTGTTCATCACTATAAGGATACTAGAATGAAGGTAATCACTCATTTTAGGAAATTATTTTACTTTGTTATTATTCTATAAAACTTGATATATAATGAATACTTCATAAAATTGCAGGCACGATGTTTGCAAAACACAAAAAACTGTGAAATGCTTAAAGTTTCGCATGCTAGTATTACTAAAAACAATGCAAGAAGAGCTTGTTAAATGGCAATTTGCTTTATGTTGGTTTTTTGTCTAAGTAACTTCCTTGTTGTGTCAAATTAAGTGTGGTGCTTGTGATAGCTATATAAAATTTTACATTTTATTAACAATGTTAGAAACAAAAATTAGGAAGACCTATTTGTCGAAGTGGGGTTTTTGGTGAACTTTACTGAAAAAGGATAGAAATTATGTGAATGAAGAAGGACAAATTTCGACTATAAGTAAATTTTATATATATATATATATATTATTCACATTAATGTTAGATTGATCCAATTGTACCTCATTCTTATTCTCATTTATTTGGATAAAATATTAGAGCACGTACCTCAAGATCAAGAACATGCTACCATTGAAGGTATTTCATCAAAAGTACTAACTCATCTAGATGATGCAATTGGAAGAGTCTATAGTGCTGAGCGTTCAAGCTGTGCGCGTGATTTTGGCAATGGTGTTGCTTGTCCTTCTAGAGTTTTTGGAAAGTCCAAAGATTATATTAGTTTTGTGAATTTTGGTGGCTCTAGTAATATATCCCAACATCATTACAGACTTGAAAAAGTATGTAGAAATTTTAGAAGAGAAGCTGAGTGGATATGAAAAAACCAAGGAGCAACTTGCACCAACTCAAAATCAATTGGCAACTCTTTACAAATTTTTACTAAAGAAATATGGTAGTGAATTGCCTACTTTCAACCAAGATATGCCACCCTCTTAGTCATGTTTGCTTTTAAGTATTTTAGAACTAATGTTAGGTTATCTTATGTACTTAGTCATGTTTACTTTAGAGTATTTTGGAACTAATGTTAGGTTAATATATATTTTGATTTATTTCTGGGAGTTTTGGAAATTATAACTATTAATTGTTTATGTGTTTCTTTTGCCAAGTGAATATATATATTTATATCAATCAATAATTGGCACAAGGGAAAACATGAAAATACTAGTAGCCAAAAAAAAAAAAAAAAAGGAAAAATTAAGCCAGAAATTAGCCATGGTTAAAATATAGCTTAAATGAAGAATCATATTTTGTTTAATCTTTATAGTTAGCCACGATTAAACCATGGCAATATCTTAAAATTTAGCCACGATTTAACTTGGCTACATTAGACTTTTTCTTCTTTTATATAATACTATTAGCTTTGATAGTAATCGTGGCTAATTAATATTAAAATCATGTCTAATTATTTGTTATCACAATTATACAAATCATGGCTAAAATAAAAAGAAATATGGCAAAAATCTTTGCAATGCCACTATTAGCCACCATGTCAATGATTTGATTCTTTTGCCACAATTTTGGCTTTATTTAGCCACGATTTTAACCATAGCTAAACTTCGTGTTTTTTTTTAGTGTATGTGCTCTCATGGTCAAGGTGCTAGGCAGTATCACTTCTTACATAAGCATCTTTTTAATGATGTCTCTTGCTTGTATAGAGAAGCTTTAATCTTAGGGGAAGTGCATGTTGAGAAAGTGTTATATAATAATCTCATGTTTTTGTGTATTTGGAAAAGTTATAAGATTAAAATTATTTCAATAATTATTTATATATATAATCACTTTTTTATATAATCGATTATTGGAGAATTGATTTATTTTTTAATACTTTAACTAAAAAGCAGATTTAAGATAATTTATTTGTTTGAATTATATAAAAAAATTATTTTTATATAATAAAATTACTAAAAATAATATAAAATAATTATTTATATTATATAATATTTAATACTTATGGTAAATTTAGAAAAAACATAACATTGTGTATCCTATGCAAACAACTTTTAATAAAAAATTAAAAAGTCTAAATTCTAACTTTAGCCTTTTTTTTTACCCCCAAAAATAGCTTAAATTCTTTGAAATTGATTATAATTTATTTCAATAAAAATTACTCAAACAGGATTTTATTTTCAAAATATTTTTTTTTTTTTTTTTGGGGGGAAAGCAGCTTTCTTGCTGTTTCCCAAACATGCTATAAGATTGGAAAGATTAGAACTCGTTCAAGACACATACCAATACTTTTAAAGACGCTGCAGAGGTACAAAAATAATAACTAACAAGTTTTTATTAACACAGCATTTCCTTTTTCACTGAATTCCATTTTACATCCGATGCAATAGTGAATAGGGAATTCTTATTCATTGGTAAATTATAAGAACATGAAAGTGGTGCACATAAATTAAGTACATGAAAAATATCCATAAAGGATAGGGAGGGAAGGTGGAGAAGTAAAACAGAGGAAAAGAACATATGCGAAAACCCAAAATGTCATTGTTAAATCTTAAACCTTATTGCGAAGAAAGAATTATACAAAGCATCGAAATATCTCTACTTTTGATAGTTTATGACGTAGCTCAAAGCCTTAGTTCCAGAGGCACACATGTTCCATCACGAATGGAAACCCATAACTTTCCAATCCAAGCGAGCAGCTTCAGTTACACATAGGGTGACATTGCTTTCCTTAGCTTTGGGAAAACAAAGCCATTTTAAGTGGCCATGGCATGAAAGGATGGTTTAGCTTCCAAATCAGGGTCTGTAACATAAGAAACCATGTCAAATCAAGAACCACTTGATCTAAAACTCTTTGTTGAAATGCTAATTCGATGACTGTAGAAGAGCATGTCTGAGTCCTTTTTTTGGTTATACATCAGCAGCATATCTAATTAATTTTGCTCTTCAACTTAGAAATAAGAGAACTAAATGAGGTGAACAAATTGAAATTGCAATATGACATGCAATAACTAGGAATATACTTACCGGCAAATGGAGTTTTGAGAACAAAAAAGCATGCAGCAATGACAACGTAACATAGGGAAAGAACCACTCCTTTCATATAGTGTGAAGTTCCATCCTAATTAAAGAGATACACCAAAATCTTATTAGCAATAAATCTTTTGAAAAAATAAAAGGTAACTCCTCCGTTTTAAAATAATTATCATTTAAAAAAATTGTTCCATATTATTTATCATTTTAGAATTCTCATGTAGAATTAATTACTCTCCATCCATTTGTAAGTGTCGTATAAGATTTTTACATAAGAATTAAGATATCATATATATAGACTAAGTTATTCTTTTTTCTCTTTTCATTTACTTACTGTATCTCTTTTCTGAATCTCAAATCTTTTCTTTCACTGCATGAAAGAGGATAAGTGCAAAAGTGAAAAAAAAAAAATTAATACTTCTTTAAAATTCTCAAATAACAAATAATTTTTGACATTTTTTTTAAATAGACACTTAAAAATAGATAAAAAGAGTATTATGCTCTCATCAATTTTTCCGTATATCTATCAAAATTCTTTCTTTTTAATTAGTCAAAAGGTAATTCTATCTTTTTAAATTGTCTTCTTAATTTTAATGTCATTACCTTAAAAGACAATTATTTTAAAGCAGATACAGTAAAAGAAACGAGAGATTGGCTGTATATAGATGGCATTGTGCATAGTTTACCTGTAAAGTAAACGCTGTAACGATAATTCCAAAAGCAAGACACCCAGTTTCAAGAAGATTGAAGTCCAGATCCATTTGTATACCCATTATCCATGCAACAACCACGCTTAATGGAACCTGAAATTGATTAATTATTAGATAATCAAAATTTTGGTGTTGATAAACATAGAAAAACATTTTGTGCTATACAGTAATTTTGATCGGCACATTTTTGCTTTTCTACACTACAGGCATTACATTCTAGTAGTAATTCAGCCTTACCACAAACATCGAAATTTGAGTTGCGGATCCCATAGCAACGCCCAGAGATATGTCCTGCACGATGATGAACCACAGTGCCATTATTAATTTCAAAGTCACTTAATAAATTTAATCTTAATTACAAAATGAAAATTCTATTAAACCATATAATTGACAAACCATACCAATTTGTTCTTAAAAGCAAATATGATTGAACCAGCATGCTCTGCGGCGTTCCCAACAATTGGAAGCAAAATTAGGCTAATGAAGCTGACAGAAATGCCCCAAGAATCTGAAGCAGCCTAGTTAAACAAAGTAGGATTGATAACCCATTAGTCCAGGTTATGCTTAATTCATGCCCTTTGAAAGTTCATAGTTACCAGAATCATATAATTACAATTTATACATATATACCTCAATGGTTCCCACAACATATTCAGAAAGCACAGATATGACCAGTGTCATAGCCACCAACCATGTGAATGAACTCCAAAATCCTATCACGGCCTTCTCTTCATCTTCGTCTTCCTGTAGATATCAAATCCGACACCTAATGATTAAAGTGGTCATATAGTCCAAGCTAACGTTGCTTTCTGTTTTCGGCTTTTTGCTAACTTGAATTTGAACTATTGTACTGCCCTTCAATTCCAAAAAAACTATGCATAATGGGGAAAAAAAAAAAATTCACCTGGCTAATTGCATATAAAACGTAATCAACTCATTAATTCACTTTTTATGGTGTTTTTTTTTTTTTTTTTTGATGCATCTGAAAAAGGATTCACTTTTTATGGCACTTCTATGGCTTATTTTCTTGGAAAATAAATCATTGCTTAATTGTACCAGCCAGTTCATTTCTATTTTTAAAATATAACTATCTACATTATTTGTTTTGTAAAATGTACTTAACATTCATGTTTACATATGCAACATATTCTAGAGTTTTTTTTTTTTTTTTTGGTATCCATCTTAATTTAACTAATTTTCAGGAATAGTAGTGCTAGTGTAGTGAGATTGACACTTCAATAAAAATCACCTCTTGTGCATCAAATATTTTTCGATGAGTTTTTAATTGGAAGACGATATATGCAACATATGCTAGAAGCATGACAATGCTGCTTGCTCTTGACAACTGAAGAGTAGAAGTGGCAATAGAATGATCGCCCCCTGCTAAGGCGTATTTGAACAGTAATGGCAGCAAATGGCATAACAACCCCAGCAACAAAAGCAGTGAGTTTACATCTGCTTGTTTCTGTTCATTCAATAATTAAACAACAAAACAACTTGATCAGGAAAGAAAAAAAAGAAAAAAAAGAAAGAACATTTAGCAAAAAATTTGCATAATGTGTAACCAAGAATGAAGAAACCAGGTTATTGTACCCTGTCATATCTTTGCTCCCTCTTAAGGTTGGCTAAGCCACCACACAAAAGTGAACTACCAAGAACCAATAGAAGGTTTGAGAGAATGGAACCCAGCAGGGAGAACTTCACAACATGTACTTTGTTCTTGCGAAGTGCTAATAATGCAATGATAATCTCGGTTGCATTACCACAGGTAGCATTCAGAAGCCCTCCAACTGAATTGGAAAAAGGACCAAAACCAAAACCAAATTTGTCTCCATTAACTATCACAAAATATTTTGCAATGTCTGCGTTACATTCTACTATTCATTTACCATTATCGTTTATTTACCTAATTCAGTGTTTAATTAATTTTCTTTCTTTAAATTTAAGTACTGAGATTGTTTTAAACATCACTTTGTGGAGACATTTAAGGAATTACATGCAAATAATTGATAATTTCAATTATATTTCTAGTGAATATGTTTATGAGAAGATATAAAAATTCATATGTTAATAACTATAAATTTCATTCACTTTAAAAAAAAAAATTATAGATTTCAGTTATATTACTGATAAATTTAGTAAAAAAATATTTACATTTATTATTAATTATTTTTACATATCTATTAAATTTATTCGAAACATAAAATTTTTAATTATTTATGTATTGATACTTAAATATCCAAACAACGTCTTAAATATCATTTCTAATACATTTTTATAGTATCAAGGAGCTTCGGAGAGATCAAAATGTTGGTACCTGTTGGGCCAGTGAAGTAAGCAATTTGCCTTGGAGCGGTCGAGGAAAAGTTTTGAGTATAATAAAAAATGAAAAAAAAATGTTAGAAACATATATTCAGGTCATGAAACACGCGAACAAGAATCGTATATTTTATATTATGTAGTGACTATGTTTAGTTACGAGGTGACATGCAAACATACTCAGTCAGGAAGCTGACACGTTCGGCTAGCGGGGCGAGTCCAATCAGGCTCAACGCAAAAATCCAGGGCTACGTGGCAGAAAAGCGATTAGATTTTGTGTTGAATAAATCAAATTTAATAATTACTTATCGTGATGAACCCTTTTTATACACTCCTTAATGCGCGGCATATATATATATAAACTTTAATTGCACAATTAAACTCTAAAAAAAGAGGCTTGCCATCTGGCAAGCATATTTGTGTAAGATGACAGAACTAGAATATAGGTGTAAAAAAAAAAACCAAAATAAAAATAAATGCATACATATGAGTTTAATATTATTCTAAACTCTAAATTTCAATTAAAATTCAAGTAAGTATATAGATTAAGTAATATTTAGGTATATATTTTTTTGGTTTACAAAATTTAGATATATCATCATACGTACGTAGGTTTACAAAGGACATTGATATTTGCCCAGTTTTTTGCCAAGACTTTACACCTTTTGTTGAAATAAATACCAAAAAATATGTTCACAAAAAAAAAAAAACTTCTCAACATTTATTTTCCTTTTTCACTAAAGAAATTTTTAGCAAGGAAGAAAATAAAAATATATTAATTGATACATTTAAACTTTGTAAAATGTACATTTAAATTTTTTTAATTCTTTAACATATTTAAAACACTAGTGAAATGATTACTTTTTCTTTTTTTTTTTTTTTAAAGTAACATTTGAGTGTAAAATAAAAATGTACAATTAACATTTTAGGTTTACAAATGCCAATGTATATATAAAGTGAGTTGGAAATATTACAACTGTGTGAATGATACTTACCCTTCCAAAGCTATACAAATCTGCAACAACAGCTAAAGGAACTGCCGGAAAAAGCACAGCAAGCTTAGTGCCAAAGATGACCTCTTGCAAATTGGTCATGAAATTCCTAAGCATTTGGAAACGAACATTCTTTGTGACCAGAATTACATCTGACTTCTTTCTCACCATTGATGGTGTCTTTTCATTATCAGTATTGTCGTTGGAAAGTTCCTTGTTGTTCTCCAAATCATCATCCATGGAGGGTGGTGGCACTGGCACTGGTCGTGATGATGTGGTGGCCTGTGAGTAACTGAAGATGTGCATTTGAGAGGAATATGAGAGTAAGCCTTCTTTTCTTTTGTTTCTCTTTCTCTTGAGATGTGGTGAAGATTAAATAAGCTTAAACATTATGTGGAAAAATGAGCTTATTGAATTGAATATAATCTTTTTTAATTACCAATTGAATATAATGTGATATAATAGGTTTTGTTATAGGAGATAAAGTTTTATGGATGCGTCCATTATTGAATGCACGTAAAAGTAACATGGGGGCTTTCCAATGTCTGTAGCCATGTTAGTGCCGTGAAGCTTCGTGGAATTTTCGCAGCTATTGCTTGCATGAGCCACGTACTGGTGATAGGTGTTTCATGATTGTGGATGGATATGTTGGTACTCATGCGAATCGGTGAACTCTTAACTTTTGTTGCAGAAATGAGAAAAATAAATAAACGTATAATTGAAGAAAATAAGATAGTGGGAGCAAAAAAGAATATTAGTACCATGTGTGTAGAAAGAAAACCTCGTACGTGCATGCTTGAGTTGAGGCACGAATTACTACTATGGGCGGTATATATCAATGATTAAAAAATGAATCTTCCTATACTTCGTACATGTATCCACAAGTTTTTCTTTTCTAGTGTGTCGATAGTTTGTCATTTTACATGTCGTGACCATATTAGATTAATTGCAATGGACAATGGGAAATTTATCGGTGAGGGAAGTTGGTACTGTTTTTTATTTTTTATAAGAATCAACCTATATAAAATGTTCAATTCCATGATATTTACCGAAGGAAAAGCCAGTCCATTATTTATTAATAGTAAGATAGGTCACGCGAATATTATATATAAAATATTTTTTCTTGTCAAGCACTTTTAGAACGAGAAACTACTTTGTGATCTGCCATCATTTGTTGTTGAAAAAAATTCATAACGAAAAGTAATTTCCTCTCATTTTTAACTTTCAACAGTTTTTGGCTTAGGTCTCGATCGGACCAGGGAAGGATAGTTATTATTATTTTTTTTAACACATAAATAGCTTTCTTAAAGATTGGTTGTCGTGCATTGTCATGCATTGTGCGTGCTTTCCTCAGTACTTGAACGTGAGGCAGTCTCAACTCTTAGCCAGATAAGATACGCACGTCGTACGGATGATTAAGGGTGTCTTTGTCAACTTCACTTTGGAGAGAAAGGGTTGGAAAAATAGAGCTTTGAAGAGTAAAAGTCCTTTTCTTTTTCCTTTTTTTTCGTCAAAATAAAATTCACAAACATATCTTAAGGGTTGAATTGGTCGAGTTTACAAAATTTTATTAAAAAAAAAAGTATCTTTCATTTTTTTTTCTCTTTCCTTTTTTCCTTTTTTCCGTTTCCTTTTTTTCCCTTTTTTATATTGTAAAAATATCTATTCCAGACTAGAAATAGCAAGCTCAACTCAGCCCAACAAGGAAGCCCAATATGAGGTCGGATTGACCACTATTCGAGCCCACCTACGGATTACAAGCCCAAATTGGAACCCGTAACAATGGGATCCTTATTCCCGCATATAACACAGCTCCCTGCCATGGTAGAGTGATATTCATCTCGCGTGTTCCTGATAAACTCGGACCTATGGGTGGGTAAGCGGGAGCGATATTTACCTCGCGTGTTGCCAATAAACTTGGATCTATAGGTAGGTAAGCGGGCTAACCCGGTCCGTAATGGATCACACTTAAACGGATTGGATTGGGCTAGTCCGCAAAATTAATGGGCTGTCATTATATTGGGCCTGCATCTGCGGGTTGGTCCGCACTGTTTGATGATCTCCCTTTTTGTCCTTTTCCTTCTTTTACTTTGGTTTGTGAAGTTGAATTTTGTAAAAATGTGAGTGCATGGTTTCGAACCCAAGCCACCGTAGTCGCAAAATGAAAGTTACACCACTAAGCTGTAGCCAAACATTATGACAACTGTCTCAATCAAATTAAATATATCATATTTGATTGTCATAAAATAATAATATGTAGATAAGCGGATTAGTCCGTTAATCCGCAGGCTTTAAACGGAGCGGGCCAGAAAATTCGCAAATAAACGGATCAAAAAAATGTTTGGTCCTAACCTGTGCTAATTGCAGGTTAAACAAACCAACCCGTGAATCATGACCCATATACCTAGCTTTACTCGGACCCATCTACTAGCCTTTAGCCGTTGGACTTCCTGAGCTATCTCTCGTGATTATGGAACCAATCCCTGTATCTTCTCAACTACTACCTATGTAAATAGGTGTCTAATTATTGAATTTAGATACATTCTTTTCCTTCACCCATCATCTCTTCTTTATTATTGAGCAGCGTCAGTCGCTACAATTCTGCATGCATGGACTTCTAACTTCAACAGTCCAACAATCAAATCGGAGCAACTTGGGGTCCCAATTCTAGTTCAGACTTCTCATTAGATAACCCACCTCCGAATAATCTCTTTTTTTTTTCTCTAAAAAATTTTCTTTTTTTTTTTGGTCAGCAAAGCGAGGAGGGGTGGCGGAGCCCGAGGGTCGAACTCGCTACCATCACTTTACGAGGCTCAGACCAACCGAGCCAGGCGTCATCCGTGAAAAAAATAAAAAATAAAAAAGAAACATTAAACTTATCATTGGCCCCAAATAAAAGAGATGCATGGTCAATCCTCCCAATAGTGCGTTATGTTCCTTGTTGAAAAATGCCCAACCACACAACCAAACACGCATGGTCAAAATCAATTGGGCCCATGACCAAGTGACTGGCCCTTCTCTGCCCGACCCAAAATTCAACCCGTACATGAGCCACTTGCTGTCACATACATGGGCCAAAACTCGCATAACGGATTCAACATTCACGGGCCTGTCAGCAAAATCATTCACGGACCGCCACCAGAATACAGTGCTCGATGGCCACACCAGCGCATAATGGAAATGAGGTATTAACTATTATTGCCAGGCTAGAGCATTACATGGATTATGCCAACTCTGCTCACATGGTGACATTTCAATTTCGGTTAGTGATATAACATTAATTTACTTTTTATTTTATTTTTTTAAATTAATAAATATGGTTAAAGGAAAAAATAAACAAGCTAGCGGTGAATCTTACCATTAGCTAAGATTAAAATGTTACTCTATTAGTGAAATGAACACAATTTAATGGTGCTACAGCTATGGAGCATGTAATAAATTTTATAATGGAAATTCACGGAACACCTTTGCTGTGCATTGGACTTGGGAGGTTGGGATACAAGGTAATTTACATATTAGCCTCATATAAGAATGCCCTTCTTATTGGTTTCTCTCAAAACTTGCAAGTTCCCTTTCTTTCTAGTTTTACTTACTAGAACTTCAGAATAATGTATCAGAATGTTAGTTTTTGATGAGGATTATTACACAAAGACATACTAAGTGTGAAAAACGCTGCCTATGGTTCTTCACTTTGAGTATATATAATATTCTTGAAGCTCTCTCTCTTCCAATGCAAGCAACAATTTTTGACGGTTGATAATTCTTCCTATCTGTAGTTGTCATGTCCTTTTGCTGAAATGCATTTGTTGTTGTGACAACTTTTCTCTTGGGTGTGATCTTGAATGTGAGTATGTATTTGGAGTGAGGTTGTCTTTTACCTTGGTTTTTGCTTTTTGAGATCTAGTGACTGTATACCTCTGACTCCTCTCCTCTTGAGAGTGTTTTGAGCCCTGGCTAATTATTAAAAATAAAATACGACTTTTTTCTTTCTAGTACAAAATACCTTTGTCTTTTACTGTTTTCGGCATCGTCACATTTTTAGATATTCTTTGTTATCCTTAATTGACCAAACATCGGGTATTGTGATATGCACTTTTGAATTTTTAGTCAAAAGTTCTTCTATTGTTAGCCGTTTGTACTTCTACTAGTCGAGAACCCATGCTACGCATAGTTCATTCAAAATAACATCTATTAGCAAAATATTACAAACACTTAGTCACACATATTTAGTCAAATAATTGAAGTTACATTTGAAAAATAAACACTTACAACAACATACAATAAATAAAGTTACTATACCATCTTTTTTTACTAAAAACACAACTGTCGAATGTGATCGAGTCAGTATCTAGTAAATTAAAATGACACAATTAACATCTATTAAGAAATTATAGACAACAAAAGACGTCCCATAATCCAACTAATATTTATCTCACCATGTGAATGTTCGAATTTGAGTAATGTAATAAAAAAAAAATGTCATGGGATTATGAAAATCACTTAGTATTATAAATTTACTTGTATTGCTTCATAAACTTTGCATACAATTAAAAAAAGCATGTTCTTAATAGAGTTGACAATGGACATCCATAGGCACTAGGATATGCCCCTCACCCCCATCCCCATCATGGATTCTATTCCTTGTTCTTCGCAAGAATTTGAATCTCCGTAAATTTCCGCTAGTTTATGTAAAAAGTTAAAAAAAAATCCAAAAAAGAGAGAAATTCATTAAAAAAATACTTTTAAACCTAAATAAAATATATATAATATCCATAATTTATTACAATTCTATTAATACAACACAAATAACAATACATGATGAAAATTCAATAGTTTTAATAACAATTATAATCATAAAAAATAATTACAAAAATCAAAATCATAGAAATCTCCACTAATGTTATTTAGATAGTTTCACATGTGAGCTAGAATTTCACGGGTCTCTATAGAGTAAGAACCTCATACCCTACCCCACCCGATTTAGTAAATAGGGATGGGTAATTCTCATGGAAACCTGTCTAAATGGTAGCTATGCATAATTCATAAAAAATAACTTTTATTAGCAAAAAAGATTAGTCAAAAAAGTATAAATAAATGAGTTAGACAGTTGGTTATTTATATATAACACTTGCAATGCACAATATAAAAATTTATTGTCAAATATAATAATTATAAAAATTAATTTGATTATACAATTTGATGATAAAAATTGCTTAATTTTATATGAAACTAACAAAATTATTAGTAAATATAAAATTTATATATAATTTTAATAAACAAAAATAAAATTTGATATGAAAGGTAATAAAAGATAAAAATAAAAGGAAATAGTAAAATAATTCTTTTGCCGTAAAAATGAATTCCTCATATTTGATGTTCCAATGAAAATTCGAACTTTTTGTATAAAACACCGAATTAAAATAAGTATAAATATAAATAATATATATAATCAAATATTAAATAATAATAATAAATAAAATTATTAACTTCTAATTTTCAAATGAAGATTAAATAACTTAGAAATAAAAAACAATTATTTCATTTTCACCTCTTTTCCTATTCTTCAACATTCTTCACCTCGTTTGTATGGAAATTTTTTACATTAATTTTTACTCGAATTAAGATATATATATATATATATATATATATATATATATATATATATATATATATATCTAATAACTTACTTTAAATGGATTTATTGCTTGATAATTCTTTTATTTTTACTTAATTATTTCTTGGCTTAAATATATTTTATGTCCCTATAAATATGAGTTATTTTGGTTTTTATTTTTTTAAAATTTTTACTTTGATTCTGTTCCCTTTTTTTTTATTATTAGGTTCTTCCCTAGCTTTTAGACCTAAAAGGACTAAAAGAAGATTGTTAAATTATTTATAAGGATCAAAAATAAAATTTTCAATATTTGTAATGATTGAACGCATATTCTAAAATAGTTATAAGGACAAAAAATTAGAATGATCGAGACCAAAAACTTTTTTAAAAAAAAAAGGATAAAAAAAAAGAACCAAAACTAACGCAAAAATTTTAGAGGAACTAAAATCAAAATGATCTATATTTATAGAAATTATAAACATATTTAGGCCTTATTCTTTTATCTACTATATGAGCTATCAAGTTTTTTTTCAAAAAAAAAAAAAAAGGAAAAATCTTCTAAGAGGGAAAGTGAAGTGCCAAGGAGACAAGCAGGGGCTATTGTTGTCTCAAGGTTCAAAACCTCACTAATTATATAATAAAAAATTACTTTTGAATGTTTGATAAATTAGTTTTTTCTTATATTGTAAGAAAATAATATTTAATAAAAAATGAGTATAATATTTCTTATATTATAATTATTTTAAACTTCTAAATAAGCTTAAAGAGTTTAAATTTATAATAAAAGATTTAATCTACTAATTCTAATAATTTAGACTCAAAATAAGAAAACTAACGCTATGTATCAACTTCTTATGAATTACTAATTATTTATTAAATTTCATAAATTAATTAGCACTAATATATTGCTTTGATTATCTCCTCCAGTTAATTTTCCTAAATGATACACTACTAAAATATCTCTTTATCAGTTCACTTGAGTCACATAGGAATTTTTAAAATTACTTTAAATAAAATTCAAATTTTATTATTCAATTTACATTTAATGTAATGAATAGCCACTTCCTCTCCAAATTTACTAATCTACTAATAATTCTAATAATTTAGACTCAAAATAAAAAAACTAATATTATGTGTCAACTTCTCATGAATTATTAATTATTTATTAAATTCATTTATTGAAAAATTTGAATAATTTCATAAATTAATCAGTAGTAATATATTGCCTTTATTTTCTCCTCCAATAAATATTTCTAAATGATATACTATTAAAATATCTCTCTATCCTTTCATTTGAGTAGCATAGAAATTTTTAAAATTACTTTAAAAAAAATTGAATTTCATTATTCAATTTATATTTAATGTAATGAATAGTCACTTCCTCTCCAAATCTACATTTTTAGTCCAGCAAATTTGATACTTCAATTTCAAATTTAATAGGCTAGATTTTAAAAAATAAAAAGTAAAATAGAACAAAGTCTAAAAGAAATAATAATCATGTCAAAAAAAGAAAAAAAGAAAAAATAGTAAGGTACCAAAATTCCTTTTTTCTTATATATATATATATATATATATATATATTATTTACTTTATCTTTGAAAGTGTTTTTGTTTACTATTATTCAATGATCAAATTTAATAATTAATAAAATAGTTAGTTATACTAATAGATCTGAGATTTATCAGACCAACAAAATTAAAAAATAAATACTTTATAAAATATTTATTAATGAATTGTAGTAATCTTTGTTATTTGTTGGATTATTTCTACCCAAAAACTATCTTCTTTCATGTACAACTTTTTATGACTATCTCAAAAGTAAAATTAAAAAGTGGCTAATTTTAGATGATAACGAAAATCCTTGCAATATAAACCAAAATGTTGTTTGCTAGAGGTGCTTCAAAAAATTTAAATTTCATGTATGAATTTATGTTTTATATATTTTTTGTTGAATTTATTAAATAAAACATTCATTACATTTGGTTATCAAGTTTGTTTTTCATATTCTATTGCTAATATTTATTTTTATTATAATGCAAGATGGCATGTGAAGATTAAAATTTGAAATGAAACTTGCATGTAAATAATTCTTTGTAATATTTATTTTTAATCATAAATATTATTGCTAATTATTTACTACTGTTAATTAGTGTTACTTATTTTATTAAAAAAAATTGCCATCAAATAATTTTTACTATTTACTAAACTTCAAAATATTTTTCCTTATCACCTTGTGCATTGCACGGGTTAGACGACTAGTAAAGTAAAAGTTCTAAATATAGGGATGTAGTATATGTGAGATGAGTAAATATATATGACTAAAAAGTAAAATAGGTTAAATTTTAAATATCTTGGCTTGCCTCGCTCAATACATCTAGAACTAGGTTTCACTTAAAAAAAAGAAAGAATAAATATCCAAATTAATCTCTAACAATATTATCAATGGACACATTAGTCTTTGAAAAAACAAAAAAAGATTCCGTGGTCCCTAATAATTGTAAACTTAGCTATGACACCGTTAGTCTCTAGGTTACCTGTCACTAGTAAACTTAGCAAGTGTGATGATATGAAGGTTAAGTTGCTGACTAGGATTACTGAAGACCCATCTCATGTGGCCTCACCTTGGCAAGCAAAACACACAGTTTTGCTAACTCAAACACCCAACCTACGATGAGTTTTGCACATAATAACACCTAACCTATACCACACTTGTTGATTCCCAAATCTGAACCTAATTTCCCAACATATCATACCTTGCTTCTTAGAACCAAGCAGGCCAAGAAGAAAGAGAGCAAGACACTTGGCAAGTGAGGTTCGAGAAGAAATTCCCCTATCATAATCACATCCCTAGCTTGAAAACAACTCCCAATTAAGTATTTTTATGCTTATCTCATTGCAACCCATAAATTATGTCATGTTAATATGATTCAGTCAAATAATCTACCTTTTTTCGGTAATAGCCTTAATAGGGTGCAGGTGGACAGGAATCAACAACTCAAGTCCCAACAATTGAAGCTCCAAATACTAAAGGCCTATCAAATGTAAATGTTGGACAGATAAGTCGCTGGTCAATTTCTCTTTAATAAATATTGATTCCCATCTCAAAAATAACAATGTTGGTTTTCTTTTGTTTTAAGGTGAGCATGGTAGTCTTGCAACCCCAAATACTGAAGCTTTAGCAACTAAAACCACTAGCACTTGTAATGGAGGAGAAATAAATTCTTGCACCAATTGGTGTCAATTAATGTATGACAAATACTAATATATTTCATTTCTTTTTGTCGCGGGCTAAGCTTGATGCTGCGAGTGCAGGTGGAGCTCTACTTTCACAATCTGTTTCAACTTCAAATTCTCATTTGCAAGTTGTATATGTTCTACTTGAAACCATTGTATATGTTCCTTTTATGTTTCACAACCACTATAAATGTTCCTTCTTATGTCAGACAAATACTAAAATGTTTGAGTTCTTTTTGTTGCTACCTCAGCATAGAAGTAATGAAGCTCCAACAATTGAAGCCACAACTTGATCCTACCATTGCAAGTGGATCTCCATTTTCACTGTCTGCGACACCTTTAAATTCTGCTCTACAAGTTGAAGCCACTACAATTATTCATTCTTATGTTTTTGTTTCGTTTAGGATGACATTAGTTGTTATAGCCCTCCATTTATTCCGCCTGTAATTAGACCACCCACAATCAAGCCACCAGTTAGGCCAGCTCCAGCTAGGTGACTCAAGTGAAGCAAACTTTATTATCTCATCTTCTTACGCCACCATTGATTCCACCTCTTTTTAGGCCACCACCACTCATTAGGCCACATGTAGTAAGTATCATGCAATGACTTTTGTAATTGAACTCACATCACCCTTATCTACTATATTAAGACATTCATATTGTGATTCAGTCTATAGGTGCAAACGAGTCAACTAGAGGAAGCCCTCCACCAAGCCCTCCATCAATTGGAATATTTGAAGGAATTATTGTAGCAACAAGTTCTGGGATATAGTAGAGGTTCATCAAGTTCATGCCAACTCAAGGCCTTAAGTCACAACATCAAGATAGCCACTAATCCTAGGAGCAACTCCACTTTTTGGTCCATTTAGGGTGTGGCATTTAGCGGAAGATGGCAAAATGTGCTTATTTCTTTCGGTTTTCTTTTTTCTTTTTTTTCTTTGGGTTGTTAGTGGTTTTAAAAATTTGTTACTACTTTTTTTTTGTAGATGACATTGATATATGTGCTATAAAAGGGTTGTGTCAATACAGGAGTGCCAATTGTTTGTAAATGGATGTGTAAATTCATTACTTTGGCCATAAGAGCACTATTATGCCTTGTCATCATATAAGAATTCTTCTTCTTAGGTAATGACATTGTTGTGATTATTAATGAATGAATGACACATTTTGGTCTATTTCATCTATAAGTATTTTCATTTGTGGTTATTGGGGATTTACTTTTATTGTAGATATAAACATGGACATTATATTTGCACTTTGTTGTTGATATAGGGATGATAAAATATGAAGAATACCAAAACAATTGATAAGCATATAATTCAATCCATTAAATTTTCATTCAAATTACATAATGGTGGCAGCTACATACTGACTCAAATCACTAGACAAAATGCTGCTCAAATTTTGCCTTCCTTCCAGCTACACATATTCAAGTCAAAATAACTAGCCACTATGCAAGACAACTCCAACTTGCTTTCAAGTGCATATATATCCAACAATTCCAACAAAAATAACCACTACAAGCCCATTCCAAATTGCTAAATGCCTAATATTTTTATCTATCCTGACAAACACTCTATTAATTTTCTTTACTAGGTTTTTCAATTTTGCTTCTTCCATCTCAACCATGACATTATTAGATTTAGCATCATCAAGCCAAACGAAGTATGAACAAGAAGGCTTCTTCCCCTACAAAAAATTGGATTGGTCAGTACCGCATTTTATCATCAAAATAGAATTTGTAGGTAACAATATCATTAACTTTGAAATATGCATCCCAAAAATGGCTTACTCGAATTCATTGAAGCTTTTAAGATATTACATTCCTCCCAGAGTAACACCTCAGTCTCAATGCTCTACTATTACGACCTTTTCCAACACTTGTTGCATTACTACTCCGACTAATATCACCTAATCTTTGTACTTTTTTTATTAATAACAAGACACCCATACCTACTCATTTTTTTTTCTCAAAGATTTGAGATAAAAATTGAGGTTAGAGCTCATTTGAGGTTTTAGGGCTTGAATAGAAGATGAAAGTCAAAGGAAAGAGTCTTACAACTTGAATAGAGAATGAAAGTTGACTGAAGGAGATGAGTAAGTGGGAGATGAGTGAAGTGGGTGTTTATGGGTTAGCAAAATGGTGCATTTTACTTGCCGAGGTAGGGCTACGTAGGTTGGGTCTTTAGTAATTCTAGTTAGCAACTTAACCTCTATATCATCACATCTGTTAAGTTTATCAGTGACAAGTGACCCAAGGACTAACAATGTTTGAGGTTTGCAATTGTTAAAGAACACAAGACCAATTTTTTTGTTAGGGACCAATGTGTTCATTGATGATATTGTATAGGATTGATTTAAAAGTTTACTATAAAGGTACGAAAGTTATAGTCATGTGAAATTAAATTTTTAAACTATATAAATAAAATTTGTGGATATTTTTGGTTCCATAGGGCATGGCTTGAACCACCCTTATTACGATGAAATAATAATATTTACATACGTTTATAATTTGGATATGATTTTATCTTAATGTACACCATGATTTTATTTTTTACTTACATTGAGTATGAGTTTTTGCATGGTTTTGCCTAGATCTGGATTTTATAAATGCTCTCTAGTTAATCAAATGTAGTCTAGATGAAAGAAATTCATATGCCAGTGTCATCTAAAGAATATAGGAGTTGTTGGAAAGGAGGTGGATAATTTCCTTATTCCATGTCTACTGATAGGTTAGAGGGTAATAGGGTAGCTAGCAATTTTTTTTCCACTTTGCTATCTGATTAAGTTTGATTCTTATAGATGATGAGTGTGGGGCTCTCTCCACTGTTTCCTTTTCTCCATCTTTGCCATCTTTCTCAACCTTAACCTTACTCGACCCCTTGTCCATCCTTTCTTTTTTTTGGTTTCCATTTTGAGATGGCATCTGTCAGTGACCAACAGCAGTGGTGGTGGCACTTTTCCATTTGATGGTGGCACTGTTATGAAAATAATTTGAACACTAGTATTTTAGCTTTAAATAATAAGAATAAAATGATAGCAACAATGAGATATAGTAGAACAAGTTTACACTTAATAAGGCACTTATCCTTAAGAGTTTAATTCGCCCTCTACCCAAAGCTTTGCTTGGTGGAATGGCGTTGATTAACCCTCGAGGATTAGGCATTGGGTCTCCACGAGAACTTCGTCCACACGATGATCCGTCGTTGGCTGAGCAAACAGATCTTACAAGAGGCAGAAAACACAATAGAAATAGTGGGGCAACTTCTATTGCGCAGAAGAGTGAGAATGAAGAGATGTGTATAGTGTTGTGCCATGTAGCAGGGTTTATATAGGGAAAAGAAATACCCATTGTAAAAGAGTTGGAAAGTAACCGTTGGATAGCCAGAAAAAACCGTTAGGGTAACGGTTAGGAAAAAGCGTTGGAGTATTAAAGATTGCAGCGGTAAAAATAAATTTGCGAGGGTAGTAAAGTTTGGCGAGCCCACACGCGTCATGACAGACGAGATCTGAGAAGCGGGCGCGGCGTGTGTGTATTTAACTAAGGTCAAGTCCACAATTGTACCTCAATACCATAAGGTATTTACTGATTAAATACCATCGTATATAAATGATTATTAAAACATTTTCATGAGCAATGTGGGACTTCTTCCATAGTTAAATACGTATAGACAAACTAAGTTTGAAACACACTAAGACCCATATATATATATATATACAACAATCCCCCACATGTTTCAAACTTAGAGGAATAAATAGGAATGTTATGCTTGAAGTAGTATCCAAAGGATTTAAACTTCACCTTAGGTACAGTGGGTGACAACCAGGAAATTTGGTAGAGAAATCTCTTTGAACCAAACTTCTAAGATAACGGTTGAGCACGTCCACCACACAACATCCCATAAGATATCTTATCTTAGTAGTTTCGCATTAAGGCGTGCGCTATCCTGGAATCATGAGAGCTCTAGAGTTGTATGCCTATACTCATGAGGCGGCCTCATCTCCACTCTCACTTAGGTGGCATCCATCGGAGTATGCTGGAAACAGATACCCCACCCCCACATTGAGGGCTATGGATCCATTAAGGCATTGCTCATCCTAAAACACCCTTTATGTGATCTTGTCCATACATCATAGGGAGGACTCTTCACCAAGCATCTCATATGAATGGCATCGATGAAGCGGCAGTACCCTTTGTGAGATCGTATGACCGTTTACCACATTGAACCACCTTTATGGGATCTCCAATCGAGTGGTTGGGTTTCCATCATGCCTCAAGTTATAGGCATCAGTCCCATCCCCCTCGATGTTTCACTTACTAGCGTCCTAGTAAGTGGCTTAAATCAAAGAGGTCGGCCAAGTTCTTTCGACCTTACAAAATCCATGGATATCACATTGTTCTCCAATCAGCGCCTTACAATATTATGTCTCAGTCTAATATGGAGCTTTTTCCATTATATATTTTGTTCTTTGCTCGAGCAATGGCAGCTTGACAATCACAATGAATAGACACAGATGTCTGTGTTCTATCCCATAATGGTATGTCCATCAATAGGTTTCTTAACCATTCATTCCTGTCTTTTCTAAAGTTATAAATTCGACTCCATAGTGGACTTGGCAATACAAGTCTATTTGGTGGACTTCAAGAAATAGCCCCACGCTAGCATAAAAACATAACCACTTGCAGGACTTTAATTCATTAGTCAGGAAATCAATTTGCATCACTATATCCCTCTAATCTTGAGGGATAACCAATACACTAAACCAAACTCTTTAGTACCTTTTAAATACCTTAAAAGTCTAATTAAGGCATTCAATGGATATCACTAGGATTATGAGTATATCTACTTAGTCTATTCCATGACATATGCAATATCTGGTCTAGTGCAGTTCATTAAATACATCAAACTACCAATTATGCGTGCATATTCAATTTGTGATACACTATCACCTCTGTTTTTAACTAGATGCAAACTAGAATCATAAGGAGTAGATACAGGTTTGTAGTCAAAATATCCAAATTTCTTAAGCATGCTTTCAACATAATGAGATTGAGATAAAATGAATCTATCATTTTCCCTACTCAATTTTATTCCAAGTATAATATTAGCAATACCCATATCTTTCATATCAAATTGAGAAGACAAAAATTTTTTAATTTTAGTTACAATATCTAAACATGTACCAAAGATCAGTAAATCATCAACATATAGACAGATGATAACACCAACACCATTATTAAACTTACTATATATGCATTTATCGGATTCATTTGTCACATACCCATTGGAAATCATAACATGATCAAATTTTTCATGCCATTGTTTTGGAGCTTGCTTTAAACCATAAAGAGACTTAACAAGTTTGCATACCTTGTTCTCCTTGCCACTAACCACACATCCTTGAGTTGTTTCATGTAGATCTTTCTTTAAGATCACCATTGAGAAATGCGGTTTTCACATCCATTTGATGCACAACAAGTTTATAGATAGATGCAATGGCAAACAAAACTCTAATAGATGCAATTCTAGTAACAGGAGAATATGTATCAAAGTAATCAAGATTCTTTTGTTGCTTGTATCCCTTAGCTACCAACCTGGCCTTATATTTATCTATACTACCATCTGGTTTTAGTTTCTTCTTAAATACCCATTTACATCCAATAGGTTTTGTTTTAGGTGGTAAATCTACTAATTCCCAAGTATGATTGGCCATAATAGATTCAATCTCAGCATGTATATCTTTCCAAAAGGAGCATCAATAGATGTAATAGCATCATTATAAGTTAAAGGATCATCGAAACAAGATAAGCATAAAAGTCATCAAAAATCTTTTCTTTCCTTGTTCTCTTACTCCTTCTCAATTCATTATCATTTTGATCATCTATATCCTGGATATATTCTCATGTGAGTTTCTACTATGCTTCTCTTTAGTTTTCATAGAAATACATGCTCAAAGAATGATGCATTACAAGATTCAATTATGGAATTATGTTCTAACACATCACTTTTCACAACAAAGAAATCTATATGAACTACTATTTTGAGCATATCCAATAAACACACAATCACATATTCGGAACCAAGTTTCCTTTTCTTAAGTGCAGCAGCATTACCTTAGCTAAACACCGCACTTTCAGGGTGTCCTAAATTAGGTTGTTTATCAAACCAGGAGCTCATAAGGTGTTTTACTAAGTTTCTTATGTGGTACCCTATTTTGTATATAGCAAGCCGAGAGGATAGCTTCCCATTATATAGTTAGGTAATCCCGAACTAACAAGCAAGGCATTCATCATTTCTTTTAAGAGTTCTATTTTTCCTTTCGACTATACCATTAGATTCGGTGAATAAGGTGGGGTTATTTCATGTATTATACCATGTTGTTCTAAAACTCATTAAAGTAGTTTGACTCGTATTCACCCCCTCTGTCTGTTCTTAATCTTTTAATTTTCTTACCAAGTTGGTTTTCTACTTCATTTTTATATTTAATAAACATTTCACAAGCCTCATCCTTAGATCTCAACAGATATAATTTAGTATATCTAGAATAATCATCAACAAAGATTATGTAAAACCTTTTACCACCTCTTGTCATTGTGTGCTTTAAATCTCCTAAATCATTTATGTATTAGCTCTAATAATTCACTTTGTCTTGTTACTTGTTTGGATGGCTTCTTAGTTATTTTAGTTTTTACACAAATTTCACATTTATCCAAGCTAGTATTATCCAATCTATCAATTAATCCCATTTCTTTTAATTTTAAGATATAAGGAACATTTACATGTCCTAATCACTACCAAATATTAAGAATCAATAGGAGTAAGCAAAGAAGAACTTCCTTCATTGTAATTAGTAACTACATTCAAAACATCAGACCATCATTAAGATAACCTTTACCAACATATATGTCATTTTAGATAAGGTAATTATGTTACTATCAAAGGTTACCTTCACATTGCATTGTTAAGAAGATGGACCGACACTGACAATGTTTAATGGCGGTGTACAAAGAGTACTTAGACAAAGACAAGAGTTTTCCAGATGTCATTTTTAATGGCACCTTTCCTTTACCTGGGTGAGATTTGCTTGAATCTCCTAGAGTAAACATAATCCTTCCCATCTCATGGGAGAAAACTCGAAGAGAACATCTCTTTCTTAGCACAAATGTGCTGTGGCACAGAATCCACAATCCATCCATAGCTTCCTTTGCTAAAAGCATTAAAACCACTGCCACTATAACATCATCTTGATGTTCCACCACGTTGCCCTTGTCTTTGATGATCCTCCTCCTTTATTTGCGCCTCCTTGATTGTTCCTTCTCAGTCTACAAGCGGATGCAAAATGACCTGTTTTGCCACAAATAAAACAAGCACCCTTCTTCTTTTGTTGTTGGTTAGAATTATGCTTGAAATGTGGCTTATGAACTCTAATGTTATGATTTTAGAGCCATAAAATGAATTTTTAGGCGCATATCCTTAGTAATATTAGCTACAGCATGCATTTTCTTAGCATTTTGTTCACTAGCCATTAGCCTATTTTTCTCCTCAATCTTAATATGCACAATAGTTTCTTGCAATGTCATAGCTTTTCTCTTTTGCATGAAATTCATTTTATAATCTTTCCAAGATTCAGGTAGTTTATCAACAAGAGTTTGAGATACAAACCTTTCAGGCAGAATATCTCCTTCCTTAGCTAATTCATCTACAAGCTTAGTAAATTCATTAATTTGAGAAGCACATTTATTTTCATCCATTTGAAATGCATTATAATTATGAACTAAGAGCTTTTTACTATCTTCTTCTTCATAAATATATTTTGAACCAATGCATCCCAAATATCCTTTGCATGAACATAATGACAGTAAATATCATACAAATCATTTGATAAAGCTCTTAAAATATTATGTTTGCACAATTTATCAGCCAATTCCCAATCCTTCAAAGCTTGTTGATAATTTTCAGAATCATGTTTCGGTTTAGGATCTTGCAAAACAAAACTGATTTGAGAAAAGTCTAAAACTTCTAAAATTTTGTGTTGCCATCGTTTAAAATTATTTCCAACAAATGATTCAATCCTTGAAGCATCAGGAATGACATAGTGACTAAAATACTATAATCCATATATTTAAACCCTTAAGAATGTTATGAAAATAATTTGAACACTAGTATTTTAGCTTTAAATAATAAGAATAAAATGATAGCAACAATGAGATATAGTAGAACAAGGTTACCACGAATCGTGCAAGGCACTGTCGTTAAGGGTTTAATTCTGCCCTACCCAAAGCTTTGCTCGGTGGAATGGCGTTGACGGTTAACCCTCCGAGGATTAGACGTGGGTCTCCACAGAACTCGCCCACACGATGATCCGATGCGTTGAAGCGGCCAGATCTTACAAGAAGCGGCGCAATAGAAATAGTGGGGCAACTTACATTGCGGGAAGAGTGAATGAAGAGATGTGTATAGTGTTGTGCCATGTAGCGGGGTTTATATAGGAAAAGAAATATTGTTGCAAAAGATTGGAAAGTAGCCGTTGGATAGCAGGTCGAGAAAATGGATTGGGTAACGGTTAGGGAAAAGAAGCCGTTGGAGTATTAAAGAAATTGTAGCGGTAAGAAATAAAATTTGCAGGATAGTAAAAGTTTGGCCCAGTACACGCGTGACCAGGAGCGAGAGGCAGACGGGGCGGGGCGCGCGTGTGTATTTAACTAAGGCCCAAGTCCACAATTGTACCTCAATACTATAAGGTATTTACCGATTAAATACCATCATATATAAATGATTATTAAAACATTTTCATGAGCAATGTGGGACTTCTTCCATAGTTAAATACGTATAGACAAACTAAGTTTGAAACACACTAAGACCCATATATATATATATATATATATATATACAACAGGCACCACAGTGGTGATTACTTTGGCATCACTTTGTGATTGGTGTTTTTCTAGCAGGGCTAGGCGGTGGTTGCAGATGGCTGTTGCAGGGGTTTGTTATCACCACCTTAGCCATCGGGTTTGTTGTCATCGCCTCCTTGGCCATGCCCTTACTTTCATTGGAATGGGTGATATTTGTGGTTGCTTATGTTCGGAGGATAAAAAAAAACTTCTTTGCCAAAAAATTTCTTCTCTTTTTCACCTTTAACTCTTTTTTGCAATTGTTATGTTGCTGCATCTGTGAGATTTGAAATGCTCATGACCTTCTGTGAGTTTGGCTTTTTGGCCACCTTCATATGAAATCTTGAATTTTGTTATTGTTGCAGGTTGGAGAAATTGTGAAAGTTTATTTAATTTTTATTTGTGTTTAGCATTTTGAGGATGTATATTGAGTTTCTGATATGATCTAGTTTGAGGAAATTTAATTATTATGCTGCTGCATCTAATCTGATCTTGGTATAGTTTGAGGAAATTTAATTGTTATGTTGCTGCATCTGATCTGATCTAATCTAGTTCATGTGAAATTACATTTGGGCAATGGTTGTAGATTATTTCAAACATCTTGCATGTGGTTCGAGGAAATTAAAGAGCTAGTTGCTAAGGTGTAACACCTAGTTGCATGAGGCTCATCTCTGAGATGTCCAGATAGTCGGCCGACGGTTGGTGGAAGCCAATGTCTTTTGGGAAGTTTGCCGAGAAGTTGAAAGGGTGTAAGAGTTGTTCAGTGTTGCCAACATTTGTCTCGAGGTCCTTCAGGTTCGTGTATCGTGTTTCAAGTTTAGTGTGTTGTGTTTTGTTATTATACTTTGTGTTTAGAAAAATGTGTGTTTTGTTTTGTGCATTTTTTATGGACTTTTTGTATGTATCCTAATCATAGTTTTGAAAATCGGATTGGATTAGTTGGAGTCGAACCTTCTTCTGGTCCGATCAAGTGCTAAAATTCAATGGTTCAAAAAATAGGTTAAAAACAAGGAAAATCGGTCAAAAACTAGAAAACCTATTGAACCGAAAGTGATTTAACAGTCAAGCAGTTTAGTGAAAAAATATTTTAAAAAAAAAGTTGTGAAGGAAGAAGAATGGCAGCCCAATGCCCATGGACGGTGGCTATGTTAGCCCAACGCCACTCAAAACATCGCGAAAAAGGGAAAAGGTCGCTATATGTTGGCCACTATGTGTTAGTTGAGTTACTATTGCAGGATTGTGGTTGAGGGAGAGAGAAAGAGAAATAGATAAAGAAAGAAGGGGAGAATTAGGGGTTGAAAGTGAAACATAGAAGTGCCCTCCACCCATTGCCGCGTCGTTGTCCATTCTTCACTTCGCTACATCATCATCCTTTGTTCACCATCCATCACAGTTCTTTGCCCAGACATGTGACAAGGAATACCATCATCTTTGCCTAGGCTAGCAGGCCAATGAGAGTGAGAGAAGATGTGAAAGAAGAGATAGTTGAGTTCAGAGTGTGGCGGTGTTAATGTGAGAAAGAAACAAATGTGGGTAGGTTAGGTTCAAATTGCCATTAACTTTAATAGGCTTATTGGTGTTTTGGTGGGTTTTAAAACAAAATGGGCTTCTTCTTTTTGTTTGAAATAGAGAATTGAAAAGGGCCTTATTCTTGACCAAAAAAGGCCAATAATTATATTGGATGCTTTTATACCACATGCACAATTGACCAAAAAAATGGCATACAAATTACATATATATATATAATTGTATAATTATAGTTTTGAAAAAAATAAAGATACCCAAACCACAGACGATACCTAATCAAAAACCTAATTTTTTTTGGAATAAATTAAAAAACTAAACTAAATAATTAAGACTCTTTTTAAAAATTCTAAAATAAAATATTAAAAAATATAGTAATAAGAGTATGCTTGGATGATAGACAAATAAAAAAGAAATGATAAGAAAGGGAATAAGTTTCATTGTTTGGGAGTTTAAATATACATAGAAAAAGAAGGAACTTAGGGATCAATTCTCCTTGTTTTTCCTTTAAATGGTCATCTTTTATTTCCCTTAGAATTGGAGTGAAATGAAAGGAAATTAAAGTTTACAACTTCAAGATAATATATGAAAGTTTGTTTAGTTTGAGAAAATATTTTTTGTTTTTTATTTTTTAATTTTTAAAATTAATTACAAAAAATGACACAATATTTTTTTTATTATATTTCCTATTTTTTTAGATTTTATAGAAGAAATAATAAGAATAATAAAATTTTATTTTTAGTGCTTTTTCATAAAATCCTAAAAATAAAATGTAAATAATGTGATATTTTTATAATTAATTATAAAAATAAGAAATTAAAAAAATTTCAAATCAAACATATTTTAAGGTTTCTTTCCATTAGTTTAAATAAAATTAATGAAATTTTGTTCTATTCCTTTATTAATCTTTGAAGGAAAAGACCTTTCTCAAATTCATTCTTATTACCAAGTAAGAGAGAATCAGACCGGACCGACTGGTCGGACTAGTCAGACCGAAAATCGAACCCCAGGTTGGTCCGGTTTTTACCACAAAATCAGTTGTGGTCAAAACCGATCAAGAACCTATCAAAATCGGTGAATCGGTGTGAATTAGATCGGTCAAACCTGTTGATCGATTTTTTTTGTTCAAATTTTGGTAAAAATAATTTTTTTATAAAAAAAAAAAGAAAAAGCTCAATCAAAATAAAAATTCATTTTTTTCCAACTTTGATTCTTTTAGTATGCTTATTTGTTATATATTCTTAAATTAATTTAAAAATAAAATATAAAAAATAATTATTATACTATCTGTGAGTACTTTCTAAAAGAAATATAAGTGAAAATTAAAATAAATGAAATTTACATTTAAGATATTTGATAAAGTGTCTCATAATAAATATTATTTTACATTAGTTATGTTATTGTTAATAATTTAATATAATTTTTTGCTTTATATATATATATATATATATATATATATATATATATATATATATATATATATATATATATATTAAATCAGACATAAATTCTGATTGAACCTCTAAACCTCTGAATCCCTGCCTTAATCAATTTGATATCCGATCCAATTTTCTTAACATTGCTTATTACTAATTCTATTTCATTTTAAAAGGGGAAAAAATAAAAAGTACTCATATAGGTGGTTGCTTTTTTGGATTCATTGTTTGACAAAGAGTCCATTATATATTCTTTAATCAAGAGTTTAATTGGTATATACTGACAGTATAAAATTTTTTTAAATTATTAACTAATAAAAATAATAAAAAATAAAAAATTATAGTGTGTCCCTCATTATAATAAATAATTATTTATATGAGTTGGTATTTTTTATTATTTTTATTAATTAATAATATAAAATTATTTTATACTATCTATATATTTAAATTAAAGTCTTTAATCAATACTCACTTTTTTTAATTTTTGGATAGTGAATCAAATATTTACTTATATGTCAAACTCTGAATAAATCAGAATAAGAACTTTTTATTTTATTTTGAGAGCAACTTAAAATCTCTCCAATTTTTTTTTCGTAAGGGGTGTGTCGGAAAACGAATCCGAATTTATGATTAGTACCCAAAAAAAAAAAAAAACAAAAAAAGCGCAAGGGAGGAAGTGAGAGAGTATATATTTTGGGGGAAGTGCTCGTTGTCTGGTGTAGAGCGCCAGCCACTAGCTACGTATTGACACGGAAATCAGATTGTGGCGCGCGTCTCCTTCTTCCTCTCCCAGCACATCCTCCCTCCCCTTGTCACTTGTTCTTTCTCTCTCTCTCTCTCTCTCTCTCTCTCTATCTGCAATTTTGTCCCCAAAAAGTAAAAGTATTCCTTCACTCTCTCTCATTCTTCTTCTTCTTCTTCTTCTTCTCGTTCTTCGTCATCTCCCTCCATGATGGACTCTCACAGCGCTTAACAACCCTTCCCATTCCCACCCATGACCCACCCCCTCCCACGTCCTCCACCACCACCTCCTCATCATGGTCACCCACACCCCTCCCCCTCCTTCCCCCATTCCCCCCGGCCCCGGCGCCGGCCTCGTCGTCGGAAACTACTGCCATGACGTCCTCCTCCGCGACCACATCATCACCGCCGAGACTCTCGGTGGCGCCCCCTCCTTCATCTCCCCGTCCTCCACTCCCTCTCCTCCCCTTCCTCCTCCTCTCCAAGGTCGGCCCCGACTTCTCCTACTCCACCCCCATCCACCCCCGATCGTGGTCCCCACCTCCCAAACCACCCTCTTCCACGCCCACTTCCACTCCACCTCCACCCTCCCCTCTCCCCCTCCTCCGGCCACCCCGACCGCGTCCTCAAACGGGTCCGATACTGCGACGCCATTACCCCCTCCGACCTCCCCTCCAATTCCAGCTTCCGCTTCGGCATGGCCGTCGGCGTCGCAGGCGAGATCCTCCCGGAGACCCTCGAATCAATGCTTAACCAATGCGACCTCGTTTTCGTCGACGCTCAGGCACTGATCCGAACCTTCGACCCCGAAGACGGCACGGTGAGGCTCGTGAATTTAAAGGAAACCGGGTTCTTTCACTTGTTACCGAGGATCGGGTTCTTGAAGTGCTCGGCGGATGAGGCGCTGTTCGTCGACGTTGAGGAGGCGAGGAGGTGGTGCTGCGTGGTGGTCACGCGCGGGAGGGACGGGTGTGAGGTATTCTGGAAAGACGGGGAGTTGAGGGTCCCGCCGTTTGCGGCGGATCAGGTCGATCCGACGGGCGCGGGGGACAGTTTCTTGGGCGGTTTCGCGGCGGGGATTGTGATGGGGCTGGGTGTTGGCGATGCGGCGTTGTTGGGGAACTTCTTTGGTTCCTTGGCTGTGGCGCAGGTTGGGCCGCCCAAGCTTGATGCCAAGTTGTTTCAGGTTTGTTTCTTGTAAATTGGGTTTCATTTGTGTATTTGTCTTGTGTTGTGTGCATGGTTTTAAATTGTGGATGCAGTTGCTGTTAGATTGCGATTGCTATAATTACTACAATTGCAGAAGATTACTTTAATTACTTAATTGTGGGAAAATGCTGTTGCGGTTGCGGACCGTAGTTTAAAACCATTGTGTGGGTGATAAGATAATGTTATGTGAGCTAGCTGCTGATATGGGATGCTCGTAGTAAGGGTGAGGATTCTTAAGTTCTTGGTGTATCACTTTGCATTTATTTATGTTAGCTGTTCTGAGACCTAGTGGTATAAAGATCAATGTTATAGTTAGAAGAAAAGGTTGGAATATTTGGCACAAAAGTTGTTGGATGGTATAGGCTACTCCTCATAAACAAATTCTCACGAAAAAAAAAAAAGACTTTTAGCATTTTTCCTGTATAATATGATAAATGTACGTTAGTAAGAGCATTTGTTGGTTTGTGGATTGGAAATAAATTACGGGCGCTGTTTGGAGAGTGCTGCAATGTAAGTGATGGGTTAGTTTGAGGTTTTCTTCAAGAGACTAACATAGCTTCTGTATACCCATGTTCGAAGTCACTATCTTGTGGTGTCTAGAAGAGAACTGATATTTAGATTTATGTATAAGTGCTGAGGAAATTTTGGGAATGCTACATGTTTCGTACTTCCTGTTCAGTTTTCACCATTTGCATACAGGTTTACTTGTTTTTCAGAAGTTTGTACTTCGTATTTACCAATTACTGTGGATAGTTGAAAATGAGAAATTCTTATATGCTTTTGGAGTAAGAAATTCTATTTTTGCTATTTACCATTCAATTTGTGCTACTTTAGCTTTAACATTAAAAATGTTAAGGTGGGACATAGCTGTGTGGTGCAAATTGTTAAAGAACTTTTTCTTTCTCAAGAAGCAAAGCACCTAAGCATTTCTTGTTGAGAATCTGTGAAGGTGGACATTAGCAGGGGAACACACATGGAGTCAACAGAGAATTGTTTTAATGTAGGAATAGTTTAGTTGTAGGATGATACTGTTAGACTGCTGGCAAAGCGGGGCTGTGTGGGTTATAACTTGTATGGTGTTGGCTATGCTCATTAGTGGAAGTTCCATTTACAGATATCTTTAATTTGTTTCATGGGATGCAAATCACAGTTTCAATGTGACGAATATGTGCAGACTCTTAAAGAGTTCCTTGGAAACTTCGGAGATGCTATCTGCTACTAACTATAGATTGATTTTGCATGTTTTGTCCTGTCAGAATTGCCTATAGTATCAGTGTTGTTAGTTGTTTCCGTGGTATCATTATATAGGGAATGAAAAGCATAGCTCATGATGAGCAATTTATATTTAGATTACAGCTATTTGGCTATCGTGCATGTCGCGAAAGTTTTAGGTCATCATCCTGGCCTTTGAAGTACAAGGTTATAATTATCACCTTTTAATTTCCTTTAATGATTTCAAAACCTGATTTATCAAGGTACTGACATGCATTTCGTTTTTGTTGTTGTAATGCATGTTAACTCTTTAGTCTCTAATAGTACGAAGGATATTAAGTTTAGTGGGATAATGGAGTTAAGTCTGGAAAAGAAATCATATTAACAGAATGAGAAAAATGCTAGCAAGAGTCAAGACCAATTGAAACTCATGCTTTAGCCCGGGGTCTGTCCCATGAAATCATGGTTACTCCTCTGTAAGCTTAGGTTCAATCAATTGAAGAAAATGTAGGGGAATTTAAACTTGCTGAAACAAGTGGAGTGAATTTGCAAGTTGCATAAAATAGTTTGATTAGTTTCAGAATTCAGATATTATGTCTTTCCAACAGAAAAATATTTTATTCTGGTCCTGGCTTGGTTGGGAGGAAATCTTGCATGGACACAGTCCCCTTTAAAACTAGAAACCAGAGCATCCGATAAAACTCAAATCCTGCTGCTTTGCAAACGCTAGAAAATTCAGAATTTGAAATTCAAGTGCTTCACTTTCATTCTGGCACGGACATGGTCCATTGTTGACCATGTTCACCTAAGAATTTAATTATGATTTAGAGTTTATGTGTTAAGTTTTTAATGATGAATTCATTCTAACCTTAAACATCTGTTTGGACTATTTGTTTCTCTAGTGCCTATGATCTTTGTCAATCTTAAAGTGGAAAAACACAAACATCAAGTGTAGTGAATATCGAAGAAGAATTATGGTTGAAAGACATGGGACAATCGAAGAAAGTGTAATATGAAGATACATAAGCTTGTCCCAAAGTAGATTTGTTTCGTAGCAGATTTCTTATTGTATTTCTCACTCACTTTGTGCTATGTGTCTTTTATCTTTGTTTTCTGCTGTCTTGGGTCTGTATCAGTGGCAATGTCTGTATTCTAAGAGGTTGAGAGACTTGTTTGCTTATATATTCACATGCGCCTATTAGCTACGTAAAAAACAAATGTAATGATGTTTCCCTGACTTTTGTTCATATAATACTAAATTTCAGATGGTCAAGGATGAGATGCACAAAAGAAAGATGCAGGACTTTCCCTACTTAGAAAGAAGAAACGATTGGCTGGGTTTTCGAGAGTCGCCTGATGATCAATTCTATGAATCTCTTGTTGCTACTAAAACCATAGTTATGTGTCAGATTCAAGAATCTGATTGGAATCTACTAAGCTCTCCTAAAGCAGTGGAGCAGAATAACACGAAGGCTAGACTATCACTGAATTCTGTGCATGAGCAACAAATTCCAAGTGTTGATGGTAAACCTTGATCGCATGTGATGGTTGGAGCTACAAATATCACAGCAATCCTCCAGCACCCTTCCTTTTTGTCCCATATGATACAGAGATCTATTGATCTCTCAAATAATATCATGAAGGGGGAGTTTTCTTTCATTCTAAAGGGTGGTGCTTTTTGTACACCAAATCCCACGTGAAGCTCAATCGTAGTTATAACTTGTGGTTGTACTAATCACTAATAAATTAAAATGTTTGAAAAAATTCAACAGATTGAAATTGCATTTATTCTTTTGCACCAGTACTAAATTACCAATTGTCGTTTTTTTTTTATTCAGTTCACACCCTTTGTATTTCTTGCCATCCACTTATAATAAGATTCTGCTTTTAACCCCTAAACAACCCCCTCTCCCCAAACAAGAGGAGCAAGAGGACAGTATGCAGGTAGAGCCACTCAAATGCAAGGTTGGATTGGACATTGGCACAGTTATAATGTTTAACAACTTAGCATAATACACAAGGAAAAAAAAAAAAGAGCTTAGCATAATATTTTCAGCAAAATATCATTAAATATGTTCTGGCCGTTGCTTGGAATTGAGCAAGATGCTGTGTGGCGTGCGACGTTAAAGAAAAACCAAACCAGGGTCCTTCCCTTATGCCCTTCCCTTTGGATTGGTTGCTGAATTCCGCCTCAATTATTTATTTATTTCTTTTTTGACAAAAACCAGATCTGCGTGGATTCTCTCGTTATGAACCCCTAATTTGGGTGTTATGATATATTGTCCGAGTCATAAAGCTATTGATCCTTGTGTCTTTGAAGAGACATTCTTTCATCTTTTATAGAGTAAAAGTTTCTTATTTTATGGAGTAATATTGACCCTCAATTTTGAATGTACATGAGAGAGAAAAAAAAAAAGGAAGAGAGAAAATTTAAAGATAAATAAATATAGTGGAATATGAAAAAAAATTTCCTCTATAGAGAAAATAAAATTTTCCGTCTCTGAAGGGACAAAATGTTTCTAAATGGCAGTTATTGCTTGCTTATTGACGTTTTGTAGTGTGGTTAGGAGAAAGTGTGTATACGGTGATTTTTTTTTTTTTTGGGGGGGGGGGGGTAATTAGGGATTTGATTCCTCGTGTCGTCAAATGCAAACTCAGAGCAAAGTGAGTGTATTAACCCTTAAAAAAAATTAACACTCAAAGAAAGAGAAGCATCTTCCGCATTTATTTCTTGAGAAATAAAATAGAAAATAAGATTTAAATATATCAAATATAAAAACTTACGCCCTATTTGAATGATTTTATTAACTCCTTATTAAAATTTCTATATCATAATAAGCATCTCTACTGGTTGAATAAGATGAATCTCGTACTTGTAATATTTTTTTTGAGGGCGATTTTTCTTGTAATCTTGGGATATCTCAAAAATAAAACGCTATTATAATAAGCATTCTTTCCCCGCAAAAAAAAAAAAAATTATAATAAGCATTCACGCAATATCTAGAAGGATAATATTAAATACACATAACAATAATAAATTACAAATTCCCTACAAGATTTTTATATTTATTCACTTCATCTTTTTCTCCACCTTTTTCCGACATCGAATATTTGATCTGTGGCGAAGAATATGTGCGTAGAGTACTTGCGCAAGTAACATTTCCGTATTTAAAATGTTTGAACTAATTTATGAAAAGCTATGCTTTGAATTTATGTATTTATAATGAGTTTGAAACAAATATAAGCTTGAAAATAAATGAATAATTTCTCAAAAAATAATTTGTTATTCTTAAAGATTGGTTAAATTAAGTTTTTTCCCTACACTTTGCATCAATTTTTAAATTAATCCTCATACTTTTTCCTTTTAATTGAATTCCTATAATTATAAATTTTTTTAAATAGATTATTTCCCCTTACCTTCAATTATAATACCGTTAACTTTGGTTTGAGTTAGTTATGGATGTTTCACCATTCATATTTAAGAAGATGAGAGGAAGAAGAAAGAAGATGAGAGGATGGATGGGCAAAAATCAGAGAAAAAAAATTTAATATAATGTTCTTTAAGTTTTTGGTGGATCAAAATTCTTTTATTAGGTTTTAGATTAGTGGAATTGGAAGATAAAATAACACATATTAGTATACCAAATAAAAAGTTAATATGTTAAATCAATTGACCGTTTAAGAAAAAGATAGAAGGATGAACTTGGATGGACAAAATTGAGAGAACAAAAAAAAAATGATGCTTGTTAGATTTTGTTGGATCAAAATGCTTTTGTTAGATTTTAAATATGTGGATTTAGAAGAAAAAGATGACACATATTAAGATTACGCTAAATAACAAGCTTATTCGGCATTAGACATTTTTCCGATAATTGATAACAACACTCAACTCAAAACAAGTGAGGAGCCTAGCAAGGAACATAGATAAAACAAAAAAAAAGCGAAATAACAAAAGCTGAAACAAGACCAAGCCAGCCAAAACCCAAGAAACATAACACCAAGGAAATCCAGAAGATCCAAGTTGGATCAGATAGAGCTAGATTTATTTGGCATTAGACATCAAACAAGAAGTTATATGAGTTAACTCTTTGTCATGGTAAGCGTTGAGAGGAAAACGATAGGAGGATAAAGATGGATGGAAAAAATTGAAAGAAAAAACAATATGATGCTTCTTGAATTTTTGTTGGGTCAAAATGGTTTTGTTAGATTTCACATATGTGGATTTGGAAAAATACAAATGATATATATTCATATTTTTACTCCTATATAAAGCGACCGGACCACTTTAACTATCTCTTTTGGTTATAATTACTTATTCTCAATATACCCTTATTCAATTTATATATTAGCCTCATTCCATGAGGCAATTTTATCGATTATTTGAACCACCTAAGTAATTAATTTCACACGTCCGGGCATAGCACGGTCCTTACTAGTACTAAATAATGGGTTTAGTTGGCATTAGGCATCAAACAAGAAGTTAAACAATTAACTTTTTTTCTAGGGGTGTAACGGATCGGGTCAATCCATTACCCGATCATGTATATATAATAAAAAAAAACACTAATACGTATTACATTACACATGATTATAGATTTATTTCCCTTTCCCATTAATATTGCACACGTTACAGACTTATTTTGTAATACAAGTTATGTTGTATTGTTGTTTGATGTATAAACTTTAACATGGATAATTTATCTCTTTAATTGTGTTAATGGATGCTAAAGTTAGACAATATTATGTTAATGCCCCTTGATAGTAATAGATTGGAATGAAAATTGTTTGTTTGTGTTTCTTTTAATTATGTTCATGATAATATTAGAATGATTTAACCTTTAGATATTATAATAGAATTTAAAATTTACTTATATAAAAATTCAATGCTTGTTTATTTTTTTATTGTATTTTTTTTGCTGAAATTGAAAAAAAAAATTAAACGGATAATCCAATCACCTGAATCGAACCAACCCGAATTTAATTGTTCGATTTGATTTGGATTTGGTCAAAAAAAATTTATGAATCTGAACTAAACCAAACCAATTAAATTTAATTGGTTCGGATTTATTTTCTCTCCAAATCCAATTCAAACCAATCCGTTTACATCTCTATTTTTTTCCATGATAAATGGTGTTAAAATTGAGGGTAGTTGGGGAAAGAATCTATTTAGAAATTTTTATAACTATAAAAGACTCAAGTAGGGAAAAAAATAGTATATGGTTCAATTTAAGAATCGATGTATAGAGACCAAAACTTAATTCAACCTTTAAAAATTAAAAGCAATAACTCGTATATATTTTTTAATTTAATTTTTATGCATTATAGGTGTTAAAAAATTTTATATAAATATTTAATTATATATTATTACATAAATAAAAATATTTAATTTAATTATTTAATTCTTGTTTGGATTGGTGTTTCGTAAATCAAATGCACGCTTCTCCTTCTTGAAAGTCGTATTATCATATGTGGCTGTTTTTTAGTTGAATAAATTCTAACGAGATTTATATGTCAAATTTCAGTTAATGCAAAAGCGATATTTTATTGCGTCTCCATTTAACAAAATCATGTTAGAGATTTTTTGATATTTTTATTCTTCCACTCAATTATAAGTTGGAAATTTTTCACTAGTCTTTTACAAGTTTTGTTATTTTTATTAGTTTCTGTTTTGCATCTCTTTAATTTAAAGATATTTTAAATGCTTATTTTTATTTTAATTAAATTCATAAGAATTATTAATTATATTTTAAATTAACAGATATATAATTTATAAAAGTATATTTGAAAAATAATAAAATACAAAGAAAAATATAATATTAATATTATAATATATACCTTTTTTAATAATTTTTCGAACAAAAGTGATTTTTATTAATATAATTTAAATAATATTCATTTTATCAAACTCACTCTTTGAGATAAAAATTTCTAAACATAAATTATGTTATACTAAACTCATTTTTTATTAAAATCAAGTTTCCAAAATCATGTTGGCTCAAAATTAAATTTTCAAATTCTAATCCAAACTCATATTTATTATTTTTAAATTTTATAAATAAAAATATATATTTAAATGATAATATAAAATTTTTTTATATCAAAAAAATACATCAAAATTAATTTCTATTTTTTTAATAATTAATAATTTCATTTTGTTTAACGAACGTGCAATGCAGAGCGAGAAGACCAGCCAAAGGAAGGAAAAAAAACTAAAGGCCCTTGGCGAGAAATGAACTGGGAAGCTCCAATCGAAGCCTCAAAAACCCTGCCCGCCCCCCAAAACCTCCCGCATCCCCATCACCGTCGCTCCTCCTCCGATCTCTCCTCCGGAAACCTCTCCGGTAGCAACGGCGGCTCTCTCCGGCGGCTGTGTTTTTGCAGAGCATTGCAACTTCCCCGTTTGCCCTGTTTCTGGAGGTATGTTACTATGTACCCAGTTGCAACTGAAGTCACCACCCACTTGGCTCTCAGCATCATAACCCAAATGCACTTGAATTCATTGATTCTCTGATATGGGTCTCTGTTTAATTATTGCTTTACCTTCTTTCACTGCTAAATAGACTCAAATGTTCCACGTAGTTTCATTTGGATTATGTTGCCATATTAGTTTTACTGGCCAAACACCTTTATAAAACCAGAAAGGACTTTTTCGCAGATGAAAGAAATTGCTTTAAGCTATGTAATCGGAAGTAATAGAAATTGATACTGAATTTTGTATGTTAGTACTGTGGTTATCATGAGATTTTGAATCCAATTGAATTCCCAGAAACTTGATAAGCAGTAATCCATTTATGTTAAAAATTTTGGTGAGTTTTAGACTGGTCTTTCCACAGTTTAATTTTTCTTCATAGAATATCATGATTGATGATTATTAATACTAAAAATAAACAGTTTTTTCATCCACTTCAAGCAGAAGTTCAAAACATGAATTTCTCTCTGCTTGACAATATCTACCTAATAACAGAGAAACTGCCCTTTGGACGCATAGCCTCTTGTGCTGCACATGTAACAATTATTAAAGACTGAAAAACCGGCGGTAATAACTCAACCTTTCTCTTTTTTGATTCATATCATACTATCGAAGAAATGCTTTTTAATTAATTGGGGTTTTTCAGTTTTTGAGGTGCCTTGGTCTGAAGGTTATAGTTCATTTCTGCTTCTGAGTTGGTTTTGGGTTTGGATTATGCTTCCTACTCTACATAGCTTGTAACATGCCTTTATCATTAAATTGCACTTATTAGCTGCTGAATTTGTTTTGCTTATGAAATGGGCGTTAATTTGTGTGCTATTGTGTTTCACTTTATATGTGTAACACAGACAAGGACATAGTACCTCAGCCTTTGGGATCGTACTTACTCTGCACCAAAGATGGCAGAATCAATTTGTAGATCACTAAGGGATTGTGCATTAGAGGGAGAGCTTGCACCTACTCTCACAATCAAGGACTCTTTGGCTTCCCCTTTTGCCTTCGACGTATTCTCTTACATTCTAGTTCAATTGTCGTCACACATCTTGGCCGGAAAATCTCAGTCACAGTCAGTTTACTTTTCCAAAAGTGATAACTTTGTTTTCCATGATTATGAATTATTTTGTCTCATAATTCTTATTCTTAATCTCAAATCTTATACTCCAATATTTCATTTTGTATATAGAGGTATAGTGATTGTTGCACTTTCTCGGAGTCCATCGTCGTATACTGGTTTGTTAAAGATGAAGGAAATGGATGTTGCATCTTCTAAGAAATGGTAAATATTTTCAACTTATTCATGGACCACTTGTTATCCCTTTTTTCCGTACTGTTTGGATGCTGAGAAATTGTAGAAAATTTTGTGTTGAGGAATGATAACCTTAGATGTATATTGAGAAAAAAAAAATGTCTTAATTTTTCTTGTGCATTACCATTCTTCCTTTAATGCTATGTTTTAATCTTAAGTGGATTCAAATTTGTTTGCAATTATATTCACTATTGTAACCTGTCAGCGTATATGTTATTTTGCAGGATTCACATTTTGGATTGTTATACGGATCCTCTTGGTTGGAAGGACAAGACAAGGAAATCTGGAAATGTTATGGATCCTTCTCACCACATTTCAAGTTCTTATACAACTGTGAAGGATATTGATAAATTATTTTCAGTAATTTGCGATCTCGGTCAAGGTATTAAAGTTAGATTTTTCTGTACTCTCACCAAATTAGCTTGTAAAACTATGATGTTTGTCACTTAATAAACTTTTTTGCTTCAATTGATGGATTTCATTCTTTTATTTATTTTTAAAATATTTTCTTTTGGATAATATTTTTCAATTCATATACCTGCAGGATTGGTTGGAGAAAATAAGGCCTGCTTCTGTGTTGCCATAGACTCGGTAATTTTGCTTGCTGTGATTGTCAAAATTTGATAAGACTCAGAATGCAAATACTTTTTAACATTTAATACAGATTTAAATGAAGTTGTATTTCGTGTGATGGTGTGTTGGGATGAATATTCTTCATGGCTTAGTACTTAATATGCTTACATATAACTGAATGCTTTTTGAAACTTATGAGAAGCCTTATTTATTTCTGAGCTAATGCAAGTAACCTTGAAATAATAAGCTTTTAAGCATTCCCATGTCTTTATGAGATGGGCATAAAAATTTCATCTTATCAGTGAATAGTGTACCATTTGCATTATAGAATCTTTCTTGCTGTAGGAAAGTATTGCATGAAGTTTGTGGGCTTACATTCTAAGTCATACAGCTGCTTGTGCTGTACCTAACAATCTCAGCTGCTTGTGCCTGCACAGTTTCTGATTTTCCTTTTACACCTTGAATTCTTTAAGAAATAAGTAAAGAGTTGGGCAAGAAGTTTTCTTTTAAACTGTCTGGTTTCTAGCTTTCTGTTCTCTTCTTTATTTTTGTATGTGTAATCCTAATGGATTCTTATTGGATATTATCAGCTAAGCGAACTGTTGAGACATTCATCTTTGCAGTCAGTTGCAAGCCTTCTAAGCAATCTGCGTAGCCATGGTATTTGCTCTTCACATTTTATGAAAAAAGTTCCTCACATAGCATTGTCTATTGAATCAAAACAAGGAGGATAGTTGATTATTTCAGCAGTTAATATTTATGGCTTAGGTTGACATAATGCATTAACAGTTTCTTCACTAATTTCACTGTTGTGCCATGGTTGCAGATCAAATTTCAAGTATTTTTGGGTTATTGCATTCTGACCTTCATGAGGATAGAGCTGCAGCTGTTCTTGAGTACATGTCCTCCATGGTGGCCAGTGTTGACCCATTTGATAGTTCTGTAGATGGTCAGAGAAGTTATTTAGAGAACTTATCTGATCAAAACTTTACCAAAGGAAAATTTAATGTCAGGTTCAAACGTCGAAATGGGCGAGTTAGAGTGACGGTGATTTCTTTATTCCTGTTTGTTTGTAAGCTTATTTGAAATGATTAATTGAAGAAATCAGTGCACTGATATAGTATCTCTTGTATTCAGTGTGAAGAATTTAAAGTTGAACCCGGAGGAATCAGCTTTGCATCTGTTTCATCAGTTGATGGAGCAACAGTTGCAGGTCTACTGCCAAAGGTCAGTATACAATTTCCTTCAGATGGAAAACTGGAATGACGTAAAGTCTTTATCTAAATAAGAAAAATCCTTACTACTTTTTTATAGTTAGAGATGTTTAACTAATTTTCAGAAGAAAAATTAACAACAAAAGAGACATGTCTTAAGTTGAAACCTTCCTCCCCCCAAAAGGTTTTGGTCGAAAGGAGAACATGCGAAATTCACTTTTTTTTTTTTATATTTTAATTCTAGGAAAGATGACACTTAAGCTTAGATTTTCAACAATTTCTCAAGTGTGCCTAGTTGATTCTTTGGTTGAATGCTTCTAATATTGCATGTTATATTTTCCATACAAGAACGATGGAATCAGACTGTTATACTAATTTGCAATTGGCAAATTGTCTTGGAAACATCTCATGCTTTGAAGGCGCAGCTACACTGAGTTTGTTCACCTACTCTTAAACGCACAGTGTATATATGATATGTACTTCTACACACACAGTCACAAACACTGTTACAGCTGCTGGAGAATAAGCGAGACCAAGCAAGAAATGCTTTGTGATTTGAAGTCAATTTATTTTCATTGACTGTAAACGAATAAAATGAAACAACTCGGTCTTTTTTAACAGGTACAATTCAATCTGCAGCTGTCAGAGAAGGAGCGCGTTGATAGGTCAAAGGTAGTGCTTCCTTTTGAACACCAAGGTATGAAATAGGTTTGTATTTATTCCTTTTGTTGCATTGTTTGATGTATATACTCTAATACTTGAGCTCTTTATCGTTTTAGGAAATGGTAAACCGATACAAATTTATGATGGTAGAAGATCCCTGGAAGAGAACAACATCGAGGCAACACCCATTTCAAGTGGTAAAAAGGAGGACTCCGGCATGGGCGAGATTATATATTTTCGTGATTCGGATGATGAAATGCCTGATTCTGATGAGGACCCAGATGATGATTTAGATATATGAATATACACTAGTTGCTACATTTTGCATCACTAGGTGACTCAAGGATAGATTAGGTTTGTGACTAATGAATATGGGAAAAAAAAAATGCCAATACTGTTTAAGTGCTCAGAAGTGAAATGCACAGTATGATGACATTCCAACATATTGTACAGCCTAGAGAGGAACCTGACTTGGTTTTGGATGATTTTGTGAACGTTTCTGCCTAGTGCTCTGTCTCTAACGACCTCCATTCTTGATTCAATGGCAATAGAATGGTTCACATTCAAGGGAAGCTATAGCAGGCTAACAGTAACATGGTGTGAATTATTCTATGCATGGTTGGCTGAACTGCATGCATCAAAGAGGTTTTCAGACCCTGCAAGTTAAAATTTGTCCCAGTGCAGTAGAACACAGAGTGTTTAGCATGGCAACTATCACCCAAATTCTGTGATTGGGTTGAATGAATCAAATGATTTTTTTTATAAATAGGCATATCGTTATTGCTTTGTAGGACAAATATCTTTATGAAACAAACTATCGAATTTGAGAGATTGAAAATTTTGGTTTTATTGAAAATATGCACGTATATATCTCATACCTATAAATATTTTTTATATTAATTCAAAAGTGTTTCGGAGTTTATCAGTATATATTAGATTAACGTATAGTAAGCAAGAGAATATAAACTTTCCGTTTTGGGATGACAAAGTAGTTCTAAATACATGATAATAACATAAGCATACCAATGTTAGTTTAAGTGGTTTGTCACTGGGTTTTTTTTAAGCAAATGGTGATTTAAACCAAAAATAAAAAGAGAAAGGATAGAATAGATTTTAAGTACAAGCAAAGTGGCTTGATACAGATTAATATTTAGTCGGTTTGAGTGATTTGGCAATGATTTTTTTTAAGATTTTGAGTTTGAATTTTATTAATGAAAAAAAAAATAGTGCTCTAGAAGAGATTTATCTTCATCATAAGTCAATTTGGTTTGAGCTAAATTAGTTAAATTTTAGTGAACTTTAAATATTGGTGATTTAAACTAGGAAAAAAAAAGTGATTCTATAACATGCTTTTGGTTGTTTAAAATTTAAATAAAATTAATGTGTAGCAATTAAAATAACAACTAGGTATGCCTAAAACTAGTGAAATTTCCTTTCTATAGAAAGAGTTATTAAGAGTTTGTTCGGATGAATCTTTTTCAAACAAAAAAAAATTATATTATTTTTTTTAAAGATATTTCAAACAAAGTAAGATGATTTAACTTATGTTTGAATTTGATATTAAAAAAATTATCTTAAAACAAATATCTTATATTATAGAAAAGGTCTATTTTATAAATACAGCTTCTAAGAAAATACAATTTGTGTTTTTTCAGTTACTTTTACTTTTTTTTAAAAAAAGAATTCATCCAAACATGCTAGAAAATATAAAAGTACTTATTTTGTTAATTATTTTTTAATTCCAAATAGCACATCCAAACAAGTTTTAAATGGTATCATAGGTATACCAATTCTTACATTAGTATAATTGTTTTTAATAAAATTTATGTTGAAGAAAACGCTTAACTAAAGTCGGATATAATTTTTGGAATTGAACATACTGCTAAATTTGATTCAATACAATCTTATTATATTATAACTATGATGTCTTTATATCTTTTCATAAGAATAAAAATAATTTAATTTTGATATGTTGTTAATATAAAATCTTTTTACATAATTATGTAATTACCTATAATTTTGTCATTGAAAAAGTTTGATTCTTTTCACAATTACTTGAAAATTATATATAAAAAAGAAGAATTAATGGATAATATAAAATATTTTACATTAGTTGTATAAAAAAAGTAATCTCTAATAAAAATGAGTTTGCTGTTTTATAAATTTTCTATTATATAGTTTACATTCAAAGAAATATAGAATCATGGTGGGCGAAATAAGATGGTAAAGGCCCTCTTCCTCCTTAACCAGTGTCAAGAGTTCGATTATTAGCCTAGGAATAGAGCAGCTTTAAAACTCATGGCCAGTGTGTACCCCCTTTAATAGGCTTACAATACGCGAAGGGATTAGTCATTGCATCCGATTGTGCATACCTGGAAAACCAAAAAAAAAAAATATTAAAAGAAATATAGAGATAGACACTGCCTGCTTACATAAGACAATTCATGATCGGGAGATGCTCATTTGATCAACGGTCTAAAACACAATACAAACGTGTCATGTGTGTGTAATTATTCAAAAAAACATTGTCAACGCTCTACGCTTTTTGCACAGTTGGCATATCATTTAAATTTTATTTATTTCACTTTCGCCAACAACAGCTTCTCAGCTCCAAAGATATTTATTTTCCCAAATATTTTTTTCCTCTAAAATATTAGCGACAGCCCAAAGATATTTATTATTTAACTATTTTTTCATAATCTTCGTATCAAAAACCGCAAAAAGATATCTCATCTCCCTTTGTCCCACCGTCAGTCATCCCACTCGCTGACAGCCCCAATCACCACTCGCCAACACGCTCCTTTCCACTCGACTTTTATTGGACTGTCACAGTCCACCGTCACAGCCACTCTCCCAGCTCGAAGTGAAAAATGCCCGCCATTGTCGTTTCTCAGGGTCATCACTACAAAAACCGCCACCGCCACAAATTATATAAACTCTTCTTTCAAGAGAGAGAGAGAGAGAGAGAGAGAGAGAGAGTCTTTAACGGAATGTTTGCCGGCGGCGATGGATGAAACCGCCGCCACGACGAAGCCTGACTGGCCTACAAAGGCTGTTGCCACCGGAGAGAGGACCAAAGATTCCTGCGGCGGCGGAGAATATCCCGGCTACGACGGAGAGTGCGACGGCGAGGCGTGGAGCACGCTGAGCAGGAGCTTCCGGCAGGCGCAGACGGTGCTGGACGAGAACCGCGCGCTGATCGAGGAGGTGAACAGCAACCACGAGTCGAAGATCCCTGACAACATGGCGAAGAACGTTGGCTTGATTCGCCAGATCAACGGCAACATCTCGAAGGTTCTCACCATCTACTCCGATCTGTCCTCCAGCTTCTCGAGCATCGTCTGCCAGCGACGCGACGCCGCCGCCGTGAGCGGCAAGAATCTTGGCGGAGCGGAAGCCGGTAGGGCGGGCGATTCGGCGGAGCGCGTGCCAGAGAAATCGGAGTAATTCTTTGTACCTTTTATTTATATCTATGTGCTGTGATTGTTGAATTGCGCTGTCTAGGGCTGTTGTGTCAATTCATATGATGTAGCTGTTGAAAATTGAAAAAAAAAAAATCGGTTGGGTTGGGTTGGTTACATGTGTGGTAGTGTTATTTATCAGTCTCTGAGGTGTTTGCGTTGATGTGCCAGTGAATTTTTTTTTTTTTTTGAAACAATGAAACGTGTTAGTGGGATAAGGCTTTGTGGTTGTTGTTTGAAATAAATTGAGTTTATAGTATTTTCTAGGTAGCTATTTTGTTTTTGCTTTGTGCTGTGGATGTTTTGATTATTAGTTGCTCTGTTTTATGTCTTTTTTTTCCCTCTGTTTGTCTGTGCTGTAAGGATTGTCAAATTGATGATGGCTGTGGGAGTGCATCCCTACCTACGTTAACCACCTGCTGATACGAGGTATTTTAAATGTCTTGTTTGGATTTTGCCATTTCATGGTTGCTTTGTTTGTTTAAAGTTTCAAGGGAGGCCCAGTAGACCTGGGAAGTAAGGAAGGGACAACGAGTGAATCTATGACGTTGAGCTCATGAAGATGATCATGGCCGGCACCTTGTGAGCTGTTAGCTCATTCGGTCGTGTTTGTTTTGTTATTTTATTTTTGCTATTGTTGTTGTATTTTTGTTTTAAAATCTTAATCATGTGCTGGTAGTGCTCAAGTTTATTGATTGATTGATTGGATATGAATTCGTGGTCGAAGAATAAGACGCATGAAGAGTATCATTGCAAGGGAAACTAGAAAAAGCTACTTTACAGGGAGCTTTCAATGAGCTGAATAGTGGCCTTTGTTTTATTTTAGAGAAGTGATAGGGGGATTCATTTCACTCCCAATTCACCATTGGATGGGGTGTGGATCCCATTCAAGTGGGATCCACATCCCATCCATTGGATGGGGTGTGAATTGGTACAGTGCCTCATAAGAAATGAGTCCTCCAAACATTTCTCTTTATTTTAAATGGCATTACTTGGCTTGCTTCATTTGAGTACAATATGCTGGAGTAGGGACGCCACCAACGTAAATACTTTTGATTGGGTTGCAAGTTTGAGACAAATTGCACTTGGGGATGTGAAGCACAAATCCAGACTTTCATATATTATGATGGATTAACGGTGTTCTGATTGCAGTAATGCCAGAGTCAGCCTGCAATGGTTACCGTAAGGGATGCCTATGAATTTGTACATTAGGGCCACGGGTGTTGAAATATTATTCAATATGCAAAGAAAGGTCATTCTAGGATAGCATTCAACTTCCAGCTGCAAATTATTGGTATTCAAGAAAATAGAGGCTGAAAATACTTTGATTGAAGGAAATCATTGGAAGTAGTGTTTTCATCTATATTGCATAGATACAGATGCAGTATCCGTACCCGGTACAGATACGAGTACAGAGTACGAAAATTTTGTAAAAAGTGGGGTATGGGTACACCAATATATGTATAAAATAAAACTAAAATTTCATACAATAAATAAAAAAAATCAAATTCAACATAAAATAAATCTACATCTCAAGTTATTTTTAGAAATAATTGCAACAAAAATAGTATCAATACAAAACAAATCTCATAGATAAGTCACAAAACATAGTTACCTCACAAGTCACTAAATTCTGAAAAAGAAAATAAAATGGCAGAATATATGGGTTGTCAAAGAGAGAAGGCGTCGTTGCCAGAGAGAGAAAGAAGCTGTCGTCGCGAGGAATCGCTGCTACTGCTACGTTTCATGCTCACGCGCACTATTGCCGAGTTTTGTGCTTGTGTGCTGCTATTGTTGCTGCTGGGTTTCATGCTCGTGTGCTATTGCTGCTATTGCTGCATTTCTACTCATTGCTTGCCATGCTGCTATGTCCTAAGCCCTGCTGCTGTGCTGTTGCCGGCGGTGGAATGAGGGAGATGAGTGGTGGTGGGTGAGAGTTGGAAGTGGGGTGCGGCTGAGGGAATAGGAATAGGAATCACAAAACGAAAAGGGTAGGATAGGGGTTTCTGATTTTGAAAAAAAAAAATTCCAGAAACAACTTAATTTCAATAAGCTGCGTACCTGAGCCGTATCCCGCCGCACCCAGTTGTACTTGTGCCGTTTCCATCCGTACCCAATTTTTTTTTTCAAAAAAAAAATAATGGATATGTACCCGAGCGTACCAAGGCGTACCCGTATCCAAAATGTATCTGGTACAGGTACTTTTACCAAAATGGAGTACCCATGCTTCATAGGTTTTCATAGTATTGAATAGTCTAAATTTAATTTGATTTCATCCCCAAAGAAATTAGCTGACTTGTTGGTGGAAGCACAACCATCTCTAATTATATGAATTTATTGGTATTGCAAATGAACATATCAGCTTTGTCTCCAAAAGTTCATCTATGTCAGATGATCTCTAGGTCAATCACAATGCCATATGACACTGCTACTTTGATTGCATCTCATTTATTTTGTGATTTCTGTCGTGAGGGGATGATGACCAAATTAGCTTGCCGATGTGATCTAAGAGGAACATCTTTTAACAATTTCATTGAAAGCATTTGCATGTGAAATGCTATGTTTTTTTCCAAGTGGTTTCTTTTATGAGTAAATGTTGGAGCAAGTAAGACTAAAGCAACTGCGTTCACTCCTGACGGGAAGATGAAGCTATAGTGCATGAAAAGGCAGTGGCCTTTTTACCAAAATTTGGGGCTGTTAACTTGTTTAAATCTTCAAATGAAATATTCTCAAAGACACAGGCTATGGTTGTGGTGGACTAGGTCTTTACAATAGGCAGGTTGACATAGGCCAGGGACTGGAGGTGGCTTGGTTGTTGGTAGACTTGATTTTATAGACAGACAGGTCTTATTATGATGGCTATGGAGAGGTTTGTTATCAACTGTTACCGGTAATATGTGGTAACATAAATAAGGGCTGCGGAAGTTGCATGAGTTGTTTCTGATTATGCTAGTCCTGTGGATCTTGTGTTCAACTGGGAATTAAAAATGATGAAGCAAAATGGTTAGTTAACTTATTTTCAACATGAGTTTTGGTACCTTTTAAATTTTCTTCTATTCAAATGTCTTTTTACCGTTCTCTCTGCAAATTCATTTGTATCGCCATTATTTGCGACCATTCCTACTTGTTATGCTGCAAACTCTGCCGAGAATTGTGGGGTCATGTTCATGTTACATGTGATGGAAGCATGGCGATGATTTTTTATAAATTTCGTATTACTTGGCTGGCTCACAAGTTCTTTATATTGTAAATGCCTTACGTATCTAGCTTGTCTGAACTAAAGGACACATTATCAAAAACTCGAGAATACTTGTAGGGATATAATTGATGGGTTCGCTCTGAAGGATATATGTAACTCTGGTCATTTGGTACCTCTTAACGATGTCTTCATCTGCACGCAAGCACGGAGAACATCCGAGGGAGCTGTTTCATTTTTATTCCCACATCTTTTTGGAGGGGCTTGGCTTTGTTGCGGTCATTTCTAATAACCTAAACCATAATAACATGCAGGTTAAAAACATTTTTAGGTCCTATACATGTCCACGATTTTGGTTTGTAGTTCCTATACAAAAAAAGAATAAGGGGTTAAGACTATTGTAGTATTTATTTAAGGAGTTAATCCCTAAATCCTAATCCTAAAGTTACAAGATGGTATTAGTTTTGTTTTGTCTGACATCACTTACAAAGTTTGAAGTGCGGATGATGTTGGTGTTAAACCATACCATACTCTGCATATATGTTGCCATGTATATAGGTTACTTCACTTGTATATAAAAGAAGATATGGTTAGCAGTTAGTTAACATTTGGTTAGTTCTGCCAGATTGCAATTCAGTTAGTTAGTATAGCATATTGGGGATACTATAAATAGATGTTTTGTATCACTTCTTATTCAGAAGATGAATCATTTCCCTCAAAGTTTATTCACTCTCTCTACGTTGCTCTCTCTCTTAATTCCCGATTCCACTGTTTTTTGTTATGGTATCTAGAGCACTCTCAATCAGAGAGCTTCGCTGTGCCATTCTTTGATCCTTCTTCTTCCTCTCAGTACTTCTTCATGTTTGTTTACGGTAGCTTGAGCTACATCAATGGCGAATCAGGTTTAGGCGATTGCTCAAGCAGGTGTTGTGCACGATGATGTTCAATTGGTGGTTCAGGCGGTGGTTCAACCGATCGTAGATCGCGGATGAGCGGTGGCGCCTCTGGCATTGAATCCGTTGGCTGACATCTCGAGCCCCTACTACTTGCATCTTGGTGAGAGTCCAGGTTTGGTGTTAGTCTTTGCTCCTCTCACAGAGACGAACTATTATGCATGGTCAAAGCAATGCGAGTGGCGTTGCATTCGAAGGACAAGTTAGGGTTCATCGACAGTGTGATTCAGGAACCTCCGGTTGGTGATCCGCTCCAGCGAGCTTGGCAGCGCAATAACACTATGTTTATGGCTTGGATTACTCGATCCTTGTCAATGGAGATTGCTCAGAGCATCATGGACATCAACAAGGCCTCGGATCTGTGGACTGAATTGAGACAGCATTTTGCTCAAGGAAGCCACACGCGAATTGCAGATTTGCAAGAAGAGATCTATGCAATGAAGCAAGATAATCTGACTGTTACTGGTTATTTTACTCAATTGAAAGTTCTTTGGAGTGAATTGGAGAATTTTCGTCCATATACACCCTATGTTTGCGGAGCTCAGTGCAGTTGCAAGGCTTATAGGGATCAGGATCACATTATGCGTTTCCTAAAAGGATTGAACGATCAGTATTCCAGAGCGAGGTCACAGATCTTGTTGATGGATCCATTTCCTCAACTCAATCATGTTTTCAGCTTAATTGTGCAGCAGGAATGACAGTTTATGACTGAGAATGGTGAGGTCTCGAAAGCCTTGTTAACTAGTACTAGTGCAAGTGGTAATCAATTTGGTGTTGGTGTTAAGAAATCCAGCAAGGGCAAGTTTGTGAAGAATCAATAGGGAGCAAAAACTTGTAGTTTTGTGGCAAGATTGGCCACACGGTGGAGACTTGTTTCCACAAACATGGATTTCCACCGAATTTTAAAAAGGGACAAGGATCGGCTGTAAGTACTGTTTCCTCTGATGATTGTAATGAGGAGGATGAGGTTTCTCATGAAGAAGCTCAACCTTCTTCTGGTTTTATTTTGACAAAGGAGCAATATCAAGGTCTTCTAGCTTTGCTTCAATAGGCTCAATCTATTCCTGCATCTGTTCCGCAAAACTCCGCCAATAACCAACCTCACATTACCAATCAATTGTCATCCAAACCTGTTTCTAATACCTCCACCTCAGGTAGTCATTTCATTTTTAGCCTTCGGTCTCACTCGAATAATTGGATTCTTGACACAGGGGCAACATATCATATCTGTTGCTCCCTGATTCTATTCATGACATACGCTTCCATTTCACCCATTCAGATTCGTTTGCCTAATGGTAGTCACACCTGTGCCTCACTTGCTGGATCTGTATGTCTTTCTAATAATCTTGTTCTTTATAGTGTCTTATATTTACCTTCGTTCTCTTTCAATCTCATATCTGTTACTAAACTTACATCCTCGTTGCATTGTCAACTAGTCTTTACTGATTGTGCTTGTGAAATTCAGGATCTAAGCTCTTCGAAGATGATTGGATATGCTAAGGTTGAGCATGGCTTATATGTCTTGGAAGGTCCTGGTATTTCACCTTTGCCTTCAGCTTCAATAAATTTAGTTGCCACCTCAAATATTGATGTTTGGCATTGTAGGTTAGGTCATTTGTCATCATCTAAACTTTCTGTTCTGAATAAAATGTATGAGTACATTCCTCATAGTTTGATAGATGCACCATGTACCATCTGTCCTATTGCAAAGCAAAAGAAAAATTCTTTTCTTGTTAGCAATACTGTGTCTACACATGCATTTCAATTAGTTAACATGGATATTTGGGGCCCTATTTCAGTGACTTCAATTTTTGGTCATAAATATTTTCTGACTTTGGTTGATGATTACTCTAGACATACATGGCTTTTCTTACTTAAATAGAAATCTGAAGTAAAAAATCTAATTGTCTCTTTCATTGCTTTAGTTGAAACCCAATTTAACTCAAAAATTCAGAAGTTGCGTTCGAACAATGGTCCGGAATTTTGTTTGCCTGAATTTTATAGCCTTAAAGGTATTATGCATCAAAAGTCTTGTGTTGAGACTCCAAAACAAAATGGTGTTGTGGAGCGCAAACATCAACATATTCTAAATGTTACTCGAGCATTACTTTTTCAATCCTATGTACCTAAGATTTTTTGGAATTTTGCAATACATCATGCTGTTTTCTTGATTAACAGATTACCTAGTAGAATTTTAAATGACAAATCACCATATCAGCTGTTGCATAATTCACTTCCTGACATATCTTTTTTGAAAGTTTTTGGTTGTCAATGTTTTGTTACCACCCTTGTTCATAATAGAAAGAAACTTGATCCTTGTGCTAGAAGTTGTGTGTACCTTGGTCACAAGTGTGGCATTAAAGGTTCTGTTGTAATGGACTTAAAAACTAGAGAGATTCTCATTTCCAGAAACATTATATATCATGAGTCAACTTTTCCTTTCCTTTCTAGTCCTTCAAATGTGGATTCCATTTCACCATCTTATTCTGATTTTAATTTATCCTTCGCACACTGGCATATGCATCCATTCCCTGCATCTGACATGCATCATAATGACCTCCTTGCACCTTTGCCGAATGCATCTGCATCCTCTTCTGACCTTCACAGTTCCCGTTCGCAACCAAGCCCTCCTCTTCACACATCTACATCTCATTCGCCACATAATCATGCACAAACACCCCCACATCACGTGCCTTACCCGTTGACCCTCACTAGGCTGCTCCTCCACTTAGACGAGCCATTTGAGTTAGGAAACCACCTACCTACCTCAAGGACTTCCACTATCATATGGCTTGCTCCTCCCCAGCATCTCTTTCATCTAAGAAAGCTTTGTATTCTTTCACGGTACATCTCATACTCCAAGTTGTCCCCCCACCACAAACACTTTGCCTTGACCATTTCCTCTCATGAAGAGCCCAAAACTTATTATCAAGCGATTCAGTTTGGGTGATGGAGGCAAGCTATGGAGGCTGAGATTAACGCTCTTAGGCAAACTGGGGCTTGGGAGTCCATTGACTTACCTCCAGGGAAGCATCCGATGGGGTGTAAGTGGGTATATAAAATAAAATACAAAGCCTATGGTACTATTGAGAGATACGAGGCATGCCTTGTTGCTAAAGGTTTCACACAAACTGAGGGCATTAATTTTCTAGAAACCTTTTCTCCTGTAGCCAAGTTGAGTACTGTTAGGCTTTTGTTAGCCATTACTCCCTCTCAGTAGTGGTTGCTGGAACAGTTAGACGTGAACAACGCCTTCCTTCATGGGGACTTACATGAGGAGGTCTACATGGACCTTCCTCCTGGTGTTGTTTCTCCACAACCTGGCTAAATTTGTAGATTACAAAAGTCCCTCTATGGCTTGCATCAAACTAGTCACCAGTGGTATGAAAAACTGTCCCAGGTTGTTATAGCTTCTGGTTTTCATCAATCACAAGCTGATTTTTCACTGTTCACAAAGAGGAAACCAGATGGCTCTTTCACAACATTGCTAATTTATGTTGATGACATGCTGCTTACAGGAAATGATCAATCTGAAATAAATGCTGTGAAGCAGACTCTTGACAGCCTATTTAAAATCAAAGACCTTGGTCAACTTAAATTTTTTTTTGGCTTAGAGGTTGCAAGGAGTTCTAGTGGCATTTCCTTATGCCAAAGAAAATACACCTTGGAACTCTTACAAGATGCTGGACTTCTTGGCTGTAAACCACTTTCCACTCCCATGGATCCGAATATTCGATTACAGAAAGATGATGGTGCACCTTTCTTGGATCCTGCTGCATACCGTCACCTAGTTGGATAGCTTATGTACCTTACCACTACCCGACCGGACATCAACTATGCTGTGACAACTCTAAGCCAGTTTCTTCATGCTCCAATGGCCTCTCATTATCGTTCAGCACTACGAGTCCTCCGATATTTGAAGAATGCTCCAGGTTCAGGTTTATTCTTCCCTTCAGGTTCTGAATTACACTTGAAAGAATTTAGTGACAGTGACAGGGCCACTTGCCCAGACACTCGTAGGTCTATAACCGGGTTTTGCATATATCTTGGCAACTCCCTCATCTCTTGGAAGTCTAAAAAGCAACATATTGTTTCTCGATCATCTTCAGAAGCGAAATATCGCGCCCTTGCTATTGCTACGTGTGAGATTCAATGGCTCACCTTTCTACTACAAGATTTTCAAGTGCCCTTCAAGTCTCCTGCACTTGTCTACTGTGATAGCCGCTCAGGTTTGTATCTGGCTTCCAATCTTGTTTTCCTCAAAAGGTCCAAACATATCGAGCTGGACTGTTATGTTGTTTAGGAGAAGATTCGCTCCGGCTTGATCCACCTCCTGCCCATCCACTCTCACTCCCAACTTGCTGATATCTACACTAAAGCACTTCCTCCGAAGCAGTTCTGCAATTTGTGTGCCAAGCTAGGAATGTATGATGTACACTCTCCAGCTTGAGGGGGGGTGTTAAACCATACCATACTCTATATATATGTGGCCACGTGTATAGGTTACTTCACTTGTATATAAAAGAAGATATGGTTAGCAATTAGTTAACATTTGGTTAGTTCTGCCATATTGCAATTCAGTTAGTTAGTATAGCATATTGGGGGTACTATAAGTAGATGTTTTGTATCACTTCCTATTCAGAAGAGGAATCATTTTCCCTCAGAGTTTATTCACTCTCTCTGCGTTCCTCTCTATCTTAATTTTTGATTCCACTATTTTCTGTTTAGTTGGGCCCTAGGATTGATTCTTGGTAGCATTGATGCCAATGTGGCAATGAGTATTAAAGTAGATTTGATAGAATTAAGTCTACCAACACATGCACTATAGTATAAATAAATATGTGAAAAACAACAAAAAAAAAAAAAAACCAAATTTTAAAGTGGAAAACCTTCAAATATCAAGGGAACAATCATGGGATAAATTTAAAAAAAATATTCTACTATATTTAGGAATTACAATATATATCATTTCTAAACTTTTTCATATAAGAGGTAAATATAGTATTTCTCAGGAAGAACTCTCCTCCTATTTAAATATTACAATTTTATGATAATTATAGTACCAACAAGTAATAAAGATGATACCTAAAATATTTTTGATCTATTTATCCACACTCTACATTTTCTGAGATTTACTCACACGCTTTATTTTTCTCTCACTCTCCATAGACTCACTCTCCAAGTCTCTTTCACTGTGCAGCTGAATTCTTCGCTGCTTGTTCTGCATCCAAATGAGCAAACCCACCTCTATTTATAGAGGTTCCTCCCAGTACGAAAACACGGCAACAATTCGGCTTGCGGGACAAATTTTCTCCGCTTCTCGACCTGCCTATAACAATTAGGCCATGAAAATTGATTTCACGCGTGCACAGCAAGATTTCTTCAACCAATTTCCTGACTTGCATTGAATGCCATGTTTACCCCACAGATGATATAGCTGAGGGACACATTGATTACATGAAAATCATAGGTTCACCAATGTCCTCCCTACTTCCATCCGAAAAAACTAAATGTTAGTTAATAACTTTAAAATCACACCTCTCTTCATTCTCTGCAATCCAAATCCTTCACTGCAAACCATTGACCAAGCAAGAGTACGTGTGAGAGGGTGAGGCAATGGCTAGGGCAAAAGGGAATATGGAGAAAAGTAAGCAGAACAAATGAAGAACGTGGGAGAGGAGGGTTTTGAGCGACCCATAGCAGAGTAAGGGAGAACCGAAATCCCTATAATTTCCCCAAAAAATAAATGAAGAAACAACTCTTTTTATAGGGTCCTGAACTTGAAATGTGTTATTTTACGAAATGATCTAGCATGTGACCTTGGAATACTGATAATGTAGCTAGTAGCGACTAGGTTTTGGCTTTTAAGTGACTTTGGGGTTGAGTTTTTGATGCTTTATTAATGATTTAATGGCTAAAATTGATTACAATGTGTTATGTAATGCACGCATTAGTTGCCTTTTTACTGTATAGCGTAAAACATGTAAACCCTTTCTTAGTAATTTAGGCATCTACAAAATCTGCTTTTTTCAGTGATCTAATATGTGTACATTTGAATCTTGCCACTATAGTTACATAACTCCATCGGCTTCCTCGATTGCAACAACTTATCTACGACATGTAGCCTTCCCATGGCTTCACCTGTGGCTTTTTCTTCTTTCTTTTTTTTTTTTTTTTTAATAATTTATGGTCAACCTTCACCTGCATTATGCGCAAGTTTGAGAGTCAAGGAAGGGACCAAAGTGTAGGGCCCAAGGTGGGGTGGACTGTAGGAGTATGACATATCAAGTAATTGAATCACCTATGACTGTACGGTGGAGACCACATTAACCACATGACAGCTCCACATCAGAGCCCCTTTTTTTTCGGTCGCTAGACTTTAATTAGGATTATATCTCTGCATCATTTGAAACCATGGAACAACATCTTCTCCATGTGTGTGGTAGCACTAGTTAATCTATCTATGTCCGAGTTCCTATCATATTCAAAGAATTGATTAGATCGAAAGATCCATTTCAAAACATTTTTACCATCAAACCTCGGAAATTCTAACTCGACATTTCGGACCTAAAATGGTTGTCTGATGCCTCTGATGAGAAGAGCCTCCAAAAATTGAGTTTCGGCCACTATGGGAATTGTTGGCTGCATTTTGTAAGAGGGCCTGTAATGCATTCTCGATTCTGTCCGTACAAGCATTGCCCGCTGCATCGACCTTGTTAGTGTGTTCTCTTTGCTCCTGAGCTTGACGATCAATAAGCTCCATCTTCTTGCGCATCTCGTAATTCCTTCAATCTTGTACTCTCTTTCATGGTCGAATGAAAGCACTAATTGTAACGTGTAAATTCAACAATAAATTGCTATGTAAGTCTCACTCGATTACATCACAGAATGGCTATGTAGGGTAATGTATACAAGCATGATCAAGAAATAACTCCAATAATCATGTATTGATAAACGAGTGAATAAACTATAATTAGAGAAAGAAAAATATACTATTTTGCCAGGGTAAGCAGCCCGAATCTCAAATCCCAATGTCATCACGCATTTATGACTTTTTTTTTTCACTCTGATAACTTCTACTTTTAATTGTCTTTCAGTTTTATTCCTTTTTCTTATATTTTATCTTCTCACTCCTATCAAGTGTTAGTCCATAACAAGTTAAGTAAAAGGTGGCTACTCTGGTGCCTTTATAAATGTATGCCTTTGGTGCTCTTTTGCTTTTCCTTTATATATATTTTGTTTGCATCCTCAATCAAGCGTCCGCTGTTGGCACGTCTGGTTGGTTTACAGGCTCATTACTATGAGGTTGCCAGTTCGAATGCTTCCTTCGTCGATTTCACATTTCTTACATTTTTTTCATTTTTTAAATAATAAAAATAGAAATAAACATGTTTTTTCATTTTTTTAACATAACAAAAACAAAAATAAAAGAGGGAAAAAGGGGAAAAACACAAAATATCCTTAATTCTTCTATTTTTCAATTGCGGTAGTTTTTGTTTTGTTTTTACTCAACACTTCTTTTTTTATTTGCTATCATTTTTTATTTTAATGTCAATTGTTTTGTCTTTTATTTATATAAGTAATAATATCACTTTATATAAATAACATAATTCGTTTTATTTTTTTTCCTTCTCCCTTTTATTCAACATCTTACTAAAAATGTATTAAAATCAAACAAAAAAATTTATATATTAATCATTAAAATTAACATTTAATATATGATATTTTCTATAATATTTAAGTAAAATTTTAATAAAAATTGTTTAATTTCCCACTTCTATCTTTTTCTTTGGTATTTTAATAAAAAAAATCAAATATTAAAGTAGTGCATATCCATAAAATCTATTTATAAAATTTTTTACTCGAATTCAATATAACATAATCACTATTATTATAGGAAATGCATTTATACAAATTTTTTTAAAAGTAATTTATTTTCTACAACAATGATGTCACAATTATGCTTTTAATATGTACAATTACGTTCTTTATCTTAATTTAGTTATACATAAAAATGTATTCAATAAAATTTTATAAGTATGTATAATTATCATATAATATTAAGAATTATTTATATTATTATATATATGAGCTTGACAGTTTTGCATAAAATATTATTGTTTAATTTCACTCATTAACTAATTTATTTTTCTGAAGCTTTCCGGTATCTAAGTAACGAGATAGGCTCGGTTGTTGTTAATTAAGACAAATTAAGATGGGATATTAAAACTAATAAATTATAGGCTATAGTTTCAAAGATCTTGCGGAGCGGAAAGCTTCTGGAAGCAAAATCCCGAGAATATTTAGATGGACTTGGATCCCTATATAGCAATAATGAGCATTCTCCAATATTTATTTGTTCCCTATATTTAGTGCCTATTAAAAATAGTCTGCAAACTATGCTTTGCTGGTATTTATTTGTTGTACTCTAGGTAAGTGCTTCTAATAAATTTTGAAAAAGCTCAGTAAATTTTTGTATTTTAAAATAATATAACTTTTGGGGTCCTTTTTTAAAAAAATTTCTATTTAGTTTTTTAAAAATTATTTTTATGCTTGTTTAGTCCCTCTATTAATTTGCTGTTAGTTTGTTTCGTTAAATGCCGATTTGGTATCCCATGTCGATGTTGACATAGATTGATGGATATAAAAGAGGGTTAGAGGGACCAAATAGAAAATTATGATACTTTAAGGGACCAAAAGAAAAAATCACAATATTTTGAATGACAATAGAAAAATCATGATATTTTAAAAAAATATATATATATATATATCTATATATATATATATATATATATATATATATATATATATATCTATACTTACATATAAAAAAAAAAAAAATAGTAAGGCAAACTTACGATTTGCCGTTTGCAATTTAACTTAAAAAATACAATTTTAAATCCGACCTCAGTCCATGATTTGTGTGAGTATGGTTATCTTCTATCTAGACATTCATGGGGAAGCAGAAACCCTTTTCACTAGTGGCTGGAAGTCATGGAACTCTTTTTACTTCGGGAGCAAGCAGAAAAAATTTGATTAAGAATTCAATAATTTTCTAATTCAATTTTAATAAATATATTTTTTTTTATGTGAAATATGAATTTATTCAACCCAAAATATCTAAGGCTAATACATCTAAAATGCAAAAGGGGACCTCATTTAACCACAATTGATATCCCAATCCCCTTGCTAATTTGGCTAGCTTATTAGCTACAGAATTGCATCTCCTAGCTACAAAATTTTAATAACTATTCTTCTTTAATCTGTAATATCTTTTATTTGAAGAACATTAATATAATAAAATTATAATATAAGTTATCATTTTAAAAGTCTAAGCAGCTCTTGTTCAATTTAAATCATTTGAAATCTTTTTATATTTTTAGAAGCATAGAAATACATATAATGTAAATAATTTGCATCCAATATGATTTGAACCTATATCAAACGTTTAGAAGACCTGTGTCCTATTCATTAGACAATGAACACTTTTTTTTTCTTTAACAAACTTTTTAATAATTCAATAAAATTTGCACCTCGCAAAGTGAGGTGTGTCATCTACCTTGAGTGCATGATAAGTGCAAATTCAATAATAGCCAACCGATGAGGTCCACAATAACAAGATGGTGGAGATTGTGAAAGGCAACTTGTGCAGCAAGTTTTTCTCTCTCTCCTCTTCCCTTGCCCATGGCTCCTTCTTCTCTCCCTCCTTCCTACCACCAAGTCCATACACCACCGTCGCGTCTAAGCCACCCAAGAACTCACGCTGGTCATGGCACCTCTTCTTGATCAGCACCGATGATGACAACGATGGCTTCCTGATAAAATGATGGAAAATCTTATGGCTACAAAGTAAAGACAATCCACCGCCAGAATTGGAATTGATGCACGCTCAGTACAAGCAACCAACACATTGAAAATGAAGAAATAAAAAATCAAAGGGGATCATTCATAGATCACACGATGAACAAAACATGTTTATGCAATTCAGAGAGAGAGAGAGAGAGTCTACCACACCCTTCGAGCTCTCGCGCCTCACTGCCTTGTCACTGTGTCGTTCATGCCCCACTCTATGTCATATGAGCCCACATTAGCAATGATCTCACCAATGCGAGCCACAACTACTTCTTCTTTCTTACTAGCAAGACCGTGCCCCCTCCCTGTCGGAATACCCATTCGAGACTTAGCCTTCCTGCACACCCCATTTTTGCAACCACCATGTTGCTATTGAAACCATACCTACAGCACCACCATGACGCTCCACCATGTTAGCAAATATCATACCTTACTTAAGTCATATTTATTTTTGGTCAAAACCTTTAGCTCGACACGTTCACCATGCACTTTCGAGTCAAGTTGATCACGATCTAGCTCAAGCCCAAATTCTCCTCCAAATGCCTCAGCCATTCTTTGTCGTTGTCACTTCAAGCAAACTTTAACAGTATCAGAACCATTTTGTTCGGTTTAAGGAGGTTGAACCAAACAAGGGAGCATAGGAACCATCCCTTGTGTGTTTCCGTATGGTGGATGCCAAAAAAGACAGGTTTGCCCTTGTAGTAGATATCGACAGTAGAGATGAATTCTAGTGACGGTGGTGTGTGGTGGTGGTGGAGAGAGAAGTGTAGGAACCATCCCTTGTATGTTTCTGTATGGTGGATGCCAAAAAAGATGGGTTTGCCCTTGTAGTAGATGTCGACGGTGGAGATGAATTCCAGTGATGGTGGCGTGTGGTGGTGGTGGAGAGGGGAGGGTGGTTGGGGTGGAGGGAAGGGAAGGAGTTGGAGAAGATGGAGCGATCGGTGTTGGGAAGGGTTTCATAACAGACAAAAAAAAAAAAAAATATCATTCAACCGATTATTTGGTCAACAAACCTCTCTTTTCCAATCTCGGAACACGATGCACTAGAGGTGTATGACACACATTTGCTTTTTAATATTTTTCTACAAGCAAATCCATTAATAATATAACTAAAACTTCTTATTATTGACATGTATGTCTAGTTATGTCAATAATATTAAGAAAATTTAGGTACAACTAACACAACGGTGACCAAAAAGCATATAAAAGAAGTAGAAAACTCGGTTCCAAAGCAACTCTGAAACCCTAGTTAATAAAATATAAGGACCCCCAATACACCAAAGACCAACCATGCCGCACAAGGTTTTGGTTGTAAGGTTATTAAAAGCCGAAAGAGAGAGATTAAAAAAGTGTGTGTGAGCGTGTGCGCTCCATTTCATTTGTCTCCCAGTGCCAGTGAAGACGGAGAGACAGCGAGGCCTATCGGCTCCTGGGACACCCTCATTTTTTCAATTAACGACATCCCATGAATCAATATATACGTAATATCAATTTTCCTCTTTTTTTTTTTCATGATGTCATAGTTAAAACTCTTCTAACAATACTGGAAGTCGACATTTTATTTATAGAAAATAAATATAAAATTATTTAAATTAACTATATTTTGTTATATATGTATATAATATTATTAAAAAATTTATATAAAATATTATATTAATTTATTTCTTTTCTATTATTAAATGAGATATAAACCTATCTATAATGGATCTACACTCTATCAATTGAAGGTAACTTGCATCGGGACGATGTGTAGCACAAATGTGTACCATGAAATAACTCATATCATTATGCATGATTAAATTATGTTATTCAGCACAGTGCGCAATGAAGTGAAGAAGGAAGAAGAAAAGAAAAAGACGACCTTGAATCTCCCAAGTCAATCAAATCATAGTGAGTGTGTCTCCTTTCAAAATCCAGTAACCCCCCAACGACAATCAGATCACCCCAAGAACACATAAACCCATTCCATTTCCCATTCCAAAACGTTACACACATCGCAGTCACATTCGCTTTCTACCTTCCCTATAAAAACCAAGCAACAACCATCGTCATTATTACTGTTGTTGCACCACTTTCTTAAAAAAACACACCCAAAACTCATCAATTTGGCTTACATGGGGAGCTACCGAGTGTGCGTGTGCTTCCAGCGGCGGTTCAAGGCGGCGGAGGCGGTGCTGCCGGGGGAGGTGAAGGAGCTCTTCCAGAAGTACTCCGAGGGCGGGGCCCACATGACGCCCGACAACCTCCGCCGCTTCCTGGCGGAGGTTCAGGGCGAGGATGACGTGTCCGTCACTGACCCGCAGCAGGTGGTGGAGCAGGTGCTGCATAAGCGCCACCACATCACCAAGTTCGCGAGGCACAACCTCACCCTCGATGACTTCCATCACTACCTCTTCTCCCCTGAGTTCAACCCCCCCATCAGATCTCAGGTCAGTAACAAGTTTAATTACCTCTGTGTGTGTGTGTGTGTGTGTGTTACCGTTTTTGCTGTAATTGCTGTTTGATGCGTGGTTTGATTCCAAAAGAAGCACTTTTAGCACTGTACTTTTAGTCCTGTTTGCAGTTTGTTTGGTCGAAAATGAAGTGTTAGATTGGATCTAGTTGCTTTTTTTTTTTTTTTTGTCGTTTTTCATGAATGAGTGTTGAGTACTTACTTCTTCAAGTGTTGCCCTTTCACCACTCACTTCCCTTTTTTCCTGTTTTTGTCTTTTTGATGAAGATTAATGATACACATTCAGAAAAAAATTGTCATTTTTTTTTAAACTGGAAACGAGGATGATCATTGAATGGAACAAGTAGTATGACAAAAGTTTTGGCAAAAATTCTGCTCTTTAGCATTTTTTCTTTAATGAATCCTTTTATTGTTATTATTATTATTATTATTATTTTTCCAAATCAAGGAAGGAAGTCGAATTGCAGGTTTTTTTTCCTTCTTTTGTCTCGTTGCATTTCTACACGGCATTTTCTTGTCATCCATCATCATTGAAGGGAGTCATCATCATCATAATCAATACTGGTTTCTTTTTGTGTTGATGATGCTATCTTCACACCTAAAGGCAATTAGAAGCTAGATTTTGCTTTGATTGGTGATTTAGATGAAAAAGGCATGTTAACATAATACGGAGAAAATCCAAATTACTTAATGTACGAGCAACAAGCATAATTTTCCTTTGCAGGAATGAAGAGTCTTCATTAACAATGTGATTGATGTGAGGAGCTTTAACCTTATTAGCAATTTTAACCTCTTGGTTTTGCCATCATTCAGGTAAATCAGGAAATGACTGCGCCGTTGTCCCATTATTTCATATATACCGGCCATAACTCCTATCTCACCGGAAATCAACTCAGTAGTGATTGTAGTGATGTCCCCATTATAAAGGCATTGAATAGAGGTGTGAGAGTGGTGGAGCTTGATATATGGCCCAATTCCACAAAAGATGATGTGCTTGTTTTGCATGGAAGGTATTCGGTTTTTTGTACAGATCAAAGCATTGCAAAATGGTTACTGTTGATTCTCCTTTTATCATGATTGATATGAGCATGAGAAGTTACTGCATAGATGACATGTATATAGTTATTTTTCCCTTTGAGAAACTTATTGATGTGGCTGTGGAGGTTTATGGTAATGTGTCTCCTTATTAAGAATAAAAAGAACAAATAAGAGATGAACCAAAAGTTCGAGTTCTTCAAAAACTATAAATAAATGAATCACTTGGATCACATGTGGTAGTGAATTCTTTTTTTTTTTTTTTTGGCTTTGATTTTATGTTTTGGTAGTTCATGCTACATAACTAATTTCTGCATAAGTTCATATTTAAAATTATGGTTTCTAGAAGTTTCCTAAGTACCTGAAACCTGTGAATGTAGGACATTGACAACTCCTGTTGAGCTCATTAAATGTTTGAAATCCATTAAAGAACATGCTTTCTCTGCATCTCCCTACCCAGTCATAATAACTCTGGAAGATCATCTTACGCCAGACCTTCAAGCTAAAGTTGCTCGGGTAAAACCTTTATGTCTTAAAGGAGTAACTCACTAAGGTTCATCAAAATTTGGAATTAAATCATAATGCTGTATTTATGTTAGATGATTACTCAAACATTTGGGGATATGCTGTTTTGTCCAAATCATGATACTTTAAAAGAATTTCCTTCACCTGAAGAATTGAAGTATCGGATCTTGATATCAACAAAGCCTCCAAAAGAGTACCTACAAGCTAAAAATGTTGAGGAGAATTCCAATAAATCAGAGGAATCGAAGGATTCTGACGACGATGAATGGGGGAAGGAGGCATCTACGAAAAATCAAAGTGAAGATGATGCGGTGAGCTAAGAATTGCACTTTAAAGCACCCTCTATTTTCTCAAGTTAATATGCTATTCCTTGTGTCTTCTAAAACTTTGTTCTATTTCCTTACAGGGTGGCTCTAGTACAAATCAACAGAGCGATGATGATTCCATTGATGATTTGGCTCCTGAGTTGTGCTCATCTGCAGCTCCTAGTTATAAGGGTCTAATTGCTATTCATGCGGGAAAACCCAAGGGCAGTCTGAAGGAAGCATTAAAAGTTGAAAATGATAAAGTTAGACGCCTTAGCTTAAGTGAACAAGCCCTTGAAGAGGCTACTGAGTCACTTGGAACTGATCTTATTAGGTAATATCAGGTTTCTTAACAGATATCAGATATAATATTCCACCATAAGCATACAAATGGTCTACCACTTCTCTTCCACTTTTCAGAAAATTCTTCAATAATCTGACTATAATGCTGTCAATTTTGTATAACAGATTCACCCAGAAGAACTTTTTGAGGGTGTACCCTAAGGGTACACGGTTCAACTCCTCTAACTACAAGCCGATGATTGGCTGGATGCATGGTGCTCAGATGGTTGCATTCAATATGCAGGTTTTCAATTTTTGCTTCGTTTTCCCCACTTTATTCTGAATGGCAACATATATAATGCATTTTTGTGTCACTAACTAGATTTTTCGAGTTTAATTTTTACTTGTTTGGGTGCATTGGAAATTTCTGTCTTACCGCATTAATTATTCTTCGGTGATAAGGATACGAACAACATAGTGCTAAAAATTGCAAAAGTAATGATTCAAAATTTCATAAAATTTGGTTATCAATGCATCCAAAGTTTTAATCAAATCTCAATTTACTGCAACACTATTATGGTGCATATAATTGAGTTGCGTTATTTCTTAATTCATATTGAATGATTAATGTTTTCCTTTCATCTTGGCTCGGTCTTCTTTAAGACGTAAAAGTCTGTCAACTTTATGAACATTAGACTATAAAGTCTTTGTTCCAATGGCAGGGATATGGCAGAAATCTCTGGTTGATGCATGGAATGTTTAGATCCAATGGAGGATGTGGTTATGTGAAAAAGCCGGACTTTCTTATGAATGTAGGTCCAAATAATGAGGTATTCAATCCAAAAGATGAGTTGCAAGTGAAGAAGACTCTAAAGGTAAAAATTTTGTCACAAAAAAAAAAAAAAAAAAAAGCAAAGGCACATTTTTCGTACACTGCATCATATTTAATCTCACTGGATAGGTAAAAATATATCTGGGAGATGGATGGCGCATGGATTTCAAGCAAACTCATTTCGACTTGTATTCTCCGCCAGATTTTTATGCCAGGGTAAGATATTTTTTCCCCCCATTTTTTATTATCCTTGGCTTACAATATAACTCCTTATAAACCAATATTTGTTGTCATTTGTAATATTATGGCAATATTGATTGTGTAACATGTTTGTGTTAACTTGTGTAAGATTGTATTAGTCAACAATGGCAACAACTAAGCCCTGTTCCACTAAGGGTCAGCTATAAGGATCAGATTGATGATTATGGCAATATTGATTGCATTAGTCAGCCTCAGGAAAAAAAATTTTGTTTAATGACGATTGAAAAGATATAAATGTTAATACTTTTTTCCTTTACATGTTGCATGAGCTTATGAAAGTCAATTTGTGAGGCAGGTTGGTATAGCTGGAGTGCCAGCTGATGAGATAATGAAGAAAACGAAGATAATAGAAGATAATTGGATACCTGCATGGGAAGAAGAGTTCACGTTCCCTTTAACTGTTCCTGAGCTTGCTTTGCTCAGAGTGGAAGTGCACGAATATGACATGTCTGACACTGATGATTTTGGAGGCCAAACTTGTTTACCAGTTGCTGAACTGAAGCAAGGGATCCGTGCAGTTCCACTCTATGACCGCAAAGGAGAGAAGTACAACTCAGTTAGGCTTCTCATGCGATTTGAGTCCATTTAAGCTTCTGTTCTGTATTTGGGCATATCTTTTACTGTAAAAAAGGAAGAATGTTAAAACTTGCTACGTCAACTTTGCTTTTTGCATTCTTATCTCCTTTGTTTAGATCAGCTGGATTTTGTTCCAAACTTTCAATAGATGTATATGTTGTATGACCTGTTTATTTGATTATTTAATGTAAACAAGAAACAGTCGAAGGGAATGCTCCTCATTTGATCTGAAGCTGCTAAGATTAAATAACTTAATTATTTTTTACACCTTAAAATATTACCCTTTTTCTTCCTGGCAGTCTTCGTTTTTTTAAAAAATTTTTGTTTAATCTCTTAAAAATTGTTTTTATTTCCCTTTGATCTCAAAGTTAGTAATCCATTGGTTTCTGCCGTTAAGTGCTAATGTGCCATAAAAAGATAGATCAAACAGGAAAATTGTGATATTTAGGAGGATTAAACAAAAAAATTATAAGATTTTAAATGAAAATTTATTTATATTTATATGCATGAAATGAAATTTCTAATTAAAAATTTATTTAAATTAATTTATCTATAATTTTTATCATGAAATCAAATTATTATATTAAGAACTTTTTAAATGATTATTTTTCTAAAATATCTATTTTAATAGGTAATATTTAAAAATATATATATTATATTTTATGAAATTAAACTATTTACATAAAATATAATTACAATAAGGGCAAATTCTTCGATATCCAATTTGATCGGAGGGAGCAAGAACCCTTGGCCAAATATAATTTAATTTAAATATTCATATATTTATTGAGTGTTTATAGGATATTGTTGTTATCTCCATTAATATGTAATAAATGAAAGTAGTAATACTTTGTTTAATTATTTAAACTTAATAAATAAATTGTAATAAATATAATTTTACCACTTTATCCCTTGCTTTTATCTCATAACAACTTGTTAGCAAGACTGATCCTCTGCTGCCACCACAACAAGTCCCTCGTCCGCCAATGTCGCTGCCACCACCACCTTAATTAAAATAATTTTAATTTCACAGCTCCTCCAAAAACACACCCTTAATTTAGGCTTTTATATTTTTTGTCAAAAAACTTGAAATCCAAAATCAACTAAAAACTAAAAAGCCACAACAGTATAGTAAGGGTTTTAGCCTTCCTCTACATCCTTCGAATCTCTCACTCCGCAGTCCGCACCTACTAACTATAGGCTTGGCCTTCACTATTCACTGTTGATAACTGTACTCTTTCCGTCTTTTCTATCGTGTTGGTTTTCTCAATCATTGGTCGTTACACTCTCCACGACGTCACATTGCGCAATCCACTTTGCTATTCCTAAGGACGACAAAGACGGATCCAGGAAATAAATGTTGCAGGTAGTTAAAAAAAAAGTTTCAATTAATTATATATTTTTAACCTCAGATTTCTTAAATAAATGTATAGTTTTAATAATAATTGATAATTGATACCTATAGTAAAGCTTTAAGGATATATATATATAGCTTAGTTTCATTCACATGTTTTGAAAAACATACAAAAATTTAAAAATTCTTATGACCATTACGACTAAATAAATACAAGTTGAAATTTTGATATTAAAATATTAAAAAAGCGCATGACCTGGTGAACTTCTATAATCAGCAGCCAATTGCAATTCTTTTTGCCGTATATTTGCGGTTACTTTTCTAGCACCAGTGACTTTGAATAGGATCCTGGACCGTCAAAAGCCAAAAACAGGGGCAGGGTTTTGCTTACGATATACATAAACTCATTTCTGCCAGTTATTAGTGTTAGATGCACTGAAGGAGGTGGTGGTGCGATGATGGAGCGCTGAATGAAAGGATATGCTGAGGGCGGATCGGCGGAGCCACGGACGAAGAGGCGCAGGTGAGCGGACAGGGAAAAGGAGAGGGACTGGTGCTCCTACTGGGTACTACAAACTAATGGTGTAGGGGTGTTTCTACTATAATATCAACCATTATTGTGATGAATTGTTGAGATTAAAGAGTGTGTCATACACCTTACAAAGCAGCACTCGCCTAGAAACAAACATACGAGGGAAGGTAAGAGTGTACATATTTAACGATTAAGATCTTCTAAAACAAAAAAAATTTGTAAAATAAAAAAATAAGAGATTAATAATTTTTAGATCATTTAATAAATTTTATTTATAATAAAAGTTATTAATTTAAATTAACTTCTCATTTTTATACTTTATAAATCTCCTTATTTTAAAGGATTCAAATTCCACATAATTTAATTCATGTTACCAAAATAAAAAATAAAAAAAAAACCCTCTAAACAAAAATGTTTAACTTCTGCTTATATCCCTTCAAATTTATGAGACCACAAAAAAGTCACGATGGGATACACATGACCACCCAAAAGAATGTACACATTTAATTCATGCTAACACCCCCGTCCTCCTTCTCTCTCTCCTTTTTTTTTTTTTTTTGGAAACTATAATGTTTATCTCTTAAAAGGATACACATGGTCATCCAATGATATATTTATACTCATTGACTTTCTAATTTTTATTCCATTTATTTTAATTTATTTATCAATTTAAATAATTATCAAATTATTTAAATTGACAAATAAATTGAAATAGAAAGAGTATTTAGTAACATTACTTAAGTATGAAATTTTTTTTAACATATATTTAAATACATGGCATCTGTACATAAATAATTAAAATCTTAAGCTATTTTTTTAATATAATAAATATGATAAGATAATTAATAATTAATAAAAAAATTCTTTAATTATTGATATATAATTCTTTATATATTTCATAAACAAATTAATTAATAATATAATAAAAATTCTCATTTATTTATACATGATTTTATATATGTTGAAATAAGTATGCACAAAAATTACGAACAATTAACACTATTTTTAAATATAGTGATAACAAAGTTGTCCCTTGCCTACATCAGACAAAATAGACTTACTTTGATACCCTTGCATTGGTACCAACTTGACCCACAAGTAAAGGTTGCTTCATATTTGTTATATATGTTTATATATGTCACATCCCTTTTTCACCTCTGTACTCAATGTGAATGTTCATATTCCTCCACGAAGCTTTACCCACACTGATATCACGATGAATATTCGTAACGTTTACTTGATTATTCATTGCTACTTTATTACAGGGGAAAATTTAATGCCTCTTATGAGGGATTGATATTGATGTAAGTTACCTTGCTATACTTCTCAACGAAATGGGTCATACAATAAAGAATGATAGCCGAATTTGAGTTTAGAAACCAATAGTTATTTGTTGAAGTGGTTTGATATTTATTTTCTGTTAAGTAAAGTTTGATTCAAGTTTTATAAATGAAAAATATTCATATCAAAAGAACGTTAACCCAGATGAATTAACCCAAAATAAATTTTGAATTAAAGGGATCTAGACAAAAAGATAAATGAATTTGGAGTTTGGACTAATTCGTATTCGCAAGATTGAAGTCAAGCTTTGAATCCCCTACGTGCATGTAATCTTATGATGGGTAAGTTTTACTCTGCTCCAATTGTACCTTTTTTACTCGAGTAATATTTTTTCAACATGCGGAAGCGACGCACATGCACAAAAACAACTCTTAAGATGCACTATAATCAATTGGTCTATGGATGGATTAGCGGAATTTGTGTTGTTTTGTGTGTATGCGTCACTTCTACACGTTTAGATAACATTACTCTTTCTACACAGCTTGGCCGCAAAGAAACAGTGTTTCCTTTCTGCCTTGGTTTTTCAAAGTAGGTTAAGGATTCTACATACACAGAGCAATGGCTGGTGGGTCCAAATTCCTGTGTTACAACTCCATGACTATGTTCATCCTTCTTTCTTATAACCAACTTCAAGCAATCTCTTTCTTGGTTATAGAGATAAAGTTAAACAAAAACAACGTACTTTCGCAGTGCTTTATTTGTACATCTTCCTTATGATTATTGTACAAGTATAAATTCTCACTTTGGCACTAAGCCATTCCTGACAATTTAAAACCCCACTTCTTTCTCTTTTTTACTTTTAGCTCTCTCTTTTTCCCCCTCAAGAGACATTACACAGTAAACAATGGCCAGCGGAACTAGTTTTAGATCTGTCTCTGGGAAAAGAACTTCTAAGCACCAGCACTTCCAAGTGTGCTTTTGTTTCAAGAGAATATTTAAGCTCAATGTGGCTGAACCTCCGGAGGAAATCCGCACTATCTTTGATGAGTATTCACAGAATGGCACCATGACCTTGGATGACCTGTCTAATTTTTTGGTTAATTTCCAAGAAGAAGAGGATGGTGATGCTACAACAAAGAAGGCTCAAACCATTTTTGACAGTGTCAAGCATGTCAACTTGTTCCAAAGGAAAGGCCTTCATGTTGAGGCCTTCTTCCGTTATCTCTTAGGTAACCTTAATGGTCCCCTTGCCGAGGTAATTAATATTTGCTGCTCAATGGTTTAATGTGATGTAAACTTAACCACTGCTACCGTGTGTTTGGTGACGCCTTATGTTGTGTGCCAAATAAAGAATGGTGTGTAGAGCACCTTGTGATCCAACAAGAAGATCCCAAAGGTGTATTGATAAACAAAATTATTTGTGATGTATTGTAACAGTTTTTCAATTTAGACAGATTTCAAAAATAGTTTAAATTTAAAAGGTGGCTAGATTTTATTTGTGTTTGCGTGATTATGGGATTAAATAGAAATCTTTTAGGGTATTATGCGTTTAGATAAAATCTAGTTATTTCTAAAATTAAATCTAGTTAATTCTAAAATACACTTAATTACATTTCTAAAACTATAGAACTATTATAATGCATCACAGGTATTTTGAAATATCGATACATCTTGCAATCTTTGTTGTCAGATCATAATGTACATCACACACCACAGTTTACAAGATGTATTTAAAATATATTGTTTGGTTTATAGTTTGTAAATTATGGTTTGTTGGAATATAAAAGAATTTTTTTTTTAATTTTCGCTTCTGCTCATATTATAGTTTAAGACAAAAGAAAAAATCATGTTGATTTTGTAACCTTCAAACCATGATGTAGGGTGTGCAAACTATAAACCAAATTACATATGCAATGCTAGCTTATTCGATTTTTGGAATTATTTAACCTTATGATAACGTTTTGAAGTTTTCTCACACTATAGTGTGTTTTGGACCTCCAGCCCCAGGTGCACCATGACATGACGCGTCCATTGGCTCATTATTTTTTATACACTGGTCATAACTCCTACTTAACAGGAAATCAATTTAGCGGTAAAAGCAGCATTTCCCCAATAATAAAGGCACTGAGGAAAGGTGTTAGAGTAATTGAACTGGATTTGTGGCCAAGCTCCGGTGGGAATGATGTTGAAGTTACTCATGGAGGGTATGGATTTCGTTTTCAGTCGCATACTACGCAGGGAGATACTTAAATTTTTTTAGTAATCGTATAATACTAATCTGTGGGGATAAAAGAAAACAGGATCTTACGGATATTTTTATCATGACGTGACACTAGCTTACTTGGTGTCGATGAGAACAAAAATTTACAGATGAAAAATTATGATAAAATTTTGAGAAGCAGTTCTGATGAGGAGATTGTATGACTCTTTGTTTACGCGATCAAAAGATGTTTTGTTTTCAGATGGGTTTAACTTTAAAAATTTTAAAAATGAAAATTATTGATTTATCTGAGACTTCTATTTTCTCTAAATACGCTGTCAATTTTCACATTTCACTATCACCTAGCAAGCAACAAGGTTGTCATCTGTTTGTTTGTTCTAATAATTACTTACTTATGTATTTATTTTATGTTTCAGTCTATATTTATGATTCTATTGTTATTTGTTTTTGATTTATTGAAAGCTATTTTTCATTTTGATTGGTATTTGAATCTGTAGTCGATTCCTTGTTGGAATTTGTTGGACTGCACCGACTACCATGGGAATTTTAAGGATTTGGTGCCACTTGTTCTGCACCTCTTGTGGTGGACTAGAACACTTTTATTGCAAACATGGGGACTTGTAATTATAGTAGATGACCACGTATCAAAAAAAAATGATTTTTTTTCTTTATACATAGTACATAAATACCTAAATGGATATATGGTGATTGCAATAAGTGCAAATTTCATTTATACATGTGTTGGACACGATATTAGTTAAAAATAAATGTACACAGTTAAGCAATAAATCAATTTAACTCTTATATAATTAAAATTTACATTTATCTGATTTGTGATCACTGCATGCTATTTTGAGTATATAAATCTCTCATTTATAAATAATAGCAGAACTAATAGCTAGTCTAGTGGTCATCCTGGCTTTTACATAATTTTATAAACTTCAGAAGCTAAATGTTGATTATTGCTTGATGTTCTACATGTGAAGACCTCATATATGGTTACTCCACCTTAGGAACCATAAAAAGTAACCGATCCAATATACTAATAATAAAAAGAGTACAATATTTGTACGTACCAAAAGTGTGTATCGTTGACACATACAGAGAGAGTAGGAGAAAAAAAAAAGAAAGAAAAAGAAAAAAAAAGCAAGGGAGAGAAGTGAAAAATAGAGAAAGAGTACTAAATGTTCTTTGGATTTGGGTTTAAATATCTTTTCTCATATAAATAATATTTCGCTATATTTAGATTAACAAATCCAAATGTTTTGGCCCTACATTTTTATGTGTATCTAACTCCTTATTTCATTTACATTGCAATTTGCAACTAAATTGACATTCTTTGGAGCTGTAGGACTTTCACTAGTTCAGTGAAACTCAAAGCTTGTTTGACGGCCATTAGGGACAATGCATTTTATGCTTCCAAGTATCCTGTTGTCATAACTTTTGAAGACCATATAACTCGACCTCTCCAAGCCAAAGTTGCCAAGGTTAGTAGAACTCATCATTACATGAATTAGCCCATTATATATCCTGGATTGAAAATGTAAGAGCATTTTTAAGTGGAAATAGATTTGACTGTAGATGGTCAATGACATATTTGGAGACATGCTGTTTCGCCCTGATCCACAACACATCATGACGCAGTTCCCTGCTCCAGAATCATTGAAGCAAAAAATTCTGATTTCAACCAAACCACCAGAAATTCCTGAAGAAGTACAAGAGGAAGGAGAACAGCGGCCTGAGGACACTGATGAAAGATATGGAGTCAACTATATGGTGGAAATAATTTCATTTCATTTCATTTAGCATATATATGCTGAGTCAACTATAAGAGCTTTTTCCCTAATCAGCTATTCCTTCAATTACCTTTTGCCAGCCATATGAATCAGGTGACCAGGGTGAGGAGGATAATGCTCTTGAATATAGGGATTTGATTTCCATTCATGCAGGGAAGCCAAAAGGTCAGGTAGGAAATTGGCTAATTAATCATGATAAAGTCAGGCGTCTTAGCTTGAGTGAGCAACAGCTTGAAGATATTGCCAGAACACAGGGAAGCGACATTGTCAGGTGATCTCCATTTTTCCTTTTTTACTGGATACTCAAATAAAGTGTTACTGTATTTATAATCCATTAAATAATCTAAGGGTTGATACACCTTTGTTTATTTATTTATTTCAACTTTAAAGATAAGCTCGCTTTAGACCAGTTTTTGAGTCTAGGCTCATGCATGTCTTTTCTCATTATAAAACTAAATTGGCTTGTTCTACTCTTGCTAGACCTGCTGTACATTTTTTTTTTTCGGTCACATTGTTCGCCGACACAATAATTGATGCTGTTCCATGCTTTTCAGATTCACCCAAAAGAATTTGCTTAGAATATATCCAAAGGGTACGCGGGTGGACTCATCTAACTACGACCCCATGGTTGGATGGATGCATGGAGCTCAAATGGTAGCATTTAATATGCAGGTTAGACTTAGTTAATTTTCCATCTGCTTCGCAATTTATAAAGTAGTTATAACTTTCAAGGAAAATAGCTCTGTTGCAAAAAGATGGCAAACATATGAGTTTCAAAGGAGGTTCATGCACAGTAGATAGCAACGTGCTCGAGACTATTACTTTTGATAATTTAAGTGCTTGCATGCAAGAGACTTTTGAAAGTAGCATAAATTGTGTAGTGATGTAAATGTGCTTGGTGTAGTCGACACCTCATAGGAGGTATGGTCAATAAAAAAGGCCTTGGGCTTTATCGTTTATGCATCCTCCAAGCAAATAGATTCAGACTTTTGGATTGGGAGTGATTAAGTTATATGGATAGTTGATAGAAGATTTTGATGCAAGATTTGCCGGATTTGTACCTAAAATTTAGAACACCAACAATAATAGGAATATAAATAAATTACATTGTATATTTGTTATATTGCTGACAAATAATTAAACTATCTATTCAACCTATTTTTATAAAATAAAAAAGTCTACCAATCAATAGAGTTCTAAACCCGAAAAATTCTAACATTTGATACTCTTTGTAGGGATTATGGATGTAGGTTGAGAGTAATATACCAAACCATATTATAGCATTATGTATTGTGTTCTTTATGTTATATTTTCTTCTTGAATTGTTGTCTCTAATATGGAGAGCTTGCTATTGTATATCTTGTGCATCTGCTGCCCTCCATTATTGAGGTATAGCATTTTATTTTCTTGGAGCTACGTGAACTTGCAACAAGGATCTTCACTTTGCATCATGTGAAACCACTTTCCCAGATTATTTCGTCTCAGGTGCAGCATTATTTTTGTTAATTATGAACTTAATAGGTAATTCAACAGATACGTCCCTAGTAAAACAAACCCCTTTTATGACAATTAGCTACGATTAGGATAAGGATAAGCAGAAACAATGACCTAATAATATGAATAACACAGAGATCCACTAATGGCCAAGTAAACTAAGCCTTTTTGTTAACCACTTTTTCTTTTTCAATAAAAAAAGAGAAAAAGAAAAAAACTTACAAGCCCCAGCCTTTGGTAAATGGTGTTGCTTCTGTCCCTACATAATCTTCGGTAATATTATAATGCGGAACAATTTAGGCTAGAATTAAAGGCAGCATTCTAATGTCCTATATATAATGACTTGCATATTTTAGTTGAAAACCACGTGGAAATCTTGCCTACGTTCTTCATGTTTGCTGCAATGCTAAGAAATTTGGTTTGTGCTTTCAATTATTTAGAATTATGACTAGAAATAAAACAGGGCTGCCTCATGCATTTTCCTTGATTGGTTGCAATTTTTTGTCATTGAATAGGGACATGATCACTATCTTAGGATCATGGAAGGAATGTTCAGGGCCAATGGCGGCTGTGGCTATGTTAAGAAACCGGATATCTTGTTGGAAGTTGGCCCATATGGTGAGGTTTTTGATCCTAGAGAAATCAGACCAGTTCAGAAAACTCTACAGGTTAAGGGAGTGTGGATATTATTCATTTTTGAAACTACAAAACCTTCTGATTTATATACTTGAATCACCTCTAATTTAACTATGATGACTGAGCAGGTTCTCCTATACATGGGTGAAGGGTGGCATTCAGATTTTTCCCCAACACACTTCGATTTTTATTCTCCTCCTGACTTCAGTGTACAGGTAATGATTTGAATCTAGATAGAATGTTTAAAAATTTAAAAATGATATTTACAAACCAAAAAACATTACACAAACCTTGCACATTTATTTCTTTTTAGATAATAAAACAAGGAAAAACATACTTTAGTACACACTCTTACAAAGAAAAACAAATTTTAATACACACTCTAGACTTTATTGTCTCAAAAGAAAAAAAAGAAGATATTCTCAGTTCTCATATTATCATTAATAGATTTGGATACTCAAAATTCTCATAAAATAAAGAAGTGGGGGATTATTCTCGCTTACATCATTTGATTGGACTTCACACATAATGCGAGATATTGATCTGAAGGTGGATAATTTCTTACCTTCTCGTTTTAGAAAAATTTTCACTTTAAAAAATTCTAATCCATTTTTATTACATCATTCACAAGTTTTTTTTTTTAAAGTAGTAAAACAAGAGAAAACATACTTTTTGATACATATTTTCTCCGTTTCTGTTTTTTCCGTAAATAAGAGTATTGCTATAATCAAATTGAAATAAATAAATAAAGCAAAGTGTGAGGCAATCATTTTTCTTTCCCAAACAAGTAATTGAATTGTTAGAATGTTATAAGTAAACGTATAAATAACAAAACTCTTTCGATTTTGCATTGAATTGTTCTGGAGATCTTCTTTACTCCTCGACAAAGAATCTCCACACATTATCATCATTTATTTCTATTGGGTCTGAGTACTTTTATCATTATCATAGTTTTCTTTTTGGTAGAAGAGAGGTAAAAATCCTTCTTCCATGAGAATAGTAGAGTTTTTCATTGCTCCGCTCCTTTCTTCCTGTCAACTGTGGTTAAAATTATTGACCTATTGTTGCTTAAGAATTAAGTGGCGAATTAACTGTGGCGTTCCATGTCGAGAAGGAAAATTTTCTTTTGTTGATGGAACTTAAATGTGAAAACCATATATAATTTGAGGTAGATTTTTTATTTTTTTTTTTTGGGTATTTGAAAGAATCAATAATTCTTTCCAAACCAAACATGTCATTTGCAACCTCACAAACATGTGACACAACAAGCAAACATATGATTAATTAGTGATCTATATGCAGCTTCATATTCATGGTGTCGAAGCTGATAAAGCTACCAAAACAACAAGGGTAATTGAAGACGAGTGGGTGCCGGTATGGAATGAGCAGTTCAGCTTTCCATTAAGAGTTCCGGAATTGGCACTCTTGTACATCAAGGTTATTGAGAATGACTTTTCTAAAAAGCCTGATTTTGGTGGACAAACATGTTTACCTGTATCTGAGCTTAGAGAAGGCATTCGTGCAGTTCGCTTATGTAACCGCAAAGGTGAACTTTACAAGTCCGTAAAGCTTCTTATCCATTTTCAGTTTGTGTAACAAGAAAACTAGCACTGCATAGAAATCTATGCTGTGATGTTGCTTATGTGGTTATGTTGTTACGGCCGTAAGACTACTCTTAATCATATTAATGTATTTGCTGCTTCTTGTAATCTGATTATGTTTCATGATTGATGTATTTGCTCCTTATATGTTGATATCCCAAATAATCTCTCATTAAATTGTCTTCAATTGATGATTATGTTTGTCAATGGATACCATAAAATGAAAGCATTTTTCTTCCCCTCCTTTTTTATAGATATCTTTTTATTTTTTCAATAATAATAATAATAATGACACTAATTTCAAATTTTGTATACAATAATCTTTGTTTCCTTAAGAATTTCAGGACTTATTGCCTTTGTGCTTGTGATAATTGCATAACTTGAATTTGAGTTGGTGAATTTATAAACTCGTTAATAAACCTTTACTAAGATTGGTAGTTTGTGTTGAAATATCCTTTTAAAGAGATGTCAATATCTTTTACCTCATGTAAATATATATCATTTGTCACATGCATAGTTCTTTCTTTTTTTTTAAAGTTGGTTTGAACACAAATAAGGAGGAAGGACACCTACTTTTTTTTTTTTTTAAACAAAGATGGGGGGAGGGAAATAGAAATTAAATATGGAACATCTCAAACTTAATAAGATATATAGAAGGCAATTATTGGACTATGAACTCAAATGTGAGAAGAACATCTACTTATTCCTAAATGGGCTAGCTTCTTTATGAGGACCATGTGAGTTAATTTTAATTTATTATTCTAAAACTTTCATGCAATCGTTTGCTAGCACACATATATAAAAAGAGTTTTAGAATCATAGAACCTATATGTACTTATATAAAATATTAAGTTAGAGGAGTATCGGTTAATTATAAGAGTGGGGAAAGTATTTTTTTTTTTTCATAATTGTTAACTTTTTTTTTAAGAAAAGATAACACATTTATATACAATCATATTAGTGATGTATTAACTAAGAGAGTTCATTGCAACTTAAAAATTAATTAGGCCAATAACATCAATTAAATAGAAATGAAGTAAACATAGTTTTTTTTTTCTAATATTTAACATACACATCAGCTTATATCTCTATAATTTTTCATATAAACTATAATTAGTCCCATTTACATTTTTACATACTTATGTTTTGATTTTAATACTACAGCAAGCGTGAAAAGTTGTAGTTCCTTGTGTGAAATGATGAGGTTACCTACGTGTACAAAGTATTTTTCCTTATGCGGCTTTTGGTTTGCTCTAAACAATGTAAATGAAAAGAAAACCTTTAACGGTTGAATTCTACCTCTTGTTCGGTAGCACTTTACCAATGAAAAGGAAAGAATATAAAATGATAAAATTTTCGTAAGCCTCGCCATCTTTTTCATCTTCTCTACACGGGAGGAAACGGGAAAAAAATCATATTTATACACACATTTGTATTTTTTTTTATAAAATAAAAATCTCTTTTATTCTATATTAAATAACAGCAAACAAGAAGAGTAATAACTCACTTTTTTCTTTCTGTCCTTTCTATTTCTCTTCCATTATATTTTAGTTTCCTTTTCGCTCCATCATAGTGCTTGTCTCTGCAGCAGGCCATGGCCAGGTTTATGAGTGGCTAAATTAATCCAGGCTAACACGGACCATCTATAGGGCTTGGGCCATGGCAAAGTTAAATTGCTTGCATATAGCTTACAGAGGAGAAATATGTAGCCGGTGCCTTTTTTCCTTTTTGGTAAACTACAGCGAGCACTTTATTGTAATAAATAAATAACCCTTTATTTGTTTCAAGAGAAAAGAAAAAAAAATACACTAATTTGTGTATTATCTTTTTCATTTAGTTAGTTAAAAAAAAAAGAGAAAAAATAATAATAATATAAACCCTAAGTCAAAAATAAAAAATAATAATATAAACCCTGAGTACAAAATTTTCTTCTCACAATTGAAAAGAAAATAGGTGAATGTTTTAAAATAACAACTCCACCCTAATTTTCTTTTCCAACTTTATCTATACTAACAAGGATATATATGTTATTTTATATAAATTTAATTTTTTGTTCACACAATTTTATATAATTCTTATGTTCTTTTGTTTTTATGTTTTCTTCTCTGTCTATCTTTTTTTTTTTATTCAAACAAAACTTAAATGAATAATTCAAAGAAAAACGTGCAAAAGAACTTGTATCGTGGTTCTGCTGAGCAGAGTGATCCATTAGCAAATAGTACCTGATAAGAAAGGAATTTGCCTAGGCAATGCAACCTGGTATATCTGTGCTAAGTGTTTATCACTACAATAATATATCACTACAATACAACGAAGGACAAAAGAAAACGATAAGGAATTAAGAAGATCCTAGTAAGCATTCCAAAGATGGTACCAAAATAGAACTATCCACACAGTTATTAGATAAGAATGGAAACCAACTAGGCAATGCAACTTGCTAATTGCATATGCATGTGTATGTTAAGTAGTCTGCAAATACAGGGTGAGGGGGCAATTTCAACATTTTTATCAGGAATATTGCAAATTTTGGGAAATATTCGTGTATATATATATATATATATAGCACATTTAATCTAAAAATTAAATGGTCCCCGAACCGGCCGACCCCATTTTCTTCCATTTTATGACATCTCTTCCCACCTTTAAAAGCCCTTTCTCACATTGACAACGGGTGTCACGTCAAACCAAACCACAATCCCAATCTTATCGTTAAAGTTATCAAGTGTCCATTCATGGCATAAAGACCAAAAAGTAAAGAATAACCATCTGTCTTTTGCACCTAAAAATAAATATAAATAGAAAAAGACTGACCACCTGTCTATCTTTCAGTGGTTGGATCAAAGGATTATGGATGTACAAAATTACTCTTGCACATGTATAACTCTTTCTCTTAGCTAACAAAATAATAATAATAATAATAATTATTATACATTATTTTCTTCATAATTTCTATTTATATGTATTCTTTTAATAAAAAAAAGTAAATATATACTAAAAATAAAATACTGGAAGATTCTCAAAAGATATGTAAGCTGTCAAATTAGTCTTTTATTTTTTTTTTACATTAACATAATTTTTGTTAGTATACATAAAATATAAAGACTAAATTGAAGTCTAAATATACTTTAAAAAACTATATTGATGTTTATATTTTAAAAATAAGATATCAAATTGATGTCTAAAGCTTTTAAAAGATAAGCTTGATATCTTTACAATTTTGGAGGACCATTATTTTGTCAATTTTTTTTCTTTTACTTTTGCGAGAACTTTGTAAGAATAATATAAAAATAATAATTTCTGTTTCTTCATTATATATTCTTTCTATAATAAAAATTAAGGAGGAAAAAGATTGATCGCTTGGCATATCGGATGGTAAGTTAAAGAGACCAATGAGTGGAAGCCTTGGTCTGGAAAGTCATCAGTTTGCACCCACTTTCATTCCATAAGATGTCTATTTTTATACGATCATGCGGCATTAGCGCGGTTCATAAGTCAACGATTAATTAAGATAAGATATGTTTAATCACAGCTATCTACAAACCAACACGTTTGCCCTTGGCTCTATCTGCAATGCAGTCAATCACGTATGTTAATATTTAATTCAGGGGATGACAAGTTTGATTATGCTCAAAAGAGGTTAATTTTCTTCGAATAATAAGGGAGGGATACATTAGAAGAAAAAAAAAGTTCTTTAAAAATTTATCTTTCTAAGAATTCTACCCACCTAAATGCTTTTTACATATTCAAAACTCTCTCTGAACTATCCTAGCGAATTGTTTATTACATGCTTTTTAGTTCTTTTATAATGTTTTAATTAACGCCAAATGATAATTTACATGCTGTTTTACGTTACTTATTTTCTTGGTGATATCTTTTTCAAATTTTAGATTAGACATAAACTAATGCAAAACATAGATTTTATTCGGAAAAATTATAGCTGTTTCATCAATGAGCATCTTTTTTATTTTTTTATTTATTTTTTGGTCTACCTTCAAGTAAATTAATGAGCATCTTTATCGATAAATAAATTAAGAACCAGTATACTATTCAATGTTATTCCACGTGCTTAACGTTAATAACTTATAATGATCGTGCATACACTTAAAATTGCCTTGTCTACAACACAGTTATTTTTTAAAGATAAATAAGGCTACACGAAAGGTTTCCTTTAAGGAATTTTTTTTGGTTTATTTCTTTTAAGGAATTCAATTCTAATACATCGTCTCTGTAAAATCTTATATTATCAATTCTAATATACCAGTGTGAACAAATCCATCCTTATATAACTTTTAAATAACTAATATACAAATTAAATATTTATTAATATAATAATATATAATTAATTCATAATTTAAAATTTTTTAAGTTAATAAGCCTATTTAATTGCCTATAGTAATAAAAAAAACAACACTATCAGAAAAAAAGACTAAAAATTCAATATGAGAAAAAATAATTATTGGAAGAGTTTTTAAATCACAATAGTTCTAAAAAGGTTAAGCCTATGACAATGCTTACGAGAATAACTTAGTTAAAGACAAAAGCATGCATCAAGAGCGGTTAGCTCACTTTGTCGGTTTACTACTTATACAATGTTATAATTTGGGTTTAATTTTTAATTTTTTTATTCATCAATAATTTATAATTATCTCTATAAATGCTCAACGAATTCACATAGATAAACTTTCTCCTCAACATAAACTTCTTTTACCGTACTATAATCAATATATGGATATGGGCAGCAACTTACATGCACTAATGCATCTTGAATTCTAATAGGTGAGATTAAGTGGTGCATTGATACATTATTAAACTGTAATATATTATAGTAATTTTAAAATTTATCAATGCAATTATGAAATTAAACAAAATTTATTTACACGAAATAGGATTTTTTTGAAGATATTTTAGAATCACGCAAATAAATATTGGCCATTTTTAAAATATATTTAAGGTCTAAATATATTTTTAGTTTCGTTTTCATCCAAAAAAATTTTAAAATGTTCAATTTCGGTCCATGTTGTATTAGTCCAATTGTTAAGTGATAATATTTATAAGAATAAAAAAAGATTCTTAAAATATTCATAAAGGACCAAAAATAAAATTTTTAATATTTATAAGTACTAAAAGCATATTTCTAAATACTTATAAGTATCAAAATCGAATATTTTTATAAAAATTTGGATTAAAACCAAATAAAAAATTTTATATTGACCAAAATCAAAATTTATTATGTTTCAAGAACCGAAAACTTATTTAAGCCTACATTTAACAATATTTTTGAAATTTAGTCAGAATTAAAAAATTACTATAATGCATTATCAATAATTAATATATTGATACACCATTAAATCTCATCCGCTAGATAACAAAGTGCTTGGTAGCATCCCATGGATATGACCTATGTGTTAAACTTCATCCTTATTCTTTATCTCCGTCACTCTTCAGGGCTTTTTGCTTCTGATAACTCTCAGATGCGAGGACTTTAACAAATAACAATCTTGAGTTTACAGTCATTTACCGAAAAAAGAAAGAAAAAAATATATCTATTTTGGTCTTAACCAAAATTTTGAGAGATAAACTAATTCCGGAATTTGAAAATGTACAAGTAGTCTTTTATCATTAAAAAAAAGAAATAAATTAGTCCCCTATAATCAAAAAAATTTTAAAATTTTTATACAAAAAAACTAATATATTTCCTTTTTAAATGATAAGAAATTACCTACAAATTTTTAAATTTTAAAAAATTAATTTATTCTTTAAAATTTTCATCAATTTAAAATGGACATTTTATAAAAAAAAAAAAAAAAAAAGAGTTTGTAGTCAAAACTCAAAAGCCTACTCTCAGGTGTACATTTGTGCATATAATTAGATGACTGAGAGCACTAGCTCTGTGTCTCGTGTATCTTGTCTCCTGGTCTGGCCTAAGAATAGTATGCACATAAAGCCTCTGTGCCACCATCAAAGGTAAGAGACAAGAGTAGTTGTGGCTGTTCAAAATAGGATTGGCTTTTTCCCAAAATAAGAAATGGTCACTTTTTGCGGAAAGCGAGTCTCTACTCTCCACTATGAGAGATTCACCGCCCGACGTGTCTTGAATATAGTATATAATATATATTATTCATCCAAAGTCTAAACTATTAATAATTTTGTTAAAAGAAATCTTAACTAATTTATCTCGAATTTAGTGGATTTATTACGAAAATAGGATTTTTATGTCTTATATGCATTTTTTATTAATAAAATTTCAACTCAACTTTATTTATAAAGAATAAGTTGAATCAATTGAATTGAATAAATTAAGTGTTGTCTACATAATATACCTTGATGCCTGCACTACTAATAGTATATTAGCAGCGTGTTTGGCTCTGTATTTAGGAGGGAATAAGAATCAATTTTGACTACTCAAAATTTATTTTGTCAATTTTTAATATTATTTTATTTTTAGAGATTAAAATTAATTTTTATTTTAAAAATTGATTCTATAAAAAATAAAAATATATTATTTTTTGTTAAAATTATTTTTAAAAAAATTATCAAATATAAATCATTTTACTTCAAAATCAATTTAACTAAATTAATTATGACAGAATTAGAGCGTATTTGTTTTGGTGTTTGAAACAAGAAACCTGCGTTCAATCTCCTTGAACGATGGAATTAGTATGTTTGGATATCGTCCCGTTCAGCCTCTTCCAACGGATTTTCACTCTCCAACTTTGGTTTGAGCTGAAGCAAGTTTTTGTGGCTTTCACGTTTAATTTTGAGAGTTAATAACTAACGATAAAATTTGTGGTCATAATTGCCCGTCACCTTCCCTAAGCTAAACGCAATATTTTACCAAAAACAACAGCATTTAAGTAGATAAAATGAAAATAGGAAGAAAAGAAAAGTGAGATAATAATATTCGTAATATTTTATATATGATACTATTCGTATAATTTTATTGATAATATATACAATATTTTATTTTTAATATTTATCTAATATCTTAAAAATAATATTTATATAATTTTATTTATAATAATATTAATGTAGTTTACTCAAATATTTTAAAAATAAAAAAAGAATAAAACGAAAATAAAGAGTAATATTATGTATAATATTATACTAATATCCTTTTCAGTAATTACATATTTAAAAGTGATTTTAGTTAATATCATCCAAACAACATTCATTTCATAAATCACGTTAACATCAACCCATTTTTACTCAAAATCAATTTTGGCAAAATCAAGTTAATACAAACCACAGTTTACAAATGTTAATCCAAATACACACTTAATATGCATTTATTTCAATTTAAAAAAAAAGTGATTTTGAAACTTAAATTTTATATATAACTAAAAAGGTTAAAAATTAATTTTTTTTATAAATTACTCTTTTTAACTTCTATAAAAAAAATAAAAATAGATTTTATTGAAATTTTAATTATTTTTAAAAAATTATCAATATATACAAAAAATAAATTTTCTTTATGAAAAAGATAATTCTTTACCAAAAAATCCTAAATAAACACATCCTAATTCTACCTAAAATTAATCCTACAAATATACAACTAAACACACACTTGATTTTCTCTTTAAAATCGGTAAAATTATGATTTAGGCAAAAGCTATAAAAGAATAACTTTTACTAAAATCATTATTTTGGATTTTTTAACGGAAAACTAACCATTTTTATAAATCTTACTAGCAAAGGGCAATGCTGCAATAGCTTAGCACCTTCTAGTTCTATACTTGCTTCGCTTTCCTCTTTTATTGCTTTTGTTTTGATTTGCACTCATCACTTATGTGGTGCTGTGTGCTGTACGTGTGGCCCCCCAATTAATCAATAATGGAATCCACTTCGCCACACCTCTCTCACGCGCGCCTAATATTTGTTCCCAGCAAGCAGCATGCCTTGGCGTGTGATTGGTGGGTGCCATGCACGCCACCACTGTTATCTCGTACGATGCAAAATTACTGCAATTGTGGAGACTGCAGAGTTAATGTATGTGTCAGCACGTTCGTTCATAAATGGCGCACCACCAACGAAATCTTGGATGAAATTGATACGGAGATAAGGGCTTTAACCTTTTTCGAATTTATCCCTTGTTGCCATTAAACTAACTCGAACTTCCGAATTATAGGAGAGAGAGAGAGAGAAACACATTTCCATAACTCACATAGTCAACTCTTTTTTTTTTTTTTTGGTTTCTTACACATTGGATTTTTTTTTTTTTGTCAAATTTCACATTGGAGTTGGAATATGTAGATATTTCTTCTACTAATATTTAAACTCAATTATAAGGAATCTCACTAATTTGATTCGATTTAACAAAAGTTCCTCAAGGGTGTAGGGTTTTTTTAATAAATTTTTTTTTATTTATAAGACTTAAATATAAGATCTTTAACTAAGATTAAGATATTTATCACTTCAACTAACTCCATATTGATATATGGATATTTCAACTCAAACACATAACTAGATCGATGATGATTAAGTTGTAAGTTTGTTGGCAACTTTGTTATGCATGTGATTCTTCTTAATAGAATAAACGGTGGGTATCAGTATTTTTATGCCTTAAAAGAAATTAATTTTGATATTTTATAGAGGAAAAATTGTATTTTAAGCCATTATATTATGGACTAGATGCATTCTACTTCTTAAACTAAATAAATATATAATTTGACCTCTAAAGGCTCCTCATATTTTAGTTCCTCTATTAAGTTTTTTATCTATTATTAATAAAAGTAATCACATACTATCCGTATGTATATTTTTAAAGAAAAAAGTACTCTACTAACTCCCCCTCCATTCTAACCCTAACATTGATTAATTTAACTTCTAATTCCATAAGAAATATGCCCTAATTCCCTAATGCTCTCCATCCTCAAAACTAGTAAGCAAACTAATCCCAAATTTTTACCATCTTCATACGCCCTACGCTGCCTCTTCATCTACATGAGAAAAAGAGACTAGACAATTCATCTACACAAGAAAAAGAAGACTGCATCAATAACTTAAGCAAAAGCAACCAAAAAATGTTATTTATATTTATAGTTAGGTTCATTTTGTGGGATTCATTAAAATATTCTTTAATCATTTGTTGGATTATACTCATAATTGGAACTTATTTTATAGAATTCACTAAAGTGTCTCTTAATTATTGATTAAGAAAAAAAAAAGATTCACTTTCAATTAATAATCAAGAGACACCTTAATATACCTCATAAAATAAATCTCATTCATGGATATAAATTACACAACTTTTTCACAACTAAATAATTGCTCAATTGACATCGTATAATACTCCACCAAATTATTGCGTAGACAAATTTCCCATAAATGATAGTATACTGTGGAAACAAAAGCAAACTAGCACCATAACACTAAAAATCATACAGGTATACACAAACATACAAGTAAAGATTGTTCAAGTCTCCTACGTCCTGACTTGTCTTTTAGTTGGAAGGAAAAAATGCTTGAGCTTTAAGCCATTTTTCAACTCTTTTATAAGGCTGCAACGAGCAATCCAGAAGGTGCCCCACTATGTGAGATGGAAAATGTTTATAATTAATATGCGAGTATACCTGAAGATATTTATTGCATATGTAATATTCTTTCAATTTTATAAAAGAGATTAATTTTAAAATATCACCAATATAAAGTATTTTATACATTGTCAATTAATTATGTTTATTTATATGTGTAACTTTTGTGGTAGTTAATATAAAAAATTAAATATTTTTAATAATGTAGCAAAATATAATTAAATGCTTATATAAGAATTTTTATACAAATAATATGTCAGAATCAAATTCTTTATAAAAACATGTATGAACATTATGTTTAACCATGTATATTTTAGGAACCGATAGTAATTCCATTTTATTTTTATTTTCTTTTTATGCATATACTCATTTATTCGAATAAATTGTGTGATTTATTAATAACTAAATTAAATTAATTTGATGAACTATCAATATAAAAGTTTTTTGGGTAAATTACACTAACTTCTCCCTATGTTAGGTAATATTATATATAATACTTTTCGATTCATTATGCTTATATTGATATCCCTTACAAGGGTACTAAGTGTCATATTTTATAAAGGTAATTGGTGTCACATTCTGCAAAATATAAAGGTATCAAATATAATATCACTTAAATTTTAGGAAAGATTAATGTATATTTTTGCAAATCAAAAGGTGTCATATGTAATGTTGTTTAATCTCGAGAGATATCAATATAATTTACTAATATTTTTTATATAATTATCTAATCATATATTATTATATCAATAAATTTATTTAGCTCTTTGCAATTACTACCTTAAAAGTCACAAATTCAACTGTATCCGTTGGTTGGGTTAGGTGCATTTTTTGTGCTTTTTTAACCCAACTTGTTTATTCAAACAAAGGGTTGAGTTCGGTTAAGTAAAATTTTTCTTTTAGCCTGACCTGGCATTGGGGTTAAACTCATGTTTCTAATATATATTTTAAAAAAAATCCTATTAAAACATATCAAAATATATAACTAAATATAATAAATCTAAATATATTAAATTCTAATATAAATATCAAATATTTTAACAAGTAGACAACTATAAATCAATCATGCATAAATTTAAGACAACATTAACCAGTTACAAAAACTTTCAAGAAAGCATATACAAGTTATAAAAAGCTTTCAATGAAGCATATATAAGCCCTATTAGTTTTCCAGAAAGCATATATAAGTTTTAAAAATATAACAAACTATATGAGCTACTTGAAGTCAATGTTATCACATATAACATATAGATTGATATAATTATTGACTTTATTCTCAATTTTTTCAAGATATTCACTGTACAAATGACCCATTGCATTAGCATTGTCTTTTTTTTTCACTAGAATATTTCTCTAAGTCCAATAAAAATAATTCTTCAAGTCCAACATGAAAAGCCTATTGCATTATACATGATTGAAACCCGCGGGCTCGTGGGTTGACCCTACTCGATGAGCACACCTACACAAATTTACTAGCATGTAATTGGATGAAAATTTTACTATCAAAGTTAATTTATTTTTTTTTATTTAATCTAAATCATCGGTATCCAAAACACACTGGATTGCAACTAAGTTGGCTTGAGTTGGATCAATCCACTATAGGATAAAGTTCTCTCAATACTAGTTTTTTTCCATCAATAAGACTTGAACTTGAAACCTTATTCGAGAGAGATAAATGTAGAACCACTTGAACCAACTAAGTATTGCTACTATTAAAATTAATCTCTAACCAAGAGTGAGTTTTTTGTTTAAGGGCAAAAAATCACTTTTTTAACTAAAAAATTACTTCTTGTATATTTAGCTAATTTTAAACAAAATCTTTAAAAAAATCTATTTTTAGCTTTATTTATGGAAGTTGAAAAGAGTAGCTTTAAAAAAAAAAAAAATCTGTTTTAAACATTTTTAGCTATATAAAATATTCAAGATTTATAATCATTTTTTTCAAAGTCAAAACAAACACACCCTAAATATATTTTGTATCATAGTAAAAATCAATAAATCCAAATAAAGTCTCAAAAACTCACTTAGTGCACATTCTGCTTTTGAAAAATAAAATGTGAGACCGAAGTAGTAAGACATCTGAATCATAATGTGGCTGATTAAGTCAGTTAAGTTAATAATTAAATTAAGTAATGTAACAAAAGATAATTGAATTGAAGACATGATTGATTCATAATTTGACCAACTGAACTAGCTGCTCTGTCTAATTTTTTAAATAGTATTTCCACTTAAGACAATATAATTTGGGTCTAAATCTAAGCATACTTGGCTGATAAGCAATGTATAATCGTATGGTAAAACATCGCTAGCCAAGGTTACTAGTAGTCTTGGAAATAAGCATAGCTTCTATTCACCTCAAACTTCCTTTATACTATACTATATATATATAGAGAGAGAGAGAGATACTAAGTAATCATTTTTAACTTTTTAATCATTAATATTTTAATGTCGTCAAATAATGTAACAATGTTCATTTTTATCATGAAATGAAAATTTTTTAATATTATATGTTGTAAATCACTATAGATGTAATTATTTATCTACTACACATAAATTACTTTTTAAAAATTCATAATTGGATGTCTAAAGTTATCTAATCATAAATGTTTAAATTAAGTGCCATAATTAAGGTCTTGTACAATGTTAGGTCTTTGAGCCTAAAATGCACTTGTGCGCAGGGATGATTTCAGTGCACATCAAGCATGAAGACCTTGTAAGAACTACTTGATGTAATTAAGGCTCAATTAATCACGTGTCAATAAAAAAATAAAAAATTCGACTTGATTTTCAGTGATTCCTCATAAATATGTACGTATTCACTAATGGTAATAAGCTTGGGATCTCCTTAGTTGGCACTTGTTCAAGCCGACAAGAAGGGATGTGAGAGTAAAAGGTGTTTAGTTTGTTTTTAAATTTTCTTTTTAACTAATATTTTTTATTAACAATTACAAAATATCACATTATTTTTAGATATTGATTTTGATATACTATAAGTGCAAAAATATTTTATATTGCTATACTATTATATGCTTCTATTTATAATATTTTTAAAAAAGTGGTGCAGTGTTCGGATTCACATTGGGCAGTCTTGAAATCAATTGTGGTATGTCAAAATTGCTTTTAGCCAATAAATATGATATTTGATTTCTCACTCCCAGAATCAATTCTTGTCTCTAAAATTGATTCTGGGAGAAGTAAAATTTTTTTACTTTATATCAGAATAACTTTTAGAGGAATTATCAAACATAAATTACTTTACCTTAAAATCAATTCTAATTAAATCAATTCTAAAAAAAATCAATTATATCTAGAATCAATTCTACAAAAGTAGAACCAAACACACACTGAGTGATTAAGTCAAACACTTTTGCTGATTTGACAATATATGATTGGATATCCATGTAAAATTTTTTTATACTGACAATGCATCAAAACTAAATTCTTACTTTCATTATTTTATGTTTTCAAAGTTTTGTAAAATACAATATATAAATACCAATATTTTTACTAAAAACTTAACCCCTCTAGAATGATATTGGGTCTGTTTATTTAAGTCTTATTAAGATAGAATATTTTAAATTAAAAAATATGTATAAAAATTTTAAGATATATAAACTAAATTAATAAATATTCTAATATTTTTTCATGAACGGAATAAACATATTCATTATTATTTATTGTGGTGAGCACTAGAATGGAACTACATTGCAAGAGTTTAATGATAGTGTTTAAAAATTTAAAAAGAGCCACCACAAGTTCACTAGGACATCCTCCGATACTTCATAGTAAGTGTAAAAGTATTTTTGGCTAACCTAAGAAAAATATTACTTCTTGTAAAAATGTTTTCAGAAGACAAAATTTTCCTTCTCCTATTTGCTAAAATGTAAAACAATTAGGCCATTAGAGAAGGAAAAGTATCAATTGTGAATTAAACCGATTGTATTTCCCACTAAGAAAAGCATTGTCAACAAAATGAAAAAAAAAAAAAACAATCTTCCACAATACTCCTTCTCCCCCGATGACTTCCAAAGAATATTTCTCACACTTGTAGCTAGCCAAAGTTTTGTAAGAGACCAAAGCCACATTCTGGGAGTCTCTGAGAGCACAATTGTTCTCCCGAGGTCTTTACTCACCCTAGCACACATATCCCCCTATCCCTTACTTGGTTAATTCGGATGATCGAACACTCAATACCACAAATAAAGCCTCCTCACTCTTTAAAAATTTAAGGTTATAAGGCTTGTGATTTGTTTAGATTTCCACTCAACAGACGTTCACTTGCCTCTCATCTTTATTAGTTTGAATTGCTGGACTTCCTGCCCCTCAACTAAAGCCTCCTGATCCCTTTTCGGCCACTTTGAAAGATCTCTTCAATGTGCTTGATGTTACAAAAATGTGGTGGGAACCAAACCTCAAACTTTGGATCCCCTCACCAATCAACCAAGCTCTACCACATAGGGAGTCAGATCCTCGGTGTGGTGAGTCCTTGCCACTATATCATCCACAACAATGAATCTCCCACTTAGAGATGGCCAAACCTACCAAAAAATTTGAGCTCGCTTAACCCGTCTCACCTAACTTGCAAGTTAAGGCAGGGTAAGGCGGGTTGAACTTGCGAGTTTTTTTTTGGGGGGAGGAGCTTATAGTTATACTTACACATGTTTTTTTTTTTTTTATTTGGCCATTTGATTAATGTTTATACATTATGTTGTGAACTTTATGTTTTGTTATAGAATATGTTGTTATTATGCTTTGTGAATTTGTGGGCTTCATGTTCTTATAACTAATTATTATTTGTGGACTTCTTATTCGTATATTATAATTGATTTATTATATTTGTGTTTGAATTAAATTTGGATATAGATTATTTTTAATTATTTTTTAAGTTTATATGGATATTATTCTATTATGTTTAAATGAATTTTTTTATTAAATATTTTTTTCAATTTTAAAAACTTTTTAAAAATAATTTAACTCATTAAAAATATTAAAATAAGTTTATTTATATATTTTTTTTAACTTTTTTGGCCAGACAACCTGCCATCCCATTTACCCGCTTTCCTAAAGTGGCTTGCTTCGCCTTGCCCCATTTTAGGAGAGCTTTTGGAGGCTGGGGTGGGGCGGATCAGCCTCCTTTACTATCTCTACTCCTGCTATTTCATGTCACAATATGAGGAAGGGAACCATTTACTTAAAAATAAGCTAGGCTTTAAATTTAATACTTAACTCAATCAATTTAGTGCTAATATTTAGGAGATTTAAGTAATTTTAGATTTGTTTATTTTAAATAAGATTTTGATTTCAAATCTTATAAATGAAAAAAGAAAAACCTTATATGGATTCTGAAAGCTGTTTTATCTTGGATGAGCAGCAGAGCTGGAAATTCTCTGATTTGGGATCATTCATCCTAATGATAAGTGCTCATTAAGGCCGGATATTTACCAGGATGGCTGCTGGACTAATCAATTCACGGTGCTCTGAGCTACCTGGACGTCATCTTTTTCATTTGTCTCTTGTTAGATTCTTGTTGCTTATCTTTTGCTGGTACTGCTATGTATTTTCTTTGTAATTGGACTATTTTGCTCCCCTCTAACCTTGGGGATTGAGCGATTTTCAAATTATCAAAAAAAAAAAAAAATTATGCAAGAATTTTGACCACATAATAAATCAACTTGAATTGAGTTAGAATAGTTAATATTCAATAAAATTTAAAAATGATTTAGACATTAAAAAGAGAAAAAGATCAATCTACTGACTTTAGTTAATCCATATAGGAAAAGCATGAGGGTGGGTGATCGGATATTTCTGGATTCTTCCTAAAGGGGCTAGAATTCTTCTTTTTGTTTAGAACATATTCTCATAAACATAAACATTACTGTTAAAATCAACACAAGCCTCAATGAATTTAGACAGGGTGAAATGATATTTGGACGTTTGCAAACGTCCAAAGGTGGCTGGTATTGATAGTAGGCTTTGAAAGCTAATTTTGGCAAACAAGATTCTTGGATTCAAAATACATCATTGAAGCATAGCTCTTCAAAAATTAGGGCAGTTTGTTTGCGCTTCTTTCCCCAGAAGTACTTTTTTTCAATTTTTTTAATATTATTTGTTTATATTATTTTTAAAAAATAAAAATAAAAAAATTAATTTTTCTATTTTTTTAATAAATAGATAAAGAATTACTTCTTCCAAAATTATAAATAAAAAAGAGAAAAAAAGTAGTTTCAAATTTTAAATTTATTACTTTTTTTATATTATTTTACAAATCTATTCTTAATTTTTTTAAAAATACTACTCTTTATCTATTAAATTATAATTTTATATTAAAATTATTTATATTTATTATATTTAAATAATTTAATAACTTTTGATATTAATAAAAAAGTATTTATATAATTATATCTAAATATAAAATAATTTTTTAGTTTTACTTTAATTTTACTTTTAAAAAAAACAATACTCCTCACAAAATATTAATTAAATAGACCGTTGTCTATGCATGTATCATCAATGACAGCCACAAGTCTTATCGAAAATAGGATTTGAAATGAGTTTTTTCCTTTTTTCTTTTTTTCTTTTGAGAAAAAAGAGAGTTGCCACATTCCAAAATTACAAATATAGTTATATGCGACGAATAATTAAACTTATATCGCTCAACAAATTAATTTTAGATGGTCGACTATATAATTACGAAAATATATAAATATAATTTTTACTGGAACATGGCGTAGGTCTCTCGGTCAGTATTTGGATACTGCTGCAACGAAACCATAATTCCCCCTTCGATCTGGCACTGGAATTGTTTCTGTTTTGGTGTTTCTTCGTCATAATAGAGTCTTAAGAGTTGATGTGCTATGCCCAACAATTTGACTACCAATTACCAAACTGTATCACCAGTTCCGCACAGAGATGGCTCTTTCAAAAAGGTCACCATCCAAGTGGATTTCCGACAAATAACTCTAAAGTACTGTTTCCAAAAGCACAAGATAAAAAGACTTTCCACCTTCGTCTAATTACGTATTATAATATTAATAAAAATATTCAATTTTTATGTTTATTATTCAATTAAAACTCAAATTACTCATAAAAATATTGTAAGATATTAATTTGATTCTCAAATAATTTATGAGAATAATTTTAATTGTTCAAAAGGTTATGAATATTAATTTGATTTTTAAAAAATTTAAAAAATTTATTTAATATTAAAAAAATTTGTAATATTAATTTAATTTTTAAAAAATTAAAATTTATTTTAAATTAATTAAAATTCTTTTAATCTTTTAAATTTATTTAAAATAAATTTTAATTTTTTAAAAATTAAATTAATATCACAATTTTTTCGAATATTAAATTAATGTTTCATAATTTTTTTAAAAATTAATTTCAGGCTTTACTTTTTATTATTTTAAAAATTCGCAAGCTTTTGGTAGTCAAATATCCTTCCACTAAGAAATATGATAACGATACCCTCTCACACACAGCATTGACATGGACAGCTATAAAAATCAATTTGTCGGTTAACCATTCCTCTATATCTTTCTTGGTTATTGAACGCATCAAACCAAATCTTTCATTACTTATCTTGGTTCAAATTTTTTTTTCTCTCTTCTTTTTAATTGTGGTTGGACTATGTCCAACGCACTGACCAAGCAAGCTTCTATCACTATTCACTTCATTTTCACTGAAAAAATTGAAAGGAGAAATAAACGCCTTGGCGCTTGTAGTGTTGTTTTATTCTAAGGTGATATTCGAATTAGTTTATGAAAATCTCGATTAAGCCATCTTTTAATATAATAAAAGTTCTGAAGGAAAAATGATCAAATATGCCTGTCCAAAATAACGTCAAAATTTACACCTGACTTTATCGTGGGCCGATCATATATGGTCATTAATATGCTTTTCGCGTTGCTCGTGCTTTCATGCGATTCTCAACGTACAGTTAATTCCTGCATTAGCCACGCTTTCTTCTCCCTTTTTCTTCAGGGTAATCTATTATCAAAAATGTAAAAAGAATCTGCCCTCATAGATATCTGTGCATAGTACTCATAATAGGGTTGATATAGGGAAGAATTTTCTCCATGCTGGTTAGTGGGACGAAAATTTTAAACACCTGCAATCTTAATCGGAGCCGAGGTAAATATCATTGTCCTCGTATTCGTAGATATCTATTATAAAATTATTATTTTATTTTTAAATAATTAATTTAATTAGATTAATATTATTATTATTATTTAAATTAATTAAACTAAGATTTAAATTTAAAAATTAAATTTATTTATACTTATTTTATGTTAAATTAATAGTTAAATTATTATTATATATTTATTTTTATTTTAAATATTTTAAGTTGTTGATATTTAAATTATGAAATTAGATTATTATACTTATTTTATTTTTATTTTATATATTAATTTTTATTTTAAATATTTTAAATTGTTAGAATTTGGATTGTAGAATTAAATTATTATTTATATTTATTTTATATATTTCATAATATAAGAATTTATTTATTTAATTTATTTATTTAAATTTTTAATATTCTAACTAATATTTATGGATATTCATAGGTACTTGTAAATTTGCAAAAAAAATTAAAAACAAGTACCTATACGGATATTAGACAAGAGATGGGAGCGATTATTTATCCATAGGGTAGGGGATGGGTGGCTATCCCCTGCACCGCTTCGTTGATATCTCTATCTATCACATTTGAAAGATGAAATATTAACTTTTCAAAATATTATTAAGTGTTTAAGTGAAGACTCTTTTTAATAGTATTTTTTTCCCATATATATGAAATCTTGAAATCAAACTTATAACTATATGTTTAAGAGATGAAAGCTCCTTCCATTTAAATTAATATTTTGTTAATTCTCAAGTTATTTTCTTAATAAGCATTGGAAAATTTTTTCAAGTGGATTATTTTGAAGGCTCTTTAGATTTTGCAAAATCGTATCAATATTTTCTTCTAATTTTAGAAAATGAATTATTATTTAAATTTTTATTAGAAAAATGATCAGTTATTTTTTTTATATATTTTTCAAATGAATTGAATACACTTTTTCTATAGAATCTCCCTTATACAAATGCAAATTACACAAATAAATAAACTGAGCGTTGTGTATTTTATCCCATCTTTATCGTTACTGCTTTTTGATAGATCTTTTCTACACCAAGATCAGATCATGATCTTCAAATTTTTTATTACATATCTTTACCTGTTTGTTCCATTTGGCTTTTTGTCAAAAAAATGATTGTCATTTGAGGTATTTTATTTATTAAAATATTAAAATATTTAATACCTGTACAGCATCATGCCAATTTTTTTTATATAAATTTACATATTAATATTTTTTATTATTTCTAAGTTTTCCACGTATATTAATTTTTAAGCTGTAATTATTACGATAGATAAAAAGTTGAATTCACCAAAGAAAAAAGGAAGATTAAAAAAATGAAAAAAATAATTAAACCAGGACAAAATGTCCCTGTAGACTCAAAAGCTTGACAGTGACCCTCATTGGCCCATTTGCTTAAGTGGGCACGGCATCTCTCTCTCTCTCTCTCTCTCTCTCTCTCTCTCTCACTCTCACTCACCAGTCCTCACCGTGAAAGACAAGCACTCACAAATAATTTTCAACAGAAAAAAAAAAAAATACACAAAAGGACATAAAACATGGCCATGGAATAGGCAACAGAGTTCGTCACTACCTTGCCCCAGATACAGCAAGAGAGAATTTATGCCTGCCATGTGTTTGATGTGTGATCAATGCCCAAAGCGATCATTAGCTATGAATGTATCTTTTTATATTTTTAAGAATGTGAAAATATTTTTATATTTGATAGAAAATTTAAAATAATATTTTTAAAAATATTATATTTTTAAGAATGGATTTCATCTTAAAAATATTATCACTTTTTCTCATGAGAATTCAATATTTTTATGAAAGGAAATATTTATTATTATGAAAAGATTAAAATGCCTTTATTGCCGCCCAAAGCTACCCACCTGAGATTACCGGCTTCCGCTATTCGCCACCGTCCACCACCCCCTCGTTGTCGGACTCCTTCCGACACCGGCCATAGCCGCCGTCCGCCATCCACTGCCTGCCACCTTCAGGCACCGACCACTGCTGTCATTCGCCGTCTGCTACCTGCTGCCGCCATGCACCATCTTCTGGCGCTGGCCACTGTCGCTGTCTGCCACCTTCCTGCACTGTTTGCTGGCCACCGTCCATCGCTGGCCCTGCCGATGCTTCTGTCGGGCCAGTCACTTGCCACCACTTCCATCAAGGGTATTTTGAAAAATTTATTAAATATTCTCAAGAATTCAATTTATATTCCAAACATTTTAAAATATCATATTCAAAAAAATTATTTTAAAAAATAATATTTTTAAAAATTCTATTCTCAATAATAAAAATTCATTTCATCTCTCAAACACAAAAAAAAAAAAAAGGTTCCTACAACGATTCATGCTCCACAACTCCAACCCCCCAAAAAAACAAAACACACAACGACAACCAAAAAGTTCATAAAATAAAATTAGCTCAAATACCACTTCTTTTGTTATATGAATATATTTATAAATAATAATAATATAATATTTTATTATTAATTATGATTATAATTCACGTGATACTTCTTAAATTACTAAGAAATTCTCTATCTTAATCCTTATGTTAGAAGATGATTGGCATTAGTTCGTTTGTCATATACTTATTTTATTTTAATACATTATCCTGGTAAGTGTAAATGATTATTATATAATTATTTAATTATATATTATTATATTATTAATATATATTTAACCCTCATTTCATATATTATTATGATTTAAAGTTGATTTCTAAACTTTTTTATTAATTGGTGATTAATAAGTATTTTTATAGATACTCAATGAATTTAAAATATACCTTAACTTTAAATTGAAACAAGTTTTTTTTTTCAACGAAAATTTTTGGTCAGTATAAGAAAAACAAAAAAACAGATGATTGATTAATAAATTTATCCACTCTTTTACGGTAACTTGTCAAAATTAATTTTTAAAGAAAAATTATATAAGAGACTAAAATTATAATATATTCCACGAAATTAAAAAGTAGAAATATCTTTTCTTTTGTAAACTTTTCCTCATCCCAGCATCATAAGTCATAGAAACCCACATTAAAAAAAAAAGGTATTAAAAAGACATCATCATCTGCGACACCACCACCACCATCAAAGAATCATCCACAACAGCACCAACAACAGCGTCACCACCAACACCAAACAATCTCTCTTTCTCTCTCTCTCTCGGCCTTTCTTCTCTGCTCCTCCTTCTTGTCTTTAACATACTAACTCTCCAATAAATAAATTATGCCACCACACTCTGAACAAGTAAAACCCAAACCCCTCAGGGAACCCCTTTTTAATTTTATCATCACCACCCTCTATGCAAAAGTCCAAACACCCCCACCAAAAACACACAGATACATAGACAACGCCACATTTTCCCCTTCACTTGTCAGCGTCCATACCCATATATAGATATCATCACCATCATATATCATCTATCATATAATAATAAAAATAACATTATTATTTATTATTATTATTATTATTATTATCATTGCAGAGCCTACATATTTATATTTATTGTTATTTATATACTTTTATAATATCAATACATGCTCGCCGGCGATGCCGACGCCGGTAAGCGCAGCGAGGCAATGCTTGACGGACGAGGCGGCTCGTGCTCTGGACGACGCCGTGGCGGTCGCGCGCCGCCGCAGCCACGCGCAGACGACCTCGCTCCACGCCGTTTCCGCCCTCCTGGCCCTCCCTTCCTCCTCCCTCCGAGACGCCATCACCCGAGCCCGCACCGCCGTCACCGCCGCCGCCGCCGCCATCTCCTCCCGCCTCCAGCTCCGCGCCCTCGAGCTCTCCGTCGGCGTCTCCCTCGACCGCCTCCCCTCCTCCAAACCCTCCTCCTCCTCCTCCGGCGGCTCCGCCGGTGACGACGACGGACCTCCGGTGTCGAACTCCCTCATGGCCGCCATCAAGCGCTCCCAGGCCAACCAGCGCCGCCACCCTGACACCTTCCACCTAATGCAAATCCAGAATCACCAAAACCCTCAGTTCAATCAGGGAACGGCGTCGTTTTTGAAGGTCGAGCTCAAGCACTTCGTTTTGTCCATCCTCGACGACCCGATCGTGAGTCGGGTCTTCGGTGAAGCTGGTTTTCGGAGCCCCGACGTCAAGCTCGCACTCCTCCAACCGCCCCAACCGCCACCTTCTAGAATCTTCTCAAGGGCCCGCTGCCCTCCAGTTTTCCTCCGTAACCTGGATACGGGCCGACACGGACCCGCACCAGGGTCAGGATTCGGGTTCCCGTTCGTGGACGACAATTGCAGGAGGGTCGCGGACGTTCTATTAAGAAAGAACAAGAGGAACCCTTTGTTGATGGGTGTTTACGCAAAGAACACTCTCAGTAGTTTCGTTGAGATGATTGAAAAGGGTCGAGGGGGTGTTCTGTTCCCACCCGAAATGGCTTCTTTGAGGGTTCTCTCAGTGGAGAAGGAGGTTAGGGAATTTGTGAATGGGAGCGTTGGTGAGGAGGAGATGGGGTTGAGGTTTGAGGAGTTGAGTCGAGAAGTGGGTGGTTGTGGGGTTGTTGTGAATTTCGGGGAGGTTGAGGTTTTTGTTGGGGATGGGGTGGATGGTGGTGCTGTTGGGTTTGTTGTGTCGAGGTTGACGAGGTTGTTGGAGGGTCATGGTGGAAAGGTTTGGTTGGTTGCGGTGGCGGCGAACTGTGATGCGTATTCCAAGTTCTTGGGTTTGTTCCCGAACGTGGAGAAGGATTGGGATCTGTATCCTCTCACCGTCACATCTTCCACCCCTTCAATGGAAGGACTCTACCCTAAATCCAGGTGCGTGTGTTTTTTTATTTCTCTTTTATCTTTTTATCTTTTTACTTTTGTTGGTTAAAAAGGATTTAGAGCATGGGCTACAATAAGACATTATAGGCCATTGTTATTTTTCCTTCAATTGGTTGCAGCTTGTACTTGTTCTGACTTTGGTTGAAAGGAACCGACAGATACTATGCAGGGTTCTTGCACGTTGATGTATATATAGATTAGTAAAAATTGATTATTGATTATTATATTATATTTGAGACTCGTATAGGTGGCAGTATGGGTTTTGGTTTGTTGCATGGGGTTGACAAAAACATGGAACTGAGGCCCGAGGCAAATAAATGATTGGAGTGTAACTTTCGTTCGTGACTTGCTTGCATTGTGATTTGTGAAACCAAGTGTTATGTGGTTTCTGCCTCTCTGGTAGCTCTGCCGCTTGTAAAAGTGGCTGTTAGCCTTTCTAAATGTGCTTTACATTCAACTCTGATCTACCTAACTTAACTCCAAACGTCTCTATTATGCTTACTTGTCTTTTTTAATTTAGAAGATATTGTCATGAAGTTCATGATTGAAAAATTATATATATATATATATATATATATATATATGCTGTCAGAAAATGATTCACATGCAACTTGCTGTAATGTGCTTCTTGCTGGGTAGTGAAAGATACTAAAATCTATATCTTGGCCATGTATGGTGCTGTTCGTTAAGAAGACTAAGTAGTTCTTATCTGCTTGTGTTGGCCAGTATGGATAAGCCTCTACTGGCAGCATTTTGATGAATGCTATGATTCTTTTTCTGCACCACACGTGCCCCTTTTCTCTTTGGGATTATCAGTGTAATTTTCCCTCTGTGTTGATGCCCATTCTTGTTATATATTGTGAGAACAAATACTTTTAAGGATGGGTAGTTAGAAATTTCAGCATACTTTTTTCTGACTGCTATTGTTCGTGGTGAAACATTTCATTTATATAGATGATGCTTTCCAAGTCTCTCACTTTATGTACACTTTAGCTTCTGACTGTGTTGTGCCTATTGGATCTCACAGTTCCCTGCTCATGATAAACTTACAGCTTGATGGGGTCCTTTGTTCCATTTGGTGGGTTCTTTTCTACACCTTCTGAAATCAAAAATCCCGTAAGCTGTACAAATGCACCTTTTACTCGTTGTGACAAATGCAATGAAAAATATGAAGAAGAAGTTGCTGATAATTTGAAGGTAGGTTCTGCTACTCTGGCATCTACTTACTCAACAAGCTTGCCTTGGTTACAAAAGGCTAATGTGGAAACGCATAGAGGATTGGATTTGGCAAAGGTTGGTCATGATCATTAAATATTATATTTTCTTGTGCAATGCATGCGGAGACATCCACATGCACACACATGTACATCCAACATGTTTGGGGAAGTTCTTCTCCTGACATGAATAGATAATTTAGTTTCACCCAGCAATAATGCTAACTTGCCTACACTGGTTAAAGAAAAACACTTTCTGTTAAGAAAAAAAAGTTGGCAATATAATGATTATATGTAGCAAACTAGACAAAATGGCAGCATTTTTTGTTTGCCTATTTTCTGCCTCTGAATTTTCTTTAGTTGAGCCTATGGTGTTTCATGATAAAATTGAGAATTATATTATAGACAATGGGTTCAGATAATGGATTTACTGAACTGAATGGGATTAGATATTTCTGAAAGTTTGTTAATACCAGAAAACATATTGCATATCCATGTGTATTTCTTCCTATATAGCTTTGGTCTTACCATATACATCTGCAGTGGCTGAAAGGAAGTCTTTCTACTTTGAACATTGGGACTCAAGATTAAGAAAGTCATTCTTTTCTTTATATGAACATCTGCAAAGTTTATTCTAGAATATTTTATTAAGGAAATAATGTGAACGATGTGAACTATATTTGGCTTAAATATGTTTTTGGTCCTTGAAAATGTTGTGAATTTTGGTTTTGGTCCCTATAAAAAAAAAAAATTAGTTTAGGTCCAAACATTTTCAAAAAGTGTTTGGCTTTGGTCCCTGTAAAAATTTCATTTTGATGTAGATCCAAATATTTCCAAAAATATTTGATTTCAGTCCTCGAAAAATTATGATAATTTGGTGGAATCTTAAACTAATATTCTGAAGGACTTAAACCAAATTATCATAATTTTTTAGGGATTTAAAACAAACATATTATTTTGGTACAAGAACCAAAAATCAAACAAAATAATGGTAGGGACTTAAACCAAATATTTTTGGAAATGTTTGGATCTGAACCAAAATTTATTTTCTATAGGGAGCAAAACCAGAATTTGCAACATTTTCAAGACCAAAAACATATTTAAACCATTATATTTTCTCATGAAGAGCTGTAAATTTTCTTGTCCTTTGTGTTTATAGTTGCTACTCTGATCAAAGTTCTTGTACTCATGTTTTGTCAATATATGTTTTGCATCACTCGCAATATTTCATTGATTCAATTTGTGGCTGGTATATATTTAAGAATGAACTCCATCATCCAGTGCAGGCTAATGAAGAAAGCACAAGTTTAGATGATAAGATCTTGGGGTTTCAAAAGAAATGGAGTGATATTTGCCATAATCTTCATCACAGCAGATCACTACCTGAATTTGATATTTCTCAATCAAGACCTCAAGCTCCATCACTTGAGGGTTTACGATTTGATTTTGGGTTCAAGGAAAGCAGCAGTAAAGATCCATCGCCTAGAGAACTCCAATATTCTAGTCAAATTTGCTACATGCCTAAAGAGCTGCATAGTGGTTTTTCATCAAAGCAGTTACCTCCTGTTCCAGTATCTTCTGCTGCAGTCAGTGTCAATACTGGAACTGATCACATGCCAAAAGTTTCAGAGACTCAGCAAAATGATGTGCAGACCCCTTGGGTTGCCCCTTCCTCTATGGCCAATATGAGTGCGCTTGATCACAGATCATCCTCATCCCTTACTCCTGTAACCACAGATTTAGGATTGGGAACAATATATACATCATCAGCTCAGGAGCCAGATACCCCAAAACTACAAGATCATAAGAAGCATCTTCCACGCTTGTCAGAATCCCTTTCGACCGACTTTGATGCTGCAAATGACAATGCTTCACACCAAACTGCTAGATCATCTTCCTGCTCTTTTCCCAATTTGGAAGGAATATTTGATTCAGTAGATTTCAAGTCTCTTAATCAACTTCTCACTGAAAAGGTTGGCTGGCAGGATGAGGCCATCTGTGCTATCAATCGAAGTTTGTTTCTTTGTAATTCTGGTGCAGGAAAGCGTAGAGGCTCACATGTTAGAGCAGACATATGGTTTGCTTTCCTTGGACCAGATAGAATTGGAAAAAAGAAAATTGCTTCTGCTCTTGCAGAGATTATATTTGGAAACAAAGAAAGCCTAATATCTGTGGATCTGAGCTCCCAGGACAGGTTTTACCCGTTGAACTCAATTTTTGAGTGCCAAAAATCATATTGCCATGATGCTCTTAGGAGGAAGACAGTTGTGGACTGTATTGCTGGGGAGTTGAGCAGAAAGCCCCGTTCAGTTGTCTTTCTTGAAAATGTAGATAAAGCTGATTTTCTGGTGCAGACTAGTTTGTTACAAGCAATAAAAACAGGTAAATTTCCAGACTCTCATGGAAGGGAAATCGGCATCAATAACGCAATCTTTATAGTGACCTCAACTGTCTGTAAAGGTAATGGCTCTTCGGTTTCCGAGGGTTCTAAAACGTTTTCTGAGGAAACAATCCTTGAAGCCAGGAGACGTCAAATGCAATTTATACTTGGACATACATCTGAGGATGCCATAGGAAGTGGTAGCACAAATGTCAAGGTTGTACCGAGAAAAGGGTTCTCAAAACCACCATTTCTTCATAAAAGGAAGCAGGCTGATAGTAGTGACTCCAAAGAGGGAGGAACTTGCAAGATGCAGAAACAGGTCAGGGAGGCATCAAGGTCCTATCTGGATCTAAACATGCCTCTAGAAGAAGCTGAAGAAGGCATCAATGACATTGACCATGAAAGTGAATCCTTAGTGGAGAACTCAGAAGGCTGTTCAAGTGATATCTGTAATCAAATTGATGATAAAATGGTTTTTAAGCCATTCAATTTTGATGCACTTGCTGATCGAGTGTTGAAAAGCATTAGCACACAATTTCAAAGGACATTTGGCTCAGAGTTCCAGCTGGAAATTGATTATGAGGTAATGGTACAGATACTTGCAGCTGCATGGTTATCAGACAAGAAAAATGCTGTGGAGGATTGGGTTGAACATGTTCTTGGCAGAGGCCTTGTTGAAGCCAAGCAGAAATACCACACTGCATCTCAGTTTGTCATGAAACTGATAAACTGTGAATCCAATTTTGTGGAAGAGCATGCTCCTGGAGTATGCCTTCCTGCTAGAATTAACCTGAACTAAATTTTTGCTCACTATGACAAGATATATATTACTGTATTTTGTAATTACTTGTAAAATGTAGCTTTTAGGATGTAGCATTTTGTAATTGGCAGCATTGTTCGGCTGATTAATCACACAATTTTTGTTGCGGCTATCTGTGTGTTGTGATTCCTATGGTAAAAGAATGTGTAGTTTTCTGTAGTATACCTTTTTGTCTAATACATCTTTGCTTTTTCTTTCCTTTTTTTTTGGGTTAAAAAAAAATTATCTTTCATTTTCTGGTTTGCAAGTTTTTATTACATAATACAACAATAATGCTACTTGTTCTACTCTAGCACCTTGCATGAACACTTGTGCTGCAATTGCCATTTAAGATTCAGGAGCGTTCTCCTGATTACCTTCTTCCCCTGCTTCATATGTCCAGTTATAACATTTCGATCATCATAGGTTGATAACTTTCATGATATATCATTTTGACCCAAACAAAAAAAAGAAAGATAAATGTTTATTTGGCTCTTAACAAAAATCTTAGGGGCATATTTTAGTCCTTCAGGATTAAAAAAATTCTCGGATAATCCTTGACCATTAAAAGAAGAAGATATATTAATTTTTCAGTATATAAATATTAAGAATTTTTTAATGGTATAGATTTATATAAAAGGAATAATGTCCTTTTTTTCAAATAACGAGGGACTATTTAGGAGATTTTTAAATCTTAAAAGATTAATTTGTCCATTGAATTTTTTGTCAAAAATCAAAATAGATATTTTCTTTAAAAAAGGGATGAAAAGTTGCTTAAGTTATATCATTTTAATCAGAATAGGTTGAAGAATATTTGAGTATCATTTCGATCAGATTGTATCATTTTGATCAGATTTGATTGAAAAAAGTCACGATATGCCTTTCTAATCTTTTCCATAACTTGGGATGGTATCTGAGCAGAATGTAAAAATAGAAGTCAAAGAGGAGCAACTCCGAACAACCAAGACTTACTAACTCCGTCGACTTAAAAACTGGGGGCTTGCAGATCGGCCTAATACTTAACTTAGTACATTTGAAATCTTTTTCACTCATCGATAATTTAGGCACCCAACGGTTGAAACGCTTATCCAACCCTCTCATCAGTGAAGAACTTGCTTTTAAGTCTCTTAAAATTTTGGATATTGTCAAGGCTCAATTCCAATCGGTCAAGCACTAAGTTGACACCTTAAAAGGTCATAACTTTAAAAAGTACAAACTTGTTAACTTTGTCAATAAACTAACTTTGTTGACTCATAAGATAGAAGGCTGTAGATGAGGCACAGCACAAATGGCATACCTCTATCCTCGTAAGACAGCACCTGGGAGCTCGTGGAATCGTGTTTGGTTCTAGGGGTTAGAGACCCCTTGCCCCTTCTCCCAGTGATTAAAAAAAAATTAAAAAAAAACATAAGCTGGGAGGCTTGTGGACCTGTCAAATACCTAGCCGGAAAGATAATCCAAGCAGACTGTTCACCTGCCTACATATGGTCTAATAATTGAAGACAATTATTCTTATTAACCATGTCATTTATGATCTGTTTGAACATTATTACATCGCTTCTTCTTAATGGGGTCAACGGTTACGGGTCCGACTATTATTAGTACCTCTACTTTAATTTTCTCAAATATGTTCATTTCCTATTTAGATTTAAACACATTCTACTCTTAATGGCTTAACTGTTGAAGTGTCTCTTTTGTCGGTACTACCATAGTGGGTTCGAGGAGAATTCCCATGCTCCAGTGTTCACGGAGATTGGAATGGCCACCACTGACTATCTGATTGCCCATAACCTAGGCAAGCACAATCATAAAATGGTGTTACTCATCAAAAGTAGAAATATATTCCAGATTAGATAAAAATAAATAAATAAATAACTTTACAGTGATTTTTTTTACACATATTTTGTACTTACATTATTCAAAATTTTGCTTCACAAATTTGATTGTCTTCGGCTAAATCCATAAGGTTTGCATTTTTTTTTTTTTAAACTTAGGTTTGCATGCATTTTGATCCATTAATAAAATCTAAACTTGATCTTTAATGTATCACACTAAATGATTTTAGGACTATGTCGTTATGCGTATGGTTTGTCCTTACATTTTTTCTGTTCTTGATATGACTCATTCCTCATTTAGTCTTTGCAGAAATGTTCCGATTCCATTCTTGCTTTGAGGAATCACCTTGCTCTTGAGCGTCCGGTTGTTTTCTCTTATTATTATATCAATATCAATGCTTGGTTGGACCCAGCTACTCGGCTAGACAACTTTTGTTTTCGGCCTTTCTTTTGGTACGTTTTTTAAACTTTTTGGTCTGAGCTTGACATTTTTGCCTGCTATGAATAACAACAATCCTTGAAGGGCTTGAGGCCCAATGTCCAAGCACTGAGTCTTATGGTTATGGATGACGTGATCAATAGTGGCCTAGTCAATGACTTGAAAATGGATTTAAAAAAATGAAACACGTGGCCTTGTGTAAAACTGGGAAACCAATCCAATATTGCATCCCTCATCCCTCATGTACACAGAGGAAAGCCAAGAAAAGGGAACTTAAACTTGGGTAATAATTAGTTTAAAACCAAAAGAAATAAAAAAAGGACGTCGTATGGTTCTATCCAACAGATAAATGTTTATATAATACACTTTGTTTTTTTACACCTTATTTAGAAAAAGATTAAAAAGTAATTGGCAAAAAAGGGGGCAAGGGAAGACTTCAAACTTCGCCTTTCGCACATTCCGCCGATGGAGCTCGAGTTGAACCCTGATAGCTGATCTTGCTGGTGTAATGTTTTATTAACGAGTAGTTTTCTGTTTCTTTTTCTTTGTCTTTCAGTAGCACCCCAAAAAAGAACAATGGAAAATTAAATTGTTCTTGAAGGTTATTACAAACATAAAACGTCACACGCTTTTTCTTATTTGGACATGCTAGAATTAAAGTATGTTTCCAATAATAATGTGGTCTACAACCTATAAGGGTAACTAAGTGGTAATTAAGCTTAGATTTAACAATTGCGGAACTATTGCAATATTTAGGTTCAGTAAGTCCACAGCAAAGCCGAAAAAAAAAAACAGGGCAATCAAAACGTACCCAAAATTTTGTAAAAATTCGTATAAACAAAAATTAACGTTTAACTAGCCTAATGAAAAGGATAACATGAAAAGAAATTAGAAATAATAAAAAAATTTTCCCCATTGCCACTATTTTTTCTTGCTTTTGTTTTGATATTTTAAAAATATTCTTAATTAAAAAGTTGTATTAAATTTATAGTCTATTGCTGCTCTCATATTTTATATTTATTAATTATATTAATTAATACTAAATTTAAAAATTAACTATAATTCAAACTTTTAACTAGCCCCTCCAAAAAAAAAAAATATTCTAACTTAAATCTATTGATTAAGATTGAATGAAAACGTGTAATGAAATAAAACTTAAATAACTTATCAAGATTGATCAATCAAAAATATAATACTCTCCTCTCACATCATATTCGTGCAAATACAATATATCTGAATCTTATTAAGTTGTAACTCTGTTAAAGGAAAAAAATCATTAGAAGTACTAAAGTTATATTTACTACTACAACATAAAAAATTTATATTAAAAAACCCACTAACAAATTAAATATCTCTTTCTAGAAAATAAAAACACTAATTCTACTCATCATGAAACAATGCATTCAATTGTAGCTATACAAATAAGTTCAAAATTTCAAATTCAATGAAAATCCAATAAGATTTAAAGCAAACTATGTCATATTATATAATGTAAAATAAATCATACTTAAAATAATCATCGGAAAATTTGAATTTATCTCAGCTTTAAAAGTGACACAATAGATGAAGAATGAAAGTGTAAATTATATTAATCTCAAAAATTTAAAATTAAATAAAAATAAATAAATGTTTGATACCCAACAAATAAGAAACACAATCACAAAAACTAACATGTCTTGAGGAAGAAGAAAAAACAGAGGTACCACGCCTTTTACATTACCTTGCCTCGTCCAACAGTGGTTGAAAGTTGACCACTCTATTGCCTTCATTTAAAAGCGGCTGAAATTGAGATCAACAGTTTAAATGGGATCATAATAGAAGATACAATAGTGGCAGTTGTGCTACCCGCAAAAGTGAAAACCTTAGAGATGTAGTGTTAGAGAAAGTGTATGATAAGAATCTCCCACAAAATACTTCAGTTTAGTTTTAATAATGGGCTTAATATGGGCTTGGTCTCATAGGTCGATTTTATTTAAAAATTTGTTAAATTAAAAATACACAATTTCATATTTATTATTAATTCGTATAAATATTATATATAAATTTGGAATATAAGAATGACAATAGAATGTAAATTTAAAACAACTTTTTAATTGAGGGTTCTTTTCGAAAAATCAAAATAAAAGCAATAAAAGAGGAATGACAATAAACAATGGAGAGTGGCAATCCAATGACCACTCCTTTCTTCCCTAAACAAACTTGATAAAATGACTTTTGAAATAATAGGAATAGATAGCTAATGGTGATTTTATAACAATGTTATTATTTCAGCACAAGTATTCTAAACATTATTGGGATAATTGGAAAATCACAGACGAATATATGGGGATCTCATTTGCATTATTAGTGAATATGTTATATGTCTTTGGAGAAATACGTGGAACTATGTGTTAAGAATGTCACATCCATTATTAGTTACATTACAATATTCACTAGAAATGTAATTAAAATCCTTAATTATTTACACATCAATCTCTAAACTTTCAAAATGATATCTAAATCATAAGTTTAAAAATGCAATTCTCTTATTATAATGACTAAATGACTATTTTCTCCCCTTTTTTGGTGGTTGGACATAAAATGTCTATTTTGGTCACTTTGACTAAAACTCAAATTTAGACATTTTGGGATGCCTTTTGTGCATGGAAATATATGTAGGATTCTCCACAAGCATTAAGGTTTTGTTTTGGAGGTAAGATGGAAAGGAAAAGGAAAGCATCAAAAGGGAAGGAAGCAAAAAAGAAATGAAGGGGTTTAGAAAGTTTGTCTTTCCCTAGTTTGGGAGTGTAAAACCATCTATTTTGGAGGAATTTAAAAAAGGAGATTATGGAGGGATTTGGAAAACCTTCAAAAACTTTTTCCTACTTAAAATAGAACTCTCAAACAAGATGATACCTCCCAAGGTCCTCCCTTTCCTTCTGTTCCTGTTCTAAACTTACGTCACAAACAAAGCCTTAGACTATATTTTTAAGCATTATGGCACAAACTATTTCACAACAGTCATTTTTTAAAGGTAATGTTATTTGTACGTCAAAAGTCAATATTATGAGCGGGTACACTAGGAAGAAAGACACAAAACATTAGCCCTATTTCGTCAAAAGTCAATGTTCACTCTTTATGTCTTTTTGTAATATACAAACTAATGGTACTAGAAGACTTGAAAAGGGAGGTTGAATTAAGTTTTTAGTTACTTAAAACTTTTTCTACACATTTAACACACAAATCAGAAAGTTCTCACAACTAGATTTCTAGTAGATAGTTAGTAGAAATATAGTAAGTGTCTATTAAACTTTGTTGTCAAATAACTTGAAATATAAATAGAATATGTATTCCAAAATATTATATTAATATAAACTTAGATTAAAAAAAAAAAAAGACTAAAATACTCAAACATAAAAAGTGAGGGATAGAAAAGCTTACACTAAAGATTTATACTAGTTTGATTCCTACAATCTTGTGAGATTTTTCCACTATGAGTAATTATTACAACAAGCTTTTCCAAGCTTTTATACAATTTTCATTCAACTTTGAGCTACTCCTTTCTCACCAACTAAGAGACTTTTTTTAATGGTATTTTCCTCACTTGTATACCTCACAAGATTTTCTTTTCTCTCAAGTTTCACTAACTTGAATTACAATAATTTTTCAAAATGTGAAAGAAGAAGTTGAATATAAGAAGCACAAAGCTATCAAAAAAGTCACACGAACTAAGTCACTAAGACAATGTCACAAAGACACCAAACTAGGTGTAGAAAACAAGTATTTATAGAGACCTTAGCTTATGCATGTGACTTGCACTCCATTCAATTGATTTGAACATTGGGGAGCTTTTCAAGGAGCCTATGGAGTGGTCTTTTTTGCTGCCACATGTTGTTCCTTGTGTCATGACTTTTTCTTTTTCATGGTACAAACTTTTCTTATCTTTTTCTTCATTTGGCATATCACCTTTTTGCTTCTTTCTTTTGCATTTTCATTCATGTACAATGAATCTAAGGACAATACAAAAGATACTTTTCATACTAGTCACATTAGCAGATATAGCCATTGAAATACTGCATCAATAAGTCACTCTTCTTCGGTACATTGTGCTATAGGATTTTCACTTCATGCTATCGGAGAATCTAATTCTTGCACATATGAAAATGACCTTTCCAAGATCAAGTGGGTAGAACATTCAATACACAGTTTGCATCATAATTTATAATAAAACTTAATATAGATCCAACACAAATAATACACTTTTCTTTTTATTACTTAATGTCTTAATATTTTGTTTTACGTGAAATTTAGTTTGAAATATTTGGAAGTTTAGTTGATAAGTTTGATTTTATTATATCATTAATATAAAATTTTTGTACTAACAACTAATTATATATTATCATATATATTTATAATTTTTATATAATTATAGTTAGAGCCAAACATAATATATATTGACAATATATTAAAATTAAATTTTAATTAAAGAATATAATATTTCCACTTAAGACCTAGTTGCATAAGAGTTAAGTGATAATAGAAAAATTTCAGGACAATAACTTATTAATCAGCTTTAATTTGGTAAGTAAAGCCCATCAGCCTCTGCGATGTACTAATACCTTGATTTCATGATAAAATCGTTTGTGTGTGCACAGATAAATAAAGTGATCATAAATTTTACAAATAACACTTTTGTCAATGTACATAAATTTCATGTTGACTTTTTCTTCACGAAAGTGATGTTGAGAATGATCACTGAGAAATAAGAAGAACAGAGACATTTGCAAGAAATTTGAAGACTCAATTGTTTTATATATAATTTAAAGCTTTTAACGTTTTCATGATTTCTCTTAGTTTGCTCCACAAGGAAGAACAATTTAGTTTTATTCAAATAAAGTCAATAAAATTGATAAGTTTTATCCATAAAGGTGCATTATGCTGTGCAACGGTTTAAGTTTGGTGCACCACGCACTAAGCGATCAAACAATCACAATTTGATTGGAACACCGATACACTAATGACTGTCATATACTGTAGTTTTCTTCTTCCTCCTGTTCTTTTGAAGCACTCTGCCAATATTCGACGCGAAGTTGCAGAGGAGGAACATCGGCAATGGGACGATGAGACAATGGTTCACAGGATCTTTGGGTGGCGACTTGTAGTGACGAGAACCGACTAACCGAAGCTTCACGGCGGCACCACAAGGTTAAGTAGGTTGATCGGTAGTTGAAGGTAGTGGAAAGGAAAGGAGAGGTCAAGGTGGCAAGGCGTGTTGTGGTTGGTTTCGCAGAGAACAGCGGCATGCTGCGGTGGTTTTGGGCATGAGAGGGTGCGGGTTGAGGCCAAAGGTGGGTAGTGCAGGGTTGTGATGACATTTTGGCATGGAGGCAATGATAATTGAGGTGAAGTGAGGTGAGGTGAGGTGAGGTGAGGCGTGGGCATGCAATTGCAGAAAGGGATGTGATTGTTAGATCCGTGGTTGTGTGGTGTGTGGGTTTAGAGGAAGGGTGTTAGGTCGTGCAATGGTGGTGGTTGGCTGGAATGGAGAGGAAGGCGAACTATGAATACAAAGGAGGAGTGAGATGCATATATAGTGGAGCATAGGTCATTGAAATATTGATAGACCTTCAATCCTTATCATTCGATTAACTAGGTGCGTGGTGCACCAAACTTAAAATGGTGTATAGCAAACGCCACCTAAGTTTTCCATGTTAATGAGGGCGACTATTGGGCACTAGTTGTTTTCGTGACTTCTGTCCATTCTGTGCTTTTGGTATACTATTCTATATCTTTCAATGTTCATGTTTCCCCCCGTCCGAATTCAATGTACATATCCTCTTACTTTTCTAAGCTCTGAGATGGTCAAAGTAAAGGGCAAAGACGTAATTAAAAACTAATAACCAAAATGTGACTTAAATTTTAATTTTCTTTTTGACGTGGACATAAAATTTGAAATATTCATTAAAAAAGTAATAGCTAAATTATTATATACATACTTGGATTAGCTATAATTTTTAATTACAAAAATATATCCGTGTAGATTTTAGAATTTTCAGCGTGCCCTGAATAGTAATACTGCTAATGTTTTTGAAAATAAAAAATAATTATACGTCTTATAGAGCAACAATGTGCAACGAAATTGTGGGATTTTGTTTGCAAAAATGCACATTTATTTTGTAAACCCGACTGGGCTTTATACATGCACATACAAATTCTTTTCAAAATTTCCATAGCTCATATATTATGTAAGAACTTTTCCTTAAAATATATAATTATTATCTGAAAATAAAAAAGAGTTTTATAATATAATTTAATTAAATATTTTTATTTATAAAATTTTTGAGATATTAAATAATTAAATTAAATATTTTTATTAATATAATAATTCATAATTATATATTTATATAAAAAATTTTTATATTAACGATAGATACAAATTAAATTCTTATTATATTTTTACGGTTGAGCAACAATTAATTTTATGAAACGTTTAAATGCACTCGCCCAGAGCGTGATTTGAATTAGTCTGACTCAAGAATGATGACAAATGGCAATGAGATTTGACATAAATGATAAGAAATGAGCTAATATATTATAAAAATATGAGTTCAATTAATGAGATTTGATATAATTGATAAAAAATGAGTTAGCACACTGTAAAAATATGAGTTTAATTTTTATTATTAATATAAAAACTTTATTTGTAGGTAATTTCACAAGTCTTCAATATCAACTCTATCTAAATTTTTTATTATAAAAAATGGATAATTGAGTCATCATTATATAGATAAAACTCTTGTAGTAATTTTTTTTTCTCTCATCCATAAAGCTCAAATTCAAGGTTTATTTAGTAATTATATTGGTAATGCTTGATTTTAATTAATTTTAACAAAATAGGTTTTAATAATCTTGTGAGTTTAATTGTTATATATTAATAATGTAAAATAATTTTTCATTACATCTAATAAAAATATAAGAAATTATCATATTATTATAGATAATTATATAAATTTAAATTTTAAAAAATATAAAAAATTATATTCCAATTAAATGATAATATAAAATTATTTTATACTATCAACGCACATAAATTAACATCCTATACTTTTAAGGATTAAAATCTAGTTTCATTCTTATTATTTTTGTATCTAATGGATGCGGAGCTCCGAGAAGCCTCTCTTTGGCCTCAAACTTTACGTATTGATTTTTATTCCACGGGTGCTTTTAGAACCTGTGTACAAATTCCCAGCAATCAAAAAATTAAAAAAAAAAATACAAAAACCTGCGTGCTATTAATCTCAAGTAAAACGTAATGGAATATTTTACTATTTTTTATTTTTAAAATAATAATTACTTCTAGAAAAAGTGTTTTCAATTAATAAAAATTGTTTACTAAAAAATTAATTATTTAATATTAATTTTATCTTTATTTTTATTAAGCATGTTTTTACTTTTCTTATCACCTTCTTTGTGAGATAATTATAATTGTTAAATATTATAAATTAATTAATGTAATTTTAAGAAGCCAAATAATAATTTTATTCTTAAAAACTAACACTATTAAATTCTGTTTTAATTCTAATGTTATCATCTTAAACTATAAGTGAGATGCAGTGAGATGCAATTTTTTTTAATCGAAGACAGTGAGAATAGGAATTATTTTTAACAAATATTTTTGGAGCAAGAGATGAAAGTCAAATATAAGAGATCCTAAATTTAAGTAAAACATATAAAAAATAATCACTAGATTTGGACTCAATTGTCAGTGATAAGTGAATTTACTCTTAAAAAAATTAAAATTCATTTTTTTAAAAAAGCATAGCTGTTAAAACTGTCTGAAAATTTAACCTTATACTAATTATTTGGGAGAAGTAATTATTTTAGAGATTAATTTTGATATAATATCAACATAAATAAATTTTATATTATCATTTAATTATATATTTTTATTTATAGATTTTTAATATAATAAGTAATTAAGTCAAATATTTTTTTAAATATGGTAAATATATAATTAAATATCTATATAAAATGTCTTTAAGATTTAATTTGTATATATTGTCAATATAAATTTTTTTATATAAATATTTAATTATGTATTATTATATTAACAAAAATATTTAATTAAACCATCACTATTTAAATGATTATATAAATGGAAGGGTATAATTAGTTGAATATAAAATTCTTTTATATTACCAATATATTAAAATTAATTTAGATTTTTATGAATTTAATTTATATACTTTAATAGTATAATCATCCAATCACATTTTTTAATTTGTTTGACTTTTAAAATAGTGAGAATGAAAATTATATATATTACTTATATGATAACATATAATTAAATGACAATCAATATATATAAATTAAACCCTATTTTTATGGGTGTTTTTTTAATATATGGCATTTAATTAACAATTATACCAAGATATGGCATTTCAGACAAATTTACGGAGATATGGGGCTGCAAAGGAAATCGGAAATTCCGATTTTAAAGTGGCAGAATTAATTATTTAAATATTAAAATCGGAATTTTCGATTTTAATATTTAAATAATTAATTCTGCCACTTTAAAATCGGAATTTCCGATTTTCTTTCAGACCGATTTTTTTCCTCGTAAAATGTAACGGGTAGAATTTGAAAAAATTAATAAAAAATAAGAAACGGAATTTCCGATTTCAGTATAGACAAAACAAGTTTCCTAATCCGTGAACTCTGACAGACAGATTGATTAAATTAATAAAAAATAAAAAACGGAATTTCCGATTTTAGGATAGGCAGAATAAGAGCCCTAACCCCTAGATTCTAACGGACAAAATTTGAATAAATTAATAAAAAATAAAAAACGGAATTTCCGACTTCAATACAGACAAAACGATTTCCAACCCGTGAACTCTAATTGACAGAATTTGAATAAATTAATAAAAAATAAAAAATATAATTTCCCTATGCACTACTATATAAGCAGCTTCCCTCCTCAGTTGAAGCCATATGAGAGTGGAGAGTGGATGCGAAAAAAAAAGAGGAGTGTCAAAAAAACAAAAGGAGTGTGTCAAAAAAAAAAGAGGGAGTAAAAAAAAAGGAAAGAGAAAATGGAAAGTAGTGCAAAAATTATTGTATATTTTAATGGTGATATTTTAAATACAAATGAGGGTGTGATATTTGTATGTGAAAGGCCAGCATATTTTTGTATTCCATATACAATGTCATTTGCGGAGTTAGAAGATGGGCTTTGTCAATGTGTAGATGCAAACACTACAAAAAGAGTGGAAAAAATAAGATACAGGTGTCCAATCTCTATTTTTGGCGGATTTATTCAATATCAAGCTATTCCAATAAGTGGCAATGAACGTATGAACTAATGTTTGTAACACATCTGCAAAGATCAGGAACAATGCTTGTATAGAGCTATATGTTGATTCTGAGAAGTTGATATCGCTTATGTAACCTGAGCCTTGAAGACATTTCCTGATAGAGACATACAATGGGAAGAGGGCAATGATGAAAGTGATGAAGACGAGTTTGAAGATGAATGTGGAAGTGACGGCGAAGGTGCACTTGATGATGTCGATGATGATGCAAATGATGAGCAGGTGGCCAGTCAACATCCATTCAGAAATTATCTTTTACACAAGACTTTAGATCTTCTGCCCATGACGCAATTTCCAGAATATGTAAATATGGGTACGTAGCACATCACTAAAGCCTTAAAAATGCGTTAATTAGTTTTTAAATATTGGCTTAATAGATATCAATAACTAGGATTTTAGATATTTTATAGTGTTTAGATATAAGTTCATAAAATATATGGATTAGTTATAAAAAAATTTTAAAATTAATTTTATTATCATTAAATTAAAAAGTCATTAAATAAAGTAAGGGTATTTTGAAATTTTCTAAAATTTTAGTGTTTATAAATTAAAATAAAAGAAGATAGTAATTAGTAAACAATATTAGTTTTTAAAATAAAGATTTATTATCATTAAATTGAATTTAATTTATAAATTTAATTTATTTTTTGTTGGGACTTTTGTAGGTGCTCCTGTTGCAGATGGTGAATTATATGTTGGAATGCAATTCAGTGATGAAGAAAGGTTTATCTTTGAGCAATTAAGAGGTACAGCATATCCAAAGGAGTTGATTATAGGGTGTATGAGTCAGAACCAATGACGTTTTATTGTAAATGTGTCCAATATGGTATAGACTGTGGATGGCTTGTGGGGCTTTTGGGAGGAATAAATATCATTGGGAAATCAGGAAGTATAATGGCCCACACACTTGCACTGGGGCTAGGATTTCGCAAGACCATACGAAGTTGGGTTCAGACACAATTGCTGATTGTATAGAACCACTAGTAGGATCCGACCCATCATTTAAGATAAAAGCTGTTATTGCAGAGGTTCAATCTCGATTCGGATACACAATTTCATACCGAAAAGCATGGATGGCAAAGCAAAAGGCAATAGAAAAAGTTTATGGTAGTTGGGAAGCATCCTATGAAGCTTTACCGCGATGGTGTGCAGCAATGTGTGATGCTGTTCGAGGGTCAGTTGTTCAGCTAGATGCTGCAGAGGCTTACCATGATGATGTCTTACTTCCGGATGCTCGTATATTACGTCGAATATTTTGGACCTTTGGTCCCTGCATCAGAGCGTTTAGACATTGCAAACCGGTAGTGCAGATTGATGGGACACATTTGTATGGTAAATACAAAGGAGCTCTATTGGTTGCAGTTGCACAGGATGGCAATCAAAATATATTGCCAATTGGTTTTGCTATTGTTGAGGGTGAGACTGCAGATGGATGGCATTTTTTTCTGGACAATTTACGCAGATATGTCGTGACCCAGGATGGAGTTGGTATTATTTCTGACCGGCATGAGTCAATTAATGCAGCAATAAGGAGAAGTAATGGTCAGTGGGAACCGCCAAAGGCATTTCACATGTATTGCATTAGACATATTGCTGCTAATTTCTTGCGAAGATTCAAGGCACCTTACTTGCACAAACTTGTTGTGAGCATGGGTAATTTATTTCTTTATTTAATTTTTATATTTGTGAATGCAATTTTCTAAAAATAATATGTAAACCATATCCTATCTGTTGGTGGTATTCCGTGAATCGAGCGTGAATTTAATTGCCATTATGAGCGAATGCGTGAACGTGGCCAAGTATATACAGATTGGCTTGATGAAATCCCACGAGAAAAGTGGGTTCAAGCATTCGACGGTGGGCATCGGTGGGGTCACATGACCACAAACCTAGTTGAGTGCGTAAATTCTGTGTTAAAGGGGGCTCGTAATCTTCCCATCACGGCACTAGTTAGGACGACTTACTTTCGTTTAGGTGAGTTGTTCGCTCGGAAAGGTAGGGAGGCACATGCGCAAAAAAATGCAGGATACCCTTTCTCAGAGGGTCAGGTGTGGCGACACGACTTCGAGCAAACGAGCAAGCATCTGGAAATGTGCGTGTCAGTCAATTTGATCGACGAAATGAGGCTTTCCATGTTCAAGAACTATCCAGTAGGGCTGAATATAGAGTTGATCTAAAGCAGAGATATTGTGATTGTGGCGATTTTCAGACAGATCGATATCCATGTCGTCACGTGATTGCTTGTTGCTCGTAATGTTGACTGTAGTCGTGGAGGATGTCTATAGGATTGATGAAGTCTGCAAAGTATACAAGAAGGAGTTTGGAGTCGTCGGAAATGAGAGTACATGGCGCCAGTATATAGGTCCAAAGCTTTATCCGCACTCTCGCTTTGAAGCGCATAAAGGTGAAAGGTCGGCCTAAATCAACTCGTTTTCTAAACGAAATGGATATGCGTGAGATGCGGGGATCACGACGCTGTGGCATTTGTCGAGGCGAGGGACATAGTCGCAGCCGATGTCCAAACTTTCCTGGGTCAAGTTCGTAGTATTTGTAATAGTTAATTATCTTTCCTTCGTGCTATTTTTATTGTGAATTGTCTAATTGTGTTATAGTAATTAATGAGTTTAATTTTAATTTTGCGTCATAGTCTAGTTCGAACAACTTTACCATGGGTTTGTTCTTCTTGTTTCATTCAATTTATTATTATCTTCGTTTTTTGCTATTGATCTTCTATTTCTATTATTTAATTTAACAAGCATAAGTGTCATACTAATTATTATGGATTTCTTGATAAGTTGTTGTAAAGCAAATAATTGTGATATTTAAAAATTATTGGACATTAACATATTAAAGCTATTTGCACTAAATTGATTTTTTTTTAGAAGATACTTTAAAGTTTTAAAAATGCAAATTAAATACATTATACTTTTGTTTTTCTTTGAAAATTATATAGTTTGTGATTATTATATCTTATGAGTTTAGTAAAGAATTAGGTATATTTTTTATATGAATGTCACAAAGAGTGTAGATTTATTTTATTATTTAATTAATTGTACTTTAATTGTAGAACAACTTAAAATAGAATTCATAAAAAATAAAAGGCATTACGAAGAATTAAGATTAAAAGATTTGCTGTAAACTATGGTTATAGTAAAGAATTCAAATCCATAGAATAAATAATGAAATAAATAAATAAATAATATTATAAAGCACAATTCTTATTTTTAGATTAAGGTAAATACAACCAGGACTCTAACAAAGCTTGAATCTTTAAAAAAAAAAAAACTCCAGCGATATTTTAAATGAAAATAAATGAAATTAAGAAACAATACATATAATATTTGCATAAAAGTCAAAAAAGATTAAAATATCTAGCAACACGTTGCCTAAGTCTTACTCTTCTGCCAACCCTACCCATTGTACCCTGATCTCCGGCACCCTGATCGTGATCCCTTGCACCCTCATCTCAGAATACGATCTCCAACACCTGATTTCCTCGTCTTCCGGGACTTGGCTAGATGCAGGTGCATCTTCTGTCATCGCCCATTGCAGTAGGGATGCTGTCCATTGATCACTTGGGGAGAATACTGGCTGAGACATATTTAGAATGTCTGGTGTCATCATCTCCGGTCGGTACTCTGGCATCACCATTTGTGGTCGGTACACGTCGTCTGATCCAGAAGTGACAAAGACAAGTCCAAATCTCGTCTTTGGGAAGATTCAACAACATCTCGATCGCAGATCGCCAAATGCAACTCCAAAGTTTCCCCAAACTCCACTTTGTATCTGGATGCCACTACTACTATCAACAGACCTTCTACCTCGACTCAGACTACTCCTTCGACTAGGATGAATGTCCCTTACATCTAAGGACATTCGCGGTGGATCCACACGATTTGGATGCTGCAGTTGTGGGGGTTGCTGTGTTTGTGGATCCCAATACATTTGATGTTGGGGGAGCTGCTCTTGGGTAGGTCGCTGAGTCCAACAAAATTGCTGCTCCTGTGGATCCCAATAGAAATCCTCATTTGCCTGTGGTGAGGGAGGTGGCAACGACATAGAAACCTGGACTTGGGGGGCTGGTTCGTCTACGGGGAACTCTTGCTGCTGGGGGGGTGGTTGCTCCATATGAGCGGCCAACTGTAAAGGAGCGGCATGATGTAAATACCACGACCAATACTCATTAGAAGGTTGGTAGTCTGCAACTGGTTGTCCTTGTAGGACGCGCTCATGTCGGTGATCCCACATTGTTATCCAATCGACATGTATCAATCTCGGTCGGCCATCCCTTGTCCTCGTAAGTCTATATTATGCGAACCTTTTAGTGCACGAGGCTCGACAGGAACATGCTGAAAAAATCCAAATTGACGCATTACGCGGTCAGCTGGATGCCACTCAATCACTTCGAAGCAAATCAATGGTGCTACTGTCGACCACATCGCCCTTACTCTAATATTGTCCGGAATAAGGCCATCAATTGCAGGCTCACCATACGGTTGCCATACAAACTGTATCAATAACAATATAAAAGTATTATAATACAAACAGTATTATAATACATTTGTTATATTAGAATTATAATAATAACAATTTATATATTTTAATAATTACCTCATTATGGCCCATCCGATCTATAAGTCCCCTTAGGTTGGTAAGATTTCTCAGGTTAGCCTGCCGCAGATACCTTGCATGACTCCATCTGTGAGATATTATATGAATTAGACACAATTTTCATTATAACAAATGTCCAATTTATTATGAAAACAAGTTTTACCTAGAAGCAATGGGAAAAGTAAAATGTTGGGTCGGCACGGGTGCCAAAAAAGGGAGTCTAAGGTATGCCCATGCTTGTAGAAGCACCAAGCTGCCACATATATTTTGTGTTCTTGCACGCGAAGCACGATCTAATGCCCGATAAAGCAGTGAAGGCATGCTTAACCCCACTTGACTATAACCCAAACTGGTCCATATGCTCAAGCAACTGCAAATATTTTCCATGGACCTCTGAATCGCTCTTGTCCGGCACTATAACGTAGCCCAACAAGGATAGTATATAAGCACGAGCCATTCGTTGTACAATGATGTCACCGTTGCCACGAAGCAATCTATAGTATTGGGTCAACCACTGTAACTTGAGAAAACTTCCTTCAAAATTGCCCTCTCCTGGCTGAGTGCCAAGCAAATACTCACATTGTTGCAAGAGTACTACAGTACTTGGAGTAGTAATTCCAATGACAGCTATACCATTCACATGGAGATAGAAATTTGAATGGCGACATCTTCTAATGTCACCGCATTCTCCACAAGGAAAATGAAACGTGTGGTCAGTTACGGTCCACCAGTTCACAGGCACTTATCAAATGGTTATTTATATTCATGTGGCTAATCTGGGCAATGTGATATAAACCAGCCTGCTGCAAGATCCCGTGAATCTCGAACCTCGGTCGATCTAGATTCAAATGACGAACCCGCAATATTCTTGTCTCCTATTACAAATAAAACCGTCGGTTAATTTTAAAATAAATAAATATTCTTAACTAAATTAATAGTAATTAGTGTATAGTTTATGAACTAATATGGAAAGACTAACCATAATTAACCAATTTAGTTGATATTTTAAATTTAAAAACTAAATGTAGCTATAGCTGGTACATTGTTTTTCGCAAAATAATTACCATATATTTTCAACTTATTTTTCTATTATAACAAAATTATTTTTATAAAAGCCAATAACATAAGTCCAGTTATAATTTTTTTTTTCTAACTATTATCCACTAGTTGTAGTAAACTATTTTACAAATTTAATAGTTTATGAACTAATATGCAAACACTATAAATATAATTAATCAATTTGGTAGATATTTTAAATTTAACAACTAATATTGCTAGGAAATTTTGCTGTCTTACAAAACTATTACTATATATTTTCAAAATATTTTTTCAATTATATCAAAATTATTTTTAAAAAATTCAACCATGATTAGACCAAAAAACAACAAAAAAAAGTAGTCCAAATTCCAAATTATCATATTTAATTTTCACGCTCGCATTAGAAACAAAAACATCAACTATTTTAGGTATTCATCCATCTTCCCACATCTAATTATATGTATACTGTCAACAATTTATTTACTTTTTTTTAATCCATAAATTACCCCTAATTCATCAACAAAAGAAAAGTACAAAACTAAACAAATGCAAACATCCTTTCTTTCATATAGCAAAATGAGTTGTAATTTTAAATTTAATTATCATTTTATTATTTAATAATAGCAAACTAATTAAGAAATATATTACACAAAAAAAAAAGTCATATCCATCCAAACACCGCCAATAACAAACTATTGTACATAACATTAGTAAACTTTTGAAAAAAAATATAACACATAATAAAAAATTTAATTTCTAAAAAAAAACTTACATTATGCTCGAGAATTTGCTCAGAAATATGTTGCCGTGGATCTATTGTTGTATCCTGAACCATTTTTATAAATAATTTAATCTATTTCCTAAATAAATTAATATTTTTTTATGCAACTATCATAATATAACACACTCTTTCTCTTCTTCCAAAAACCAGACATAGCACTTCTCACACAAAACACAACACCTTTCTGGGCAATCCTCCCTATTTATACTCACGCACCCCTCCCTTTGTTTATATTCATACAGAACGCATTATTGATATAACCCTTTTCAACCAATGCATGTGAACATTGGTGCAGAGATTCGCACGGAGCATTGTCAATCAATTTGAAATTTTTGAATTTTGAATGCAGGGAATCTCATGCGACTATCCTATGGCTAATCATCATGCAGATAGATGGTCATTGCAGTCAAAGAAACACTCATTTTTTTTCCTTAATCCCAATAAGAAAAAAAAAATTATTTCTCTCTCTGTGCGTGTTCCCCTCTCTTCTACTTCATAGTTATTAGATTGAAATCAAAATAAAAAAAGAATAATTCAAAAAAGAACAAAAGTTAGACAAGTTGTGATGCTATTATATATTATTGTACTCCTTCAGGTATGGTTACGTTCATAGGTGTAAGCACACTTTCAACAAAGTGCCAGACACTAAAATGGCGTGGCAACTCCCTGGGAAAGTCGGAATTTCCGACTTCAGTTCGTGCACTATTCCCGTCACATGTGCAACAGCAATGGCAGGTGACGTGGCGACATGGTGACTGCAGGTGGCAACAGCAAAAGTCGGAATTTCCGACTGCAGGTGTCCTGCCTGCACTGTTCCTCTAACATACAAATCGGAATTTCCGATTTTTCTTGCTTTGTCCATCACCTGCAAACGGTTAAAATCAAATGGTAAATATAGTTAACAAACTAAAAACATAATTTCCGATTTAATGAAACACCATATTATGGTAAATACCGCCCAAATGCCATATTATTGCACATATTACTCTACAATACCATATTAAAATTAATAAACCTATTTTTATATCAAAAGTATATCAAAATTAAATTTATTATTCTAACAAACAAAGAAATTGTGAAGCCGCGCAATGGGAATTCGATAAAAAATTAAAAAGATTTACGGAAGACGAAAATCTTCTAGAGAGGACCGGTGTCCCCGTCGTCAGCCGACAACTTCAAAGAGTTGCAGCGTCAAAAAATAATTTTTTAAAGTGAGTATTTATTATCTATTAATTCCTCGCCCCATAAATAATAATATAGAAAAAAAAAAAAGATATTGGTTTTCCGACCATACCGTCCACCACGACAAGAGGACAGGCCAAAAAATAGGTTCGAGGAAGAGGAACTGTGAGCGTTACGCAGGTAACAGTTGGGTGACGCCAGAGAAACCAAAGGCATAAAAGTCCAAAACGCGAAAGGCGTGAGCGTCCGGAACATCAGGTTCGGTCGTTTTACTGTGGCCGTTCATAGATTACAACGGACACGTGGGCTTCCACCATTCGAATCTGCTTTAGATATTATGAGCCGCCGGGCCCACATGCCTTTGTTGCTCGCTTTCCTTCCCTAGTTAATTTTCCCATCTTGTTTGCTTTGGTCGCAATTTTCATTTCAATTTGGGTTTCATACTTTCATTTGTGATTTCATAGAGATATAGAATATGTTTGGATGATAATTTTTTCAAAAAGAGAAATAATATTCAAAATTGATTTTATCAGTAGTAGAAACTATTTTGTACTATACTAATTACATAAATAATTTTTATCTTTTAACTGGATGTTTCTTTTTCTTTTTTTCCATTGTATCCTCTAAATAGTAAACAGCAGAAACAATTTTAATCTGCTTTGAGAAAATAAAAAACTAATTATTTTTTAATTATGATTTTTTTAAAGTTCATCTAAACAATTTTCAAAAATGTTAAAGATAATCTTTTAACAAAAAAGTACCTTTATTACAAAATAAGTTCAAAACGAATGCACCATTAATTTAGTCTTCCATTATTACTTTTTCCTTTTTTTCCTTTCCAAAAAAAAAAAAAAAAAATACACATACTTTAAAATTTTAAGAGCTAACTCTTTGAACTTTAATATATATTTGGTTAGACTACTTCTTTCATTTTGTAAGAAAGTGTCTTTATCGACTATTATTACTGTAATAGTGCTTAAAAATTTAAATGTCATCAAAATAATATTTTAGTGGACAAAATTGCTGATATTAATTGTTATTAACATTTGTTTGTCAGGGTAGCTATCACATTAGAGAAGATGAAGAGAAAATGATATGTTATTAATTGCTATTAATTGCTGATATTAATTGTTATTAACATTTGTTTGTTAAGGTATTTGTTTGGATAAAATGAAAATAAAAAAAAAGAAAATAAAAATTATATTAAAATAAAACATATATCTTTATTGTAGTAAAGAATTATTATATTATATTATATTATATTAATTTTTAAATGTTTTTATAAATTAAATGAATAAATTATTTTATAATATTTTTTATAAAAATTTAATTAATAAAATTTGAATTATAGAATTTATTTTAAAAATTTCCGTTCAAATAACAAACTGTACTATAAATTATTATATTTTATCATCCTCTATCAATTTCTAAAAGTATAAAATTAAGACAAGACTTGTATCAAATTTATTATATTTATTTTAATTAATTTTTAAATAAAATAATAATATATGGATATTTTTTTTTAAATAAATAATTTAAAAATTAAAAGTATATATTTTTATCAAAAAATATATATTTACTATTGTTTAATTTAAAAATTAAATAGAATAAATATAACAAACTTGATTTAAATTATTTTCATAAAAATAATTGATAGACTTTTCGCTGGTCCCTTCACATTTTCTGCATTGCTGGGAGGAGAAAAGTTTTAAACTGGGCCCCAGCCACTTTTTCCATTTTTTCTTTATTTTTCATTGTTAACCAAACACAACAAAACTCAATTCTCTTCTCCTTTTCTCTTTTTTAATTTTCTCTTCCCTTCTTTTCTCCTAAAACAAATAGGAGATTTTTTTTTGGTTAAATTTGTTTTTTTATGAATATTAGAAGAAAAATAATTCACATTTTTTAAAAATTACATAAGTTAAATTATCAAACTTAGAAACTGGTTGGTTATATATAAGGTAATCCAAAAAATAATTTTAATTTTAATAAATTATTAATATAAATTTTTTATACTATCATTTAATTATATATTAATAAATTATAAAATTATTTTGTATAAAGTCCAACTCTTGAAATTATGTGTTCATACATATTACATAATTTTATAATAAGCTAAAAAATTTTATATCAATTGTGCATCAAATTTAAACTCTGATTTTGTGAATTGTGATGTCTGCTTTTTTTGTGATAAAAAAAAGATTAGAATAAATGGAATTGGTATGGAGGTGGAGCTGGTGACTGGTGAGGCAGCTAGGTGGGTTCCACTTTTTGACCAAAGCCATAAAGAGATAACATAAGTGAAGAAGAAAAGTCTTCCCTTCTCTCTTAAAAGCTCTGCAAGTTTTCTAGTTTAAAAGCATAGATAAAGGCCGGAGCATAGGTTGCCTAACCAGCTTTAGGTGGTGCTTCTTTGCTTGTTAAGGTATGCTTTCTTTTGTTCATCTTTCTTGTTCTGTCTTCTTTCTGTTCATGATGGGGGTCTTTGAATTTGAGTTGAAAAAATGGACACTTTATTATTATTCTTTTAAGGCTATGATTTTGTTTCTTTTCCTTGGTTGCTAAGAAAATTTTAGGAGATGATGGGTATTGGCCTGAAGAGTATTCATTGATGTAGGAAAATCAATTGAACCATGTTAATAAAATACGCCTTTTTTTGTTTTGTTTTGTGTGTGTGTGTGTGTGTGTGTGTGTGTGTGTTGATTCCTTTCACCTTGATAACAACTTAGGACAGGTTGGTTTTGCTATTTTTGTTTCGGTTTATAGCGATTTCTTGTTTTCTTTTATCTTACTTGGATTCACGCTAATTTTCATAATTATTGGTACATAGCTATAAATAACTGAAAGAGTGAACATTATCATTTAAACGAATGCTTGTTACGAATTCCTTGGTGATTCATGCTTCTATAACTTTCCAAATCGTTAGTTTGCTCAACACTCATCACCGTTCAGAAAATAGGGGAGCATCTGCCCCCTTAATTTTCCTTTATCTGTTTTCTATTTTGTTATATTAAACTGAGTTTTCTGTGCTTTAAATTTGAAGTAGTATCATGTCTGGTGCAATAGCATCTTGAACCTGTTCTCTTCTGTGATTTTTCAGATTCTGCTGAGTCCTAAAGGGAAGACGTCTCCATGTGCAGCGGTTCCAAAAGGAAACCTTCTGAAACTGGTTTGGTTATGGAGGATGAGTATGGAAAACAAGAAGGGCTGCATCATAAAATTTCTGCTTTGCTTGAATTTTCAGCTGCAGATGATCTAGTTGGTTTCAAAGATGCGGTTGAGAAAGAGGGTCGTGACGTTGATGAGGCGGGTTTGTGGTACGGAAGGAGGGTTGGCTCAAAGAAAGTGGGTTATGAGGAGAGGACCCCTCTTATGGTTGCTGCTATGTTTGGAAGCCTGAAAGTATCAACTTATATTCTCGGAAGAGGCTGTGTTGATGTTAACCGGGCTAGTGGCTCAGATGGGGCTACTGCCCTCCATTGTGCTGTTGCTGGTGGTTCTGCTGCTTCGCTTGAGGTTGTCAAGCTTTTGCTTGATGCATCAGCGGATGTTAGTGCTGTTGATGCAAACGGTAACCGACCCCGTGATTTGATTTTCTCTGGGGCTACTTCTATCACCAATTCAAGGAAGAGGATGCTACAAGCCTTACTTGAAGGTACAGTTGGTACTGACCAGGCATCTCTTACATTTGAGGAAGTACTTGGCCAAATTGAGGAACAGCAAAAGCAAGATGTGAACACACCTCGTGTTTTGAAAGATGGAGCTGAGAAGAAGGATTATCCTGTTGATCACTCCCTTCCTGACATAAAGAATGGGATATATGGTACCGATGAGTTTAGGATGTATACGTTCAAAGTGAAGCCTTGTTCAAGGGCTTATTCTCATGATTGGACCGAGTGCCCCTTTGTTCATCCAGGGGAAAATGCTAGGCGACGTGATCCAAGGAAATATCATTATAGCTGTGTCCCTTGCCCTGAATTCCGGAAGGGATCATGCAGCAAGGGAGATGCATGTGAGTACGCACATGGTATTTTTGAGTGCTGGCTTCACCCTGCCCAGTATCGGACCCGGCTTTGCAAGGATGAGGGTGCATGCACGAGAAGAGTTTGCTTCTTTGCCCACAAGCTTGAGGAACTTCGCCCCCTCTATGCTTCTACCGGTTCTGCTATGCCGTCTCCCAGATCATATTCAGCTAGTTCTTCTGCATTGGAGATGGGTTCAGTTAGCCCAATCACACTTGGTTCTCCATCTGTTATGATACCATCTGTGTCAACACCGCCACTGACACCGTCTGGATCATCGTCTCCTCTGGCTGGAGCCATGTGGCAGACTCAATCTAGTGTCCCAACCCTGCAGCTGCCCAAAAGCAGATTGAAAACTGCATTAACTGCTAGAGATATTGATTTAGATATGGATCGACTTAGGAAGCAGCTAATGATGGATGAGATAGCTGGTCTTTCCTCCCCTTCTGGCTGGACAAATTCCATGACTAATAGTCCATCTTTTCCTGTTTCTTTGGGTGATCACGCTGGGGACTTAAATAGGCTTTCAGGAGTGAAGCCTACTAACCTCGATGACATTTATGGGTCTCTCGACCCATCAATTTTGTCTAAATTCCATGGAATCTCACTTGATGCTACAGGACCTCAGTTACAATCTCCAACTGGAATCCAGATGCGTCAGAACATGAACCGGCAGCTGCGAAGCTATTCTTCTGGCCTTTCCTCGCCAAATGTGATTGGATCACCCTCTTCTAGAGTCGATCTGTCTGGGGAAGGAGCCACAATGGCTTTGAATCCAAGAATTGCTGCCTTTTCGAAGCGGAGCCAGAGCTTCATTGAGCGCAGCATGGTGAACCATCATTCTGATCTTCCTTTGCCTGCTACCTCTGTGGCAGCCAAGCCTTCTGCCTTTTCTGATTGGGGCTCCCCGGATGGAAAACTAGATTGGGCCATACATGGAGAGGAGCTGAATAAGCTGAGGAAATCTGCTTCTTTTGCATTCCGAAGCAGCAACAGTCCTTCACTGACGGCTACGACCAGAATGCCTGCAAATGTTGATGAACCAGACGTGTCTTGGGTTCATTCGCTTGTGAGGGATGCTCCGCAGCTGGAATCTGGTCAGTTTAGTGTTGAAGATCAGCAACAACAGCTGCAATGCCATGTCACCAATGGAACAGATGTGGTACCAGCTTGGTTGGAGCAATTGTACATGGAGCAGGAGCAAATGGTGGCATGAACTCGGTGCTAGCTCTTGCATTGGCTTCTTCTTGCAGCTCTCAACAGTATTTATTTGCTAATTTTTTTGAATTCTATACAACTTAATTAGATGAAAATTTGTACAACAAAGGTAAACTAGACTCCCAGTGCAAGAATATAGAAGTTGAACTGGATGCAAGTTTTCTGCTCCAGCAACTACCCTTTAATGGGGTAATTGATTTGATTTTTTTTTTCCCAATCCTTTTTGTTGTTAGTTATGATCTATTGAGTTGAAGTTATAACTTTCCATTGGCCGAAAGTACAATAATGTAGTGAGGCTAGTGGTCAATAGAATGACACTGGGGATGTAATATTTTATAAATGCCAATTCCCGAAGTCCATCTTACTCATTCATGGCGTATTATTTATTCTTAGTATTATTTTTGGTATGATGTTTTGCTGCATGCTCTGTAGGCTCTCATTCTTATTATTGCAGCAGCAGAATAGGCTCTTAATTCAACTTTGGCGAATTTAATTCTTCCCGTTTTACTTTGGGGAGTTGATTTTGTTGTTAAAAATGGTACTTATCTCTAACACAACTCTTCATGTGTCAATTATTGATTTAAGTACTAATGATGGCATAAGAATTTCTCTCATTTGTGAAAAAATCTGAGCCACACGACTTTTTAATTCGGTCCAATCCAGTTAAAGCTTAGGTAAGCTAACGTGGTTCTATTTAGACATTGCTGTGCTATGTATGCGAATGCCACTTGTAGTGTGTAAATAACCCTACTTTTTTGTACCACAAAATGAAAAAACATAGAACTACTTTTTAGTTTTTACTTTTAGTTTGATGCCTTTCGGATTCTTGCAGAATCGCGAACAAGCATATTTGTGATCCATGTTTAATCTTGCTCCGTGTATAACCACAAACTGACTTGCTGCTAGTGCGGTTTCCACAATTCCATATAGAGTGTAGAATTTTATTTTGCATTTGGTAGTGAAACATATGCTTTTAAAAAACCACCTTTATTCTGGAATCTTTTTATATTGAGAATCAGGATAGTTTCTGTTTCTGTTCACCAGCAACTTCTTGCGTTTTTTCTAAAATCTTTTTCCATATTCTCCACGCATTCCTTTGCAGACTCTGCATAATACTTTTTGGCAACCAAAGTTTACATTCATTGGTTCTGTGGTTCTTAATGGGGTAAGATTATGGAGCACTAAGAAAAAGCATTCTCAAAAGCTTAACTAATTGTCACTTGGCTTTTATCCTTCTTTTCCCCTTGGGACATTGAACAACTTCACTTATTTAGACTTCTGAAATGACGTTGGTCCATAATAGCCAGCTCTACGGACATTTCCTTGATTGGTTGCCAATCCCAATCTATATTTCTTTCCGAATGTAGAATTGCTTGATTGTATAGTCTTGCTCTACTGTCTACATCAGCTGTAGGGAGGCTAGTAGATTCATATTAAAACTTGATTTTTTTTCCTCAATCAATAAAAGTTTAGATTGAGAAATGACTTACTCCCCAGTTCAGGGTTGAGTATTTATAGAAGTACTTACAAATCACCTCAATAAGAGAATATAGGAATCAAATTCAAATCATGATAATACATAAATAAAAGACTGACCAGGGGAGTCTATCCCGTTGGCTTAGTAGGACTTGATTTTAGGTAATTCATTTTCATACATTGATTGTACATTGTCATTAGTGAAATATGAAAAGGGGGAAATTTCTTAATATCTTAGGGAACAATAAGGTGAAGAGTAAAAATGAGTTATGCTGCTTCTAAGCTGCTTTGGTTTGACTCCATCTATACTTGAAGAACTTCATCTATTGGATTGCAACCTAAGGCAGTAAGTTACTTCACAAGCTAAATTTAAGCTAGGATTATATGTGTGTGTATTGAAGTAGTAATCTTTTGAGTCAATTCAATTAATTTTTTAGAATAGGTACAAAGAATTTTAAGAAATTAAACTCAAGACTATCAAACAATAGGATTAGCAACTCATCTAATTGGCTTTCGATTTATGTATCGTCATGACTTTTTTTTGATTCCTAAGTTTTCTGTTAGTAAGTAATTCATAAATATTTCTATAAATGATTGATAAATCCAAAGACTTAATCTGACTCTGAATTGAGACGAACCTTCCCCTTAATCTAAACTTTTTGCTTACTAAAAAAAAAAAAAAGACATCATAGGTACGTCTTGGGAGCAAATTCTTTTACTATTTAAGCCAACATGCATGGTGGGGCTAATACTTGATTCTATATTTTAGCACCACTGAAGTTTGGGCAGCTAAACTCTTCGCGGTGAAAGCATTGGCTGTCATTGCCGGCGTTTGTTCTCAAAGGTGGCTTCAATATTTTAGTGGATAACATCTCAAAAAGAGTATTTTGGTGGACACAGTAATTGCCCCTTCTGTAGAAAAGCCAAAACCATTTGCGCTATACTTTGTGGCTGTTGCCTCATGAACTTGACGTTGCGCTATGTGAGTGAGTATATTGCATCATGTGAAAATCCCGAGCTAATGACTTGTCACAATGTAGGACAAAAGCCAAAGATAGCCCACAACCCACAGGTAAGAAGTGCTTTCAGTGGGGAATGCATACTGGGTAAAGTGATGCGATTTTCAACATTCTTTGTTCTATGAATTACCTTTGAATCATGACTTTGAAATAAGGTTAAGGCTTTGTGTCATGTGCCATTTATTTATATAAAGCCTGATCAAAACACTACATAATGAGTGTCGGGTCCAAAAGTACCCCTCTACCTTGTCTCTATTGACCTTTTTTTTCCCCTTTAATTTTTTTCAACCTTTGAATTAAGACTTTGTAATAAGGCTAAGGCTTTGTGCCATGTGTCTTTTTTTTTTTAATTTAGAGAAAGCATGGTCAAAACACATACAAGTGTCTGGTCCAAACGTACCTCTCTAACTTGTCCCAATTGACCCTTTTTTCTTCCCCTTTAATTTTTTTTTAACCTTTGAATTAAGACTTTGTAATAAGGCTAAGGCTTTGTGCCACGTGTCTATTTTTTTTTTTTTAAAGAGAAAGCATGGTCAAAACACATACAAGATGAGTGTCTGGTCCAAAAGTACCTCTGTACCTTGTCTCTATCGATCTTCTTTTTATTTTTTTTGACACCCTTTAATTTGTTAAGTTTCAGTGCATTGAAACTTGCAAAAGCTAAAATGAAGAATCTTCCTTGATGCACCATGTGATTGGACCTAATAACAACTGAAAAATAATAATAATAAGACTAGGAATTAAAATCTTTTTATACTTCATTAATTGACTCAATTTACAAATTCTGAAGTTGCAATGTTTCCAAGGGATTACTAACAAGCTGATCTATCAGCTCATCTAACAATTTATCAAAAATTTCTGACTCAAAATCTGCACCTATGCGGTCAAGGTCACCTTGTTTCTTCATTCCTGCTACCTCCATATGATTTAATCCTAACAAATCATCTTCAACTAGCCTGCAAATTTCACCCCAAATATCTACATACTCCTGGCTTTGCTTCTCTTTCTTCTTTGACCTTTCATGTTTGTTGTTCTCAGTTGTCTTAACCTTCCCCTCTCCAACCAACAACTTACTATCAGAATGCAGAACATGCTGCTCATGTTCAAGCTCTGGTGACAATTTCCTTCTCCAACTCAAACCAACTCCAAAAGAATCTACTTCTGCATCCAGTTTGTGTGTAACAAAATTAGCAAAATGACAACTTCTTGAGCTGACATGATGAATCTAGAGATAAATAAAACTTCTGTAGTAGCCAGAAAAGGCAAAGTTGAACTGAAATTAAAGAAACAAACCTGTTTCAAGAACTTCGCGCTCAAAATCAAAGACAGAAACTGGGCTTGAATCTTCTGAACTGCATTCAGTTTCAACCTTCTTTTCTGTGTAACATGTTGTTCTCTTCTTCCCTCTCTTCAACTTCTTACCATTGGTAACTTCCTTAGGCATCATGGGCAGTGAGAATTTCACCGCCTCTGAATCAATGTACTCCTTTACAGAAGAAAACATGCTCAACGGCAAAGTGTTGGTAATGACTTGAAGTTCACCATCTTTTCCAACATTGGTAGAAGACATATCACACACCCTTTTTCTCAAGTTCCCCTTCTCTTCATGCACCTTTTCTCGCTTGTTTTTCTTCAAATCTGAAGAACCAGATTCTTTTTTCTTCCCTTTGGACTTGAGTCCTTTACTCTCACATCCGCTTTCGAAGCTGAGCACCAAGAAGTTCTCATTCTCATGCAAATGGAAAGTTGGCACCCCATGAAACGAAGATGATGACTCAACACGCCTATGCAAACCCTGCATTGGTTTGCACTCTTCCCGGTAGTCCACTGAGTTCATGGATTGGCTACGTGAAAGTGAAGAACTTAGTGTTGCTTCAAAGGGTATCTCTACATTTGACTCCAAACCCATTAACTTTGCCACTACCCCAGGCGTAGAAAAAGTAGTAGCACTAGCACTAGCACTAGTAGTAGCTTCAGTCTTCTTGTGCTTAGAGTTCAATTCTTGATCTTTGCCACTCAGCATTGAATCAAGTTCTCTAATTTGGTCTGAAGGGTGTGTTGGTAGGCCAGCAGAGCAGAGAATCCTGCGCAAGATGGCAGTGAGGCACCCTGCAGTGGTAGCACTCTTGGAGTTGCACAAAATTGGGTCAAGACTGAGGGTGGATGAAGATGATGGGGATGATGAATGAGGTGATGTCAAGAGCTTCATGATGAGTGATTTAGTAGTAAACAAAGAAAAACAGCCCAAGAGATGAGAAAGAAGAAAAAGAAAAAAGGTTGAGCTGGGTTATTTGTTTTTGGATTCTCAAACTTTCCAAAGAGAAAAAGCAATGGGAGGAATCTTAAGTAGGATTTCAAATTTTTTGCTTTATCAGAGATAAGGGTGGCGGGTTTTCTATTTGAATGTGTGTGAGAAGGAGTTAAGGTTAGAATGGGGTACCATGCTTTTGGTCATTGACAAGTCAAGTTTTTTGGCTTAAATTTGTCCTTTATTTCCTGCCTTGTAGCAAACAAAAGCACTCTTCTTTAAAGTTCAAATACTAGAAATGGAAAAGAGTTACTGAATGAGCAATTACTGTTCTCTTTTTAAATGGTTTTAAGGCCTTCTTGGTTTTGATGATGGAAGCCAATGAGGTTTTATGATGGTCGAAAGTGGAAACTGGGAGGTGCTTGGAAGAGGAAGATTGGATTGAATGGTCTAACCCAGGCAGTGAATGTGTAATTTTGTTGTTTTGTGTGGAGGGAGAGACATTGACAGAATGTGGTTGTTTTTTTCAGGTCAAAGTAAGTGGTGATGTCAGTAACCTGACGAAATTCTTTTGGGTTCTGCAGCCGAAGATACTGACTTTTGGTTGTGGTTGTTCCAAGGGTGTCACTACTTTGTCTCCGGGGTGAGGGAAGCATAATAGTTGTTGGAAATTACCAGCTAGTAATGTAGAAAATTCTAGGAGTTTATGATTACCGCAAGGCATTCACGGGTCAATTTGAAAATGCATACATGAATCTATTCATAAATGAATCTTGGCATACATGAACTTAGGGAATCATGAACTTAGTAATTAAATATGTTAGATTAACTTCCCATGCATTGTATCTACAAAACTCTTTAAATAGAGGTAGATATACGAGGCCTTGTATGACCAAGAAATATTAGAGCTTAATAAGATTAGAAATTCTTTAAAGGCCCTTTTGCCCACCGTACTTCCATTATCCAACAATAAGATAGTTGTACAATGCAGCGCCTCACCAATCAACTGAAGTCTGGCAACTCTGTTTGCATCTACTTTGTTTTGTAATTAAAAGAAATGTTTTTTTGAAAAGTTTATTAACAGATTATGAGACTCTTCTAAAGTTTTAAAATTCAAGCCACATCTCAAAAAGAAACTATACCACAACTCAACCTCCAAACTTTTGAAACTTTAGAACTTGAGATGGTTAATTATGATTTTGAGTTTCAAATTAAACTAAAGGAGCTAAGCCACTGGTTGAAGTAGACAACATTCTGAGTGGAGCTTGAGTTGTGAACACCCTTAATCTCATTAACCTAGGTTTATTATTTTCTTTTCAGTGTATTCTATTTAGAGGTTACCATAAAAATGCAGCAAAATAATACAGTTTGGTATATTTCGTTTTCCATGGTCGGTATTATAATTACTACCACTATTATTATCCTCAATTTTTTGTATACTTGAACTCAAATCAAGAAAATAAAGGATCCAATTATTCACTTCATGAGTTATGGGTGTTCTCTTTCTGATGATTTGAGCACACTCACCAGCTAAGCAAATTAAGTACTAATGCAATTGTGCACTCAAACGCAATATAGTTTATTTATAAGTAGCTTTTAACACAAGACCATTTACTACAAGATCTTCCAAGTTTCTCGTATAAATACTTAATTATGTTGTTTATCCAAATTAGGCATGAGTAGATAATAAATTAGTGCTCTTCCTGTCTTGATTCTGAGTTCAAATTATTAGCTTCTTATTACTAAGTGGGTTTAGCACCAAACCCGAAGCAGCCACGATCTATTTTACTAGTATCAGATTACCACTCTCACCGCTAATGTAACTTCTGCTTTCACGATTATTGTCCCAGCCACCACCTATCAAGTCCATTGCTGTTTCACCTACAAGAGATTGTGCATGATTTGTTGTGGAGTTTGGCCTTTGTGACATGGTTGCATTTTGGCTCTTATCACTGCATGAAAACAAATTTCGGTTGAATTGATCGTTTGTAACTAGATTAATAAGTTAGGACTCATAGTGAGGGTGCAGATCTTTCACATTTTTCCTTTTATATTTTTGGTTTTTTCATATGTACTTTTTATTGGAGGCAAAAGGCAATTCTATTTGAATCACGATTGGCACAAAATATGGACAACTCTAAATTGGAATTTGAATTGTGATTCATCATATACGAAGGACTTCACTGAGGCAATACTCCGTGGTGCTTCTATTTTATTCCGTTGCCAAGCACCATGACAGATCTAACTTTGATCTTATTTGGGCTTTACCAAGCCAAGCCCACAACCAACAATTTTTCTTGCTTGAGATCACTTTCGTTTTGGTCAAGTTAATGGCACTGCATTGAAACCAATATCTTTAGGCCTTAGCATGAATTTCATAGTATAGGGCCCAGAAGCCCCAATAAGGAGCCCATAAGGCTCAATGCAGCAATACTTGGCGAGGCATTCTCTTCATTGAGGCTAAATATTAACTAAGGCTCCACAGTATGTTTTCTCACTATGTAAGTATGCTCGTTCTTTTGATTTTGAACATTTATTATTTTTAATACTCTTCTTTACACTAACAATCGTTAAAAAAAATAAAGAAAAAAAGAAAACGTATGCTGAGAATTGTGTTTTTTGTAATGTTATTATCTTAAAAAAGTCTAGAAATTCCTATGACGAGACTGACTGCATAATTTTTATATTTTCGTAATCAAATGATGATCATTTATAACAATTTGAATAAGCTAAACTTATAAAATACATCTTAGTCTTAAAAAGTATATTAGTGTAAGAATAATGAAATAAAAATGCTATGCAAATAGCATTATTATTATTATTTTCCATTCTTTTTTGAGTACTTATTATCTCTATTAACTTATGTATTAGTCTATTAGAGAGGGATCAGAGAATTCCATCTTGCATTCTACTCCTCTTATGTATTGTCTATTAGTCTATTAACTTATGTATTGTCCTTGTGTATTATCCACCCTGGATATGTAATATGTTGAATTTGAAATTTGGACTTAACTTTAATTATATTTGGGAAAATACATGTATCAAATTTTTTGTATCAATTTCATATAATTTTTAAATCAAATAAAGATATATAGACATTTTTTTTTCTTAAAATGAGTAATTTAAAAGTTAAATTATCTCAAGGAAAATATCTACATTATATTATTTGATTTAAAAATTAAATAAAATAAATATAAGAAACTTGATCTAAGTATTTTTCCTTATATTTTGGGGTATAATATTGTTTAGGAATTTTAACTTTAGAAAATTGAAAAAAAAAATAATTAAATAGGTTGGTCCATTTATGTTGGTGGGCTACCTTAAATAGGTTTTACTGACATAATGTTAGTGCATTAATACTTTTTATTAGGTTGGCCTGGCTTATTTGATATGTAAGTCTAAACGGACCAAACTGATCTATTTAATAGCCTTAATCAATATATAGGGACTTCTATTATTTCACTGGCGATCATGGTTGATGTGATAAGGACTAATAATGAATGCAAAATCATTTTACTAGATTTGCCAATAAAATAACTAAAATCTCTAATTGCAAATACATAGTTCTCTATAAGTAAACTTGTTAGTAATAAAATTAAAATCCCCAATTATATATTAATATATAATTCTCTAAATATCTAAATAATATCTAGAACAAGTGACATATATCACAGTACTTATTTTTAAAATGAGTAAAATTATACTTTACTTCCTGAAAAATTTGTGTTTTAATATTTTAGATCTCAAAAGATCAATTGCATCTATTTAAGTTCCTCAAAAATTTGACATTACAACACTTCAGTCTATCATTATTATTTTCCATTGAACTACAATATTATAATACCAAATAAGGACTCAAGTGTGTGTAATTGATCTTTCGAGAACCAAAGTATTATAACGTCAAATCTTTGAAAAATTCAAGTATATGCAATTAATCTTTTGAGCACTAAGGTGTTAAAATACAAAATTTTCAAGGATCAAATATAGTTTTACTCTTTTAAAAACACTAGTGGTTGTTGTTACTGTTTTTTTTTTCCTCCTTTTTGGTCATGAACACTTGTGGTTGTTGGTTCGGAAGAATATTGCAAAGCTGCAGCAATATATAGCCCTTAATAGTCAAGAAGCCCATTCATGCAACACCCCAGAACGAACAGTGTGGGCCCAAGCCTTCAATGACTATAGACATGGTTGAAATACCATTAATTTTAAGGTTGAACTGAGATGAGCAACATGTCAAGCTTACCTGTACTTTTATGTGTGATGTAAAAATTATTTATATTCTGATATGTTTTTCTTAAAAGTATAATTTTCGTTAATTTCAATTCTAGAGTTAATTTATGATTTATTAAGTTCTATTATACTAATTTTTCTATTGTAAGGAGAGTATTACTTTTACTTATCAATCAATGAAAATTTATTGAAATAAAAATTATCATTAATTAATATAATATTCTTTGTTTGTAACAATAGCATGTTTAGATATATGTTGAGAGGCATTAAAATTGGTTTTGAGAGGTCAAAATTGATTTTGCCCATTTTTGTTAATGTTTGGTTTCTCATATTTAAAATTAATTATTGTCTCAAAATTGATTCTAAATAAAAAATTTTTATTTTTTAATTCTATCAGAATTGATTTTGGACATTTCTTTGTAAATTGTATATTTAAAGGTAATTTTGATCAATATGATCTAAACATAAATTACTTTTTGAATCAAATTATTAAATATAAATCAATTTACTTTAAAATCAATTCTAACTAAATCAATTCTATTTAGAATTAATTCAATAAAACTGCAGCCAAACACGCAAGGTATTTGTCTATATTTTGTTACCACCGCAACCGTCACAAAAGAGGGAAGAGGGATGGCATGTGGTTATTAATAATTGCATCCCTTGGTCATTTTATTTTGAATTACCCATGTGACTGCTGAGCGCAAGTGGCAGAGAACATCGCAAATGAAGCTGACAATTCAATATTTATTACTCTTTTTGATTATTACAAGTACTGTTTCATTGAAGCCAACTATATTCTTGTCTCATTGTAGTAAATGAATTAATCAACTAGTGAGACCCATTTCTCTGAAAACTAGAGGCAAAATCATGTGGCCATCTAGCATGAACCACATTTAACTGCTATAGGTAAACATGAAAAAGTAACTAACCATTATGAGTGGCTAGCATCAAATAGAGCCACCAAAATTTTCACTTAGATTTGATGATAGAATACTTGCGAAGATGAGGATCAGTCTGATAGTATACTATATCTCCAGAGTCACTGACATAGTGATCTTGCCTAATACTTTGTAGCAAGTACTTGATGAGATGAAATGGGAGTGGCCCAGATTTCTCTGGCTCACGGTAGTACTCTCCAAGCACTGGCTTTGCAGCTTGTGTCTGCAAAGAATTATAAAAAAGAGGAACTTTCATTAGAAAAACAAAAAAATAATGTATATGGTACCAAAAAGAATTAATAATAATAAAGTATGGAGCATCTTTTTTTTTATTTTTTTTTTATTTTTAATACTGGGGAGCAAAATAGAAAGTACCGCTTCAACTAAGTGATAGTGAGGAATTTGAGGGAAAAGATGATGGATAACATGAGTGCCAATGTCATGGTGGATATTATTAACCCAACCATAGTCACGATCCACGGTCGTAAGGCCACCTCTTAGATAACTCCATTCCTGTGAAATTTTATAAGTCAGTAACACATGTTACGAAGCAAGTTGCAACACGTTCTTTTAAGTTTAGAAAAAGTGCAAATTTCCATAAATATGTTACTTTTTGTTATCAAATATCATAACATTAATCTAACTATAAAGCCAATGAATAAAACAGAAAAGCTCAGACTTTGGAGAATAAGGGTCATGAATTTGAGGTTAATAGAATATAAAAAGAATCAAGTAGGAAATTCGAGTGCAAATTAACATCATAGGACAATAAGAAAATTGAAGAGACCGAATAAGCTGATTTGTTACCTTTCCGCGGTACCAAGGTAATTTCTGCTTGTAACCATGGTGATGCAAGTATGTGACGAAATCCAGCCACATGACGAAGATCTACATGTTCAAAGAAGTGAGTGACCACTGAACATGTATAATAAACCAATTCACATATAAAGTGGGGGGCAGAAAAGGAAAGGAGATAAAAGTAACAAAGTAAGAGTGAAATTACCAAGTATGGAATTCCATAGAGCTTGAGAATCAGAAGTGGAGTCATTATGAATGACAGATAGATAAGCAGAGAAAACATGACACCCCAACACAGTGTTGAAATCAACACTTCTTTTCTCTCACTTGGTGAGAACAAGTTGCTGTAGGGATCGAAGTGAGAACCTTCCTTTCCAGGGCTTCTTGTCCACTGAAAGTCAGTTCATATTAGAAAGAAATTTGAGATTCTTGAACAATATTATCACAATAATGTTGTCTCAATCAAAAAGCCACTCACCAGGTAAATAGGATAAGCAAACATGGGAAAAGGCACAGTGAATCTCATAAGTCTAGTCACAACGTCTAGGCTTTTGTATATCTTCTCTGTCAACTGAGATAATGATACAAAAAAAAGACATATAATCATGAAACACATGAAGTTTACATCTATATAATAAAATTAAGAACAAAGATGGAAGCAAACACTTACTGGAACCCATGACTCATCATTCTCAACATGTCCATGGTTTTGGTGGTGGGTTCTATGGCTAATTCTCCTGAAAAATCCATGAGAGTAAAAAACAGTTTTGCTGTCAAATAAGATTAAGGAATTGGTAAAGCAAAGAACTTTAAGGACAAAATGAACAAGGGAAAAAAAAAAAAAGAAAGTAAAAGAAAGAAGAAACGCTGCTAAGAACAAACCATCCATGGTATGGTACAAGAATTGAGGAATGCAAGATGTGGCCCACCAGGCTATTCAGCTTGGAACTATTTGAAAAGCTTCCATGGCCACTGTTCATTGCAGAAAGTTGACATTTAACATTGAGCACAAATATCATAACCAAGTGAGTAGTCTAATAGCATGTTTGGTTTTCCGTTTACACAACTTCAAACCATGGTTTGGACAAAAGCTAATCTCTTGTAGCTTTTGCCTGAACTATGATATAGCAGCTGCAAACAGAAATCCAAATGTATATTTACTGAGCCAATGGGCGAAGCATAACATTAAAACGATTGAGAACACAATTGAGATAAATAACTAGTACCAATCATGTCCAAGAACAAACAGTGCCCAAAACATTGTGCCTTGTGCAGGCCAATAGAGGGGCCAGAAGAACCAGCTATTGAAATGAATTGCTGCAGCTAGCAATGCAGCAACTACTAGCACATCCCTGAGAACATAACTGAGGGATCTCCATGGGTTCTTAACCCAGCAATGCTTTGGAATTGCAGCTCGGATTTCTGCAATCTTAAATGGTGGAGGAGCACTAGGATCAAAGTCATTTTGGTGTCCATTGGCAACATGGGACAAAGGCTTTGCTTCTTTAACTATAACCATTGCTGCTTGGCTTAGTGATTCTGTTTCAGGGTTGTTGGTGCAGAGAGGTTATAGCTATAAGATGTGTGTACAAGGCTAGGAGAAGATGAATTGAAAACTTTTGGCAAGAACACACATCAGGTAAGGTATTTATAACGGCAAAGTGTGACATTAGTAATTAGTAATAACAAATAATAATAATAATAATAATAATAATAATAATAACAGCATAACTTTCCTAGTTTTACGTTTACTGTGCCTTTTCATTTTCCCTTTCTTACGGTAGTTAGCGTACAATAAAATGTGGCAGGTGTAGGACAAATAAACAAGGATACTGTGGGAACTGAAGAAACATGCCAATAACTGTTTAGTTGTGTTGAGATGGTTCAATTTGAATGGAAATCTTAAACTTAGTCAAAGTTGAGATAAACAGAAAGTGAAATTTCTGCAAATTAATCAACGTTGATGTAAATTTAAATTACAAAACAGGGAATGGTTCATTTCTCCTTTTAAATAAATCTCAAGCAACTCAGTTTTAATAAGAACTAAAACTACTCTAAATTTTGGATTATCTTGAACTTTTTTTGGTTAATTTATCCCGTACTTTAATTTAAAATTTCTAATTCAATCTTTTAGATAAAATGCATTCCTAGATTTTTTCCTCCAATATATTAGGAGATACGAAAGTATGTATACGAGCTTTTTTTTTCAGGTAAAATATGCATACTAAGTTGCTAACAAAAGTGCAACAAACAAATATGTATATAAGAAGTTGCTTATAAAATTCCTTGCTTACTTTTTGTTTAATGCATTTAATCATTTTTTTTTTCAAATACCAAAGCCGACCACTGAAATGAGGTTTCAAAAATCTCCACTAGTGAAAAAATGGATGAATGTTTCAGTCGAAGGCGTTGAATCAAGAATTCACAAAATCACAAATAAATGTCCAGTCATATAAGCTGTATTCGAGGGACATATTCATGGTGCAATTGCAATCAAATCTAGAGAATTTGTGCAGTTGCAATCAAAGTTGTTTTTTCGGTGGACGGTTTTTCTTTTTTTGAAATTTGTGCAAAATAAAATTTCACATTATTAGATAAAAGTTACAAGTTTTTAAATTATTATTAGGTTTAATTAATCTGTTAGTTTCATTCAATTTTTAAATAGATCCTTATAATTTAAAAATTTATAATTAAATCTTTAAATTGAATAAAAATTTATAATCAAGTCCTTGGAATTAATTATCGTTACAAGAACGTTTAATTATATAGGGTGCATTTTAGAGTGTATCATCCCAAATAAAGTGCATCACATATTATCTTATGTAACGGTTTAGATTTTGATAGTACACCCATACACATATTATCTGTTATTCACTCTAATATTACTTACTCTTTCTTCTTCTCTCATACCACTCCATCATCGACTCTCCACCCACCATTTTCACCCAAAAATCAATTCCAAACCCAAATCCAAAGTCACACCCCAAAATTGAAATTAATTCCAACCCAAAAAATAAAACATATCCCCAAATCACAAATCAAACTCCAAACAAGCCAATCAAACACCAAATGAAAATAAAAAAAAAAAATCATTATTTTGAGCAAAGCATCTAGAACCACCTCGGCTTGGAGCTATGGATGCCATTGGCTTTGGTGAAAAGTGTGATGTATGGTGGCTCTTTGAGGTAGATGAGAATAGATAAGGATGGGAGGGGGAGAATGGGAAAGCTAAAATGGAAGAGAAGCAAATATGGAGTGGTAGGTGGTGGTTGAGGTGGTGGACAGTGGGTGTTGGAGAAGAGAGGAGGTGAGAATAAAGGAAGTGAAAATGAAGTAAAAGTGTAGCAACAAAAAGGAAAGAAAAAAAGGGAAAAAAAAAGAAAAAAATTTATAAAAAGAATTAATTGAAGTAGTGAAAACTTGATGGTGCCTTGGCAATGGCAAAAGTTGCAAAGAAGAGAGAATATTTTGTAAGAATATTATGTTTAAATTAGCATTTTTGTAATGATAATTATAGAAAGGGACTTGATTGAAATTTTTTTTATAATATAAGAATTTGACTACAAATTTTTAAATTATAGGAACCTATTTGAACATTGAATAAAATTATAGGAATCTGCAGATTAATTAAATTTTATTATTATTATTATTTATAATTTACAATATTTAATTAATTTGACTTAAGTAGAATCAATTTATTATAAAAATAAAACTCTATCAATATAATTTTTTATTCATAAAATTTAAATCTAAAACTATACTTAAAAACAAGGAATATTGAATTATTTAAATTAATTAAACATTATAAAAACATAACCACATTTTTAGATGAATTTAAATAAAAATTCCAAAAGCAGCACAACTTAACGTAAGGTTTTGTAGCATTTTACTGAAACTTCATTGAAATATCACACATCAACAGAGGAAAAATGAAACGAAACATGACTCAGAATGAATCGGTAAATGGATCCGCCGACCATCAGATTAGATAGGTAATTAAACCGGTTTAATCCTTTTGATTGTGCTTGCCTTAAAACAAATTGTGTGATTTGGTCCCATTTTTGGGAATGGTTAGTTATTTCTTAGACGTCTGTTTTGCCCAACCAATTGCTTTCGCTCAAAATTTGGTGAAAATAATTAGAAACGTTTGTTGGACCATTTTTTTTTTTTTGAAAAAAAACTTTTAGAATTAAAATACATGTATACAAAATTTGATATTAGCATCCTCTAAAGTGAAAATGGTTCAATAGTTTTTTTTTCTTTTTTTTAATAAAAAAACCTTTTTTTGGATAAATACATCAAACTCTCAACCCACTCACATGAAGTAGGGAGAAAGAAATCTTATAGAGTTAACCCCTAATTAGATCCCTTGCAATTTTGACAGTTTGGTCTCCAACAAAAATTAATCAGTTTGGTGGTCTCTGACAATGACATTCGTCGAACACACTTTAGTCCTTCACATCAAAACTTATGGACCTAGGGACCAATATATCTAAATTTACAATTATCAGGGACTAATGTAACTAAATTTTATATATAGTATATTAAAATATAAAAAACACCTACATGGAGCACCCTCATAATATTATTCTTCTAAATGGAATTAGTTAAGCTATATATTCTATTTATTATTTATACAAAATGGCCCTAAGTGGCGAGAACTAACTTGCTACTAAAAATACAAGGGAATTTGACTCTGTTATAATCAACCATAAAGTTAATTGGAAGAAAGAAAGGGGGAAAAAAAAGAAGGAAACAAGAAGAAGAAAGAAAGCATTTAAATTATGAAAATCAAGAGTATATTGATGTCCCCTTTTATTAAGGACATATGCACAATCATTTACATATAAAAATATTACAAGGCCACATTTTAATTAATCCCTCAGCAGTCCTTAATTGCATGAACAACACAACAAGCAGATGCCAAGATGACCATAGGAATAATAATATATTTTGTTTATGTAAAAATGACATTAATCTTGATATTAACCCTCTATTAGATGCATGAATTATAAGATATAATCACACAAGTCATCATATCAAGTGCATGAATCGTCACATGCAATGACATCATTCATCCCTAAAAAATTGGCTAATCAAGTTTGTCATAGTAGTGAGTGATGCATTTTGTTGGCCATTGGTCTTACAATAGTGATCTCAATACAACATAAGCTTGATTTGCAGACTACTATATTAGATGTATGAATAATCACTTAAAGACATTTGATTTATTACTTATATTATTGTTATCAATGTTGTCAATTATTGATGCATACATACATATATATATATATATATATATATATATATATATATATATATATATATGTTGCTAGCTTTATATTATTGACATAAAATAATGTCAATTTATTTCAAGTTAAACATATATAATTAAATAAAAATAATATGCCTCAAACATAAGGTTTGACTCAATTAGGAAGAAATTAAAAAAAAAGACCCAACTGCTTTATAAATATAAAATTTAATTTATAAATAAATCATTAATTTATCTTTTAAAGATTATCATGCTATTATCAGAATAGTTTATCAAAACTTTAAAGTAGATATCAAATTTATCCTTTTACTTTATAACTTTAATCATGTATAAAAATAATGTGATGGCATTTTTATATCCTTCAAAGACTTATTTGGTAAAAAGATTCTTTATTAAATAATTAATATTGTAATACTATGATCTTTGAAAGACTAATTTATGGTTTTTTCCTTTTTAATTTATGTTGGTAATGTTGATCACTTATTAATTTATATTAATTTATCAAACATGTTAAATAAGTGTCAAATTATTAGGAAAATTATGTAACATATGTTTTATCTAAATATAACATGTTATTGAGAAAGAAGGAAATTAAAATTTTTTGGAGTTTTATGCAAATAACTGCTTTCTTGTATATATATATATATATATATATATATATATATATATATATATATATATATATAATTTAGTTATATTAATCTCTGATAATTGTCAATTTAGATACATTGATCCCTAAGTCCATTAATTTTGACATCAGGGTGTAATGTGTGTTCGACGGATGTCATTATAAGAGACCAATAGACTTATTTATGTTTGTTGGGGACCAAGTTGTTCGATCTCAAAATTGTCGGGGACTTAATTGAGAGTTTACTCAATCTTATATAAGTCTTAAATTAAATCTTAAATCCTTTAAAAAACTTAAATCTTAAAAAAGTTATTTTAGTATTTTTTGCATAAATTAAAAAAAGTAATTTAAAAAAGGATTTAATTTGTATGCATTATTAGTGTAAAAGAATTTTACACAAATATCTAATCATATATTACCATATCAGTAAGTATTTGATTTATCCACCCACTATATTAAAAGTCTCACAAATATAAGTATTTGATTAAATAACAGTATAAAACTCTTTTATATTGTCAGTGAATAGCAATTAAACTCTTTAAAAAATTATATCACAAAAGTACTTTTTAAGGGGTAATTAGCAAATCACACCCCTTGAGATTTCAAGATTTAGCATTAAACCCCAAACTTATGTAAATATTGCATTTCATCCCAAACTTGTGAAAATATTGCACTTTACCTATGCAGGTGATTTTTAACATGGGGACATAATGTTTGGATCTATGATAGACTCATTCAATATTAACTCTTAGATTTTATTTAAAAATATCAATAGTTGAGATTGCATTTCAAATATTTATATCTTAATTATTTTCATTCTACAATTTCATTATCCTTATTTTTGCATCACCACCAAGGTTCTGAAAATTAGATCGAAATTTGAACATAATTAAAACAATTTTAGAAAGAAAAAAAACACCACATTAGGTCTTTAACATAACTCATACAACATAAAGGACATAAAATTTTTATAGTATTTTATATGGTATATTAGATATAAAATAATTATACCAACATATGGTCGGTTGAAGTGATAGATACTTCTTCCCTTTAATTAGTGATTTTAGGTTCAAGCACTGAGCATAGAATAATTGGTATTGGAAGAGCTGTCGTCCTATAGGATCACAAAAGCTCAAAAGATTATGGTTCTAATGAAAGGATATCTATGGCAAACTCAAAAAAAAAAAAAATTTAAAATGAATATAAACACACCCTTACTTTATTACTAGTTTCTTTCTCATGCCATTTTTTTTTTTCATTTATTGCGGCGAAGACCAGAAATGGCCGCGAAATTTAAGCCAAGAGCCTTTTGTTTTTCTCTACTCGTCGCCGTAAGTTTCAATGAATCACAAAATTAGTATTTTATTGATATTTTTATTCATGCACTTAAATTTATCCAATTTAATTGAGCTCTTTCTCTAATTGATAACATACGTGAGTTTTGTGTCTCTTCTTCATAAGGTTATTTATCGGGTTGGGTCAACTCACGAATCTATTGATTTCAACCTAGCCCAACCCATAAAATATGGGTTAGGTTGGACAGATAGATTAGGTAGATTTGAAAAATTATAATTTATGAGGTATGAATTGAGTTATGAATTTAAAAAGCTTAACCGCACACAATCCAATCTTATCCATCTATATATAATGATAGTGAATATCTAAATACCAAGAGGAAAGTAAATAATTATGTCAACACATGACTTCAACTGACTTGTGTAATTTGTTATATTTTTAGAAGTTATGTATGATTTATTCAAAACTATTATGATTTATATATACTTTCTTGAAAGTTTTTTGACTTATTATTATGCTTTCTTGAAAGCTACAGAAGTGAGAGAAATGAGAATCAATATTGATTAAATTGATAGCAGTGCTGTATACACATGTTAAAGTGACTTGCTCAGCAAGCTAAGAATAGCCAACTAACTAACTACTTGGTTAACAAACCGTAACTGAATACAACTAATTAACTCTATTAACTCATAACTTAAGTCCAATACTCTCCCTTAAGATGGGAGGCACGGATTAATGATGACCATCTTGAAAATAAGATGTTGAAATTGAGGTCGAGCGAGAGTTTTAGTCATAATATCCGCAATTTGATGAAGGGTGCGAATGTGAGATAATTTGATCACCTCAGCTACCACTTTCTGACGTACAAAATGTAACTCAATCTTGAGATGCTTTGTACATTCATGGAATGTTGGATTAGTACTAGAAAAAGGTAAACGAGATTGCTTTGCTAAAGGACATATACTGCAAGACAAAGAAGAATTATTTATTGTTAAAATGAATATGATCATTATTTTTCAGTACATCTAGATATCTAGAAGATAAGTGACCAAGGCGATAATGCCAAATTACATTAGAAACTTTATTAGAAATTGAATTACAAAGGTGATAACAGCCAAGACTAGAGGAATCTTGCCAGCACGTAGGGAGCCTTGATTTCTTAGCAAGTATATATATATATATATTTCAATATAAATAAGCCTTAATTACTATAGTTTGGAACCCTATCTGTAGTTCAATGGAACACTAGACTATACCATGATCCTTACAATGACTAGAGAATGCCCACTCAAGCATTAGGCTTACTTGAAGACAGTCGGTAACTAAACTCTAACTTAACTCGGTATCTGAAACATGGGGAGGCAACTGGGTGAGTTAAACACTCATTGAAAGATAATTTACCTATAGTTAGCATAAAACCAAGTCAAAACATATTTATTCAACTTAGTAAATATAAAAATATCCTCATAACAAAAAGGTCATTGAAAACATGTTTTTCATATAAAATACTTGGGAAAAATAGTCCTCTCTTTAATTTTGAAAGCCATTGGAGAAAATAATCTTTATAAAAATTTTGATATAACTAAAAATCTACTTGCCTTACAAGAGGCTTGGTAACAATTTCATTATATAATGTATTTAAGGTAACCTGATTTTAAGTTCTGCAAAATCATTGGAGGTATAGTCCTCCCATACATTTAGTATATGTAGAAATCATTTGAAATGACTAGAAAGAATCAGAAATTGTATTTTCCTTGGAAATCTCATCGAAACACATTTTTCATAAACATCAGAACTTAAAATACGCACTGATAGCTGGTGGGAGGTTCCAACAATAGAATTCCTGCTAAAATATCTTGAGTGGCATCATCGACACAACCCTTAGTGAACTATAGCTGATATACCCTATGCAGCAACATCGGCATAGCCTTCAGTGATCTGTAATTCAGTCATGTCGGCCTAACATGTCGAGCTAGCAACTCCCTTGCTAGCTTGGGATTCATATGAGGTGCACCAAGTCTAAAATACCTGCCGTTAGCTGTGGTTCTATGAAGTGCTCATTCTACGATACTCATTTCCTTTTATTAGAACATAGCTAATTCCAAAGCTAGTTTGTAACATAACATAAATAAGCTCTTTTTTTTAATGAACATAGCTCAACTTTTCTAACATAGTATAGCCAAAAATTATTTCTTTTCTCGTATAAATAACTAATAACTTTGGAAATTATATCCATTTCAAATTCAATTCGAAACTATACATAGATTAGTTAGTCTCATGCTCTTTACATAAAAACAATCTATAACATACATCTATTCCTTCATTTGCTTTACAGTTATAGAAGACTAATTTCTTAAACCTTTATTGTACCGTCCACTTTCATGGCAATTTCATATAATATAAAAAACATATATACATAATATACATGAATTTTATATCTATATCTATTTCAAAATCTACAATAGATAAACTATTTACTCATAGTACTCCAGCTAGAAAAAGGTGGAAGCTCCTTGGTGAAACTACCAAGCCAACCAATCGCTCTAGGAGCAGATCTAACACCATAATAGGACAGTATAATTAAATCTCATCCATAGAAATAAAAGATCAACTTAAAATCTCTCTAAATATGAAAGTCCCATCTCCTCTCACGACTTTCCATAGGCTCCCTTCCTTGCTCAAACAAGAGAATCAATTGGTAGATCAGCTAAGAATATAACAGTTAAGAAGTTGGTAGTGATAAATGGTGGTATAAGATGGTAAAAATACAATATATGAGAAATTTATGGGGAAAGAAAATACAGAGAGCTCGAGAAAGAAGAAAGAGAAATGAGAGAAGATAGAGAAAGTGAGAGATTGGGGTTGGAAGCACTTCTTTTATTTTTCTCGCAGACCCAAGCACATTGGAGCGTAGGGGGCCGTGCTCGAGCATGACTGGGTTCCAAATTCCAAATTCTTCCTTTCGCTGTCCTGGGAGCACGCTGGAGTGCAAGAGGGCACGCTTGAGCGTGGCTCGCAAGCCCATTAATTTTAAAACATAAATGTAAATAAAGAAATACCCACCATTTGAATCCAATAAAAATATTAGAAAAATCAAACTCCTTAAGGAGGTGTTTGATATGCTGTACTAGGCATGATAGGATAAGATAATACAATACATTATGACTTTATCCGTTATTTGGTGTAGTCAACGTATTGTATAAGCTTATTCATCAAACCTCCCTTATATGTCATAATGATGGATAACTTAATCCAGCCTAGAGGTGTCAAAAAAACCCTTGCGGATACCGGGTAATACATGAAGGCGGGTATGGGGAAGATTTTGCCCCATGTTAATGGGAATGGGGATTTTAAATACTGCATGTTAAGCAGTGAGGGGATCACTATCCCCATACATGAGTACCCGCCATGAAATTACTATTTTACCCTTAAATTATTAACTTAGTTAAACTAATATTATTGTTATTTAAATTGATTAGACTAAGGTTTAAATTTATAAGTTAGATTTATTTGTACTTATTATATATTAGACTAATGATTGGATTACTATTATGTATTTATTTTTGTTTTAAGTATTTTCAGTTGTTAGAATTTAGATTATAGAATTGGATTATTGCACTTATTTTTTGTTTATTTTATGTGTTTATTTTTATTTTAAGTATATTAAATTGTTAGAATTTTAATTGTTAAATTAGATTATTATTTATGGTTATTTTAAATATTTTATGATATTAGAATTTTTACATTTAATTTAAATTTTTAAAATTTTTAATATTCTAGCAGTGCGTGGATATCCACTGGCAGTAAACTCTGAGTAAGTAAAAGCGGTACATACGGATATGGGCGAGAGGCGAGTATTTACTCGAGCGAGGCAGGGGCTATCCCCCCGCCATCTAGTTGACATCCCTAATCCTAGGAGGCCGTATTAGGCATGATTAGCTATTAATGTATAAGGGTTCTTTCACTTTTTTATTTTTTAATATTTTTTATTAAAATAACATTAATTATTAAATAAATAATAAAAATAAAAAATAATATTATTTAATAATAAATAAATATTTTTAAAAAATAATTATAAAATAACTATTCAAACTAAAATAAAAATATAGGAATAAAAATTTATTATTAAAATATATAAATAATAATATTTAATATAAACTTAATTATATATAATAAAAAATACAACCAAATATAGGAATGTGATACTAAACCTGCTTAGATTTTGATGTATAAAAATTTCATCACTATTTCACTCTCTCTCTCTCTCTCTCTCATATTTTTTATATTTATGAAAAAATATTAAAAATAAATAAATAAATAAATTTTAATATAAAATTATTTTTATATATAATAAAAAATAGCTAAAATAATTATAATAACTATTTAAAAATTATATTTATTATAATATTTTCTTCTGGTTATATTTTATATAATACAATATCTTATATAGTGACATACCAAACATAACATAGTATTAAATTTTTATTAGGCCTTATACAATTAGGCCTTATTTTATCAGGTCTTATACTATCAGACATACCAAATGGACTCTAAGAATCAAAATCAAACTTTTGAATTCTAGTACAAATTTTCAAAAACTTGTGTTTTCTTAAACTTTTCAGGCTAAAAATGAAAAGGTCAATATTTCTTAAAATTCATTAAAAATCACTCCATTAGGACAAAGTATCACTATTTATGTAACTCTTGATCCGGGTGTTACAAATTCACCCCTTCCAATCTCCCTCAAAGACTTGGGCTTGGCTACAAACGGAGTTATCAGTAAAGGAGACAATATAAGCATGGTTCTTCAACAAAGAACTAATAGACAACAAATTGAATTTGAATAAAGGAATGAAAACAACATCATGTGGTATCAAATCAAAAATCAAGAAGAGAGAACCAATGCCAAGCACATTAATAGATTGACCATTAAGCAATACAATAGTAGAATTAGATAATGGAGTGTAAGTTAGGAAATATTTGTGAGAACAACAAATGTGAGACAACTAGCACTGGAATCAAAGATCCAAGTGGCAATAGAATTTAACAATGAATTATAAAAGGAAAAGACATAACCTGTTGTTTCATGGAGTGGTATAGGCTACTCAGAACTTGGTCTTGCAGCAAATGATAGCTGGTTAGTTGGCAAAGATAACAGTTGTTGACATTAAGCCGGAGTCAAGGATGTACTTGAATCCATTGATAAAAGAATTGAAGCATTAGAAGGAAGAACAATAGCATTAACCGAGAAAGGTTTTCCTTTAACAAGATACCCTGGGTGATAGCCATACAACTTAAAGCAATGATCCTTGGTGTGGCCAAGAACACCACAATGGCTACAAAGAGGACAATCTTTCTTCTGTGCTTGGGGTTTAGAAGGATCAGCAGGATGTTTGGCCGAAACTTGCTTGACTGTCATAGCCAAGGGAGTAGATTCTGGACCAGAACTAGAGCCAATGGATCATCGAGTCTTTTCTTAAATAACGAGAAAAAATCTGAGAGATTGGTGGAATAGGATCCAAGAGCAATAACTAACCTCGAACTTGAGAATAGGAATCATTCAACCCCATTAGAAAGCACATATAACATACTCTCTTTAGAGTAGTCAATTAGGGGAAAAATTCCGCCACAAGTGCAATTGCAAGTAAGCTCAAAGGTGTTCTACTCATCCCAAATTGCCTTAAGCTTTGTGAAATATTGGCTGACAGGAAGCAAACCCTAAGAAAGACTCATCATTTGATTGTCAAGATGGAAAATTTGTGGACAATTTTTCTGCTCCACCTATTTTGCAGATCAAGCCAAATCTCTTGAGCAGAAGAAGAAAACATGACGTTAGAGACAATGTTTTTGGAAACAGAATTATAAATCCAAGAAGCGACCAAATTATTGCTACGAGTCTAAGCAGCAAGAACCTGAAGACCTGCATCATTTGGTCATGGAAGAGAAAAATCGATGAATCCTAACTTGTTCTTGACAAAAAGCGCAACCATCATCACCTTGCTCCAAGAATTTTAAGTGTCTCCAGTGAATGGTTGAGACACCAAATCCAATCCTGGTCCGTCTTGATGAAGAAAGTAGGGATGAGTTTTGATTGTCCATGGCGAGAAAGTGAAGGAAAGTGCAAGAAAGTGCGAGAGAAAATTGCAAGAGAGAATGAAAGGTGAAAGGAAGTGAAAGTGATTCAACTAATACCATGTGGAAGTGAGTGAAATGAGAATTTGTATTGATTAAACCATTAGCAGTGCTATATATACACGTTAAAGTGACTTGTTCAGCAAGCAAAGAATAGCAAACTAACTAACTACTAGGTTAACAAACCATAACTAAATCCAATAATAAAAACTTCTATGACTTATAGATGTTTTTTTAAATTTATGCATGTTAAGACTTACAGTTGTTATGTTTGTTAAAAGATTCGATATTTATATTGTACTTATGATATATATACATATTTAGATTTATTATATTTGATTATGTATTTTGACATGCTTTACTAGGTAATTTTTTTTTTCTAAAGTGTACATTAGACCCATGGATTTGACTTAATCTAATCCATTCATGAGCAGGTCGAGGTAGGTTAGGTCAAAAAGAAAACTTTGTTCAAATCAACCTAACCTAATCCATTGTTTGAATGAGTAGGTTGAATCGGAAAAGCACCACAAACTCACTCATCCTAACCCATGAACACTCCTATCTCTATGAGGAAATCCAATATGTGAGTTTTGTAACACTGGATTTATGAAAGTAAGAGGGTAAAACCATACTTGTAATTTTGAAGGTATAATGTTTAATTGTTTCATTTAAATAATATTCAATTCTTAGTATAAAAATACTTAAAAGAATAATATAATATTATTTTAAAATGAGAACATGAGTTTAAATATATAGAAGGAAGAGCTTTGCTGCCTAAATGGTTCTGCCTAACTCAAGCAGAATTGTCTCCAATAGGAAAATATCTATAATTTCGACCAAAATAAAAAAAATTATATAACTTTTATTTTTTTATAGTGGAATAATGATAGGTTTCATAACCAATTCAAATGAACTTCACCGTAAAGATGCTTTATATATCCTAAAAAGAATTAATGTATTTAGACTTATTTACTTTTAAAGAAAACTTATAAAGCTATTTAATAATTTATATTTAAAATGAGAAAAATGAGATTTTATAATTGAAATTACAAATTACAAAATAAAATAAATTATTAAGTAACAAAATAAATAAATAAATAAATTACTTATATTTATTGAAGGATCGTTCCAGAAAAAATGATAATATCCATTTACAGATGGAGTTTTTTTTTTTTAAAAAAAACTATATATGAAAATACGAAAGCAAATTTTTAGTCCGCACCCTCAAATTTGTGTAATTTGTCAAATTTGCGTACTGTAAAAAATAATGTAATAAAAAATTTTCTTGTAGTAGCCGTTTGGTTAAGATTATAGGAAAATATTTTTTTAAAAGTAGCATTAGAAATAAAAGTAGAAGTATAAAATTGTTTATGTTTGGATATAATTATAGAAATATTTTTTATTAGAATCAGAAGCTATTTAATTGTTCGGATGTGATAAATATAAAAATATTTTTTAATTTAAAATTATAATTTAATAGATAAGAAGTGATGGTTTCAAAAAAATATTAAAGATAAAATAATAAAATAGTATAAAAAAATAATAAATTCTAAATTTGAGATTATTATTATTATTTTTTACTGCTTTTACTTTTAAAAAAATAAAATAAGCTCTCTATTTATTTCTTTAAAAAAAATTATTATTTTCTATTTTTATTATTTTTTTAAAAAATACAAATAAATAATATTAAAAATACGCGCATCCAAATGCACTCAATATACGTTATCACGGATGAAACATTCAAGATGCTTGAAAGCCAAGTTAATGAATATACCAACACATCAACAAATTCCCATATTGCGTACACTTCATCTTTCTTTTTCCCCCTTTATTTTATTTTGACTTAAATCTATTGAAAGGCTGCAAGTGTCCCTGTTGATATTTTTTCCCCCTTACAATTTTGTTCTTGTGATGTAAGACACTTGCTGTACTTTCCTCACTTTCGTGGAGAGGGCTTTGAGCCTGATTCCATACTTACTACAAGAAAAGAAAAGAATCGTTCAGATAATTTTAGATTGAGAGTTATGATTAGATAAAGTCTTTTCTATAATATTAATCTTAATATTCAAATAATTAAAATTACAAGTAAAGTTAGTCTAAATTTACAGTTTAAATGTTTGTGTTAAATTTCTATGTGCTTATATGTTTATTGCTCATCACTCCATCTCATATCTTGAAGTGTCATGACCTACCTTAGAGTCGAAACTAACGCTTAGAGGTAACAAACCTCTAACAAGCCTATTTTGACTAATTTCATGAAAAAATAGACTGAATTTTCCTTATTTTTCTAATTTTCTTTAGTTAGCCAAACTTGTCCCAGATAGTCAACCAACAAACATAAAACTTGAGGCTCTCTGAGCACTCTCAAGTAACTCACATATCAAGTATTCTCTCACCTAATTATAACACATATATGTACACGTCCATTTAGAGGTGTGTGTATATAACACACTCACACACACATTTATTAAGGAAACTTGTTCCAAAATTAAAAGGCCCATGTATGAATATCCCGACAAGAAGAATCACTAGGTCACAAGATCCTGCATGTAGTTCGTGAAGCACTTTAGAAGTGACATGTATGTTCATATTATGAAATAAGTATAAAAGGCCCTCACATATAGAGGAAGAGAACGAGAGAAAGATAAACAGAGAGCGAGAGACAGTTGGGGAGAGAAGAATCGAGAAAGAAGACGAAGATGACAAAAAGAGAGGCACTTAATGTGTACATTATAACTTAAGGTGTTGATGGTCCTTTTTTCTTTTCTATTTTTTATTTTTATTTATTTTTTTAAAACACTTCTAAAACAATCTTCATCTAATTTGAGTTTAGTTCCTCTATTTTTTTTTTTTTTGATAATTTAAAATAGAGGCTCAACACTCATGAAAGAGTGGAGCAATTATTACGATAGATTCATCTTCGAACAACAATGTACTCAATAATAGTTACCCAGGATACCTCAAGAACAACACAAAAAAGAAACAAATTGCAAAATACAAAAACAAGGACATACAAAACATAGCTAAAGGCTATAACACAAGGGTACCAAAACACCAAGCAATCTTCACATTAAAACCAACTTGTTTCCATCAACCCTTTCCTATCTCTAACTCTCATATACTTCAAGCCTTCATCTTTGCATGATTGGAAATATTCAATAGATAAACACTATATATGATTTAAAGATAATCATATAGATTCCTCTATTACTATATGATTTAAGATAAATACTCAGAAGACTCAACTCATGTGAAATTTAAAGTTTTCCATTACTAATGTTTTATTTTAACCAAGGTATTACATGAATAGTTATTTAAATATAGTAATTTAAGTATCTCAATTGATATCTAGTGATTACCGTTTAAATAAATGTATATTTTAGTTATATAAGGGTTTTTTTTTTAGAATTGTAGTTATATAAATGTTGAATCAAGATATTGTCATCAATAATATATATTTGGCAATTGCACTTTAAATAAATATAAATTTTAATTTTGTAAATGTTAAATTAACATATTAATTTTATGAACAAGATACATCTATTATTAATTAACACGAGAGCATATCATATGAGAGGAGTGGTTTATTATGAGAGTGAGAGGAGTAAATATGGACCGTATAACCATACATAGATGGTCAAAATTTAAAGTTGTTTAAAAATTACATAATTATTTAAAAAAGTCATATGACTTTATGTTTTAATCTTGATCATTCACATAAGATTCAATGGTCAAGATTTATTTTTCTTACTCTCATAATAAACTACTCCTCTTATTTAATACGCTTCCTAATTAACATTATATTTACTACTTCCATAAGTAAAATCCATACTTGATTATATACCAATCACCATACATCGGTATTGATGTTTAAAGTGTTATTATATATAATCAATATTTCCCTCTCTTGAATAACCAATTTCACGTGGGCTACGGGCATCTAGACAACACATATTCGTCTTTGGCGTTGATAAAATCATGAAATTCCAAACCTTTTATTTATTTATTTATTTATTTATTGATGGACATGAAATCCCATATCTTGTTTGTTTTATCAAATGATTTAATATGTTTCCTCGTTCATCACACTTCAAAAACTTCTATTCTATGTCGTCTCTATCTTTGGCTTGACTATCTTTTGTTAATTACCATAGTATTTATCTTTGTTGACCGCATAGGACTGTCCCATTTATAGAAATAGAAGTTAAAATTTAAATAAGACAATGAGGGGGTTGTTGGAATAACACTTTCAGTTTGATTCCTTTCTTTTCAATTTTTCGAACTAATAAATGTAGGTCTACATTCTGCAACACATCAGCCACATATAAGCTCAAATTTGCACCCCAAAGAGGGATGTATTCATTTAATAGCATCAGGATTTGGTGCTAAACATGAAAAATACTAATGATGTATTCATTTGGCATAAAACTAATGACGCTAAACATGAAAATACATATCATGCGCATACATTTGGCGTATAACTAGGTTATAGTGATTAGGTTTAGGCTTGATATCGGTCTTTTCTTTTTAGAGGTAGTACGTTGCAATATTTTTCAAAAGTTACAATTCAAAACAGAAGAACTATAATTTATATATGGCAAAAAAGTTATGATGCTGAGAGTATCTATTATAGCAATGGCAAAAATCGCATGCTTTTCAAAAGATGTTATTCTATCACAGCTTTTTATCCTGCGTAGTAGCAAGTACTTTTATCATCACAACCTTTTTTTTTTTTATTGTTTTATGAAAGCACAAGGTATTTTTATAGGTTTGGTCAATTTAAACTATCTATAAAACTAATATTTATTCAACATTTAAAGTATAAGGATTATATAATCTCCTCACAAGAGTTGCATTCCTAGGATTTAAACTTATGTCCTCCTCCTAAGGGCTCAAGATTGCTTACCACCTCAACCAACTCCTTGTAGCAAAACATTATAGCATTTTTTGATTTATAATAGGACATTATAACATTGTACAATTTATGTAGCCAACCCCACCTAATAAGGACAAGGCTTATAGTAGTTGTTCTTGTATCTTTTCTATCTTAACTATTAACTTTTAAAAAATATTGCAACGTGGTACCTAAAAAATAGTAACAAAGTAGGTGCCTTAATTTTGATGTAGTAATACTATAAAGGATTTATATTACTATTAACTAGAGAAGGATCCATTAACTTCAGAAGTATATATTTTATTATTATTATTTTTTTGACGGTCAAAAGTATGTCTTTTATAGATACTTTATTTAATAACTTTTTATGAATAATGAATTTCATCAATCTAAACCCTAAAACTTAATTATTTATGTTTTTGAAACAATTATTATAAAAACCGATCACTTTGAATAATGTAGCAATCTATTATTAGTAGCAAACTTAAAATTTTAAGTTTTATGCCAAAAATTTTACCTAAAATTTCACTAAAAATTTTAACTGGCGACAACAAATGTGAAGGTGACACCTCATAAAGAATGTAGGACAACATAATCTTAGCAAATAAAATATATGATAACGTTGCAAGTATAATATAAATCTTCCCCACAAAACAATAACATAGAAAACTAAAATGGTCTTACATCACATGCAGCTCTCACTACTAGAAACATGCGAATTACTGACGGAATATATCTATCGACTTTACCTTTGGATTTTTGACGAATATTCCGTCAGTATACCAATAAATAAATTCTCTAAAAAATAATTGATGAAATAGGTATTCCGTTGGAAGATCCATCGATAAAGTTGGTGCAATATAGCACAAAAATGGTATCAATGTAATTATCGACGAATTATACTTGACTACAAACAAATTAGTTCATCCTGTAATTACTAACGAATAATCCATTAGTAATATTTAATTAATACGTCACTATAAACAAATTTGTTCATCCTGCAATTATCGATGAATAATCCATTGGTAATATTTAATTAACTTTTTTATTTTAATAAAGTTATTTATTATTGACGAAAAACTTCCATTGGCATTCAAATTTATATACTTTGGAGGGAAATCTAAATATTACCGATAGATAATCCTTTGGAAATATGACTTAGTGAAAATGCTAAGTTTAATTTTTTTTTATTGTTAATAGAAAATCAATCGATAATGTTAGGGCTCAGAACTTGAATGCGAACCCATTCTTCCTCTCTCATTTTTCTCTTCTTTTTCTCTCTCTACACTCTCTCTTCTCACTTATCCTCACACTTACACCACCACCACCACCACCACCATTACTGTCACCACCATCATTGCTCTCTTGGACCGTCTCTCTCTCTCAGTGCCTCTCTCTATTATCAGCCACACCACCACCGCTTCTTGCCATCGCCATCACCCCCACCACTACTTGTCACTGCCTCTTCAATTTGTGAGGTTTGGATTCTTGACTTTTGGTTTAATATGTTAATTTCATGAGTTTAATCTTATGAATTTAATTTTATGAGTTCCTATTACTATTGAAATTATTGAATTTTGTTGAAATTTATGAGTTTAGGTTATTGAAATTTATGAATTACTATTATTATTGAAATTATTGATTGTGTTGAAATTTATGAGTTTAGGTTATTGAAATTTATGAGTTACTATTATTATTCATATTAATTGTGTTAAAATCGTTAAATACTATATCTGATTAATTGTTGTGGAGTCTCTTAATTTAAGGGGAGACTTAGCCAAAATTATGTTGAATTAATTGATTAATATTGAGTTTAATTGTTAAATTAATTATTGTGGAGTCTTTTAGTTTAAGGGGAGTTTCTATCAAATTCATTAATTGTTATATATATTTGTTTCAGATATGGCGGGTAAAGGTAAAAGTCGATCGAAGAAGAATAATACTTGCCTTACCACACCAGCACCCACCTCTACCACTCTAGATCCGACCCCCTATCGTATCTATCCCCACGCCACCACCATTGGCCACATCCACACGAACTCTAGCAGATGCTTTTGCCTTTACTCCACCACCCTCACATTGATTACCCCACTATTTCACAACCACAGCCTACACCTTATACTAGAGGAGCAACTAGCCCATTAGTTGGGTAGACAAGGGTTGTTCATGGAACGACATATCCGCTTGGTTTAATATCCATCACTATTTGTTATTATTAATTGGTATATACATTTTAATTTATTATGGGTCTCATTTAGTTGCTACCTGCATTTGAAGGTCTCCATAAGATCACGAAGACTATTTAGAAGCTGCATGACTGGCTGTACGAGAGTTTTGACAAACTCTTGAAAAATGAAAAGTAGCGGTGGTACCGTGAATGGAAGGTAATCTCAATATATATATATATATATATATATATATATATATATATATATTGTAATGTATATAATCTTAAATAACATTGTGCAATAGTTGTATATGTAGAGACACTATATCATTAGCCTATAAGATGATGCCTATTTCTTCAAGGCGTTCAAAACTTGTGCAGTGAAGCGGATGTATGACATGTACCTTAACATCCATGAAGGTCGTGATCCTAATTTGTAGTGGATAATTGAGGCCAACTTAAGGGCCTTGTAGGACTATCGGAAGTTTAAAGCTAGTAGAGTCTCAATTAAGGGTGGCTCACTCTATTGCAGTGGCTTAGCTACCACAAAGTCCACCAGGGCATAACTGGTATGTTAAATTACTTTTGTATTTAATTAATTTCACAATTATTTGTATTTTTATTTACTTATTGTGAAATCAAAATGACTTTGAAATAGAGGTCAAGCTCTGGAGCAAGCAACCTACTTAGCGGAGTTATTCTAGAAGACCCACACTCGAAACAAGGATAAGATGCAGTGGGTGGACTAATGCTTCGAGTAGACCTATGAAATTTATAAACTTAAGCGCTTTTTCAATTATTCCTAATATATTTCCTTCCTAAAGTCTAATTTGTTTCACTTAATTGCAATTATAAGTTGAGTTCACATAGCAACTACAGCAGGCTAGGTCGTAGAGGACCTAACAGGCTGTGGATGGTGCCAAGGACTGCCTACCTATTAATGAGAACATGGTGTGTGTAACACGCTCCGGACACATACACCATGCTCGAGTCATGGAGCTATATTTAGAGGTTGTTCTAGGTGCTGTGAAAAACTTTAAAATAAGAAAATATAATATATCTGGCCCATAACCTTCATAATTCTTTACTAAACGAGCATTTATAAATCCAAATATTCGATACATATAAAGTAAGATAATTACAATTAAAAAAAATTTAACTAATATTATACATAACTTGCATCGGTTCGTAGTCTTCACATTGTAGTTATTGGACGCCTGCTTTCATTTCCCCACACTAGGCATGAGTCCGGATCTTGCATTGTGTATATGTCCCATGACATCCACTGCAGACTTGAAGTCCAGTCTATATACTGGAAAGTTTACGAAAAATGTACAAGCAGGTAATGAGAACTTAAAGTCCTCAGTAGGTATACTCAATCCACTAATTACACAGATTATCATCATAAACATTCTAGCAACTTCAGTTTCTTATGAAAACATGGACATATATACATAGGCACTAGTTCAATTTTAAGTTTGAAAACATATTTCTTGAAGCGGGATTTATTTTAACACTCACTTAGCATGTTTCATAGTAAGCATAATAGCAATAACAGAATAAAATCTTAATCATAACTATAATGGCAATTCAACATAATAAGATACTTAAATATGCATATGCTAATACACATACTTGGCTCATGCAAGTGCATTTGGCTTTCTTATCTCTTTCTTTTCTTAACTTGCAACTTCAACTTCTGTATTTAGTCCCTAGCTTAGAGTGAATGATTTCTCTCACCTCTAGATAATAACTTGCTTCTTAGGACCGAACTTGTTCCTATACATGACTATCAAGTTTACTTTCCCCGACTTTCACACTGGCATATTCCCCTTAAGTTTGTTCAGGGGCTGGCTCAAATAATTCTCTTAGATAGTACTGCACTAGTTCATTATGAGGCGGAGGCTTAGTACATTCCTTTGCAAGTTCTTGTTATGATATTTCGTTCTTCTACATTGTCATTTATATATATGCCATATGCACTTATGCACATGTCTCATATCTTGCTTTCAAATGTTCTTGCATGCATGATGTCCATGTACATAGCATAAATACACATAGCATCATATACTTCTGTTGAAAATTTGGCGATATAACAGCTAAAACATAGAGGCAACCCAATATAAAGATAGTGTACATATAGCCAACTAGTCATGGTAATTAGAATCATCATATTAATGTACCAATATCATATTATTTTAGTAAGAAATTTCATCAATAGTTCAACCATTGTCTCTTTATGGTTCATGGGGCTTCTAAATTTTAAAGTTGTTAAGTTGTTTAATTTTCCTCAAATCTGCTCTATTCTTCTAAATTGCACCAATATTTCAGTTTAATTCATTTTAATCTGGAAATTTAATAGGTTATAGCCTTGTTTGTCTACTTTTGAACCTTTTTCATTTAATTAAATTTTGAGGTATATAACTTGAGTTATTAGAGTTTTGCTCAAGGCTACCATATTTCATGACAGAGTTGCATATCTAAACTTAGAAAATCACTAAAAATCCAATTTTCATCATTTTGATCCAAAATTTGCATCAAACTATAGTATTTGAACCCGCTTTCAATCCTAAGAAGTTTTATTCAATTTGGGTAGGTAGAGCTCAACTTATGAGCTCCTCAATTGGGCTGCTCTATTTCAACTCAAACAGAGCATAGGTCAACTTTGAGAAATTACTGGGAGATCTGATTCTAAAATTTTATGGACATGTTTCCTTATATATTAGCTTTCTAACAAAATTAGTTTCACTTAATTTGAAGTTATATAGGGCGAGTTATGTCCCTCACTTCACACTCTGGTTAGGACAGAGAGTAAAATCCAACAACCAACTTCTAAAAATCATAACTCATTCATTTTAAGTTCAACGGTCTTATAATTTATATGATTGGATTTCTCTTGAAATCTATTTTCATTTAGAATTAGTTTCACTTGAATTTAAGCCCTACAGGTTAAGAAATAATGTTTGCTGTATGGACGGTTGTATGGGTTTCTCTCTAATAGACATATTCTTCAATCTAATCTAAGATTTCCTATCTTAAACCACTAGAATTGAGTTATATTGATATCATACAAGATCAAATAAAGGATGACATAGAGAAAATACATCAGCCACACAAAGCCTTAAAGGATAAACAAATTAAGGATTTAAGTTACCTACCTTAAGATTCTTCAAACTATGGAAACAAGGAGCCAAGAACAACTCCTATCCTTTTCCTCCTCTCATGGCAATAGCTCATATAGAGGTGGAGAGACTTCACTTGATGCTTAATCATCAAATTGATAGAGGGATTTTGTAGAGGAGAAAATAAGGATAATTTTCATAAAAGAAGCAAGATATTTTAAGGCCAAGAAGGCCATCAACTATGAACTTTGAAGCTCATAGCCATGGAGGTGGTGAGAAGAGAATGAGGATGGAGAAGAAAATGGAGGATGATGAATTGGAAGGGGTGGCTGAAATTTCAAGGGCAGAAGGAATGTTGACTTCTTGGTTAAGTTGGATTGCTTTCTTGGTTAAGTTAGTAGGTTAAATCTCATTGATAGGTTTGAAACAAAAAAAAAAAAATTAAATTCTCCTAGGTTAAAATTTGAGTGTCTCACTTTTAGCCATCAAGAGGATTTGTGTGGTTGGTTTCTAGCCATACATTCTAGTGCTTTTAACTAATACTCATGCCCATAGACAATATAGGATTTTTAAGGATTCATTCAAGGTGTTCGACTATCAATTCGGGTACTCTAAATTACCCGAGATATTGTAACATTGCATGAGTAGCCCCACACTTTTTTTTTCAAAACTGTGGATAGAAAATCTCAATTCAAAGTTACCATAGGTATTTTAGTTATTTACCGGTGTCATGGGACCCACAAAACCTTGGAAGTTGAAATTTTTCTACGAATGCCTTGCTTAACAACCATAAAGTCTTAATTACAACTTTGCCATTATAATCTAATAATTACCATTCTGTCCCTACTTTTTCTACATTTTACCTAATTACAATGTTGCCTTTGCCTCGGGATCGAGTTTCCTTCTATCCTAGTTTACCCTCAAGGCTCAGGATGTTACAATGTTGGCAAGTACAGTTAGCAATTCTTACAATAACCGCATCTACGATATGGGGACTTGCTATGCTAATAGCGTGTCGCATAGCTCCGTGAGTGGAGCCTCGATTAGGGGGGTCAGTTGCTAATGATGAGGTCTGCGAGATGGTTTTCAAGCTCAATGCGGAGCTTCAAGCACAAGCTCAGTGGATCAAGGAGCAAAAGCAATGCCATGTCCATGAGAAATCTGAGTTGGTGAAACAATTCACTGACTAGATCAAGACCCAAAAGAAGGAGTCGAAGTGGGATAAGAAGAGGCTGTGGAGGAAGGTGATGGACCTTTACTAGTATATGTAGGCAGATGGTTCAACACCAGCCAATGCTTCTTTGTCAAATTCTTTGATGCTGATGACTACTCCTAATATAGTTTCTTTTTCCCCCCTAACATTTTATATTTGAACATTTTATGTATTAAGTTCAAGTAATTAATTTATGTAGTTGATTTGCAATTAATTCGTGCACGTAATTATTATTTTAAATTATACAATTTTTTAAATAAAATAAAAATTAATTATAAAGAAAATAAAAAATACAAAAAATAATTAAAATTAATTTTAAAAAGTATAATTAGCTAAAAAAAATTACATTGAAATTACTGACAGAATATTCGTGGATAATAATATAAAAATAATTTTAAAATGCAATATTACGGACTAAGTTTTCTGTCCCTAATTTTTTCTTATCCGTGAAGAATATATCATTCCAAGACGAAAATGGTAACAAATTTCCTAAAATAGTATCGATGGATTATTTTATTTTAATGATAGAATATTTGTTGATAGTTTACTGACAGATAAATTCTTCTGTTGAAAAATTTTACCAACCACGGTTTTATTGTGACAACTTTTCATCGACAAATCCATAAGTAAAACACTATTTTCTTGACTGTCACTTAATTTGTTAATTTACATTATAAAATGGTTATTATAATTAGTTCTTCAATATAACTTTTGTGCATCAGTTTTTTGTTTGAATTTAGTTGTTACAAATTCTTTTATTTGCTAGAGTTTAGGTTTAGTAATCTGAAGTAAATATCGCTTTTTTGATTTGTAGAACTTACCTTGACAACCTCTGTAGAAAATGTTGTAGATGCTCCTATTCACAAGAGAAAAATGTTAATATAGACTTGGGTTAGGTTTACGGTGGACCGAGTCATGGAAACATCTCAATATCTATATATTTATAATTTTAAATTATACCTTAGATTGTTAAGATATTTCCATATATAGAACTCACTATAAACTCGAGTTTGTATTATCATTACTCTTTAGAAAGATAGATTATTCGTTATTCTCTAGACAGGATCATTAAGATACATGAATGTTTTAGGTGTAGCAACTGCAAATGTACCATGTATCATTTTCATCTACCACATTTCCACTTAGATGTTTCCATACTTTCAAATGCATGACATTATCGTTATAATGATGGATAAACTTAGATGAATTAGATCGATTAGCTTTTAATGTATAATTATTTCATTTTTATTTTCTAATATATTTTATATAAAATAATTTTATAAATTAAAAATTATTTATTAAAAATATTTATTTTAATAATTTTTTATAAATATAAAATAATTATTCAAACTAAAGAGAGAAAGATGTGAGTAAGAAATAGATATGAAATTTTTATACATCAAAATCTAAATAGACTTAGTATCACATATATTTGAATTGTGTTTTTTATTATAAAAAATACAATTAAATTTATATTAAATATTATTATTTATATTTTGATAATAAAAACTCCAAATTTCTCTCTCTCTCTATATTTTTATATTTAGTTTGAATAATTATTTTATAAATAAATAATTTTTAGTATAAAATATTTATTTATTATTAAAATAATATTATTTTTTATTTATATATTTTTATTTTTTATTATTTTTTTAATAATTAATTTTTTTAAATAAAATATATTAAAAAATAAAAAAAATGAAAGAACTCTTCTACATTAAAAGCTAATCAGGCCTAATATGGCCATGTATTAAGTTATCCATCATTTATATTATTAGGAGGTTTGATGGATAACTTATACAATACATGAATGTTTTAGGTGTAAACAACTGGATAAGATGCACCACGTATTATATTAACTTATCCACATTTCCACTTAGACGTTTCCATACTTTCAAATGACAGTACTTTTTCTGATTTATTTCTTTGGTACAGAAAATACTAAAAAATGGTTGGGCACGGGATGAATTGAAAATCCATAATATAATTCAACATAAAAAATTGTGAAATTCTCCATGTGCTGGAAGATTTATGTATTTCCAACCTTACTGAAGTGTCGTCAGATTATTACTTGAATAAATTATCATCCTTCATAAAAATAAAAGTAAAAAGAAAAGAATTACAAATTAATTTATTTTTAAAATAAAAAATAAGAATGTATTTATTTTTAAATCATTCAATAAATTATCAATGAGAATATTGATAGTATTAAGATTTAAACTTATAATCTTATACAAATTATTCAAATTCTTCATCATTAACTTACTCTTAATAATTTATATTATCATTAGTATATAGTTTCTTATCCCTTTGTTTAGTTTGTTTCATTAATTTCATAACAAATATATTTTCAACAATGCTATACAACCCAAATATTTTAATCAAAGTTTTTATCAAAATATATGATAGTGGTTGGATATTTGGATTAAATATAATTATAGGATCCACTTTTTATTCAAAAATTATTAATTGTATCACATTATTTTAACAGAGTTTCGGAGAAAAATTCTGATTGTATAGTATTTTTCATATATCTTTATTTTTTTGTACGTTAAGGATATATTCATTTAAAAAGAAAAACACGTTATAATTGCATAGCATGAGATAGAACAGGATGGTCCAATCTCTTTAGTTCCTTGTAATTTTTTCTCAGGCGATAAAATCCATCAAGTTGATGCATTTGCTGTCAGCGGTATCGGTTGATGATAGTTGTCAATTACAATGAATGATGCAATGTATAACAGCCATTCATTCCTGTCAGAGTCATATCCAAGTTGCAATTCCAAATTAACAATGGTACGATTCGGAACCCTACCCCAAAACTTCTAGCTTTGGGGCCAGATTCATTGGAATAAAGGGGACTGAAGGGGAAAATAAAGGGAAGCGATCCTTTGCAGTTTCCATTTTCGGCTAGACCAGACAGGTCCGGTAAGCATTTATGTTGTCTGTCGTCTTGTACGACTTTTTTATTTTTTTAAAAAAAAATCAATATACTTATTTTTTAATCTTTCAATTTTACTTAAATATATTCATTCATTTCTTTGAATTGTATTATTTAATCACACATATTTTGTTAAATTTGTTTGGGACTTCGGATGCATGATGTTAAGAAATCGGTATAAAGGCTTAAGGAGAGCACCGTGAATAGTTTTTTTATGCTAACAAGAGTAAACCCTAAAGTCTAAATCATGAATAATCTTAAATTCTAAACCTCAAAATGGTCTTATAGAATCTTGTGTTGGACAATTAAGGTGTGTTTGCTTTAGCTTATTTTTATAAGAAAAAAGTGATTTTTTAAGCTAAAACAATTATTTTTATAGAAATTATTCATTTTAGTTTCGACTTAAAAGCTAGAAAAAATTATTTTTAACTTTTAATTAAAAGTTAAAATGAGTGATTTCTATGAAAAATATTTTTTTAAGTAGTTAAAAAATTATTTTTTATCAAAAAGAAGCTAAAACAAATGCACCTTTAGTGTCTTAAAAAAAGAAATTAAGCCCGTGGTCCCTCACTATTTAAAGCTTAAGACAAGTTAGTCCCTCCATTAAGTATCTGTTGTTAAATGATTGACGTGACCTATTAAGTGGCTGACATAATCTATTTTGTGCCACTATAGCAAATGACAAGACAAAGTGGTCTCTCATGAATTATAAGGAGTTCAAATTAACCCATCGTTGAAGAAAAAATCTAAAACCCAAATCTCATATTTCTCATTAAAGCAAAAATTTGAACCTCTATTATCATCTTCTTGATCTTCATATCATTAAAAATAGTTGTTTATATTATATGGGAATGAGAACCCTATCATCTTTCTCCTTCTCAAATGTTAAAACTCAAATATCATATTCCTTTTCCTAATTGAAGTAAAAACCTAAATCCTTATTATCATCTTCTTTCCCCTCATATCCTAAAAAATAGCCTAGTGCCTTGAATAGACATATGATTTTTAGTTCGAAATATTACAAATTATGCAAAACAATTTAATTTACAAAAGTCTGCTATGGATGTGGCTGTCATAATTGTTTATTTGTTAGTTGATCATATATGAGTTTATAATGATGGTAAGTTGGTAACTTGTGTTTGAGGATGGTGATGAGATTAAGGCTGATTAATTTTTGATCTGCACTTGTAGGATAGTTTCCATTCCCATATAATATAAACAATTTTTATTTTTAAAAAATGATATAAGGATAAAGAATATGATAATAGGGGTTTAGATTTTTGCTTCAATGAGGAATATAAGATTTCGATTTTGGCTACGGTTTAATTTGCTTTGAGAAGAATTAATTTGAATTCTTTATAATGTGTGAGAGATCAATTTGTCCTGTCATGGTAGCACAAAATGGGCCACGTCAACCATTGAATGGGTCATGTCAGCCATTTAATGATGGACACATAATGGATGGATTAACCTGTCCTACATTTTGAATGGTGAGGGATTATGAACTTAGTTTTTTTTTTTTTTTCCTTGAGAGTCTAATTTGTCTAACATGAAATTTAATAGGGACCATTTTAGGAGTTTACTCTTAATATTATTTGATTAGATAAAACACTTTATACTAGCTGTGTATTAAAATTAATCTCATATTTTATTAAATATTAATTTTTTTAATACTAACAGTACATATTAATTAAATTATTCTTGAAATATAAAAAATTTAACAACTCATATGTTACGATAAAGTAAAATATTAAAATTAATTCATTTTGGTTTTTAATAAAGACAATATTAAACTATTCCAAAAATCGATGTATTTCGGCACAAACAAAATGTTATATATATTAGAGGCAAAACCATACAGTGACCTTATTGAATACTCACGAAGATGAATGCTAATAGCAAGTTAGTGGTGAGCAATTTGGTAGTTTGTATAAAGTTTTAAATTTAAATTTCAGTGTTATTGACTTACCAAAAAAAGTTTAAAATATAAGTTTGTTCACTATATGTCTAGTTGATTTTTGAATTTAGTCCCTAAATAAAAAAGGTTTTTAAATCAGTCCCTATAAATGTAATAATTTGTGAATAAGTCTCTACTATTAATGAAAGTTAAAATTTCGTGAATTCTATGTGGTTAATAGAGTATGATATGGCCTCAATATGTGTTTAATTATTTGGTATTTGCCACATAATAGCCAATTAAATAAATAAAATAGTCACATCATACTCTTTCAACCACGAAAGATTTGTAAGATTATAACTCCTATTGACAATAAGGACTTATTTACAAACAATTACATATTTAGGGATTGATTTAAAAACTATTTTTATATATGAACTAAATTCAAAATTAATAACATGTATAGGCACTAAAATTATATTTTAACAAAAAAAGAGAAAACTCATGAAAATATGTGGATGGGAAAGAAAATGTGGATTAATTAAGATAACATGATTGTTTTGATTGACTAAAAGTTTAGATAGAAGGAAAGACTTACCTCAGTTCAGGGTTAGGGCATACTTCTGGATCTATCGAGCACTTATAAAAATACTTATAGATCATCTATCAATCAATAAATTTAGGAGTCGAACCTAAATTATTGTGATGCAATCTCTTCAAAAGTGTTTATTTTCTAACATTTGAAGTTGCATCCTCTAAATTAAGAGTCAAGATTTTTTATCACCTCGATTAACTCTTTGATTATTTTTTACTTTGAATAACAAAAACATGACATTTGTGAAAAATCTGTTATTCATCTTTGTACACGTAGCACAACTATTCGATACGAATACATACCAAAATTTGATAGGAAATAAAATATTAACATTAAATGGCAGGAAAGGCAGTGAAAATCCACGGTAGAATGGAGACATATAGGTGAACTCCTAGCACCAAGTAAGGGATTGCTCTTTGCTTGAGAAATGGGCTCTATGAAAGTGATCTTGGAAGGAGATGCAAAGCTCTCGTTATGGACAGAACCAAGGGCACGATGAAAATTCTTTTCCCAAAATGGTGTGATCCTTCAAGATGTGCTTATGTACGTTTTGTGGTTAATTTTCTTATTTTGAGTGTGAATATATTCCAAGACAATGTAACTCAGCAGCGGATTTCCTTCCTCAAATGGCCAAACGAGGTGAAACTGGAATTTGGCTAGAGGATTCGCCTAGTTGATTTGTGTTTCTTTTAGATACTGAAAAGCCAAGCTAATAATTTCTTTTGAAATAAAAGAAAGGAGAGTAACATTAAATATTTTGATTTTTATTCCTTGTAATGTTGATATGAATAGTGATGACCTTTTAAGAATTTTTACCAAACTATACTTTTTGTGTACCCCCCCCTTCCCAACAAAAAAAACTTTAATATCAATTTCTACTTTCGTTGTGATGTTTTTATACTTTTTTCTGCAATTTTCATTGTAAAATTTTCTTTGTCCTTCACTTGTGATTAAAATATCAACCATATATAATTTTCAAATGAATGAAAAATTAATTTTTATATATTAGTAGTATAAAATTCTTTATGAAACTATCATCTAATATTATATTAACACGTTATTTAGTAATTTGATGAATTTAAATTTGATATACAATTAGTTAAAAAATTTTATATCATCAACTAATTATATTATATATTATCATATATGTAACTTTTGAAATACTTAATATGAAAATTAAATATTCAATGATGTGTGCATGATTAGTTATAAAAATATTTATACTGATAATGTTATAAAACTAAATAATAGTTAATTAAATTATACTAACAGCTATACAAATATTAGATTTATTAAATAATAAAATAATAAAATAATATATTATTAAATGATGTTAAATATATTTGTTAAATGATAATATAAAATTTAGCATACTTTAAAATGGCTGTTAAGAATATGGTTGCCTTTCTTGTAATTTGATGTGACCATGGACATTTCATGATATCAAAAACTCATAATCTTACTAGAATCCTATTTTTTCCCCCACACACTTGTAACTCATTAACATAACATAGAGGGTTTCATAAATACTTTATTTCACTTGCCATGTCGCTTATACACCATTTCACTTGATTCATGTCACTTGAATCATTTCATTTAATAGTAATAAAAGGTGGCCTATTTATAGGTAAACTTATACAGTCAAATATTATTAGAGAGAAAAGCTTAAAAACTATAGTAACTAATTAAAAGAGGATTTTAATGGAAATTCATTTTTTCAATTTGACAAGTTGTTAGAAAATGTCAATCCAAATTGAATTTTGCATTTTATTTCATGTAACATCCCTTTCTCATAAAATATTTTGTATAGAGTAGATTTGGTTAATTTACTTTATCAAAATATTTTAATTAATTTGTTTGAATTGAATTTCTAATAATAATCAATTAAAAATTAATATTTTTTAAATATCTTTCAAAATTATCATTACTAATATATAGTCTTACTTTAAATTATTACTGTCTAATTTAACTATTTGATTAATTTTTAATTGATTATTATTACAAGATCTCTGTACCCTCTTAAATGTAAAAGGTATAAAAAAAGTTCTATTTTTACGATATAACAATGGGCATAATTGGTATGTAATATCAGTGTAAAATTTTTTTATATTAACATCTAATTATGTGCTATCACATAGGCAAAGGTGGTTTACTCTCATACTTATTACATTAAAAGAAAATCATTTTTACCTATATAGCAGCATATGATTGGATGTCAGTATAAAAAATTTTTATACTGACCATACATATCAATTAAACTCAACAACAATTTAGAAAGAGATTGTCTTTAAAGTAAGAAAATAAAAAATATTTATTATTAAATAAATAAAATACATTATAATCATAATTCATCAAATAAATCTATAAGGATGACTATACAATTGTTTTCTTAACTACTTTAGATAAAAATCTATTTAAATTAATTTTATTTAGAGAAGTGATAGAGGGATTCACTTCTGATAGGATATTATGCCGACTCACCACTCATCTACCATTGGATGGGGTGTGGATCCAATCTAAGTGGGGTCTACACCCCATCTAATAATAGATGAGTGATGAATTGGTACGATATCCCACAAAGAATTAGTCCCCTCAACATTTATCTTTTACTTAACAGTTTATATTTTCAATCCTGATAATACCTACGCTAACATAAGGTACATGAAAACTAATCATTTATGGTCTCGGAATGCGAAGCCTCAAACCTGATGCGCACTATGGGTTGAGAGTAATTAATCAAACTATCGGAGCTTGTAACTAATTTAACATTTAACTATTTTATTACATTACTTAGCCTTTTCTTAATTCAAGGGCCAACTTACTTTTTGCGTTAATCATTCATCAATTAACTATAAACTAGGAAAACTTTAAATTTTATTAAAAATTAAATCCGGCACTTTTACAAGTTAAAGTTGAAGTGAATTTTTGAACATGCACTCAACATGTCCTTCCACTTTGGGTGGCTGCAACCACAAAGTGAAACAGGTTTGGTTTGCTTCTTGTCCTGCCACCCACCTAGTGAAACAATCGGTCTGAATTGTCAGAACTGTTAGGCAAATAAACCGACCCATCACAAGCAATCAAATCATCTTGGTTTTCACTCCGGCTTTGCATGGTTGTATATTTGTATATATGTTGCTGCTGCTTGGTTTCCACGTTTCATATGATCTCGCCATGTCTTACTTTTTTCTTTCTTGGTCAGGGGTGGGGGAGAGCCACGGGTTGATCCTGCGGAGAAAAGGGTTTTTGCCTTATTTTTTGTGCCTTTCTTTCTCTCTCATTTGAGCTTTTGCATAATGTTGATAGATTAAGTGTATGTCCACAATGCACCTTGCTTATTTATGGTGCATCACGCACCTTGCAGGTGTGTGGTTAAGATCACCCGGTGCATTCATAGATTGATTAATACTGATGCACTATAAAGAGCACACTTTTACTCTTTCCCCCACCCCAAAGCATGCATTGCCTGCTACAACTCGTCCCCTTTTCTCGTTGCCACAATGCCTCCTTCAAAGCTGGTCATGCTCCACCACAGATGGCAATGAACCTACATGAACAACGTCATCCTCCAACACCCTCCAATTTCGTTGTCCATCTCCCTCCCCAGCAACACCCAGATCCAATAAGTTAACCTCCCTTCCTCGACGCTACCGCCCCCACTGCAACCCATCCCCACCCTCTCCAACAATTGACAACAACAAAAATTCACAAACAACAATTTTTATCCAAAGTAGCAAGCTCAAACACCAAAATGGATCATGAAGGTTGAAGTTCTCTCAATCTCAAACTCACCAAGATAGTCCCTTAATTCTCTTCTCATTGACACACTTGAAAAATAAGATTAGAACCACAAGGAAAATTCTCTATGAAACACTATATTCTATTTTGTCAATGTTTGCAGCAAAATTTACCACCCACGAAAAAAATGAAGACTTTTGCAATTGGACGTCTGTTTGACAGCGGCTGTCTCTTCTAATAACGCGCCAAATGGAGTCAAATAAGCAGTTCTTGCTAGAAAGTCGATGACGTGGTTCTAGGAGTAAGGGCTATGGTGGTCGTCGATCTCGTGTTCAGGTGAAGGTAAAGGTCGGAGGAGAGAATGGAGTGATGGAGGTACATGGTGGTGGGTGGTGGCGAGTAGGCGGTGCTGGTGGGGTTTTCGGGAATTGGAGGATTTTTTTTTTTTTTAATAGAAGGGGATATTTCTAGAGTGCATTAGATTTACAGCTAGTCTATCAGTTTGGATGAGCTGGGATTAAGACAACAACAAAGTGCATTAAAGACAGATCCAAATTAATGCTACTTACATGATTGTAACTTTGTATAATAAGATAAAGAGTAGATTGCACATAGCACCCTTGAGGTTTGTTGTAATTGCACTCATCAAAATTGCACTCTGCCCCTTCTTCCATTCCAAACCCAAATGGTTGCTGTTTACTTAACTTTGACACTAACCATCGTAAACTCAAAACACTCACTCATATCTAACCAAAGCTACCTAACATAGTTAAGCAACATGCACTCATATCTTTGTGTAGCTACTCCCCAAAATAGAGCAAGAGAGAAACACACACTCAAACCTACATTCACCTCTCTTTCTTTAACTCCTTCCTTTTCATTGTAGGCACAATCAAGGATAAATGTATATTGGTTGAGTATAATGAGAACATCACCTTTTTTTGTGCCTGATATATATCTTGTCTCATGTTTCAAGCTGGTACTTTTGGAGGGGGCATACAACTGGCATCTTAATCAGCTTGTCTTAATTTACTTGGGGTCAAGGGTGCTAGTAAAGATTTCCCAGGTTCAAATTCTAGGCTTAATAATAGATCCACAACCTCATGCAGTGCTTCGATTGGTCCTCGAGGAACCTCCCTCCCTCCGAGTTCCCCTTCGTTCTCCTCATCAGGCCTTTGAATTCCTCATCCCTGTCTCTTCCAAGATGATCAGCAAGGAGCTGAATTGTGTCACCATTGATAAAATGAGTTACTTTTAATTTCATGGTGATGTATTTAATTGTCTTGGTGGATTGAATTTAAGTCATTTAATTAGTTCCCTAGGAAGTTATTGATCGGAATGTTATCATAACATAATTTTGAGAGAAGGATTATTTTGATGTACATTGATATTATGAGAACATGCACTATGTTTGGCAGCTTCAGATTAATTTAACGTGATTATCTAAGTCAACCTAAGAATTTAATTATCATGATTTTAGTGTATTGTCTGAATGATATCTGCCTATGGGAAATAAGGAAGTCAATTCATTGTACTATTTCAAACTAATGAAATGGGATATAAAAAGGGTAAAACCAGACAACTAGGCTGGCCGAATGCTTGCTATGGTGCTTGTTCTGGAATTATGCTTGGAGTGTGAAGGATCATTGAAATGATTTCAAGTGGTTTGATAATTGAAATATGTTGTGTAGGCCAATGGGTGATTGTTGGAGTGGTGCTCTATTTTCCGATGGTTTTTGGGGTGATATAATAGGGCTTTTAATGTCTTCCAATGACTACTTCATTCATATCACAATGGTATTTTTTTTCCCTAATTCAATAAAATACATGTAACATGTGTTAAGTGAGGATATTTTGTTGAAATATTCTTATCTAACCATTAGCTATTGTCATGTTGTAGGGTGGAGTGTAATTACAACATGTTAGCTGGAGTGCAATTTTAATGACAGTTTAGGATGGAGTGTCATTACAACAAACTCAAGAGTACAATGTGTAATTTACTTTAAGATAAATACTAAATTGGGTGATATTATTACGTGCACAAGGCAAGTAAGTGTATTACTCCAAGAGAAGGATGTTAGTACTGCTACTAAGTTATTATTAGCCACTTATGCAATGTAATCAATGGCTAGTGTAGAGCCTAGTGTAGTTACTTACAATTAATTACTTACATGTACTTAATTACAAATTTGGTTAGTAAACCTAATGTATAGAACACAAAATAAGCAGATCAATGAGAGCCCTTCCTTAATGTTGGTTTCTATGGCTTTAATAGAGACAAAGTTTTATGGTTGGCAAAGATCCTTGAAAATGAGTCTCTTAACCAAGAATAAGCTTTGGCCTAGTCGGCATAACCTAAGCTACTCAGTCCTGCTCTCCAAGCCTCATCACTCTATAGAGCTCAAAGCTGAGGAGCTTGTGGCCTAGTGTAACACCCCCTATCATATAAGCCATACTCGAGTCATGGAGTTATATGAAGAGTTTGTTACTGTGCTAAGAGATCTTTAAAGTGCAGAAAAATATAATGTATGACCCTTTAAATGCATACTTTATTCCAGAATAATAGTTCATAAATTTCGTCATTTCTGATACATATAAAATAAAATAATTACAATTTAAGAAAAAATTTTATAGCTAACATTATATACAGAAACTACTTCAACACTACAGCTATTACCTTCACTAAACTTTAGCCGAGCTCCACGGTCTTCCAGACTTACTCCTAAGTCTTGCATGATGAATATCCTAGGATTCTGTCTCGTTTTTAAATTTTAGCCTAGGCACTGGAAGGTTTACGGAAAAGAAAAACATACAAGAAGGTAGTGAGAACCGAGGGTTCTTAGTAGATAACCTCAAACCATCACTCATACAGTATCATCATAAATATTCTAGCCGTTTCGGTTTCTTATGAAAAGATGAGCACTTATACACAAGTAGTGGTTCAATTTTTAATTGAAAACATCTTTCTCGAAGCAGGTTATATTTTAACAACCACTTTGCATATTATATGATAGACACAGAAACCAGAATAGTGTAATATACTTCAATAAAAATCATAATGATATTATGACATGATAAGATAATTAAAGATGCACATGTAAATGCTTGTACTTGACTATATGCAAGTGCACTTGAATTAATTCATCTCTTTTTTTAGCTTGCAACTTGGTCTTGCTCCTTTGTACTTAGTCCCCTAGAGGTGAATGGCCTCTCTCACCTCTGGGTAATAGCCTACTTTTTAGCATCGAGTTTGTTCCTATACAGGATTGCCGGGTCTACTTTCCCCGACGCTTCCACCGACTTATTCCCCTTAAATTTGTTTAAGGGTTAGCTCAAGTCTAGATAGTACCACTCTAGCCCACGCTAGCTAGATCTTGTCATGCCTCATGTGCTCATGCTAGCTAGGTTTATGCTATGCCTTACGTGGTAGCTAGTACGTCTTTCTTGCAACTTCTTATCCTTCTTTGGACATGATCATACATGCATATGCTATATGCATTCATTCATATACTTCATATCATACTTAAATCATTCTTGCATACATGAATCTTATAAGCATAATATAAACATATTTATAACATTCATATATTTTTGCCAGAATTTCGGCAGCATAATGGATCAGGTCTACTTTCTCGTGAATAGTGCTAGATCTCACAAACAAATAAGTTACAACAGTATAATCAATATGACATATCAATCCCTCAGTATCAATATCAATTTTGCAACCTTCAACCCAAGCTTTATATGTATACTAATACTTGTGAAACCATCAAGTTGGTCATTTCTGCCAATTTTATTTAATTTTGCCGAAATTTATAATTTATGCTATAATTTCTAATTAATTCATTTATGTCTGAATTTTGGATATGTTAAATTGTTATTTGTCTAGTTTCTAATCTCTTTAGTCTCATTAAGTTTTGATATATATATATATATATATATAAAACTTAAGTTATTGAAGATTTACCTAGGCATGTCTTGTATTAGACATATTTGAGCCTAGAAAAGTAAAAATTCACTAAAAATAGAAAAACTAGCTAAAACTATACAAAACTGCATGGTTTTAAAGATAACTAAACAAATTTTCATTTCCAATAAGTTTCATTTCATTTGAATAAGTAGAACTCAAGTTATGAGTTCTTGAAATTGGCTAGCTTGAACTGCCCTGTTCTAGCTCAGTTAAGACTTGGGGCAACTTTCATAAATTACTGAAAACAGCAAGGATTGAATTTGGTTCTAAAATTTTTATGGCATGTTACACTATGTCTTAGCTTTCTAAAAAAATTGGTTGCACTCAATTTGAAGGTGTGTAGAATGAGTTATGTCCCCCGAAATCTAGTCTGTTTAGAATCAGGGACAAAATTCTAGGGTTAATTTCAAAAATTTATATCTCACTCATTATAGATCCAATGGCCTTATAAATTATATGGTTGGAAAGTTCTAAATATCTAGTTTCATTTAAAATTAGTTTCATCTCATTATGATGTTATAGACGAGTCTGTACACTTCGAAGTACGGACACATTTAGGGATTTCACTTAGGGCAGATTCTGGTTTGCCTCCTTTTGGGTTTTTCTCCCAAATCCTCAACCAAATCAGTCTTATACATGTTATATTAGCTACAAAAACTCATATAAACATAGCATAATAACAAGTAGATGGATGAAACAAAGATATCTAGCAGCCACTAATTCACAAGAAATCACACAAAGGGCATAAATCCTATCTCTAGTTGGATATGTAGCTTGATTAGATTGAAGTCCTTGATGTGGGAGATGGTTGGAGCTTGGAGATGAACTGAAATAGGGAGGACATAGAAGAATGGATGAGGGAGAGAGTGCTGTAGCTTGGGGGTGCAAAAATGAAGAGTATGGAAGGGAAATGAAGTTGTTATGTGGCTAGGTAGTTAGGAGCTTGAGTCTTGATTAGTTATTGTATATGTCGTAGTTAATGAGCCAAATTTCCCACTCCTTGGGTAGCCAATTGGCACCACCCATAGGGGATTAGAGTGGCTGCATTTCAGCCACAAAGCTATGGTTGTCATTGTGAAATTCTACTAATTTGGTTTTGGCAGTTTAAAATATCGAATCTTTACCGATTTTCTTCAAATCGGCAAGATATTACTAAGTAACTTTATGAGATTTTCTATATCTCTATTCTAATTTTCTCAAGTCTAATCTCTTTAATTAACACTTAATTAACTCCTAATTATCCTTTAATTAACTTCTAATTAATTCTACATATTCAATAAAGTCAGATAAATTGATTAACAACGTATATTAAATGTATTGTAATTCCGGACGTTATACTAAATAATTTCTTATAGTCTTTTACATAGCAATCTAAATTTCTTTTAGCTCTAGTATTTATAATTCATCCCTAATTACTTTTATTTTTCTAATAAATTGATTAACATCGCAAATCAATCGCACCGGTTCATTGGGATAGTTATATTTTTGCTTTTTTGTAAATCCTTTAGTGTTTTCTGTTTGGTTTCCGTAACTAATGATATTTTCGTAATTTTGAGCAAGTCCAGGAATATCCCATGTCATTTTACACCTGAATACCTCAATGACTCTATTGGCTGAGATTTAAACTTCTACAATTCCATCACGTGATTCTACTCCGTTTAAAGCCTTATTTCGTTGACTCCTCAGATGTGGGGATATAAATGTCATTTTCTAAAATATTCTAGGGTTATTATGGAGATATCCGTGTGGGGTCAAGGTGTAATTTCCCAATTTTTAATATATGGCAGCGCTATATTTTTAGTGGCAGTGTTATGCTACCTTATAATTCTAAGTATGAGGATCATCAGGGTATAACATTGCTTGAAAAATTCTCACACTACCTAAGGAAAATAATTCAAAGTTTCTATTACTCTTTATTTAAGAAAGTGGGGATGTTACTCGACCTACTCGGTTTCGCTCCCTAAGCCTCATTGCTCTGCTAAGCTTGAGGTCAAGGGGCTCGTGTCTCGGTCGGCATAACCCGACCTAATTGGTTTCGCACTCCAAGCACCCGACCTTAATGGCCTTCAGGATCCAATTGATACAAACTCTTTCGTTAAGCCAACTTTCTGGGGGTCGATGTATCGAACTTTGGGTGCCGAATCAAGAGCATATGTTACCTCATTAACTACCATGTACGTTACCACATTTATGTTGATTCGCTAGGGTTTCCTTTCCTTAATGTACGTCCCAATGGGTCTCTCGCCTACGGTAATGGTACTAAGTCTTACATATACTCCCCATTCTCTATAGGGAGGGGCAGGACATTCCTAACCAAAGGACCAACCTACCCTACCTCAAAGTACAAAATAGGAACAAGCTTGGCTTTTTGTTGATGGCAGCATCGAAGAACCATCAAATCGAGATCCCATTCCACTTTTTTGGAAATGCCACAATACCATATATTCCTTGCTTCGTTATGTGATCGCAATCAATTTAGCAATAACACAAAGTGTGGTTGGATCAAAAATGATTGTGCCTTGTGCATAGTTATAAAACTCAGACCGATGATCAACTTGGCCAAGGCATGGAGTCACTGGTTCAATCGGTGGATCATTGGTTGAACCAAATATAACTTAATAAATATATAAAAATATATTAAAGTTTATATAAATCCAATAAAATAACACAAGTAATTAATAATTTAACACACTTTAAAAATTTATATGCTTATATATATATATATATATATATATATATATATATATATATATATATATAAAATTATTATATACTAATTAGTAATTAGTATATTTAAATTATAAAAAAAATACATTTAAAATAAAAATTCTTTTTAATTATGATATGTGTGTGTGAATTTCTTGGTCACAGCTCTATATCTGCTGACTAAAAGCTGTCAGGAGATAGGGCCCATTGGCTGCCTATCATTACTTTTTTTTTTTTAAATTTTAAAAAATAATAACATAAAAAAGCAAAGCCAACCCATCTTAACTATCTTCTCTTTCTCTACACCCGCACACACCACACACCAACAGTGAGTCATACACACATGCCTGATGCCTCAACTCATCTCTCTCTCTTTCTCTCTCACAAGTCACGGCTCCTCCTCATCGCAAACGTGGTGATGCCGTAATGGTGCAAGATGCTGGTGGCATCGTACAACGATGTTGAGGTTGAGCACCAGGCATTGGCTGGCGATTCACTAGTGGTGTGAGATGACTTGTGCAACGGCAAGCAGTGGGCGAACAAACAACTTGATGGGGATACACTGCATGTGGTTGCTGTGCTTCTGGCCTGTTGCCTTCTTCTTCCTTTTTTCATGACTCGATTCATTTTAATTAAATCTGTTGGGTCACCGATGTTTACCAAAAACCACCGAGTCGGACCAGTTTATACTAGTTCTATTACATGGCCGGTCTTTAAAGTAACTTGGACCAGCTAGTTGGCTGGTTCAACACTTTGCTGGTTCGATCGGTCGGTCCGAACCAGTTTTTATAACATTGGTCTGGTGTAATGAGCTACAAGAAAAATTTTCATTTCGAATCTCATATCTCTTTAGGAGGAAATTTTCAATTGAAAGCAAGGAAATATATCAGTAACTAAACATTTCATAGGGTTGAAATCACTACTTGATGAGTTAGATGTGCTAGAACCTACACTTACATGTACTTGTGGTGCAAATTGTAGTGCTTTACTCAACATGAAAGAATTATAGAGGAATGTTAATCAAGTTATAAGATATCTTAAAGGCTTGAATGATTAATTCTCTACTATAAGATCATAGGTAAATTAATACTACATTTAAGGGAAAATTAGCAAAATTGGAGCTTTTTGTCCCTAATTATATTAACTACACATAGAGGAAGAAAATGAAGCAGCTAGCTCTGCCACTACAACTAAGGGGGATAGGGCTAACACAACAACTAAAGCTAGTTATTCTCAATTAACATAGAGGCAAAACAGGGTAATCCATTATCCATCTTTTTGCTCTCAATTTCAATTTTAGTGTCGATAACCGTATACTTCAATATCAACTTATGATTCATTTCAAAGGAAAGGAAAACATATCGAAGCTAAACGATCTAAAGAAGGACTTGTAGACAATATCTTTCTGCCTATACAAAGATTATATTGTTCTACAAGTTGGGCATTTCCAAAACTTCCTCTTAAGGTTTTTTGTAATAGAAGATGTTAATTATACCATAGAATCTCTATAACAACACACTCTTTTCATGTCTTTGATACTAAAGCTGAAGATTTGCTTGTCAACCCCATTCTCATTTCTGTAGTTTGCAACTTCACAATTTTGCAATTTCTAGAGCTCAAAAAATCAGTTACATGAAAGGTAGGGGAAGGGAAGACAATGAAAGGATGAGAGGCAAGGTTTAGTTTGTCACGTGGGGTTTTTAATCCTATGTGGACAACTTAGTCACACTTAAGATTAGTTATGGCATGTGGCAGTTGTGACATAATTTTTCATTTGTCACAGCACCACTTAATAGTGTTGGGCTTACAATGGAGACCAATAATAAGTCACGTGAGAAAAATGAGAGACCAAAAGCTAAGCAAAAGTTTAACAAAGAGACAAAAAAATATATTTAAAGTTACATATAAAATAATGCTTAATTTAAAATTAAAAGGTGCACATTACCCTAATGGGAAAGTGTACATCACCTTATATAAAAAGAAGATAGCAAAATCAAAGCATAAGTGTAAAAAAAGAAAGAAAGAAAGGTAACATCAATCATAAACAAATAATTAAGATGTGCATATATGTAAGAGTTCTTGAGTTGATGACAAAATTAACAAAGAAATTGAGAGCTTATATGAAAACAAAATCTATTATTAAAGTCAATTCCCACTCTCAAGTGCTTGGTAGTATTAGAAATGGATTGCAATCAATGACAGATCTAGAAAATTTAGGTAATGGTGGCAAAGATAATACATGAACATACAACAAAAAGTTTTACATAATTATATTTAGGAGTCCAACTTAATTTTTATCATAGTTGAGATCAAACTTAATAAAAAATAGGAGCAATATATATATATATATATATATATATATATATATATATATATATATATATATATATATATATATATATAGGGAGTGTATCACATGAGAGGAGTGGTTTATTATGAGAGTGAGATGATCAAATCTGGGGGGTATAACCATACATGGATGGTCAAGATTTAAAGTTGTTTAAATGTCACATGATCACTTAAGAAAATCATGTGACTTTATGTTTTAATATTGACCATTCACGTAAGATTCAATGGTCAAGATTTGCTCCTCTCACTCTTATAATAAATCACTTCTCTCATGTGATATGCTCCCTATATATATATATATATATATATATATATATATATATATATATATATATATATATATATATATATATATATATATATTTCTAAAAAATCCTTAAAGCTTGGTGGGGGCATGTACCCCCAACCTCTTGTTAATAGATCTATCCCTGATTGCAATCTTAGACAAACTTTAACTACAGTAAAAGAGATTTAAATTTTAAAATTGTTACTTGAAAAAAAAAAACCTTTACTTAATTATCACTCTAGTCCAAAACTAATTGATCCTTTTCTACGGGTTCAAAACTTATTATCAATAAAGGATGTCAAAAATACAATGGAATCTCCACAATCACACACTTTCTTTCATGTCATTGATGTTGAAGTTGACGCTGAAGATTTGCTTGTCAACCATATTTGTGTTTCACTAGTCTACAACTCTACAATTTATAAGGCTCGAAAAATGGGAAAACAAGAAGAGCAAAGGGAGGAGCGAGAAAATGAAAGGATAAGGTAGAGTGTTTGGTTTGTCATGTGGTCATTGTCTAGGGTTTTTAATTCCTATGTGAACAAGTTGGTGACACTTATGATTAGTGATGACACATGACAATTAGGGGTGTTCAAGGTTGGTTTTGGTTTGGTTCTGGACGAAAATCAACTGAACAGAAATTATCTAATCAGTTCTAATTTTTCAGACAAACTGAACCGAATCGAACCGAGCTAAGTCTAAGTCTTGGTTCGGTCGGTTTTCGATTTTCGGTTTTCAATAATTAAAAAAAAAAGAGTAGTTATTAACAAGGTAACAACTATCACTCACTAAAATCTCATCAATCTTTGTACTAGAAAAAAAATTTCATCAATCTTTCTTTACATTTACAAACATTTAAGCAGATATTACAGATAAGAAGGAATTCATAAAAATATAACAAATAAAAATAAGAGTTATAAGATGCTAAATATAATAAATAAAAAGCAAAAAAATAGAAAAAAAATGAAATTCAAAAGAAAACCTAAAAAGAAAAAAGTAGAACACAATGGCGGTGGTGGTGGATCTTGGCCAAGTGGAGGTTCTAGCCCACACTACATGAAAGCTATGCAACCGCTTAAATTCCAGAATTTTAATATTCTACTCAGCAGTGTTGGTGGTGGATCCTAGCCACGCAGAGCTTCACGGTAGCTACGACGCGTTGTAGAACCTCTTCCTCCTACAACGAAGCTTGTCGCAAGTGAGAAGTAACTAGAGAAGCTCAATAGGAAGAACTTGAAGCCCCAAAGGGAGGAGGGTTGTCATTGAACTTGAAGTGGGGAAGAGGAGAAGAGCATTGACAGAGATGGTGGTGAGGTTGTGAGGTGAGATGGTGAGAAATGTGAAGAAAGGGGAGAAAGACAAAGGGTACAATGCTAGGTGTGAAATGAGAGAGAGGGATCGTGAAAATGAAATAGGTAATTGGGTATTAGGGTTTGAAGGGGTGCGAAGAGTAATTTAGTCAATATAGGGATTAGTAAGGGTATAGAAAGGATATAATATGTATATAAAGAGTATTAGCTCGATTCAGTTTAGTTTGGTTCGACTTTTGCATAAAAAACCATTTTTTTAAATTTTTAATTGATTTTTGGTTTTTCGGTTCGGTTTTCTTGATTTCATTCGGTAATGAACACCCCTAATGGCAATGACAACATGATTTTTTGATATATTGAGCTAATGTTAAGAACCAAAAATAGGTCACATGGGAAAAATAAGAACCAAAAACTAAGAAAAATTTAAGAGGAATTGAATTAAAACCAAAATTCTTTATATTTATATGAACCAAATACACAATTAAACCCTTTTTTTTTTATACAATGGAAAAAATTAAACCTATGTAAAATAATGTTAATTACAGTTGTTCATTATCGAAACAAACCAAAAATTACCGCAAAAACCAAATTGAAAAACCAAAAATCAATTAAAAATTGAAAAAATTGGTTTTTTTTCTACAAAAATCAATCAATTCAGTTCACTTTTCGGTTCCAAAATTAAAAATCGAACCAAATTTAAACCACTTTATTCTAATTATACCCTTAATAATTGTCACAACGTGCCCGGAGGGCGTCGCGACGGGAGGCAACAAAAATATTGAAAAAATTAATTTCAATGGAGTCGCCACCAATTTTTATTTATGGAAAAAATCGGAAAAACCTTAGCTTTGCAAAACTGGTCTTTTAAAGAGATTGAATTCGGGAGTCCAATTATGCATAGGGAAGGGTGGAAACTTAATCCCACTGCACCCCTAATACATCCGTTTTGCAACGGTTACCCTAGAGCTGATCATGCAAATTAATGACTTTAATAATATTGATTTTTCCCCTTAAGAACATAATAATTATTCACAAATAAAATGAAGCAAAATTAGTACCAGAACTATTTACAAAAAGGAAGATAAAATAAAATTAATATGATAATTATTTATAAAAGGAAAGAAAAGCTAAAATAATATACAATTATTTACAAAAGAAAAGGAAAGTAAAATTAATGTAATGATTATTTACAAAAAAAAAGCAATTGATATAAAAATTATTTACAAACTAAAAAGGAAGTGAAATTAATGTTACAAATATTTAAGGAATTAAAATTAAACCAAATTTAAGAAAATTTAAATTTTGATTTGACAGAGATTGTCTGCTCCTACGTATCCTCTGGTGCAATGAGAAATTCAAAATCACGTAGTTCTTGTAGAAAATGATTGTGGGTTGGATTAATTTTATTTATGAAAAGATTTTATTTAAAAAGGAAAGAAAACAAATCCATTCTTGCACAGGATTTAGGATAGCGTAATATCTGATAAACCCTTAGATTCTCATAACCCTTGAGGATGATCAAGCCATACATCAAGGCTAGAGATTGTTGCATGGATTAAAGAATTTTAGAAATGTTATTTTTATTATTTGAGCTAAAAAAAAAGGAAAGAAAATTATCTTGTGTATATTTACAAAAATTAATAATAACAATAACAAAAAAGTAACGCACAAAAAAATATAATTAAAAATTTAAAATTGAAAAAAAATCCAACATTTTTGAAAAAAAAAAAAAAAAGAGAGAGAGACACACGCATGCACCATGAGCATGGTGGTGCACCATAGTCCGCCCCATTAATCGAAAGTAACCTGCAGAAACCACGCGTTGCCGTTCCGCGAAAAAGAAAAGAAAGAGAGCGTGACAGCTTGATTTTTTCCACTTTGACGTTAGTGTATACGTCGAAGTTGATGTGGCTATGGAGGCTTGGTGATGGGGGTGGGTTTACGGTTAGTTGTGAGTATGGATTAAGGATGACAGGATTGTGCGGTGGTGAATGAAAGTATGTTGTTGTATTGAGTGAAAACAAAATCAGTGCACAATGAAGTGTTGAATCAAGAGGTGCAGGCAGACGGTTGAGAAGACGAGGTAGTATGTACATGTGTAACCGAAGGAAAAAAAAAAATGAAGAGTTAAACGAGACATACCAGGAAATACACTATGAGCGGATCAAGTGTCAACCTTTAGCAATAATTCTCGCAAATTCTCACAATTACTCTCTGCTTCTTCCGTGACTTTTATGACTCTCCGAAAGATCCTCTTGAAAAAAAACCAACCCCCTCATCTCTCAATATTGGCTCTATTTATAAGTGTTGGAGGTATCAATTGCCATTAAATTTGATTGATCATAATTGAAAATTTGGCCTTAATGATGATTGGCGGATTTGATATGATTTGGATACAAATGCCAAAATTAAAGGATTTGACCAGATTTGTTCTTATTTATTCTGATTTGATTTTCTCTCCTTTTTTTTTTTTTTGGGTCAGAACATTTCATACTTGGGCTATTTCTTTAAAACAAATGGGCCAACCTTTTTTTTTTTTTCTCTTTCTCTTTTTGTTTTCTTCTTTTTTTATTTTTTTATTTTTATTTTGTGTGTCTCGGACAAAATATGGTGTTCACAATAATATGTTGTAATCTTGATAATACCCTTATGTGATGTATGTAGCGTGGCCTTTCACCCATGAAACCCTAACCTAACATAATGTTTCACTCTATATCTCGCACCCTCTGCATTTTACATTCTCACTTTCACTCATAGACCTAGCCACATCTTTCCCCTCAACTCTTTTTCACCGTCTCATTTTCACCAATCCTACATCTCAACCTTCACAGACTCACCTTCTTCAAGTTGTCAAGACAATTAACGTAGAGTCGCAGACAACTGTGCCGTCTCGCTTGTGGTAGGGGAGCACCTTTTGGATGGCGGCATCACGACAACCATGCTACCTCGCTCCCAGATTTGTGACAATTACCAGAACGAGCTTGCCATCATCCACTGCGTCAGCAACAACCTCATCCTCTACCGCAACTTTGACTCCAATGCCCACAACATCTACTCCCTCCATGCCATTGCCGCCTCGACGGCTTCTTGGGAGGCCCCCTCCGCCCTCATCTTTGGGTTGGAAGGAATATTGTTCAGCCTTCTATAGTGTTGTGCTATAATTTTAAAAAAAAATTCAAAGATGACCCCTCTATAACTTTTTACATTTTTTCTTGTGCTTGTGCTTGGGTTTTTTATTTGCTCTTTTTTTTTGTTATTTAAATTTAAAGTTTGAACTTTGATTTTTGATTTGTTATTCAATACTTCACTTGTTGTTGACTACCTCATTTGTTCTAATTTGCCATTTTTATTTTTTTGGGTTGTTCTGAAGGAAACAACCATGTGTAAGGTTGTTCATTTTCAGCTTAAATTATTTTTGCTTTTTGTTTTTGGTTATAATGGATGATATTGATTTTTCTTGAGATGAATCTGTTTTATCCTTTATTGATTTGTGACAATGTTATGAGAAACTGCCAATGTCTTGTGAGTTCTTTCTATAATAGGAAACAGGGCATATAAAAAAATCGAAAATTGACCGAACTAAACCTAGTTTGGTTCGATTGGCCTAAAAAAAAGAATCGATTAGTTGATATTTTATATCAATCGATTGGTTAGGTTCAGTTGATTTTTTGTCCAAAATCGAACCAAAATCAACCACAAATACCCTTAATGTTAATGTTTAATATAAAATTGGAAGAAGGTGCATATTATCTCAACGGTGAAGTGTATATCACTTCATCTAAAACTAAGATAGCAAAATCAAAGCATAAGTGTAAGAAAATAAGGTAACATCATCTTATAGTTAAAATGTGCATAAATAAGGATTCTTGTGCTAATGTTTCATTTGAACCTAGAATATCCAGTATTCAACTTCCATCCTCTCTTCCCAAGAATATTCTTTAAGAATAATTCTTAATCTCATTATCTTCAATTTAAAAAAAAAAAAGGGGGAATTCTTATGCCAAGGATGAGATCAACAAGTAAATTGAAAGTATACATGAAAACAAAATCTATTATTAAAGTCAATCCTCACTCTCAAAATTATTAGTCATATTAAAAGTAAATCATAATCTGAGTCAAAAATTACTTAAAATAAAAGAGATCTAACTTTTAAAATCATTGATTAAAAATAACTTTACTTAATTATCACGCTTAACCAAAATTGCATCAACAATTTATATGAAAAAACTCCCACTCTCGAGCGACTCTTTTAGTGACAGGTGACAACTGAGAGACCGATGCTTATGGGACCACAGCGAAGAGCCATAGTCCCATATTTATGACACTTCTGATTTCCATCACCTTATCAGCTCAAACACCACCACCACACACAAACCTCATCTCCACACTTCTCTGCAAAACCCAAAGCAGATAAGGGAATTCCCAAAAACACAGTGGAACAATCTTTTCTTTCTTTTGTTTTTTTTTTTCATTAAAAAAAAAGAAATATCAATGGAGAAGCACCTTTTTATCATACCCAACAAATCAAGGCCTCCACTTTCAGTCCCTTCTTATTACAGTGCCACCCAGTTTGAGCTCCATGGCTCAACAAGGGTCCATGCAAGTTCCAACACTATCTCTGTCACAAAAACCTCGCACCTAAAAATAATTGATGCCCAGTTGAACCAATTGTGCATTAATGGCCCCTTAAGTGATGCTGTGACAATCCTTGACACCCTTGCTCAGCAAGGTTCCAAGGTGAGAACCATCACCTATATGAATTTGCTACAATCCTGCATTGACAGGGGTTGCATCTGGGTAGGTAGGGAATTGCATGCTAGGATTGGATTGGTGAGAGATGTGGACCCTTTTGTGGAGACCAAGTTGGTGAGCATGTATGCAAAATGTGGGTGTTTGGAGGAGGCAAGGAAGGTGTTTGATGAAATGCGTGAGAGGAACTTGTTCTCTTGGTCTGCTATGATTGGTGCCTGCTCAAGAGACCAGAGCTGGGAGGAGGTTGTGGGGCTATTTTATGAGATGGTGCAAGATGGGTTCCTGCCTGATGAGTTCTTGGTTCCAAAGATTGTGCAGGCCTGTGGGAAGTGCAGGGATTTGGGGACCACGAAGCTGATACATTCGATGGTGATCCGGCGTGGGATGCAGTCTTCTCTGCGCGTGAACAATTCGATCCTGGCCGTGTATGCTAAGTGTGGGGAGATGGGTTGTGCAAAGAAGTTTTTCAAGAGTATGGATGAGAGGGACAGTGTGGCCTGGAATGCAATCATAACTGGGTATTGCCAGAAGGGTGAGATTGAGCATGCTCAGGAATATTTTGATGCAATGCAAGAAGAAGGAATTGAACCTGGTTTGGTAACTTGGAACATATTGATTGCCAGTTATAATCAGTTAGGACATTGTGATATTGCAATGGATTTAATGAGGAAGATGGAGAGTTCTGGGAGTACTCCTGATGTGTATACTTGGACTTCCATGATTTCTGGGTTTACCCAAAAAGGTTGGATACATCATGCTTTCGATTTTTTGAGAGAGATGTTTTTAGCTGGTGTCAAGCCCAATAGTATTACAATTGCAAGTGCAGCCTCAGCATGTGCATTGTCTAAATCACTATATGCAGGATTAGAAATCCATTCTGTTGCTGTTAAGTTGGCTTTGGCTGATGAGGTGCTGGTTGGTAATTCATTGATTGATATGTATTCCAAGTGTGGCAATCTGGAAGCTGCTCAACGAGTCTTCGATATGATGTTAGAGAGGGATGTATATTCTTGGAACTCTATTATTGGAGGATATTGCCAAGCTGGTTTCTGTGGCAAAGCCCATGAATTATTCATGAAAATGCAGGAGTCTGATTCACCACCTAATGTTGTTACATGGAATATAATGATCACAGGATATATGCAGAATGGTGACGAAGATCGGGCCTTGGATCTTTTTCAAAGGATTGATAAAGATGGGAAAGTTAAGCCAAATGCAGCATCATGGAATTCAATAATTTCTGGTTACCTGCAAAGTGGACAGAAGGACAAGGCCTTGCAGATATTTCGGAAGATGCAGTCTTTCCACATAGCCCCCAACTCAGTTACAATGCTAAGTATCCTTCCTGCCTGTGCAAATTTAGTGTCTCTAAAGAAAGTGAAAGAAATCCATTGTTGTGCGGTGCGTAGAAATTTTGTGTCCGAAGTACCTGTGTCAAATATATTCATTGACACTTATGCTAAGTCAGGAGATATAATTTACTCGAGAAACATATTTGATGGATTGTCATCAAAAGATATCATCAGTTGGAACACACTGATTTCAGGTCATGTTTTGCATGGCCATTCAGAGTCTGCACTTGATCTTTATGATCAGATGAGGAAGGAAGGATTTGAACCAAGTAGAGGTACTTTTGCAAGTATTATCTTGGCTTATAGTCATGCTGGAAAGGTAGACAAAGGGAAGCGAACTTTCTTCAGCATCAGTGAAGAATATCTGATTCGACCAGGTCTGGAACATTATCTTGCCATGGTCTATTTGCTTGGTCGTTCTGGTAAGCTTGCTGAAGCACTGGACTTTATTCAAAGCATGCCCATTGAGCCTAATTCCTCTATATGGGCTGCCTTGCTGACTGCCAGCAGGTTTCACCGGAATTTTGGATTGGCAATCCTTGCAGGAGAACGCCTGCTTGAGTTGGAACCCGGAAATAGTTTAACTCAGCATTTACTTTCACAGGCATATACTTTATGTGGGAAGTCTTGGGAAGCTCCAAAATTGACAAGTTTGGAGAAAGAAAAGGCTGTTAAGAAACCTGTTGGGCAGTGCTGGATTGAAAGGAAAAACATGGTTCATACTTTTGTAGTTGGTGATCAATCAAAACCATATTTGGACAAGCTACATTCTTGGCTAGAACGGGTAGCTGTAAATGTCAAGCCATCTATTTCTGACAATGTGCTTTGCATTGAGGAAGAAGAGAAGGAAAATAGTAGCATTGTACATAGTGAAAAACTTGCATTTGCATTTGCTTTAATAGACTCTCATCATAGTGCACCTCAAATTTTACGGATAGTAAAAAATTTGAGAATGTGTAGAGATTGCCATGACACTGCCAAATACATATCGTTGGCATATGGGTGTGAAATATATTTAAGTGATTCAAATTGCTTACACCATTTTAAGGGTGGCCACTGCTCTTGTAAGGATTATTGGTAGAGCAAAAAGATGTGAGAGAATCTATTTTTTATGTGAATAGATTGTTTCAAAAATATGGAATTCTATCATATGGTATAGTTGTTCTTGTTGTACATAAGTGTTTTGACTTCTGTTAATAGCTACATGAAGAAAATAGACCTTATACACAACTGTAAGTTTTTGGCTGCCCTTTTTTACTTTTATGTTTCGGATTGAACTGTATAGAACTCCATTTGGTTATTTTGCAGGCATATTGTGATACTTTCCGGATGCAAGATTTGAATGTGTGTCCAGTTGCCAATCTCCAACGAGAAGATATAAATAAATAATGAAATCAAGCATTGTAGTCATTTCATGTTCAACTATAAGTTACAAATTGTCATTTAAAGATGCTTAGTGGACTAATAGCAATACAACATACACAACTGCTGGCCCTGATGAAAAATCTGGTGGTGCTACCAAACTAAGCCTGAAAAAGATGGGAGGCTTCATGTCGTGATCTTTTGGGATTGAAAAGTAGTTGTAACTACACGGCTCCAAAATGTTGTGTAGCTGATTTATACGGTTTAACAAGTGTGTTTGGTTTAGTATATTTTGAGTTCAAAACAGTTTATAATAAAAAAATTTCTGAGACAGCTTTTGAAAAAAAAATAATGATTATATCCCTAAATTATTTTCTCAAATATGCTTTAAGTATGGTGTCTGTCATAAAATTTACCACTAATAAGTGCTTGGATTAGCAGATCTATGACCAAGAATACTGATGTGATAGGCACCTCAGTTCTAAAGCACCCATTTCTTTTCAAATTCTTCAGAACAAAAATCAACTTTAATATGTTTCCATCATTTTGGTCAACATTAATCATCAACAAAACGTACTGGATTCTTCCCTTAAAACAAAGCATCTTATGACTGAAAAAGTTGTAGTGTTGTACAACTAACATAAAGTAGGGTAGAATATGCAATTATCATGCATAGCAGAGATTTACTGATGAAGGTCCCACTGCCTGCAGAAGCAACAGATTGTGGTAGAATATGCAATTATCATGCATTTTTAGAAGAAGATGATAAATCTCTTCCTTTTCTCTCAGTCATTTAGTTCTTAAAATGGGGAATAAGATTGCGGAAATAAAAATGTTTCCTCAGTGACAATAAAAAATGCATGCAACTTTCTCTGACTGAAAACAGGAGACTGATCTCTTCAGGAACCTGATTCCCTGCCTTTCAACCCTTTCCCTCCATGGTGGCACCAGAATTAGCTTCTTCCACATAGTTCCTCATCTATATTATTTTTCTGAACAAAGTCCTCTCCCACAAACACACACTTTTGCCGCCATAAATTCATCTTACGCCTTCCTCTTGCTACCCAACAAAGCACTTTCACTTGCACTCCTCTGTCCAAACTCCAAACTCTATTAGTCTCTTCCCACAGCACAAGCAAAAGATGGTAAGTTCATTCTTGCAGCATACATTATCTCAAAGCTTATATTCAACAACTTTTTTTTATATACTCTTTTTTAACTCGTTTGAGTGGCATGATGTTGTTGGGTGCAGAGTTTTGAGGATTCTGTGAAGAAACCTGCATCACATGGGCCATGGGGAGGCAGTGGAGGATCCCGTTGGGATGACGGGATGTACTCGGGAGTAAGGCAATTTGTGATAGTTCATGGGGCAGGAATTGACTCCATCCAGATTGAATATGACAAGAAAGGGTCCTCTATCTGGTCAGAGAAGCACGGTGGAAGTGGAGGCCACAAAACTGACAAGGTAAAGATTTCATGTCTTTAGCTAATCTTGTGACATAATTTGCCGCATTGACCAAGGGAATTTGTGAAGGCACAAGCTGGTACTGGTTAAACTTATGGATGTACTAACTATCTATGAAATTGCTGCAGGTCAAGCTTGATTACCCTGATGAATTCCTAACTTCAGTTCATGGACACTTTGGTAGCTTGAATCAATGGGGGCCAAACTTTGTTCGGTCACTAAGTTTTGTGAGTAACAAGAAAACTTATGGACCATTTGGTGTTGAACAAGGGACACATTTTTCGGTTCCAATGAGTGGGACCAAGATTGTTGGATTCCATGGCAGGTGTGGTTGGTACCTAGATGCCATTGGAGTCCATGTGAAGCCCTTGAAGCAACCAAAGCCATCCAAAACTTTGGTTCAACCACAGAACCACATTGCTAGCACTACTGAGAATTTTGGTTTTTCTGTAATACAAGGAAGTGTCGGCCAAAACTATGATATTGTTCTTGCTTTAAGGCAGAAGGATAATTTCAGTATGCCTCAACCAAACAATGTCTCCGGGAAGATTTCATACGTCAAAGAATCCAAAGAATCCAACAATATTGATCACAAAGAAAAGGTAAGAGAACCTGCGTGAGTAGTCTCTTTGATGTGTTCCTTAATTTTGTTCTCAACTCTCAAAATTTGGCTTTTGCACCAACTGAATCTTAGAACCTATCTTCATTCCAGACAGCTCATTCGGAAAAGTCACCCCAAAAGGTTGAAGGTGTAGTTACATACAAGCCTTGTGGTGGCACTGGTGGATTTGTATTTGATGATGGATCCTATACAGGAATCAGGCAAATCAGCTTGTCACGCAACGTTGGAATTGTATGGATTAGAGTTTTGTATGCTTATGAAGGAGAGGCCATATGGGGATGCAAACAAGGTGGGACAGGAGGATTCAAAAATGATAAGGTGAAAAATGAACTTGCAGGCAAATTTCGCTTTACTTGATGACCTAGGGAAATCAGATTAATTTATTAGCAACTCTTGTGCATCATTTTGCAGATAGTCTTTGATTTCCCATATGAAGTGCTGACACATATATCTGGCTACTATGGACCTCTGATGTACAAGGGACCTATTGTTCTAAAGTCACTTACTTTCCACACCACCAGAAGGAAGTATGGACCATATGGAGATGAACAGGGAACTTATTTCACCACAAAGGACAAAGAAGGTAAAGTTGTTGGCATTCATGGGAGAAAAGGTCTGTTCCTGGATGCTATTGGTGTTCATGTGGCAGAAGGGAAAGCAATAGTACCGGTGGCAACACCTCCCATGGAAATCATCCCTAGTGAAACAAGTATTGGTGACAGGTCTCAATGGCCTACCAAACTGGTACTAACTAGACCAGCAGCAGCTGAAGAGGTATTCCTTAATCATTCATACACTTTTTTTGATAATCACCTTTCAGAAGGTATTGAATACATGTAAGAATTTGGTTACCTGTTTTTATGAGTTATCCTATTCATTTTGCCCCCTCTTTCCCAGGTTTCTTGTGGTGTGATAAAAGAACCAGCTCCATGTGGACCAGGTCCATGGGGTGGTGATGGAGGTAGACCTTGGGATGATGGAGTCTTTTCCGGGATTAAGCAGATTTATTTGACAAAAGACAAAGAGGGCATCTGTTCTATTCAAATTGAATATGATAGAAATAGGCAATCTGTATGGTCTATAAAGCATGGTGGCAATGGAGGAGACACCATGCATAGGGTATGATTCTTAGTTTTCACTTTCTTTATGCACATTTCACCGTTTCCCTTCCTTCCTAAAAACACTCCTCTTCCTTGTGAAGATGAGATTTGATATTAAACTTCTACTACCACTACAAAATGGACTTGACCATTCTTGTGCTCACTCATGCTTGTTATGGTTTTAGATAAAACTGGAGTATCCACATGAGGTACTGACTTGTATATCTGGCTATTATGGATCAATCACTAAGGATGAGAAGCATGTAATCATCAAGTCACTGACTTTCTATACCAGCCGGGGACAGTATGGTCCATATGGTGAGGAAGTAGGGAAATTCTTCACTTCAACCACTACAGAAGGCAAGGTGGTTGGTTTTCATGGGAGGAGCAGCTTGCACTTGGATGCCATTGGGGTCCATATGCAGCACTGGCTTGGAAATCAGAAAGTTTCAAGGTCCTCCCTCTTCAAGCTATTTTGATATGTGTGTTCTCTGACCAGAACAGCAATTTGGCATTTGGACAAGTGTTGAAGGGGTTTCAAATTTTGGGGTAATAAAAATACTTGAAGAACATTCGAGTATGAGTAGCGTGTGATCAGATGACAACATGATTATTTGTGTTCTCTCTGAATGAATAATAATTTGGTGGGATTTCTGAAAGATTGTTGGAATATTCTAATATAAATAAATAGTTTAATAAAATAAATTTTAATTTTATTACGAAACCAACTGTTTAAAAAGGTTTAAGCACTATTATCATTATTATTATTATTATATACACCACTTTGATAGATGTTGGAGTTATGTTATACGAATATAACTTGCATTACGCATCGTGTCGACTAATATTCAATTTATTATTAGATGGGATATAAATTAAGTTTAAATGGAATTTATATTTTATCTAATAGTAAATTAGATGTGAGTCAATACAGTATCTAATATAAATTAAATTTAATTTAAACATATTAACAGTGTAAAATAATTTTATACTGTCAATCAATAAAAATGTTAGAAAATACCAATTCATACAAATAATCACTAATTATAATGATGAATCCACCATAATTTCTCATTTTTTAGTATTTCTATTGACTGATAATATAAAATTATTTTACACTGTTAGTGCATCCTAATTAAACCCATAAATCTAATGGTTGATATTACACAAAAATTAATTATGATACTCTACATAATATTTGGAGTATAAGTTATCCCTTGATATCAATCATTAGATTTATTTTTCAACTGAATTAATGGTTAAAAATTAGGTAAATATTAAATATTTATTTTTTGTAGATGAGCAATTTAAACATCACCTAATGTTGTTCATCTTTCCACTTCTGTACAAGAGAAATAGGACCCTCTTTTTCCACGTATTTTCTCTAAATGATTATGTTTTCTTATTCTCATAATACACAGTTATTAAATGTTATTTAAAAGTTATATAATCACACTATCAAGTGAGATAAACGTATTTATATGAGAGATAATAGAAGCAAATCTTAATCGAATTATCATATATAGATAATCAAGATTGAAAGTTAATTAAAGGTCACATAATCATTTAAAAATATTACATAATTTTATATTTTAATTTTAGTTATTTAACATCGACTTAAGACTTCATATATAAACACTTTCAATAATTTTTTATATAATATAATTTTTATTAATTTAACCGTTAAATTATAACTACATATCATGTTGATCATTTGTGCCTATTTTTTTCTTAAAAAAAATTGAAAATCAATAAGATTGTTATCAAATAATTATTTTTTATATGTATTTAAGAAGCATTTATTACATTAATATATATATATATATATATATATATATATATATATATATATATATATATATATATATATATATATATCAAAAATATATTAAATAATTTTAGATTAATATAAAATTTTATAAACATAATATATAATATATGAACTTTCAAATCATTGTTTAATTTTTATTAAAAAAATTCAATAAAAAATTATTCAATATTATAAGATATGAGTTTAATTTAAATTAGCGAAGGTTAGCATCCTGAAATGTTTTTATAGACAAAAAAACTCCATTATTTTTTTTTTTTATGCAACTTTGATAATACGTCATTATTGTACTTACAAATTGATTTTCTCTTTCTCTAAATGAAGTGATTTTAAGAAAATATAAAATAATTCAGAAATTTCTTTGTAGGAAGAGCGGAGCTCATTATTACTATTACCAATATTTGTATTACAAAAAAAATTTTTTTTTCATATGCACAACTGTGGTAGTGTTGGTGAAATCAAATCTAATACAAATCTAATAATATAAGTATTTGTTGGTAAAAAAAAATATTAAGAATGAGGAAATAATGAGATGCTCTAGTTTCTTGTTGTCTATCCAAAAATTTTAGTATAATATTTAAATCGAGGATTCACATTGTAAGACTTATCTAAACTTTTAAATTGGTAAAATATTTAAATTTTTGTTTTCAAATATTTTTAGAAATTTTGAGCAAGTCAAATCAGACTATAAATTCCAAAAAAATTGTTTGATTTATTCTTACCCATAGACGATGACATATCTATACCTGCCCAATAACCAATCAAAGTTTGAAACTAATGAGGCCGTGTCTAGATTTTAGATTAGATTCAGGTTATATAATTTAGATTGCTTTGACTTAACTGATGTTAGATAAAAGTTAATAGTTTTGAAAATGGGGATCGCTAATATTCACATCTTTATAAAAAGGTTAGCAACATTTATATTTTATTTTGGATGAAAAAATCGCTCATCTTTTTCTAAAATAATTTAAGGTCACAGGTATAACTTTGTAACTTTGTTTTACCCACATTAAATACTATTTTAGCATTTTCTCTCACCTCAATAATATCATCTCTCTCATCTTATTAATATTCATTTTTTATTATTTCTTTTCACCAAAATAATATTTTCTTTTTTCTATTTTCTTCAAACCTGAATAATATATAAATAATTAAAAATTTAAATAATATTATTATTTGTTTAATAAATATATTTTAATATTAATTAAAAATTTTTCTTTATAACATTCATGGAAAAAATGGTACAATTTGATTATTCTTTCTCGAAAATCTATGACTATTGTTTGTTACCCAGAAGGTTAAATATTCCGTCATTTATCAGGTAAAACTACCCCCAAATATAGCATTTTATCTTTATCATAGTTTAAGAAAATATAAAGACATAACATGGGGTTTAAAACATCCTCCCACGTTATTTGTCTGAGTTGGACGACTTGAATTAAAACTTATATTATAAAGTATTAACTTACAAAGAAATATTTTATTAAATTAGCATTAACTTATATTTATCCAACATATAATAATATTATTTAACTTTTTAATTATTTGTTATATTATTTAGGAAACAGAACATAGAAAAAGGGAAACATTAGTTTGGTGAAGAGAAATAAAGGAGAGTGAATATTAATTTAGAGAAAAATTAATGTAGTAATTAATATGGATGAAATTAAATTACAAAATAATAAAATTACCCAAACTTATAAATTGATTTAAAGCACATGAATTAGGTTTTGGTCAAAAGGAAAATGTGGAGCTTGTTAACTCCATATAAAAGTGCGAAAGTTAATAATCCCTTTTAAAAATTAATCTATTTTATGATTTTATTTAAAAAATAAAAAAATTAATTATAAAATTTATTAACCTAAATTATTTTTAATTTAATTTATCTAAAAATATATTGTATGAATATTTTAATTTTAATTTTTACTTTCAATAATTTATAATTTGATTATATATAATGTTAAAATTTTTATATTTTGTATAATTTTGAGTTTGTTTGCGCAGACTTGATTATTCGTTTTGTTTCATTGTAGTTACGGTAGAAAATTATATAATGAAATTTAAATGCTATAATATTTAACAAAGAAATAAATGTTATAATACATTATACCTTAAAATTTTTAAACCTTAAACTATTTTAATACATAATGTTAGGAGTCTTATGAAATCTTACCAAATTGAATGCACCTTATAGATTAGAATCTTACCATATTTTATGCGCGTTTTGGGCTTGTTGTAAATTGAATATATATATATAATTTTTAAAAATTAAACTACTTTAAGATGTGATGTATTATAACATTTATTTTTAATTATATAATTTTCTACAATAACTAAAATGAAACAAAACTAATAATCAAGTCTCTATCGAGCAGACTCAAATTTATACAAAATATAGTTTAATATCATAATACATATGTCGCCTTAAAATAGTTTAATATTTAAAGAGAGAGTATACAATTTATTAATAACTAATAAGAGAATGCATAATTTATTTTTTGTTTGTTGGGAGAGAAAAAATCAATTTATAAGTACGATAATGACCTTGTTATCAAAGTTGCATAAAAAAAAGATAATGAAATTTTTTGCCAGTAAAAAGAATGAAAGATGCTAACATGTAGAGAAATGTTATGTGCACACACAACATTATTGTTGGGTTGTTACATCAAGAAAGCGACAAAGCAAGACTTTCGACCCTCAACTTGACGTCATACTCAATATCTAACAAATACTAACAATATTATTTCTCTATGCTTATCTTGTGTATTTTCTATGGTCAAGCTGCATATTGCCTATTACTTGGTAGAGATAGTTTCTGTATTTATTGTTTAACTTTCAAATTGTATGTCACAAGTTTATCATCTTTAAGTCCACTTATTTTAAGTGAAAGTCTTGGCATACTTACTCATTTAAATAATTTTTTCATAGACATTAAATTTTATTGGGTTTGTTGATCTTTATTCTTTGTCTTTGACAAAGTCTTCTTCTCATTTGGTGACAAGGAAGCCTTATTTTGAGGATGTGTAAAGCGCTTATGGTAACCTGCCAAATATCTTGAGAAGCTAATAAATTTGATATGACAACACCGGTTATTGTAATTGTCTTTAGTAAGGCTAGGAAATTGGAATTAATTCAATCGTCTATTTGTAATTTCCAAATTTGATAAGTGTTTAATTCAACACTCTTTTTTAGAACCAAATTCTAGATAACATTATATTGGAGGAAGAGGAAGAGGCAAAAATATAGAAAAGAAAATTTTTATTACTTGCTACACTTGATACAAGATTAGAATTCCCAATTTATATACTCGAGCTCGGGGGACCTTAAACTATCAGTTGATTCATTATATGACTCTTTTTCTTTTAGATAAGTATTGAAAAGACTCAAGACTCTCATGAGAGCGAAAACATAGGTACGTATATGTGAATGTTATACATAAAAACTCAAAAAGACCACTTCATATATGACACCAAATCAAAAGAAAATGACACCAAATCATGACAATATTTGAACTAAGGAAAGAAGATCTCCATAGACAAAGCTTCAACACCTACCAAAGACCACCATAACATCATTGCAGCTGGCTGCAAACACCAGAACACCCTGAAAACGATCAACCACCATATGACTCTTAATGCTTAGTACCAATATAGTGCATAACTTTTCAAGTGACTCAGGATACCCCAGTGGCTCATAATTTCATCGGTTACTTATCATTTCAGCACCTTCATCCTTCACCATCTTAATACGTATAGTAAAGTGGAGTATTAATATTCCTGTCCTCCTCAGTGGCCAAGGGGTAATTGACATCATGCAACCAAGCACTGAAAGACCACGAAAGAATGTCATGGGTTTCAACAGCACTATCTCCCGTGGAAGCAGAGAATCCAACTCTAACATGTTCAGGGAGCACAGCATGCAACTCAATGGAAGAAGAGAAGTCATATTCAGCACCATTAGGATAAGAAGAAGAAACATAGAGTTTCTTATTGTTTGTGTTATAGCTAATGGTGGTGGTGAGTACATCCCCACTTTTCCTATCCCATTTTATCTCAGCCCTTGAACTTACGGTGTTGACATCAATTCCAATGTGCCGATAATTTGGATCCCATCGGCTATCAACATAGGTGTCAAACTCAACGGCAAGAATATGGTAAGGTGAGTTCTTGACATCAACGCTTTGGCCTAAGGTGCTGTTGCTAAAGAGTCCAAAGAACCCTCCATCGGAATGAGGAGGGATGGTGGAATCAACGGGTGCAAAGAAGAAGGTGATGCCATCACCAATGATTTCCCTCGTGGGTGAAGTGATGACAAAGGTGAAGGTGGTTTCGAAGCTCGAAACCTTGCCGGTGCTTCTCTCCCAGATGTGAACTGGGTCAGAGTACAAGACTCGTCCAACACTATTCCTTTGTGGATTATTGTTGTCGAATGTCTTTGTGAGCTGGAGGGTGTTCTTTGGTGAGATGTTGGCATCGCCTTGGAAGATTAGTTTATGCGCTTGAGTTGATGGGTCGAAGCTGGTGAACTCGAAGTGGGTGAAGTTATCATATGATTTCACCTTGCAAAGGAGCGTGAGGAAGATGGTTATGGTGGCAATCAGAGGGAGAAGGATGTTTGTGTTGGCGGAAGCCATGCAGGTTGAAATGGATAGCGCTTGCAAGTTGCAACAAAAAGTTGGGCTTGAAGCGAAGGGAAGTGCTATTCTTATAGATCATACCCCCCCCCTTCTTTCTCTTTCTTCCTTTTTTCATTTTTTCTTTTCATTTTTACGTTATTTTTACTATCAGAATTATTGTAACTAAGAGGCCCATAAAATAGTGTTATCTGAATATAAATATTAAATATATTATAGATATAATTAGAAAGGAAAAATATAAAGATGGTGGGTGTTAAAAAGTGGATAATCCATCATTTTTTTTATCTTATTTTTCTTATTTATATCTTAAAAATGGCTTATTATCATGTACAAATATTATATTTCATTCTCATAAATCGATATATACTATATTTATTATATTTTATCATATGCTATAGTTATTTGACACGTGGGTGATTAAGGTTCACCTCATACTCTGGTATTGTTATGAGTTATCTATATATCTATGCAATATAAATTTACACATTTCTTTCCTATTGATGACTTAATAGCAGTGACGTCAGAAGAGAAAAAGACAAAATAGCACGAGCAAAACGTGGGGTAGACATAAAAGTTAGAATATTTAATTTTTTATAGAATAAAACCTTAAATTAGTTGCGTTATAAAACATTGATTTGGTTTTAAGAAAAGTTATGATATTAATTTGAATTTTAAAAGAGTTGTAACATCAATTTAATTATTAAAAGATTAAAATTTATTTTTAATTTATCCAAATTTTTAAAAAAATTTAGACTAATTTAAAATGAATTTTAATTTTTTAAAAACTAAATTAATGTCATAAATTTTATAATGATCAAATTGATACCACAAATCTTGTAAGAAATAAATTGATATCATATAACTTTTTTTTATTCAATTTGTGATTTTGCTCTTTTTTATTATAGTATTGCCTTTTTCTAAAAAAGAAAAATAGAGTTATATTATATTTTTGAATTCATATTTTGACACATAAAAAAATATCATACTATCTATGTCTTTATTGTTAATTTAACTTATCAAATTTTACAATATTAGTATGTTACTTGAATATTAAAAGTTAATATCAAATATAACACTTCCTTTATATAAATATATAACATATCTATCTTATTTCTGTATATGCATATCTCAATATCTCTATATATGCATTAAAGATTTTTTTTTTAAGAAAGTTCAATTGTCGAAAAATTGTGTGGATAAGCGTCTGATGGGACTGTATATTGGATTCAATATCATTGAGAAACTTTTATATATTCTTAAAAAATTGCTTTATGTTATTTATTATTTTATTTTTTATTGAAATATAATTGAAATAAGAGGCAAGAATAATTTATAAAATTAAGTTATTGAATTTTAAATAATATAAAATATTTTTGAAAGAATATTTTAGAATTGTTCAAATCATTTCATATAATATAATTTAATATTAAATATATTATTTCTTTTATATTGTTGTACAGTATATTCATTATATTTTAATGTATGTTATATTTTAACATCTACCTATTCTCCTATTAATATATAATATTTATATATTTATACAACAGAGGTCTACAAAACATATTTTTTTGTCATATTGAATTAGACAAAAGCACGAGTTTTTCATATTGACTTAGGCATAAGCACGAGGGTAGGTGGGGGTGGCACAGCTGCTTCATTACTTCTAACCTTGTAGATGGACAGATGAGAAATTATTAAATATTTATATAGTATCAATTAAATTGTGCTTATATTTAATAATAAAATAATATTTTAGAGTAAGATCAACTATTAACCTATACTTTTAGTTGATAAATTGAACACAATTCACCTATATTCTTTGAGTATCTAACAATTTCTCAAAAACAAACCGTGGTTCTGTATTTTTATATGATAAAAGAAATTAGATGCATCAATGGGAAATGGGAATGGGACAATATGAACCATCGGCGGGTGGAAAAACAATACAGAGACTCCGGACAATAGTTGAGGCAAAGTTGTTTTATATTAATGTCTTGAGTTATGTTACTTGTATAGAGTAACCTAGACACTTAAATTAATATTTAGTAATTATAATTTAAAGAAGTATAAATTTTAAAAAAATTATATAAATATTAAATTAATATATTATTTTCAATATTAGGTATGAGATGATCATAGTTTAAAAAAATATAAATTTTAGTTATATAAATATTAAATTGACGTATTAATTTTATAAATAATATATATCCTATTATCAATAAACATCACATTTAATACTTATATAACTAAAAATTTTATTTATTTAAACTACAATTATTAAATGATAACTAGGAGTCCGATCAAGATGAAGATCCTGTGTTTATAACCTACGTTCCCCATCCTGTCCACAAATAAAAACTTGCCACATAAAAACAAATTTAAACATCATATAATTTATCATCTCTCATGACCTTAAAACACCATTACAACAAAAACACACTGCATTGCACACCATCATCAATAACATAAACAAAAAATTTAAGTAATAGAGCAAGATAATATATAAGTATAATAAGAAATTTTAAACTTAATAAAATAATTTTTATATTAGCCTAAAGTTGACCTTAATAATAACAATAAGAAATTTTAAACTTAATATATATATTCCAAATTTTGGTAGGGCATGTGCCCCCAACCTTTTTATATATGGTTCCATCCCCGAGCATTGTTCTCTTATTCCTATTAGAAAGAGACCCAAAAAAAAATAAATAAATAAAAATGCACACCGTCATTAGTCATCTTCTGCTAGTATCTCAGCTTCACAGGTTCTCTTCCTTTCCTGTTTTTTTTTTTTTTTTACTGTTATTCTTTTTGTTGTTATTCAACTATAATTATGTCACAGCAAAAAATGCTTTCACAAATTTGGGATATTTGTCTGAAATGGTTGTTCAAAGTCCCGGAATCATTAACTTATTTACTATCATTTTCTCATATTTGTGGCATATGGACAGAGGTTTATTGTTACTCAACTGTATGTACCTGATTTCTTTTATCTAGTCAGTGGTTAACCAATTTATAATGAATTAAAAAACACAATTTAGAGTGGGGATGACAATGGATATGCATCGAGACGGAGACATGCCCCCAATCCTGTTCTCATTTAAAATTTTGTTCTCCATCTCTATCTTTATTCCGTCACAAGTTCCCATTCCCAATTGAGAGTCAAATTCTTGTAGATATATGTGGATTTATACAAAAAAAAAAAAAGTAAACAAGAAAAAAAAGTTAAAAATTCTTAAACATGAATAAAATCTTTATAAATACCCATAATCCATTAACACAACACAAATTAAATTAAAAATAAAGCACATGATACAAATCTATTAAAAGATAATTAAAAATATGTAAAATCACAACGGTATAAATATCCAAATTCCATTGAAAGGAGAATAATCAGATTTCTATGGAGCTATTAGCACTTCCATATTTACCTATCCACGCTCTCCATTACTAGATAATAATTTTAATTCCTTAAACTAACCTCACCTAAATCAATTAATTTTATTAAAATAAAATTTTTAATGATTATATTTTTTTATTTATTTACATTCCTATTTAATTAATACTAATTATTTCCTAATTTATTTTTCTAGGTCTCTTCCCTCTACGCCATATGCTCACTATTTCCTTTACTCCGTTGATCGAGACTCTTATGTCCATCCCATCGTACCAAACTAATCAAAAGCTAAGTGTCACGCAACAAATACATTATCATTTTTGTAAATATCTAAAGGTAGCCAGATGTTTCTAGTTGGTGTAGGAAGTTTCCAATAAAACATTTCAGATAAATATTTAAGATACTTTGAGAGACTTTCTAGAGGTTAAATATCTAAAAGTCCTTTTTTAAAATTATATAACAGTACCTCCACATAACTATTTTTTTATTAATAAATTAGATAAAATCATAGAGTACAACTTCATTATTATAAAGAATAATAGTATGAGTTTTTACCTAGGAAAGTAACATACGTGACGAAAATATTTTGAAATAAGAATTTAACTCGCTTTCCAAGTTATTTTCATCATTCTGGAAAGAAACTTCATTATAATTAATAATTTTATCCATGACTTGTAGTTCTTGATTCATCTAATATTAACAAATGTGTTAAACTAATGAATAAGAAATAAAACAATAAAATAGAGGGGAAAAAAAAACACCAACGTACCATTGTAGAAGAACAGTGAAGAGTCTTGTACAATGCGATAGAAAGAAGAGTCCTATGAGATGGAATAAAGGGAAGGGTGAGCATAAGGAGTAGAAAAAATAATAAAATAAAATAAGAAATAATTAATAATAAATGAAAGTGTGAATAAACCAAAAATAATATAATCAATAAAGATTTTGTTTTAATAAAATAATTGATTTAGGTGAAGGTAGTGAGGGAATTAAAGTTATAATTTATGAGTGTGAATAGATAAATTAGAGTACTAATAGTCCTATCCATATATAAGGGCAGTTAAATAAATTTATATTAATAAGAATTTAGTGCATACCCATAGAAATAAAGACCTCATTCCCATCTCTACCACATTTATTAAATAGAGACTTTCCCATCTTTATAGAACCAAATATATCCTCGTCTCTATTTTCGTTGCAGGTAATTCTTGTCGATATCCATTTTGGCAATTTTTTTTTAAATTTTTTTTGCCATCTCTAATTTAGACATATAACTAGAGACAACAAGTTTTATCAACAAGGGTATGGCCCGATGATTCCTTTTCTAATTGGAAAGCGACCTGCATTAAATCATAAGACTTTAATTCAACCCATTACAGAAGTAAAGCTATGAAGTAAAGCTATGAATATGAACACAAAGAAAATTAACAAATATATGTGTAGGTGTAGAGCGTACAATATACTGTAATGAGAATTGAATTATAGGTGAATGGTCGTGCAAAGTTTGAGGAGAATAGCAATGTTATGGACTAAAAATGCATTATTTTTATTAGAATTTTAGTGTCAGAATGATGTAGTATTATTACTAATCTTTGAATGAGTATATAAATCTCACCATTTTATATTAATTAACTACTACCATAATTTTTGACAAAAATTTTGATTACATTATTCTAACTATATAACATTCCTCCTCAAAATAAATCAAGAAGCGTAAATGGAGATAACTTTGACTCCATTAATAGGGACCGAAATATGACGTGTGCCTTTTTTTTTTTCCGCATAACTGTTGATATTTGATTGAAGAGACATGGTAGCTAGACAGACGATTTAAATCCATCCTATCGGTGGGTGGAAAAACGATGCAGAAACTTCAAAGAATAATTGAGGCACAATTGTTCTATATTTATGTGGTGAGATATTTTATTTATATACAATGGATTAGATATTCAATTGATATTTAGTGATTATAATTTAAATAAATATAAATTTTAATTATGTAAATATTAAATTAATATATTATTTCTAATATTAGATATGTAATAATTATGATTTAAATAAATATAGATTTTGATTCCAAAAATATTAAATTAATATATTAATTTTATAAATAATAATAGATATTATAATTCATACTTATTTAAATTATAATTATTAAATAATAATTAGAATATTTAACTTTTTTCTATGGTAAAAGAAAAATCCATCAATTGGAAATGGGACAATATGTCCCATTGAGATGAAGATCCTATAAGTTTTGTTCCCTGCGCTATCCACAAATAAAAACTTGCCACATAAAAACAAATTTACCTGTCATAATTTATCATCTCTCACAACATTCGAGAAATTCTTAAGTGCATCTAGAGTTTTATATAGATTATACTCATAATTAATAATAAAATAATATTTTAAATAAAAATATAAATTAATAATAAATCTTACCTTAAAACGTTATTATATTTTTATTTACAAATACATCCACATAGTGCACATCATCATTCTCTTCTTCCTACTCGGCTAGTGCGGCATCTCACATTCACATGTTCCGTTCCTTTCTTTCTTTCGTGTTTTTTTTTTTTTTTTTTGTTGCTTTTGTTCTTTTTAATGTTAGTCAACTGTAATTATATCACAGCAAAAAATACCTTCACGCTGTTCAAAGTCCCAGAACCATTAACTTATTTATTATCATTTTCTCATATTTGTGGCATATGGCTAGAGGTTTATTGTTATTCAACTATACGTGCCTAATTTCTTTTATCTATTCAGTGATTAACCAATTGATAATGAATTGAAAAATACAATTTAGGCATATAGCCAAAGACAACAAGCTTTATCAACAAGAGCATGGCCCTATGATTCCTTGTCTAGTTGCAATAAATCACAAGACTTTAATTGAACCCATTGCAGACGTAAAGCCACGGATATGAACACAAAGAAAATTAACAAATATGTGGAGAGTGTACAATATACTGTAATGAGAATTGAAATATAGGTGAATAGTCATGCAGAGTTTGAGGAGAGTGGCGTTGACAGTATACAGTTGGCAAAAGTTATGGAGGACAATTGCATTCGAAAAAAATTAATAATTTAAACTCCATTAATAGGTACCAAAACATGACGTGTAGTTTTTTCTTAAGTGCTAAAATTTGATTAAAGAGACGTGATGGTGGATAGAAATTATGGACATATGATTTAAATTCGTTCTATTGGTGGGTGGAATAATGATAATAAAACTTCGAAACAATAATTGAGGAGGCAATGTGTAGAGAGGAAGTTTAATTACAATTTACAGAAAAATAAATAAAAAAGAGCTAATATTTTAAGAGTCAACCGCCGAAAGTTAATGAGGGCGTGAGCGGGGGTGTGAAAAAGGTTGGGCCGAAGAAGGGCGGCGCGAGGGGCATGGCTGGTGGTGATGGGGAAGGGAAACAAAAGCTAAAGGAGGACACGTTAAAGGTGTAACATCCCTATTTTCTTAAATATAGTATAATAAAAATTTTAAATTATTTCTTTTAGGCAGTGTGAGAATTTCTTAAGCAGTATTATGTCTTGATGATCCTCACACTTAGAACTATAGGAAAGCGTAATACTGTCGTTGAAAATATGGCACTGCCATATGTTAAAAATTAAGAAATTATGAAAATGCCCTTGTAAAATTTTATTATTTGCAAGGTTGCTCAGGACTTTTAGAAAATTTTACTTTGACCCTATATGGTTGTTTCCATAATGACCCTAGAACTTTTTAGAAAGTGATATTTATGTCTCTGCATCTGCAGAATTAGCGGAATAAGGTTTTAAATGAAGCAGAATTACGTGGCGGAACTGTAGAAGTTTAAATTTCTGTTGATTGAGCCACGGAGTTATTTGGGTGTCAAATGATATGGGGTACCCCTAGACTTGCTCAAAATTATGGGAATGCCATTAGCTACAGAAAATAAAAAAGCCCTGAATTTTTCAAAGCAGTTAATTTACGCTGTTAATCGATTTATTCTGTTTTAATAGTTATGTAAGAGCAGTTAGAAGTTAATTAAAAGTTAATTAGGAGTTAATTAGAGGTTAATTAAAGAGATTAAGATTAAGAAAAATTAAAATAGACATGCAAAAAATCTTACAAAGTTTCTAGTATTAGTTTGCCAGTTTGAAGAAAATCGGTTAAGATTCAGTATTTTATACTGTCAGAACCGAATTAGTAGAATTTTATACTGAAAACTTTAATTTGAGTGGTTGAAATTTAGCCACTCCTCCCCCACTTAAGGGCGCACATGCTGCCCAAGGAAAGGAGGAAATTTGGCGTAACCACCACCACCAAAGCCTCCACCAATCACAAGCTTTCTATCTCCATCCTTTGTGTTATAAAATTAAAAGATTTCCTCCTAACTACTCCTTATTTTTGCCTCCACCAGCTGCAGTTTTCCCTCCATTTCTTCTTTCTTTCTTTCCTTACCTCCATGACCAAGAGCTTCAAGATCTTCTTGACCTCAGATCCTCTTACTCCTTTTATGAAAATTGATCCTCACCTCCTTCTCTACATAACCCCGCTAAACATCAAATGGAGCCTCTCCACATTCATATGAGCTACTGTCATGGTGAAGGAAGAAAGCTAAGAGTTGGTTTTTGACTTCCTTGCTTCTATGGTTTCAAGGATTTTGAGATAGGTAGCTCAAATCCTTCGTTATTTGAGGTGTTGTATGACTATATGGTTGTTGTGCTCTTCTTATGTTATCTTTGGTTCATGCTTGTATGATGTTGTTATGATGTTTTTCTAGTGATTTGAAATGGAGAAACTTAGTTTGGGTTGAGGGATTGAGCAAAAATTCCAAAGAAAACTCGAACAGAATCTGAATCAAGTGAAAACCCTACAGTGTCCGTACTTGCAAAATGTAAGACTTTGCACACAGCTATCAAAATTTGATGAAACTAATTGTAAATGAAACTAGACATGAAGATTTCCAACCATATAAATTATAAGGCCATTGGATCTATATTGGGTGAGATATGATTTTTTGAAGACCTTTGGACCTGACTAGAGTGGGTTATGTAACGCATAACTCACCCTATACAACTTCAATTTAAGTGTAACCAATTTTGCTAAAAAGCTTACACATAAGGAAACATTTCATAAAAATTTCAAAGTCAAATTCAATCTTTGTTCCTCTCAGTAATTCATTAAAATTGCCCTATATCCTGACTGGACAGAAATAGGATAGGCCAAATTCACCAGCTTTGGGAGTTTATAACTTGAGCTCTATCCACTCAAATGAAATGAAACTTGTTGAACATGAAAGCTAGCTCAGTCATCTTTACAATGACTAATTCCGTCTAACACAGGGTAGACTTAGGTAAACTATTAATATCTTAAGTTATACTTATCAAAATTGAATGGAACCAAAAATGTCAAAAACTAGACAAACAACACTTCAATATAGTAAAAAACTCATAATTTAATAACTTAAGTAGAAATTATGGTATAAGATACAAAAACGGGCAAATTTATGTGCTATAAGCAGAATTGTTGATTAAGCATTTAACTACTTTAATGCATGGGAAGTTCCAATTAGGGCTTCAATATTGCACACCTATGATATTATTGAAAAACTAATGTATGATATCAACTCTACTATGTGACTAAATGCCTATCTGAGCTAGCACTATTCATGGGGAAGTGGGCTTGATCCGTTATGCTACCGAAGTTTTGACAGAACTTATGCATCTAATGTGTTATGTGTGTGAATTCTTATGATGTTCAAGTTGAATTGATCATGATTATATAATCTATACGGACTATGTGAGTCCCATTTACCTACTTATGAATGCCATGATAGTATCTTTAGGTTATTCATATATGGAAACCATGCATGCGGAAGTATATGGATAAATGCATATAGCACACGCATGCATGATCATGTCCAAAGAAGAATGAATATTATAAGAACCTGTAAGAGAAACATACCGAGCCTCCACCTTGCAGTGGGCTAAGGCAGTTCTGTTTAAGGCTTGAGCCAGCCCCCAACTAGTTTTAAAGGGAATAGACTCATGTGAAGGTCGGGAAAAGTAAACCCATCACTCATGTATAGATACGAGTTTAGACCTAAAAAATAGGCTATTACCCAGAGGTGAGAGAGGCTATTCATCTCCGGGAAACCAAGTACAAAAGAACAAGATCAAGTAGCAAGATAAAGAAAAAGATAAATAAAGCCAAGTGCACCTACATAAAGTCGAGTATAAGCATCTGCATATGCACCTTTAAATATCTCATTATGTCATAATGTTATTATGACTCTTATTGGAGTATATTATATTATTATTGTTATTATGCCTACCATAGAATTTGCCAAGTAAATGTTAAAATATAACCCGCTTCGAGAAAAGTGTTTTCAACTTAAAATTGAAAAACTGTTTATGTGAATGTACTCACGTTTTCATAATAAACTGAAGTTGATGGAATGTTTATGGTGGCAGCCTATTTCTTTTTTGTGATTTGTGTTTATCTACTGAGAACCTTAGGTTCTCACTACTTGCCTGTATGTTTTTTCATAAACATTTCAATACCTAAACTAGAGTGCAAGTATGAGGCAAAGTCCCAGGACATTATTGTGTAAGACCCGGGCGTGAGCCAATCTTGGAGACTATGGAAGCCGGCTAACGACCAGTGAAAACGACAACTGCAGTTTTGAAACAAGTTCTACGTATAATATTAGCTACAACTTTCTCTTAAATTGTAATTATTTTATATTATATATATATATTAAAAAGCTGAAATTTATGAACCATTATTCAGTAATGAAGTATACGTCATTAGAGGGCCATATATTATATTTTTTTATTTTAAATATTTCTCAGCATAGTAGAAACCTCTTAGTATAACTCCATAACTCAAGCATGGCTTATACGACAGAGGGTGCCACATAAGGGTGGTGTGAGTGTCCAAGAATAAGGGGGTATGGGTATGAAAGTCTCCTTTTGTGATAAGACGATTAGGAGTTCTGGTAATGCTCAACCTCTTGTTCATGTGTCTTTGGACGGATAGGAGCTTGTTAGCTTGGTGTATGAGGCAAGGAATAGGTCTTGGCCTATGGTTTGCTTCACTGACAAGGCCATTGATATCCTTGCCACTCCTTAGAGAGAAGCTTTGGTAGTTAAGCTTCTTGAGAAACACTACAGCTACACTGCCATGAAGGAGAAGCTTAGGGATCTTTGGAGGTTGAAGGCCGGGTATAAAGTCATGGATGTTGGCTTTGGCTATTTCCTAGTGCAGTTTGATGTTGCTAAGGATCGGGTAAAGGTGATCTATGGTGGTCCATGGATGATGATGGATCATTATTTAGCGGTCAAGGGATGGACTCTGTCTTTCAATTCCTGTGAGTCAAGTTTTTGTTGAACAATGGTTTGGATCCATTTCTCGGGACTAAATGTGATGCATTTCAAGGAAAAGGCGATGAAAACCATTGTGAAGGCCGTGGGAAAACCTAAGGTGGATTTCGTTACTACATTAAGCGAGAGAGACAAGTTTGCTGGAGTTTGTGTTGAGGTGGATTTGTCTGTTTTGATGATTAATGAGGTTCGGATAACTGATCATGGACACAAAGTTGATTTTGAAAGCTTACATTTGATATGCTCTAAGTGCAAGCGTTATGGTCATGTATCCAAAAGTTGTGTTCCCAAGGTGTCAGCAACCACCACGATCACAGTTGGGGAGCTGCCGGTGCAAACTAAGAAGAAGGATAACTCTAATCCCGAATTTTTTGCAGCCTAGATTACCAAGGATACTCAACAGGATTTGATATGCGATTAATAAGGGAGAGTAGATGACGGTTTCTAAGAAGAAAGATTCCTAAAAGAAAAAGAAAGATATGATTTGCAATAATGCCTAGGATTCCATGCAACAAAAGGACGTTGGGAAGGCTCGATTGCAAATTCATGTGCCAAAGTCCAAAGTGCACATAAAAAGAGAATTGAAGACGATGCTGGACAAGAGTCCACCAAAGGGGAAGCCCAAAACTCAATAGTAGGTTTCGGTTTTACCTACTCCCACAAAAGCTTCCTTCTCATTCCATGTTGTGACTTGCGCTGATTAAGGAGGTCGTATGGTGATGCAAGCTGTGAAGCCAAATGTTCCTGTTAGATAGAAGGTCCAGGGGTAAAAAAGAAAGAGGACGATTTCAGGAGCTATATGATGATTCCTTTTTTGATCCTTTTATGGTTGCTAAGAATAGGGGAACTGGTCCTAAACTTGTTAAGAAGGTGCAAGGAGTGCTCCAATAAAATATGATGATTCTAAGATTGAGGTTTAAAGGCACTGAGGTAAGGGTTTGGTGCAAGTGGCACCTTATTTGGAGGGAAAAATAACGTAATCTTTAGGCTTGCCCACAGTACCAATTTTGCAATCTATTTCCCATGGAGTTTTCTAACTTTATGGTATTAGCTTGGAATGTGTAAAGGTCCATTAACCAAGCTACTCATAGTCATCTCAGGAGCTCGATGCGTCGTCATCCTTCTTTAGTGATTCTTGTAGAAACTCATGTGTTGTTTGATAGGTCCACAATGTTTTGGAGGAAGATTAGATAGGTTATGAGGCAATTGGGATTGCGAAGGCCCAAGGTCAAAGTGGTGGGATATGGGTGCTTTCTTCTGATTCATCTCTTGCTATTACTGTCTTGGATATTCATTCGCAGGCTATTTCTTTGATGCTAAAGAGTGGCTCTTGCATTTGGTGTTGTAGTGGAATTTATGTGAGCCCTACTCTTGTTATTTGTGAGAATATGTGTAAGCACCTCGTATTCAGAGGAGTCATATTTTAGTCCCATGGATGCTTGTTAAGGATTTTAATAAAGTTTTTTTGCTTTTAGTGGTGATGGTTGGTGCTTTCTCTACTAGTAGAGTAGAGAGATTTTCAGAGATTTTGAATTCTCGTAAGCTCTTGGACCTGGGTATGGTGGGAAATGGATTTACCTGGGAGAAAAGAGTGTAAGCGAATGTGCGGGTTTCTAAGAAACTGAATCGAGTTTTAACTTGTTGTGATTGGCGCGATTGGTGTGTTAGGTTCCCTAAGGCCTTTATTGAAAATCTTTACAGGCATAATTATGATCATTATCCCATTTTGGCGTAGTGGGGTAGGAGGTAGAGAGGTGCTTGCTCATTTATGTTTTAGGCTGCTTGGATTACCCATCCGCTTTTTGGAGAGGTGGTTTAGAATGCTTCGAGTAAAGGTTGCCCACATTTTTCCAACTGTCTTTCTGAGGTTTGGGAGGATGCGCAGAATTTTAATTCAAATGTCTTTGGCAATATCTTCAAAAGAAAGGACCACTTGGAGGCGAGAATTTAGGGTATCCATCAGTCTTTAGAGAAAGTGGAGTCTTAGAACTTCAGGTTATTAGAAAGGAGCTTCAGTAGGAATATAACCTTACATTAAAGCAAGAAGAGTTGCTTTGATTTCAGATATCCACGGAGAGTTGGGTGAAGTTCAGGGATCAGAATAGCAAGTTCTTCCATGTTCAAACTTTGCTTAAACATAAGCTTAACAAGATTCATGGTTTGTTTTTAAACAATGGTTCTTGGTGTACTGACCTTTCTGGGCTTAAGGAGGAGACCCTATGTTAGTTTCAGTTTCTATTTGCCATCCAAAGCTTATGGAGAGTAGTGCTTTCCAGCTCTCTTACATGCCTTGCCTCAGTTTTGGCGGGCGAGATGCTTTGCTTGTGCCTATTACTCGGAAGGAAGTTGGATTACTTGTGATGAGTATGAAGGCGATGAAGGATCTTGGTTTGAATGGGGTTTAGCCTATCTTTTGTAAACAATATTGGGATTTTATTGGGGATAATTTGTGGTGCATGGTGAGAGAGGCCTTTAGAATGGGTCATGTTGAGCCAAGGATTATTGAGACTTTAATTATGCTTATCTCTAAGACAGAGAATCCTTCTCACTTGAAAATTTTTTGCCTTATTAGCTTTTGCAATGTGATTTATAAGATAATAACTAAGGTGCTAGTTAATCGCTTGAGGCTTTTTCTGGATTAACTTGTTGGTCTTTTATAGGGAAGCTTTATTCTTGGAAGATTTATCACTGATAACATTATTGTTGCTTAGGAGGCTTTCAATTATATGCACAAGTTCAAAGAGAGAAAAGGAAGCCTTGCTTTAAGCTGGACATGGAGAAAGCTTATGATAATGTTAATTGGGAATTTCTTGAATTCACTTTCGGAGAGTTTGACTTCCCTATTGCCCTCATTATGTCCTATGTGAAGTCTTTATCTCTCTCTATCTTGTGGAATGGTGATAGATTGGAGCATTTCTCTCCCACCAAGGGCTTGCATCAAGGTGATCCTTTATCACCTTATTTATTTGTTTTTTGTCTGGAGAAATTGTCTCTTTATATCTCCTGGAAGGTTAAGGAAGGATCTTGGATGTCGATTCATATTTTGAAGGGTGGTTCGCCGTTATCTCATCTTTTGTTTGCAAATGATGTTTTCCTTTTCTGCCATGCTTCAAATAGCCAGGTGAAACTTGTTCTTGATACTCTAGATGATTTTTGTTAAAGCTTTTGGTTTGAGGATTAATTTTGATAAATCTAAAGCTCTTTGTTCAAGAAATTTTTTTAGGCAATGATAGGATAATTTTACTGTTATTTCATCCATCCATTTCACTACTAGTTTAGGGAAGTATTTGGGTGTGCCTTTCATTCAAGGGTGAGTTATGAAGTTTGTTTTCTATGGAGTTATAGAGAAAATTCAGGGTCAGTTTGCTTCTTAGAAGGGCCAACTTTTGAACTATGCTAGCCATGTTTGTCTTGCTAAGTCAATTATGGCTTCCCTTCCTATTTATAGTATGTAGTCTATGTGGTTCCCAACAAGTATTTGTGATAGAATTGATCAATTGACTCGCAGCTTCATTTGAAAGGGCTACTCGGCTTCTAGGAGCTTTAATCCTATTAGCTGGGAAACTATCACCAGACGTAAGAGATTTGGTGGGCTTGCGATCTGTCATGCCTGCAAAACAAATATTGCGTTGCTAGGCAAAATCATTTGGAAACTTCTTGAGAGGTAAGGTAGCTTTTGGGGTGACATTATTTATCATAAATATTTTTAAAATGATTTTGGTATTTCTACTTAGTTTCAGGCAACAGCTAACTCTTCTTATTTTTGGCATGGAATTGTGAAAACTTGGTATCACTTAGAGGAAGGTGTTTGGTAGTGTTGCTTTGTTTTAATTCTTGCTTAAAGACAAGCAAGATGTTAAGTTGGGGGTGTTTGATAACTCTCCAATGAGAGTTATATTTGTAATTTGTTAGTGTTTTTCATGTAGTTCTGGGACTCTCATGCATAATAGATAGCAATCTTGCACCATTTCAGTCTCATATTAGGATTTAGTTGTTTAATTGTTTGTTAGTGAATCTTACATGTTTTAAAGCATTATCACTCATTTTAGTCCTTTGTATTGAAAGTATGAAGACCCAAGCAAAGAAAAGAGGGACCTCAGCATTTTGGATCCATGCTCAAGCATGGCCCAACAAGCTCGAGTGTGGACTTGAGACAGGAAGCTCAATTTTCAAAATTGAGGCACCACATTCGAGCACAGGCAAGCACACTCGAGTGTAGCCCCGAAATAAAGAAGCCCAATTTTTCATCAAGCATCACACAGTCGAGTGCATAATCGCAAGCTTAACTATGGCAATGATAAAGCAGGAAAGTCTGTTATGTACAGCGATCATGAGGGGAGAAGATCCTGAGCCATATTTAATGGATTTTTATGTTTTCCCTAGGACTTCTCCAACCGTTTTGTAACCCTAACCCTTGGAGAGAACCATTGGAGGTGAAGATTGAAGGTTCCAAGCACATAATAGAAGCCGGAGAGATCCACACTCATCTTATTTCTGTATTTCCCTTATCGTTAATAGATTCTTTTTTTATTATTGTTCTTTCTTCTACATTTTCTGAGTTTGTTTTTATCATGACCTAAGTCCCTCTTGCTAAGGCACTAATGTAGCCACTCTTGACAATGTTGCTCTTATTTTGATGTTATCCAATTTTCTGTTTCTTCATGATTTAGTGTTTATGACTATGCTTAATGCCTTAAGTGCCTGATCAATAGTTAATTGTTTTGTTGCTTTGCAATCACTCAACAAAGAGGAGTTGTAAAGGGAGCTTTATGTCATAATCACCATTAGTTGAGCGAAAGCTAAATATAAGTAAACGTGACTATATAGCCTTTGTGTGGAATTCACAGAACTACAATCACCTTAAGTAAAAGAGAATTGCATGATCTCTAGAGAGACATGTAGTTGATTTAGGGATTCCAACTATTAATCAAGAGAAATCGAAGTTGAATAATTGATCTTCAAGGCAACGAAGTTAATGAATAGGTGAAATTAGTAGCCCCAGCACCTTTTGTTATTAAGTTTGATCCATAATTGTCCATTTTTTTTTTTGTCCCTTTCATTTTCTTTCTTTCTTTATTTGTTTATTCCCTCTTTAATTATTTTAATTGCTCACCTTAACACCCAATTTAGTTATTCTCGATACTTGAACATCCTCGAGGAAATAATATCTTTCTCACTACTTTATTACTTGTACAACTGGGTATACTTGCTAGAGCCATCTTAAGTTTTTGGCGCCATTGCCGGAAATAGTTTCAATATCACTTTTTGGCTAGTTAAGTTCTAGATTGGGCCATTCCTTATTTTGATTTCATTAACTGTATTTTTCTGTTTTGTTTTATATTCATCTTCCTTTTTTTCTTGGTCTTTGCAGTTAATGCGAAAGAGTTGCTTAATAGATGAGCTCATATTTGATCCAAAGATAGAACACACCTTAAGACAACTGAGGAGAGAAAGAAAAGAATACAAAGAAGTTCAAGTGAGGAACACGAATGAAGAGAACAATCAGAATTGTAGAGCCATGAAGGATTACTTGGCACCCACTCTAGACGGGTGTACCTCTAGTATAGTGAGACCTCCGATTCAAATCAACAACTTTGAACTGAAGACCTCATTAATCTAATTCGTCTAGAATAACTATCAACTCTTGGGACTACCAAATGAAAATCCTAACAAGTGCCTCAATACATTCCTAGAGATTTGTGATACTGTCAAGATGAACGGAGTTACCGATGATGCTATTCAACTGAGACTAATCTAGTTTTTTTTTTAAGGACAACATCAGAGCATGGTTGAAGTCCTTACCCCAAAGGACACTTACTACATAGGACATGGTGGCTAGAAAGTTTTTGGAAACATATTTTCCACCTGCCAAGTCAATGAAAATAAGGAATGATATTACCTTTTTTATTTAATTAGAAAGGGAATATTTTACGAGGCTTAGGAGCGATATAAGGATCTATTGGTGAGATGTCCTCATCATGGCTTCCTTTTTTGGATGCAAATCCAGATGTTCTACAATGGTTTATTGATTTCCACACAAGTCATGATAGAGGCAGCTGCAGGTGACTTTTTGAGTAGCAAGTCACCAGAAGAGTCTTAGGAGTTGTTTGAGCTGATAGCCAATAACAACTACCAGAATGCCAATGAGAGGACTCAGAAGCGAGGAGTCTTGGAAGTTGATATCACTATAGCCTTTCTTGCTTATATTCAAGCTCTTGTTGTCCAAAATGTAGCCATTTAGAAGAAGTCAGGGATACTTCCCAATTTTTCATCTATCCAAGTGTTGAGGTGTGATGATGCAGCTTTGGCAAATATATCGGGTCGTACAAGTAATAAAGTGGTGAGAAGATATTGTTCTCTTGAGGATAGTTCAAGTACCAAGGTTAACTAAATTGGGTATCAAGTTGGGCAATGAAAGTAATTAAAGATAATGGGCAAAAGAAAACACAAAGTGAGCAATTCAAAGATTGAGTAAAATGAAATGTTCTGGATTAAACTCAAAGACCAAAGGTGTTAGGACTACTAACTTCACCTACTCATTAACTTTGTTATCTTGAAAATCAATTATCCAATCTCTATTTCTCAAGATTTATGGCCAGATTACCTAAATTATCTATAAGTCTCTCTCAAGATTATATAATTCTTTCTTACTTAATATGATTGTCTAATCTCTTAGTGCAACCTAGATTAAGGAAACATAAGTTCTGTGGATTCCAAACAAAGGCCATATAGTTTGCATTTATCTATCTCTAGTTTTCGCTTAATCTATGGTGGTTATGACACGAAACTTCCGTCACAACTTGTATCTCAAGTGATTGCAAAGTATCAAAATAATCAAGTGGTGATCAAGTACTTAAAAGCATTAAGCATAGTCATAACACTAAATCATAAAGAAATGAAAATTTGGATAATATCAAAACAAGAGTCACATTGTCAAAAGTGGCTACATTAGTGCCTTTGCACGCCTTCGTTACCTTTTGGGAGGCCTATGCCCCATAGAAACTGTCTACCTAAGACTGTCCCTTAGCCCGTAGGTCTTGGCGCAAGATTAGAATTCTAGCTCTTCTAGAGTGGTATCTCACTGATGGCTTGGGCCCCCCAGAAAGAGGCTTTCTTCACCCTCGTCCTAAGCTGCACAGGAAAAGCCCAAAGCCAATCCTAGGGAATAGTGAAGCTTCATAGGGTCTTTCTGTCCAGGTGGAGGTAACCCCTAACAAGAGGGGCTTAATTCATGATGAAAATAGAAACAAAAACTGAAGAAGAAAATGTAGTAATAAAGAAAGAATCCATTGAGAACAATGGAAGTGCAAAAAAAGTATGAACACGGATCTCTCCAACTTCCGTTACGCTCTTGGAACCTTCAATCTTCACTTCCAATACTCCCAAGGTTCTTCACAAAGATTAGGGTTGTAAAAGTCACTCCAGAAAAAGTGAAAACAGCGCAAAAATAATTTAAATATAACCCAAGATCTTTTCCCACCAGATTGCTTTGAAAAATAGACTTTCCTGATTTATCGTAGCCATGCTCGAGTGTGCTCCACTGAACTAAAATCTTGTGTTCTCTGCCTGATGTCCATGCTTGAGCTTGCGTGGGCATGTTCGAGCTTGCGGGTCCTCACTCGAGCTTGATGAGCATGCTCAAGCTTGCTTCCAAAATGCTGATATTGGAACTCTCTGCCTAAGGTCCATGCTCGAGCGTAAGGTAGCATGCTTGAGCGTGCTTCCAAAGCATTGAAATTCATCTATTTTTTTCACTTTGGTCTTCAAACATTCAATGTAAAGGACCAATAATGAGTGAAAAAACTCAGAAAACATATAGGATTTAATAAAAAAGCATTCACACAATTAAACTCCTAATTTAATACTAAAATGATGCAAAATTACTATTATGCATGAGAGTCCTAAAAATTATAAGAAAAACACTAACAAATATAACTCTCATTAGAGAGTTATCATGTAACTTCTACTAAGGAGATCACTCTAATGAAGAATGCTCGGTGGAACCATCCTCTGAAGAGTAAATGAATTATATGAATTCCCAGAGGTACAATTTCAAGTCCAACCACTATGCTCTTGGGTATAGAGATCACAACAACTCAGGGTATTGCGGTGGTAATCCAAGTGCCCCTAGGAACAAATATAACACACCATCTCGGGAGAAGAAGCGAAACCTAGAAGACATGTTTTAGCAGTTTATGTAGACTCATTCTAACTTTGCAGACAAGACTGAGGCACAGTTCAAATAGTATGATGCCTAGTCCAAAAACCAAGTTCCTATCAGAAATATAGAAAATTAACTGGGGCAAATATCACGGTAGCTTGTTGAGATACCACAGGGTTCCTTGCTAAGCAAAACTATTGCCAATCCGAGAAATGAGCATGTGAAAACAATTACCCTGAGAAATGGCAAAGAATTGGTAGAACCTGAGTAGCCAGAAGAGGCGCCATCCACTAAAGCCAAAAATAGGCATAAAAAAGGCAGAAGTATGAAATTCCTATGAGCGATGGTAGAGATAAGAAAGATAAAGAGAATACCCTTGTGTTAGTAGCACTTCCTGTCTATAACCCTCCAATTCCCTACCCACATCAGGTGAAGCAGTAGGACAAGCAGTTTGCTAAATTCCTAGAGGTTTTCAAGAAGCTGCATATCAACATACCTTTTGTGGAGGCCTTGACTCAAATGCCCAGTTATGCAAAGTTCATGAAGAAGATCCTCTCTCCGAAGAGGGATATTAAAGATAATTAGACAATAACACTTACAAAGGAGTGCAGTGCCATCCTACAAAACAAATTACCTCTTAAGCTAAAGGATCCCGGGAGTTTTATTATACCCTTGGTGATGTTTGTTTTAATGAAGCTCTCTATGATTTAAGCTATCATAAATCTACTGCCTCTTTCTATTTTCAAGAAGCTTGGAGTTAGGGCGATGAAGCCTACCATGGTGTCATTGCAATTGGCAAATAGATCCATCAAGTGTCCTAGAGGCATCATTGAGGACATGCTTATGAAGGTTAACAAGCTTATCTTCCCAGTAGACTTCATTGTGCTAGATATAGAAGAAGATAGGGAGGTCCCACTCATCTAGGGTATACTCTTCCTAGCAACTAGGAGAGCTCTCATAGATGCCCAGGAAGGGAAACTTGAATTACGTGTTCAAGACGAGAAGGTCACCTTCAAAGTATTCGAGGCAATCAAGTTCCATATAGAAGCTGATTCCTGTTTCAGAGTGGAGGTTGTTGATGATGCAATAGCTGTTATGTTCCAAGCAAGTTCCTTTACTACTCCTTTGGAAGCTTATTTGATGAATCCTAAGGTGGTAGAAGAATTAGAAGACAACAATTGGGACCTATACTATGAGTTGATGAAAGCTCAACCTCTTATGCTTAGGCCGCACATTAAGGCTTTGGATGACAAGGAGCTCAAACCAATCAAGAATGAGCCACCCAAATTAGAGTTTGAGCAACTACCATCTCACTTGAGGTGTGCATTCCTTGGTGGGAAGGATACATACCCAGTTATTGTTAGTGCTTCCTTAAGTGGAATAGAAGAAGAAAATTTGCTTAGAAACCACAATAAGGCAATTGGGTGAAAATTTCTGATTTGAGGGGTATTAGCCCCACATTTTGCATGCACATGATTTTCATGGAGGATGACTACAAGTCTCTAGTGTAGCTATAAAGGAGACTAAACCCCACTATAAAGGAAGCTGTGAAGAAAGAAATAGTGAAACCCCTAGATACTGGGATTATCTATCCTATTTCTGGCAGCCCTTGGATGAGCTCAGTCCAGGTTACACCTAAGAAAAGTGGTATTACAATGGTGAAGAATAGCAACAACGAGCTCATACCAACTAGGACAATCATAGGGTGATGGATGTACATTGACTACAGGAAGCTTAACGATGCCACGCATAAGGACTAATTCCCACTACCTTTCATGTACCAGATGTTAGAGAGGATAGTGGGTCATGCCTATTACTACTTCCTGGATGGCTACTCGGGGTACAATCAAATTCGTATAGCTCTTGAGGACTAAGAAAAGATCACTTTCACTTGCCCATATGTTACCTTTGCCTGTACGAAGATGCCATGTGGACTTTATAATGCACTAACCACTTTTCAGAGGTGCATGTTGGCTATTTTTATAACATGGTGGAAAGGTTCATTAAGGTTTTTATGGATGACTTTTCTATTTTTGGCTCTAGTTTTGATGATTATTTCTTTAATTTATCTTTGGTTTTGAAAAGACATCAAGAAACTAACCTTGTTTTAAATTAGGAGAAGCGTCACTTTATGGTGCAGGAAAGGATTGTGCTTAGACACTGGATTCTAGCCAAAGGCATTGAAGTGGATAAAGCAAAAATAGAAGTCATAGAGAAGTTGCCTTCACCCATGAACATAAAGGGAGTTAGAAGTTTTCTAGGCCATGTAGAATTTTATAGGAGATTTATTAAGGATTTCTCTAAGATTGCTAAACCCTTAAGTAACTTGTTGATTAGAGATGTTCCTTTTAATTTTGATGCTGAATGTTTGCATGCCTTTGAACTTCTGAAAAATAAATTAATTTTAGCTACTATTCTTATTGCACCTAATTGGGATATACTTTTTGAGATTATATGTGATGCTAGTGATTATGCTATAGTTTAGGGAAGAGGAAGGATAACCTATTGCATGTGATTTACTATGCTAGTAGAACTTTAGATAAGGCACAACTTAATTATGCTACTACTGAAAATGAACTTTTGGCTATCGTATTTGCTTTTAACAAATTCAGTTCTTATTTGATAGGTGCTAAAGTGATTGTGTACACAAACCATGCTACCCTCAAGTTCTTACTAGACAAGAAGGATGCCAAGCCTAGGCTTTTCAAATGGATTCTGTTTCTTCAGGAGTTTGATTTGGAGATTAAAGACAAGAAAGGAGCAGAAAATTTAGTGGTGAACCATCTTTCCAGGTTGGCCATCACTAGTCTTCAAGAGAAAGAAGAGATAAAGGAAACTTTCCTAGATGAGCAGCTTTTAGCAGTGCAGGCAACCACTTGGTCTAATTCTAACTCTACGTCCACTTCTGATCTTGAAAAGGTAAAAATCTTAACTACATAGGTGCTTTATTAAAAATTACTTCTGATTCTGCTTTTTTTAAAAGCTATATATTACTAATTTTTATAAAAAATGGTAAATTATCTTATTTTTCCCCCAAACAGTTTTTTTCTAAAGTTTTATCCAAAAACACTTAAAAAATTATAAAAGTTTTTTTTTTTTTTTACAAAAGTGTTTTTTTCTAAAAACAAAAATTCAAATGGACTCTTAGTGAATTCGAGTGGAATGTATATTTTATAATCAAATAAGGTGGAGTATTATTTCTTAATATTTCAAGAGCGTTAATTATATTTTACTCTATCTAAAAACATAAGACAAAAAGAAAAAGGGGAGAGAACAAAGATAAATGGACGAAAGTAACACGGAGAACAATATGATCTTCTTAGGCTTTTAGGTCAAAATACTTTTGGTTAAGTTTTAGCTAAGTGGATTTAGAAGATGAGATGATTTAGGTCTCATTTGAATAAATAGCTTAATCAAGGACTTCTATGAAAAAAGTTTCTCACAAAAGATCTTACATGAAAGTAACTTCTGAATAAATTATTTTGTGTTTAGATGTATTATAATAGAAGTGTTTATTTTGAAAATTGGTTGAGAGACTTTTTGAAAATTTTGATATTTGAACTTTCTAAAAAGCACTAAAAGTAACTTTCAAGCTTGTTTGGGTACATAGTTTATTTAAGCACTTACGTAGAAGTAACTTTTGAAAAGTAACTTATAAATAAGTTATTTTGTATTTGGATACGTAGTGATAGAAGTACTTATTTAGAGTGTTTTAAAAAGTGCTTCTTGAGAAATTAGATATATTAACTTCTCAAAAAATACTAAAAATAACCTTGTGGGAAGTAATAAATTATATGGTCAAATAGGACAAAAAGTAAAAACTGTGAATTTTTACTTCCAAAATGTTAGTCATAAGTGGTGTTATCCAGACGGTTGTATAATCAAATTGACCAAATGGTTGCATTGTAACCTTTATATTAATAGAATTCTTAAGACTAAAAAGTCTTGAAGGAATCACAGCTTAATTCATTGATTCATTATTCACATGCACGTGTGCGTGTATATATATATATATTGGATACAAGTCACAATAGAGAAGGATTTCACGGGGAAGTGTGAGTAAGATTCTTATAACACGAAAGATTCAGATATGAAGAATGTGGATCTCTAACAACCAAAAGGCATCTAGAATTCTCAAGCTATATTCCAGAACCTTCAAAGACGTCTTCAAGTGTCACAACAAGTGTGTTGAGGTCTTTGTTGTATTTGGGCTTGGGTTGACAATCCTTTCACAGCTGGTGGTCCTTCTTTGGTGCAGAGTCATTAGTGGACTCTATTATGTATATTAAGGTTTAACCAAAAAAAAAGTCACAAGTAAAATTATCTAAATAAAATCTTCATACAAGTTTTTTATCTTTTATATGGGTTTTTATATGACATATTATCATAATATGACATTTTACAAGTATTTGCCAGCTAGGTTATAAAGGAAATCCTACCTATACTATGGTGAGTTTCATCGATGTTGCTACACAAGTTGGTCAAAATCCTACCTAATTGATTGTATATTCTCTCTGGTCAAAATCGTATGTGATTGTTGATGGGTTCTATCTCCCTTAAGGCTACTAAAGTTGGTCAAAACCCTACATGTTGTTCTCTCTCTCTCTCTCTCTCTCTGTGTATGTGTTAAAAAGGTCATATTGTAATAAATAAATGCTATATTCTCATATTATTTTCTCACAATTACTTCACTAAATAAAAAAGTTTATTTGGTATTTATCATAAAATAACATACCAAACCATTTGCCATGTTTGAGGATATCGGGAAGGATATATTTAAACATATAACTATACAAACTTAATCAGAAAAAAAAAATTTATAAGAATTGATTTAAAATTTATGCAAAATATTGAGACTAAAATGTCAATAAAGGTTGGTATAGTTGAAAAGCAACAAGTAGACTCATATTTCATGAGGACATGATTTTGATTTCCACTGTCGATTGATGTGAGGACTTTTTTGGTATGTAACCTTACAAGTGTTCTTTGAGCTCTAACATTTTGCTCTAACTTTAGGGGATGACAGGTGCTAAACGCATTTAAGCTTTTTTAATTAAAATAAAAAGTATCAAGAGTAAAACCTAAGTTTAACCCATTCTTAATAATTATATCCATCCAAAAAATTCCTGGGCGGACACGTAGCAGTCCACGTGGCAAAACCAGCCACGTTGCCACCTTAACAAAGAGTAGCTTACCAATAGCCGCCGCGATTGATGCCATGCTGATCACGATGCTGTTGCTACATCAACGTTCTCGAATGTCAATTCCGCAAAAGCAGCCAACCAAGCTGTCTCTAATCCCTTACATCAGCCAAAGTCAAACAACACCAACTGAAACCAACCCACCCCACCCCCGCGTTTCTGGAGCTTCTTCGCTCTTCTCCTTCTCCTCCTCCTTCTCCTTCATCCTCATCTTCCCACTCTCTAATGCAATCCCCTCCTTTCTGACATCCTCGTACAACACAAAACCCCAAGTTGTCACACACTCGCGCGCCGAACCATGTCCTGGTTCCGCAACCTCTCCAAGTTTTCCCCTTTGAGATCACCAACTCACACTCCCACCACAACAAACAGAATAAACAACCGCCCTCTTCACCTCTTCCCACCCTTCTTCACTTTTCTCTCTCACCTCACCACCACCAACACCAACCCTGCTGAGGTCGTGAGGCATGCCAGCTTGGGGCCCACGAAGGCCAACGAGAAGGCCCGGGTGGTGGTGCTGGGCTCAGGGTGGGCCGGGTGCAGGCTCATGAAGGGCCTGGACCCTGACATCTATGACATTGTTTGTGTGTCCCCTCGCAACCACATGGTGTTCACACCTCTCTTGGCTTCAACATGTGTTGGGACCCTCGAGTTCAGATCCGTTGCCGAGCCCATTGCGAGGATTCAGCCTGCTATTTCCAGGGAGCCCGGGTCTTATTCCTTCCTTGCCAATTGTACTGGCATTGATGCTGATAAGCATGTGGTAAATATATGTTAAACTTGTTTACTTATGTGTTCATGTTATGTTTGATCTTAGGGTGTGCATAGAGGTTCTTATTTATGGTTTAGTTATGGGGAGGGGCAAAGAAAAACAAAACGCGGATCTTTGAAAGGTTTCACTACATATGATTCAAGTTCCTCAAAGAATTGACTTGTAGCTGTCGCACGTTTGGTTTAAGTGATTCGAGGTTTGTTCCTTTTAAACAAAGTCTTTGACTGTTGTGAATGTGAAAACGATTAAAAAAAAAAAAAAAAACCCTAGTATTAGGAAGGCTTTACTGCCATATTGGATCAGTTCAACTTGAACCAGTTTAGTCGGGATTTAGTAGACTCCAAGTATCAGTGATTTAGACAAGGAAAAGGATTAAATTGTAACTTCGTGACATATTTGATTGTGTGGGCAGAAGTGTGTGAAGATGGAAAATCATGACATACGTAATATAGGAAAAGAACCTCAGGATATATGGAATAAACTTCGGACATATCGAATGTGTTCTGTTACTGGACTGGACGTTTTTCACCGTTTGTATTTGAAGTGGGATTAATTGAAAGTATGAAACAACTAAAAAGACCTTATGGTAAATGGATTTATTTTAAAAATTTAGTTTTTGATAGTCCAATGGCTTGTTTGATCATTGTTGATGACCCTCCTTAGTGAGATAAAGCTTGGCTGTTGTTGTATTGGAATTTGGAACTCGCTATTTCTTACTTTTACTCCTCTTCCCCACAAACAGAAGGGTATATGATACTAGTATTAGTTGAAATATTGTCATTCACAGTATGGCTTACATGGGGAGAATCTAACCTATGGTTTTGAAGGTGCATTGTGAAACTGTGACTGAAGGAGATCCGACAATAGATCCTTGGAAGTTTATAATCTCATATGATAAGCTAGTTATTGCATTAGGAGCACAACCCACCACTTTTGGAATTCATGGAGTCTATGAACATGCAATTTTTCTTCGTGAAGTTCACCATGCCCAGGAAATTCGTCGGAAGTTGCTCCTGAACTTGATGCTATCTGATGTTCCAGGTTTGGCATAATTTTGCAATACTTCGCTTAATATGAATTCATTTGACAAAAATGTTTGTATAAATCACCTCTGTAATCTGTACTTGATTTGGATGCAGGGATTGCAGAAGAGGAAAAACAAAGGCTCTTACATTGTGTGGTTGTGGGAGGTGGTCCCACTGGAGTTGAATTCAGTGGTGAACTTAGTGATTTTATCATGAGAGATGTCCGTCAGAGATATGCCCACGTGAAGGATTATATTCATGTTACTTTAATTGAGGTATGCTTAATAGCATTGGATATGTGATACAACCAAATAGGCTCTGCGTTTATTATGGATACATGCTTCTTGCTAGCCTAATGGTAAAAAACACATTAGAGTTCAAGATAGGCATTTTTGTTGAAATATGTTATCATTTTATCCATGCTTAAAATGTCTTTTAAGGTAACTGTTATTGTTAACTAATTTATTCATGACTTGTTAGGCAAATGAGATATTGTCTTCCTTTGATGATCGACTCAGGCACTATGCTACCACGCAGTTGACAAAGGTGAGTTGTATGTTGAAAGAGTTTCTATACTATTTGTTCAACATGTTCCCGTTGATTTTGAATTTCTGAGTTTCATAAGAATATGCCAAAATCTGTTTTTCCATTTAAACAAAACTAGTCTATAGTAATAACCAAATGGGCCAATTATAACCATGATAAACTGTTTCTATCAGAAGCATTTGGAATTTTTTATATAATCGATGGGCTCTTCATCTTAGTAGCAATCGGTACACTGAAAACTGATTGACAGGCTAGCTGTTAAGATTTTTTCAGTTTTAGTTTTATATCTCCTCATATTGAAGTTTCTATCAGTCAGGAGTTCGTCTTGTTCGTGGCATTGTGAAAGATGTTAAAGAGAAAATGATTATCCTTAATGATGGTACTGAGGTTCCATATGGCTTGCTCGTATGGTCTACTGGTGTTGGTCCGTCACCTATTATTCGCTCGTTGGATCTCCCTAAATCTCCTGGTGGAAGGTTGTTCTTGTTACTCTACATTGTTGCATTGTATAAATTTAGTATCTTGGTCCGTCTTATCAGAAAGCAGGATCACATTTGTCCAAAGATATGATTTTTTAACATTATATGCACGTAAAAATGTAGAAAGAGACTGCATATGCCTATATCAGATTTCCTGGTGTTTGGTATACTGTTTATGTGCCCCCCTCTTGCCCTCATTTTTCTTTTATTGTACGGTGACTATGACCTTAGATTGCGGTATTATCCTAATGGAAATTCTGAAATTTTTCTCTTCACAGGATTGGTATTGATGAGTGGCTACATGTTCCTTCAGTACAGGATGTGTTTGCAATAGGTGACTGCAGTGGATTTGTTGAAAGCACTGGAAGACCAACACTTCCAGCTTTAGCCCAAGTAAGTGATATTTGGTTCATTAGTGTCTCCTACATACACTTTCATTTCTTAAATTCCTGCAATTTTGTAGTTTTGATTTTATACTAGTGTCTGTGTCCCTTACACGTTTCATTGTGGATGTGTTCCTCTTATTCCTAGTGGTAGTGGCTCACAGGAGTAGTGGTGTTGATGTGTTCCTTCTTTGCCTAAAAGCTTATTCCTTGGCAACTTAAGGCATTCTTATTTGAATTCCGCAGGTAGCAGAGAGGCAAGGTAAATATTTAGCAAGCTTGTTAAACAAAATAGGTAGAGCCAATGGAGGCCGCGCAAACAGCATCAAAGACATAGACTTTGGGGACCCATTTGTTTACAAGCACCTTGGAAGCATGGCAACCGTTGGCAGTTACAAGGCTCTAGTGGACCTTAGACAGAGCAAGGTGATTTTTAATCATTCCTGAGCTCTTGCTAGAGTTGTAAAACATTACGCATTGATTGATTCGCTCATGTATCTCCTACAGGAGGCAAAAGGGTTATCTCTGGCAGGGTTTATCAGTTGGTTTATTTGGCGCTCTGCATATCTAACTCGCGTCATCAGCTGGAGAAACAGATTCTATGTAGCTATCAACTGGGCTACAACTTTTGTGTTTGGCCGTGATATAAGCAGAATATAAAAACTTTAAGGTAACTACTTCCAGCATGGTTAGGAGTTGTTCTCAAAAGCTCAAGCCCTCCAGTTATAATGTAATGTTTGTAGGACCTTCATGTGTTATTTTTCTCTATTGGTTGCATTGCAGGTTATTTTTAAAAGAATAAGATGAATTTCAGTTTGGGGAACATATCTCAAAAGCCGTGGACATTTTTTGAGGACATATTGGGAATGCCATGAATTACAGTTTTTACTCAGAAGGAAAGAACTGTGCTAGAACAGTGGCAATAAAAAAGAGGTTACTCTAGAGCTGGCTTGAGAATAGAAGGCAATAAAATTTGGCGGTCCTGGGGTCTTTTTGTGATCAATAGTGCACACGTCATGATTCAATTTTACAATAAGTCAATTTTCATGTTTATAAACTGTTACCAAATGTATGATCACAATAATAATATCATATGTCAACAGATTCTGAGTGGAAAAGTGTCATCAGTCATTCTTGCAACTAGTACAGGTCCCTCCCACTACAACTGCCGTTGAATTGAATGGAGGTCAAAATCAGTTTTTACACCTCAAATAACTTTTTGCCAGAAAACCACAGCTGAATTGGAAGTTCGCATAGTGCACATTATGTTCACGAAGTGATGTTGTGATCACAACTTACACATAAGATCACTGATCATGTTATCATTTCATTTGAGGACGAAAAGATCAGAGTATATCTTCATGCACAATTGTGCAAGGTATATAGCCCTTCATAGAAGAATGTCAAAATCAACTATTTTTTCATTAAAATGCGAACACGCACATGACAATTTATAAAGATCTAAATCATCTCCCTGTTGGTGTTTATCCATTTTGATACTTCAAAAAGAAGCATTAAATTTGCAGAGTCCACACCCATTCCTTTCGCATGGACAGAGCTGTCAAACCTTCCATTCTCACATCATGTTTGACTTTGTTATGGTATCTACATTTTTAGATTACATCTAGTTTAGGTGTCTTCTACTTTGAGATAGATTAGTGTAGCCTTAATTACCTATTCATATCATTCAATTTTTCACGTAGTAGATGGAGTTACTATAGGTGATAGTCACAAGCTCTAAGAATGTCTCAAATTGTGGAACAAAAATGTAAGCTGTGCCTATGGCAAGCTTAAATTACTGAGTTTGTCTTCAGCATTTACTTGGTTCTTCGAATATAGAAAGTTCATATTCCGGTGTATAAACAACTGAAGACCGTATACCATGATATTCCTAATTTCCTATGATATATCTATACCAGCCTCTACTTCACAAAGCAAAGGCAGCTCCATTTGCTCATTAATGCCCGGTCAAATAGATGTCTCCACAGAAAGCAGATAAGCTATGGCCATAATTCTGGCACACCATTTGCAAGTTTAGAATTCGCCATCTTTTTGGTAATCAGATCTTTCAACTCTATTTCTTCGGGAAACCTTCCCTCCTTCAGTTTAGAGAACACCTTTAAGAGGCAGAAGAGTTTGAAGGGGTTAATAAGAATTCAAAAGCATTGAAGATGCCACATATTACCACTCAAGGAGGCAAGAGGGGAATCAAAATTCGGCCAAGATAAGAACTTTCATAACAGAAAAGAAGACATCTTCATTCATGATTAATTTAAATCTACCACTGGCCCATTTCTTAGGAGTCATACAAATAAACCATATAAGGAGAAAAAAAAAAAAAAAAAAAAAAGAGAGATCAAATAATCAGAATTTTATGTTCAAACACTAAATACCAATGAGACAGAAAAGAACAGTCCATTACCCTATAAATAAAGTAAACCCAACAGCAATGATCGCACAAATTATACACTTTAAAACACTGAACAGAGGAATCCTAATAATCAAAATAATATGTTGCAAGACCAAATACCCAATGAGTCGAAAGTTCAACACAAAGTGAGAAACCTCTCTCCCAACTATCAGAAAGAGCATGTACATATAATCGCAATCTCAAAGTAGATGTTCCAAACTTTGAAGGTTTATATAAGCATTTCACAGGGATCACCATTAAGTTTTTTTTTTTTTTTTTTTTTGGCATAAGTGACAGAAATGTCTCTCATTTTGCTGAAATGGGGGATACTCTCGAATGCCCCAGACCCTGAGTCTGCTCACTACCTCATAATATCTTGCTCCAGAAAATCCTAAACTAGTTCTAAGTTGCTAAATGTAACATCACCCAATCCAAATGCATTATACAAAAAACAAGGAGCTCCCATGAATAGAGAATGATAAGAATGCAAATGTTAGTAACAAAACAATGACAGTGCCAACATAACATAAGATGGTAGCTAAAATTTTCCTAATGGATATTCAGCTAACAGGGAAAATCGTGAGAAATGATAAAAATGTTGATAGAACTAGTCATGGTGAGACATCTATCCAAATATGATTGACTACATGCGCTTGCAAAGAGTTAGAAGTCATAACAAAGCTTGCATTCACCATAGAGAATGATCAGATATTCTTATAGCAAAGAAATATTTACTAGAAGATTTGAGTAAATACAGCATAAAAGAAAGGCACCAACCAGTTCGCCATTGAAGTAAACTTCAAATGCCCCGGATCTGTGTAAGAATGACTGCAAGGCATTCCCGAGAAGCCAGGTACTAGCAATGGTTCCAAACTTATTATTAGCACGCAAGTTATAATACCAAGGAGGGGGTGCAACAAAACCCAACATCGGAAAAATCTGTTCCCCTGCAACTACAACCCCTATAACACCAATCTGGACAACCGGAACTGCTTTGCCTAGCAGACGTTTCGGAAGCGGCGGGGGATAATTCGCAAGAATAACCTCAGTACCAGGAAAAGCAATCTCCAACATTTTCTTCATTGTTACTGCTTTTCCCCTACGAAAATACACAATCACCCATTCACACAATCTTTCCCATTCTAACCACAAAACCATGTGTAACAACACAAGTGATGAACCTACTATTAAAAAACAAACGAAACAGCGTGAAAAGCAATGATATTGAACCACTCTCCCTTGGCTAACTGCTGATTATTCAAAGCATATGGTACACAACGCAGATAAATTTTTGCATGCTTGATACATAAGCCCCCCCCCCCCCCAAAAAAAATAAAAAACAAAAACAAAAAACAAAAAAAAACGATGCTTGATATATATATTAGTAGGGCAGTTCCCCAACTACCACAAACTACATGAGATAATTAAGCTCAAAAATATTTCCTTTGCACCATTTTTCTCTCTCCAAACATCATGGACCTTCTTAGTTTTTAAAAAAGAAAGGAAGGCAACGTCACAACACAAATAATACTAATAATAATAATAATAATAATAATAATAATTTGAAAGTGATAATAAATGAAAACTGAAAATTGACATAAACATAAGGGAAAGTAGACCTGTAGGAGCAAGAAGAGCAGTAATTGATTTTGACAGTGTTGCCAAGTCCCACACCTCCAACAACAGTGGTGCTAGGTTTCTGAAATCACATGAAGCAAGCGACGCATTACCATTATAGATACACACATGTTAAAAAAATAATCAAGAAAACCGAATTCAGTTGATGGAATTGAAATCACCCACCTCGGAGGGGAACTCTACGGTTGCAGGGTCAACCACTGGTTGGTGGTGGTGGTGGTGGTGGTGGGTGCGAGAGGGCTTCGGAGGAGGAGGTGATGGTGGTGGTGGTGGAGAGGTGAATAGGGAAATGAGGTCGGAACAGAAGAGGAAGAGTGGCAAACCCACCAACAGAAACTGAGCGCGATACATCGCTGAAAGGAAGAGAGGATCCAAGCAACACTCTTAAGCCTCTCACACTCGTCCTTTTAGTTAGCGAGTTTGATTGGTTCATGTTTACAAACTTTTGAGAAAGTGAATATTGAGTCATATACTGTTATGATAGTTAAATATCTATGTAAATTTTTTTTTTATTATTAGTGTATATAAATTAAAATTTTAGTTATTAAGTGCTTATTTAGTTATTTATTTTATTTTTGGATAAATTATTCTATCTATTATTATATTAAGTGCTATTATATACAATATCCTCAATATGCCTATATTAATATTTTATAAGAAGCATAAGGGTGTTTAATATCATATTTCATGAAATATAAGGATATTAAATATAATATTATCTAAATTTTAAGGGAAATTAGTTTATATTTCTACAAATAAAGAATTTTCATTAGTAACATTGCATAATTTCAGAAAAATTTAATATAATTTATCTTTTTTTTTAAAAGTACTATAACAAGAAATTAATTTTAATATATAAAATTAATGTAATTTAACTTTTATTTTTTTTCATTATATACTAGACTTTTTAAATAGTTAGGTCAAAAGTTAAATATATTTTAATAATATATCAATATATAATTAAATAATAATATAAAATATTTTCATATAAATAATATATCAAAATTAAATTCACACTTTCTTTAAAAAATAAAAGACCTCCAATCATCACCTGTATTTATTTATTTATTTTTTGGATATATACCTGTATTTATTTTTTAACACAATCCTTTATCTTTAGTTCTTTTTAATTTAGTCTCTTACCTTATAAATTCTCTTCTAATATATACGGTCTTTAGTCACTTCTCCATTATAGAACTAATGGTAAATATTGCACGCACGTACATGGGATGTTATTTGTGTCATGTCAACATTTTTTTGGTTAACTCTGTTATTAAAAAGTGACAAAGGACTATATGGGTAATAATTCGCAACGCCTAAGAAACAAAATTTAAAAAATTAGAGATTAACTACATTCAAATAATAGATAAAGATGAGGGACGAAAAGGTTTCTTTTCCTTTCTTTTTAAAATGTTATTTTTTCAAAAAAGAAAAGTTTTAGTTATGTAGTAACGAATGTCATCACATCAGGAGTGTGCTATGCGAATCACACAAATTAATAACATGATATAAGAGTTACTGCCATCCAAACATGACGTCCGAAATACTTTAAAAAGAGATAATATAGTAGTTTCTTCAAAAAAAACGAAGTATGGAAGTAGACTTTGAGTTTTTAATATAATTACTATTTTTAAAATTAAATTATATATGTTATTTTCTTCTTCCTTCTTTTTTTTTTTAACTTTCTCACATAAACCTTCTATTAAAAGTAACTCTATTTAAGATATAATTGGATGCTAAATATCGATACCTTCTTTTTTTTAAATTTGAATCATAGCTCACCTGATATAAAGGATTAACCCCTTCCACTAGACCTAACCCTTATTGGTATATATATCATATTATAACTAAAGAAATTGATTTTTTTTTTTAAATGCTACGATACATCTTCTAATTAGATGGTAATTAAACAACCTATGATATAGTAAATTGTCAATGATTTATTTATACATATTAGTATCCAGTCTGCTTTTAAGGTATTGGGATCATTAATTTTTTTTTTAATAATATAGTCCCAATATTCTTTTAGCAATTATTGGGAAGAAAAAAGGATAAACAATCTAAATTATCCCACTTTCAACTAGAAACACTAGTCCTTTTTTTCACCCGATTAAGTTCATTCGCAATCATGGTGGAAGGAGTATGCTAGTGATTCTGTTGGACAAGGTGCCACCGTTGGAGGAGGCAGACGAAGAATTCTCCTTTCTCACGCAACATTCACTTTGGTTAATTAGTTTTGTTGTTTCCACTAGAAATGGAGGTAAGATTTTTCACAAAGTCTCAAACTATAAAGATAAAATTTTTTGTAGTTGCATCTAATGTTAGGTCAAACAACATGCTAACAAAGGTTTGGTTTTGTTTTGTTGAAGAACAGGTCCAATATATTGGAAAAGTAGCAATACATTGTGTACAGGTTCATAATATATTTGTAACCAATAGCCTATCTAGTTTCATTCCCCAAGGCACTAGTGTCAAGGTACTCAATGAAATTAAAGATACAAGATTTTCTTTGAATAGTGTTGACTATTCCAATAGGTAAGGGTGTCTGATAGGGTAGGTCAACTTGTGAAACCATAGGTTTTGACTTAACTCAACCCATAAAAGACGGGTTGGCTTGGCTTTGCAAGTTAGGTTGGGTTGAAAAACTCTCTAACTAGCAAAGTATGAGTTGAATAATGGATTTGAAAATTTCTAATAACTCATTCAATTTAACCTAACCTATCTATATTTTGTTTTAAGTGGTCGTAAAAAAGGCCTTGGGGATAAAAATGCATCTACCTCTTTTGTTCTTTAGCTTCTTTGGCAAAACTTATCCATGTGCAAGATTTCAATCCAAGTCCGATCATGGAGAATATTACTGAGCCTAGCTTTTAAGATAGTGAGTACTATTTACATTAGCAAATTGGACTTAAACATTAATTTAAAAAAAAAATGTTGTGTCGTGAGGTGACTTGCTAAACAGCTAGTTATACCTATTCTTTTCAAATTTAAGGAATTTTTTTTCTTTATAGTGAAGTTAAAACTTTGGCATTCCAAGATGCTTTTCCTTGACATCTCTATAGTCTCCAGTTATATTCATGCATACCATATTAAGGTTACAATGAGAAAAAGACTAAAAAAATAGAGATAAGAAGCTAATGAAGCATCTAACTGACCAATGTAATGAGAATGCAACGAATCATGTAGACAATAGAGAATATTTTATAAAGATTGAGAATGAAGTCAACGGTTATGAAAATATTGACCAATATAGAAAATTTGCTCTGGCAAGGATACTGTATTATAAGTAATAAAGAGTGAATGAGTATCATTCACACGGGAACTATTTAACCAATTATCAATTTGTTTAGAATAGTTACTATTTGGCGATCAAAAATATGAAATTGAGAATAAAAATAAATGACAAATAAAGGAAGAGGTTAATTAAAAAATAAATAAAATAATATATGTGAAATCTACTACTATAATATTTCATAAGCATTACAAGGAAAGTCATGTCACTTGGTAGCTTTCAATGAGAGCTCTTTCTTCCTCGTTTCAAAAACTTACTAAAAAGGAAACTTTGTAAAGAAAATTCAAAGAATTAAAAATAAATAATAATAAAGAAAATATTACCTAACAACCTATTAAATCTGCTACCACCTTTTTACATCTCTTCCACTATCTCCATAGCATAAACCCACTCGCTCCTTACCCCTTACTTCATTCAACTTCCTTCAGACTCCACCCACTAGCTTTTTACACTCATTGAGTGAATATGTATTAATATATCATTATATATATCTCCTTTTTATTACGTTTATATAACAATAATTATTATAAAAAATTAATATAATATATAAACATAATTCTATAATATTTAACTAACAAAAGAAGCAGATTCATAAAAAAAAATGATAATTGAATGAAATTTTATTTCAATATATAAAAAAAAGAAATAAAAAATGTATATTAATAGGCTATTAATTTGTTAGGAGGCTAAAGAAAAATTGCATAAACGAGATAAGGGTACGTTTGTTTCAGCTTTTTCTAACAAAAAAGTGATTTTTTCCTTTAAAAAAATTAATTTTTATAAAAGCTTTTCATTTTAGTTTCTATTTAAAAGCTTAATAAAAATTATTTTAGTTTTTGAGTAGTATAAACTAAAATGAGTAACTTTCATAAAAAGTATTTTTTTTCAATAGTTAAAAAAAAATCACCTTTTGTAAAGAAAAAAATTGAAATAAATGCATCATAAATTTCTTGAAGATTGAATAATGGGAGGGAAGGAGTTAGAAATGAATATTTTTTTGAATTTTTTAATCATTACTTAAAAATTAAAAGTATGTAAACAACTTTTCAATAATAAGTTATTATTTGCAATGCGTATGTGAAATTCGTTCTTTAAAATTACTTTACTATAAGATTAAAGAAATTTGAAGGGAAAGAAAGTTTAGACTTCACTTAAAATTAAAAGTACTTTATAAAACACATTACATTTTTTGTAATTAGTTATGAATTTAATTTTGATACATTGTCAATATAAAAAAATTTTATACAAATATCTAATCAAGTATTATTATATTAATAAAAGTGTTTAACTCAATCATTTACTACCTTAAAGATCTTATACAAATATAAGCATATGATTGGATAATAATATCAAAGAGTTTTATATTGATTATGTATTAAAATTAATCTCATAAATTATTATATATAATGATTCTAAGTACCTTTTTCTTTAAAATTAATTATTTTATTAGGATACTAAAGAAAAAGGATATAGATAGAAAAGGAATAAACTTTTTTTCTAAATTGCTCCATGCTCACTTTAAAAAATCCAATTTTATAAGAAAACAAATTATACGTTCAATAGTGAGTTGTTATTAATGAATGATTTCAAAGAATTTTCTCTTTAAATTACTTATTTTGTTCGATAAAAATGTCAAATCATATTTTTTATTTTTACTATTATTATATTATAAATAAACTTAAATATATTTTTAGTACCCTAAAATATAACATTTCACTATTTTAGTTTCTAAAATTTTTTTTGTATTTCAAATGTTATCACAATTAGTTCTCGATGTTAATTTACTCAAGTTAAGTAGTGGCGTGGCAAGGAAAGATGAAGAGACATGACAATAATGATGAGGATCGCATGCAGAAGCAAGTTAACATCAAGGACTAATTGTGGTGATGATTAGAAAATGGAAGACTAAAATCTTTAAAAAAGTTAGTGGGGCTAAAATTGAAAAATGTTATATTTTATAGATATTTTTTATTTTTATAATTATTCTTTAGCTTATTATATACAACCATATTTTTTTCAATTGCTCGATTCTCACTTTAAAATTGGAAAAAAAAAAAAACTTATACAATGAATTGCGCTATAAATAATGAGATGACATATGAAATGGATTTATACAATTTTTCTTTAAAATAACTTATATATTCACATATAATTTCTTATTTATACTTTTTATTTCTAAATTTACCTCATCTTAGACTAATTCTACACATAAAAATGTTTTATGTAATATTTTATTGTATAATTTTAAGAATTAGAGTGTGTTTGTTTGTCATTTTTTGGCAAAAAATCACTTTTTTTACTGAAAAATTAGTTTTTATATATTTAGATAATTTTTTAAAAATAATCAAAATTTCAAAAAATCTATTTTTAGCTTTTTTGTAGAATTTTAAAAAGAGTAACTTTTTAAAAAAAATCAATTTTCAATTTTTTAAATTATATATAAAATTTAAGTTTCATAATCACTTTTTTTAAAAGTTAAAACAAACGTACCCTTATTTTTATTATTATAATAAGTTTGAAAATTTTACATAAAATATAATTAAATTGTGGTTAGGTTAAAAAATTCAATTTATATATATATATATATATATATATATATATATATATATATATATTATAAAGATGAGGTTAAATTGAATCCCTGTTTAAAAGTTTTTATATAAATATTATGAATATACTTCATTTTAGTTTTAGTAAAAAGAAATGATAAATGAACACTCCCAAATCAACCATATAGAGTCAACACCGTATTAGAAAAAGAAAATGACAAAAACCCTCTGTATGGAGAGGGTAAGTACAGTGGTAGCCATAAATGGAGAAAAGGGTAGTAAAAAATTCAAAAACCAAATGAAGAACCTACCCGTGAATCTTGACGGTCTGTTTGGGAGTTTTTTTGTGATGGCAAGAAATGACCAAAAATGGAATGGAATAGAAAAGAAAATAGCGGAATGGATATATGCATGCCACACTCTTGTTTGGGAGTTTGATGGAGAAAGGGAGGAAAATTTTAATAATCTTATTTGGAAGTTCAATGGCTAGTAATGGAATGGAAAGATAAAATAAGAGTAATTTTATTATCAAATTATTGTTGTCCCTTCTACACCGTCCAATTTGGAGGGACAACAATTTTCACTGTTTTGATGGCAAGTAGGGGTTCCTTTAGCCTTCCTTGACCATTTCATTCCTTCCTAACCAATATCTATCAAACACAAATTTTATAAAAGCTACCATTCCATGCCATGCCACTCCATTAGTTGCCATCCATCCAAACACTACCTGAGTCTTCCTCCTCCACCCACAAACATTGAGTCTTCCTCCCCCACTTGTGCATGTGATGTCCCTTCGCCGACGTCCCCCCCCCCCCAAAACTCACCCTCTGAAACTCTCTCTCCCTCCCCCGTGGACTCACTCACTGTCTAAAACTCTCCCCAGTAACTCATCCTTAATCCCACCACCATGACCCACACTGCCAGCAATCCAGCTTTCGTCACAACCCAAAGCAACAATGAGCAAGCAGCACCCTAGCCTCACCGCAGTGCCCCTACACTAGTTGCCTAGCCTTGCCAGGTTCGATCGTGAAGCCCGACACCATCACCACAGTACTCATAACCATGCGTGGACCTATTCCAAATCTCCAAAGAAAAGATTGCTTGCTACCCTAGCTGTTTCCTCTATATCACCGATTAGAATAAAAAAAAAAACAAGGGCCTCGAACCTTCCAAGCAACAAACCATCACTGTTGCTTGAATTTTTCAATTTTTTATGTCAATTTTCGGATATTTCTACTTGACTATTGTGTTTATTGCCCAATTTTTTTATGTATTAGCTTTCAATTCAACATGGTTACGTGTGTAAGTGAAGGAGAAAATTAGATGATAGTAGGATATTGCAATTTATTTTGATTTTTATGAGTAGCTTTTCTATTGCGATTACGTGTTCTTCCTCCCTCTTTAATTTTACACATATACTTATTTAGTTGCATAGAAGCAAAAAAGAACTTGTCCTATTTTATTTCCTAGAAAAAATAATAATTACTTTTCAACTATTTATGGGCTTATCTATGTACATATTGCTTGTTGGTACAATGTCGAACTATGTATAGGGTCTATACAAATGCAATTTGCACTGTTGTACAAGTTAGGTGTAATAATTCCATGAAAATAGTTAAATATAATAATGGATGCAAATCTTGCTGGTGTGTGCATAGTTTACTTTACAACCAATTTAAACAAATAGCGTTAAGTGTATCTCTAAATTGATCAACTTCTCGGCATCCAATTATTCTCTTTGCCCCATTTGTAACTTCCTTCTTGGGTCTTAATAGAGTAGTTTATGTGATTTGGTTTAAATAATGGAAACAAGTGGCAAATAATTTGATGAAGCTAAATGATTAATTTTTCTAGTTTCCTTATGTGATATTTTTGTTCCTCTACTAAACATATCCTGATTTTGGGTATGAAATGCTAAATTAGTTTGAAGATTACTAATTCTATTTTTATGACTTGGATGATTGTTCTTGAATTAGAACTTAGATTCTTTGCCAACATAATTTGATTTTGTTTGACTAATCTGAGGTTTGAATTTTCCTAAGATCTAATATTGTTCAGAATTGATTGTAAAATGTTTGATTATCCTTATAAAATTGGAACTTTTGATAGCCTAATTCTTGTGTAGGCAGACCTTATTTTGTTTTTGGACCGGCAGCATCAAATAATATGAATTTATGATGATCATACATGAATCAAATAATAATAATAATAATAATAAGCTAAAGTGAAAGAGTGTGAGAGAGAATGTGAGAAGAAAACAGTAACACACATGATTTGGCGAGTTTGAAGGAAGTTGCAGATTTCTTGAAGTGTTCAACGGCTTCCTCATAGTTGGAACCAAGCACATTGCAGAACCCGCAGTAGAGTTTCTTCTTAGCTTTCCTTGCAAGTGTCGTCCTTTCCCTATGTGATCTTCTTTTGCCATTTGGAGTTGTTGGGAATGGAATGGAATGTTGCAACAGCCACCATTTTACTACTTCATCATACAGATATGACATCAAGGGACTGGAAACGGAGGACAGTTGCTTCCAGAGAAAAATGAGAAATATGATAAATTTGCTAAAAAGAAGTTTCCCAATTATTCGAAGAAAGAAAGAGGGATCCCCAATTTTTGGTGAAGATCAACCTTTTTGGGGGGTAGGAATGAGTTTTGAGAATGATAAAGAATGGGAGAGTTTGTGAGTGAAGAATAGTGAATTTTTTTTTTTTTTAGTTTTTAGCATTTGTATGGCCACATTCCCTTTCTACTATTATTTTGTCGTTTTGCTTCTTTTTATATGATGGACACCGTATATCTCTAAGAAAGAGTGGGTAAAATATTATTTCTCCTTAATCAAAGACAAAGAGATGGCAAAACACATTGATTTTTTATTTAATTATTAAATTCCTCTTAAATATCATAAAAATATATTCTAAATTAAATTTCAAATCTTTTAATTTGTGCATATTCTCTTCACTTTTGTTTCAATAAATTATGTTTAATATAAAATGATATAATGACATAGCAAATTTCTTTTTAAAATTATCATAATATAACTCTCATTATGTAAATATTAAAAGAATTTAGATATTTATAAGAAAAAAAAAACTTAAACTACTTTCATATGATATTGTTACAAATTTATACATATTGAATTTAATTTTTTTTAAAATCGTAGCATCGCATGGGTCAAAAACACTAGTAATAGAAAATGATCAAGTTATTGTTTGACTCTGCTTGATTTATTATTAATCTAATTTCAAAATCAATCATTTGCTAGTCAAATTACTCAAAATTAGTAATCACAGTTCAATTCCTTGATACTGTGATCCTCTTAAGATAAATTGAATAAATTAATTCCTTAATATTATTCTAAAATTTTATTTTAAGGATGAAGAGCATAAATTCCTATGATTACACAAATAAGTACTTCTATTCCTGGAATTCTACTCTAGTTTATGGCAATTATATTAAAGTGGTTAATTTTATAAAGTGATTTTTCAAATGACAATATAAAACCGAAAATCAGTTAGTGTTTAATCAAGCCAAAAATAGTACTAAATATATTAATAATCGCTAAATTGATTGCAAAAGAAATTTAAATTTTAAAAAAAAAATCAGGGATACATAGCTTACTCCACTAAGTTATCCTAATACCTACAAAACACTAGTAATCTATGGAAAAAGAAAAGAAAATAAACATTTGAAAGGTCATACTAGTCAACAAAATCATTGCCTATATATCTTTATTTCGTTGTAAAAATGGATCGGCTAGTATATCCCAAAGGAAAAGAAATATAACCAATTTATAACAACTTGTTCTGACACCAGTGCTATAGTGCTGGGATGTTTGATAGAATCTTTCTATTTTCTTTTCTGATCTTCTCTTTAAATCTTCCCTTTTATCTACACTCTTTTTTTTTTTTTTTTAAATCTTATCTTCAAATCTTTTTCAAATCTCATTTTCTTGTCAAATCTTTGCAAAATATTATTTTCAAATTGTCTTGAAAATTTTTTCCTTCATTTTCTCTTTATCCCCCAATTTATTGGTACTATATTTATTTTATAGACAAGACTGTGGTGCACCGGACAATTAATGCACCACAAAAGCTCTCCTATTCATAGCGGATAGCTCTCCCACGCTCACTGCCCAGTGCACCAAGCGCTAACACCATTCACCACCACCACTGCGCCACCATTGCCACTCTACTTGCACCACCGCTGCTGTTCTGATAGTCACGTCACTTGGTCATGAAGATGATTGCTTTGTCCTCATTGGCTAGCTTGTGAATGATGAGGTTGTCGATGGTGGAGATGAGTGCTTCGATGGTGGTTGATGGCAAGTGATGGTGGCTAGGTCATGCCGGTTGGTGGGTTAACAGCAATTGGTGGAAGATAGCGGTTCGTGGGTGTACGACAATGGAGGATGGTAGCTGACAATGATTCGGTTCTTTGATGACGTGATGCATGGAGCGTGGGAGAGAAGATCGCCGATGAAAGTCCAGATTAGACCATTGGGGAAATGGTGGATTTAGTGTTTGTGTTTTGGGGGAGGGGGGATTTAGCGTGCACCCAATAAGGCTTAATGTATTGATACACCATATATCTAAACCATTAGATCATCTAGTATATAGTGCACCATGGTTTGTTTGATGCACTACAGCCTTGGCCTATATCAAAACAAATCAATTGAGAATATTAATCTTTATCTATTAAACAACAAAAATTATATTTTTCACTGATAGCACTTATAAATTAAATTCACTGAAATTAATTAGGAAAGTTGGCTATTTAACAACAAAATTGAACAATTAAATCCCAAATATGGGATGAAAATATATTATTTTTCACAACCTAAATTATTAGTCAAACCATATGTTATTTGTGATGAAACTAACTTCAATTAACTCATTACTCATATAACTTGCTATGCTTTTAGGACTCATGTATGTTTTCTTAAAAGCTTTTAGGATTTATATATGTTTTCATGAACTTATATATATTTTCTTAAACTTATATATATTGAGACTTATAATTGTCGTATTTGTTAAAAGACATAATATTTATGATAGAAACTTATATTATGTATGTTCAGTCCTATGGTTTTGTTGCGGATTTCGGGCTTTTTTTTTTTGGACATGAGTACTTTGGGAGCTTTTAACATGTAATATGTAACTTTTTTTTTTTTTATGTATATCAAACTTATAAATTTGGCCAACCCACTTCTTGAATAAATGGTTTGAATCTAAAAAACACTTCAAATTCACCCAACCAAACCCATCGGACAGTTACGGATGGCCAAATGTATCTCCCAAACACTACTACTGTGGCATTCGATGTACCAGCCCCCATGAATGAGCCATCGCCACACATACATATTATTAGAATTTGACAACTTTGATTTTATTGGTATTTGCTAAAATTACCTTAGACTATATTATAAATAAAAGACTAGCAATGCTAATACTTTAAATAAGTTTTTTTTTATCGGAATACTTTAAATAAGTTGATTGGACGTTGACATGTATAAGTAAATTAATAAAAATGTTTCATTTTCTGATGTATTTAGGTACCCTCTAATAATATGATATACCATAATATTCACCTAATTTTTTATTCAATAGTTGTGCGATTTTAAAATTACGTTTATAATTGCATTTTTCACTGAAATTTTAACCTTATATATTTTCATTTTCTCATATTGTCATTTCTTTCTCTTTGATTTCATCTAGACTCCTACAATATACTTGTTTATACGTGACTTTTATCATGATAAAATAATTCAGTAAAGCATAATAATAAAAAAATATGATAATAGAACAATTCACTATAAAAAATATGATAACACATAATTAAATATAAATAATAAAAATTATCATACTCAAATCTGTAAAGTTAAATCCTAATTTTATTTCAAACTCACGATATTATAACAAAAGATAGCAAATTGAAAGTAATTGTATCTCAGGAGAAGTTATTTTTGGGTATTCATGATGACTGAAATAAAATATGATAAAATGCTATAAAGTGAAACAGAATAAAATAGAGAGAAGTTTTTATTCCATTGTTTAAAAATACAAAAGAAAAGGATAGAATGATGAAGTTTTATGTCTTTAATTCATTTCATTGCATCTCATTTTGCTCAAATTATAGAAAGAGAAAAATAAAGAGCCACACCCATTTAGTTACCATTTATTCAGTTTCTCTAATATACCTTTCTTTTTGTTTGTTAATGAAAATAATAATTTAATATTAAATATTTATTACAATTTATAAGTTCATTGAAATTTATTATTTTTAATTTAATTCAAAACAATTTATTTCTATCTTTGCTATTATCAATTTTTTATTTTTATATGCAGTTTAAATATTTAACACAATTTTTGAATTTAAATATTAAATTAATTTTCTCAAATTTTCTTAATATAATAATTAGCTAATAATATAATAATAAATTTTATATAAACAGGGTGTAAAAGCGATAACAATAAAAACGAATTAATATATTGTAAAATGCGACACATATATCCATTCTTTTACTTAAAATTAATATTTTTTACTGTGAAAAAGTTTTTCTTAATCTTCTATCATCTTTTCCTGTGTAAATATTCTTTTTAAATTTTTGTTAAAAAACATCTTTCATTTATTTCTTTTTTTTTTAAAAGACACTAAATTTATAATTTTTACACAAAAATGAGAAAATATATGATTGTTAACCAAAGAAAAACTTATTTTTATGAGAAAAATATAAACCATGTTTTATGAGAAAAGGAATAAGTGAATGATTTTTTTAATAATATCTAAAAAATATTTATTAATTAAAATGATAAACTAATATTAAATGTTTAATATTATTACATTTTTTATTTTTATGTGAAATTAACATATTTAACACAATATTTACATTTGACTATTAAAATGTATATTTTTTAATTTTTCTTAATATAACGATTATCTAGATAATATATAACAATGAGCATTCTAAAAAATATAATGACTAAAAATGAATAGCAATAAAGAAAAACAAATATATCATAATAAACTCTTCTTATGGTGTTGTTCTTTTTTTTTTTAACGTTTATGATCTATTCTTTTCAATTTTTGTAAAAACAATTAATCCTTCCCTTATTCTTTTATCATAAAAAACGATAGATTTATTTTTTACATAAAAACAAGAAGTTTATTTGAGTCACAGTCATATATTTTCTCAATTTTTTCCTATAATAATTTTAAAATGAAAAATAGTAGATTATCAAAGGCCAAAATAATAAAACATTAACAGAATTTTTAATTAAAAATAATAATTATAAATAAAAATTGGATATATGCATTATGCATTATATTATACTAATTTGTCTACCATTTATTCATTTACTAGTTTTTTAAACACGCACTGTTTTATTATTTAGATAGTTATTATATTAAGAAAATTTTGAAAAACTAATTTAATATTTAAATTCAAATAATTGTGTTAAATAAATGAATTATATATGAAAATAAAATTTGATAATATTAAATATAAAAAATAAATTATGTTATAATTAAAATAAAAATTTTAAATTTTAAATAAAACATAATTGATAGTAAATATTTAAAGTTAGATTATTAATTATTTTGATGGAAAAAAAAATAAAAGAATGGGTGTTTTAAAGAAACTAAAGAAATGATAATAAAAAAAAGGGAGTGGCAATGGATATCCAGACGTGACAATAGCTACTCCCAAGGTATTAAATAATGTCTACCCACAATTCTTTGTTTTGTGTGATAAAAAATTCTTGGCAGGAACTTACCTGTATGTATATCAATATGTTGACATATGTAAAGCTATACACTTATAAACATAAATCTTTACCATGGCTTACATGCCTTAGCACATGTTAAATATTGATTTGGATGTGTGAGATAATAACTTTCCACGAACAATTCGTATTTTGCGTGAGACCATCGTTTACAGGCGGGTCTCTTTTTGTGCATTATAGGTGGGTCTTTATTCACTAGCTCTTTGCTACTTCGACAATTTTTTGCATGGAGAAATCGTTCCTACAAAATATACACACGGCTTCCTCTATGTGAATTTTCGACGTGCGTGGATTCCGCACTTGCATCTATACACAGATTTTTCTTAAATAGATCATATAAGTAGATTATAGATACGAATTTGGAGCTCATCCCGTGAATATACTTAAGAATCTTTCTCCCTATACATATGCAATGTTAAGTAGCCACCTGGGAATAAATTCCTACTTAAAGAGTAGGGAAGAACTCTTTGCAGAGTTGCTCACGCCACGCTTCCTGTGGGAACAAATTCTTCGTCCACGATCAAGAAAGAATTTCTTTGCAGAGTTGCTTACTCCTCATAGGGGAACAGGATTCTTGCTCCAAGATCAAGCAAGAATTTCTTTGCAGAGTTACATGCTAGCATTATATTCACGCTGCATTGATGGGGTTCAGGTTTACCAAAACTCATCCAAGCAAAAACCTGTCTCTTGATATTGTTTTCTCTGTCTTCTCTGTTTCTGAAAGGAAAAAAAAAAAATGGCTGCTGAGGCCTTACTTGGAGTTGTCCTTGAGAAATCGCTTTCTTTGATCCAGAATGAATTTGCAAACTTTTCTGGATTCAAAGGAAAGATTGAAAAGCTGTCAAGCAATCTAAACCTGATCAAGGCCGTCATTGCTGATGCTGAGGAGAAACAAATGGCAAAACGCTCCATAAAGATTTGGCTACAGCAACTCAAAGATGCAGTGCACGTGCTAGATGATATCCTTGATGAATGTTCCATGAAGTCCCAAGATGATATCCTTGATGAATGTTCCATGAGGTCCCTTGCACTTGGGTGCCCATCCTCCTTCAAACCAAAGAACATCATGTTTCGCTGTGCAATTGGACGCAGGTTGAATGAGATGATAAGGAGGTTGGATCAAACTGCCGAAGCTAAGAACAAGTTTGGTCTAAGTGACGATGTTAGAGAGAGGCCAAGTGAAGTAGCTGAATGGCGCCAAACCAGCCCAATCATTGCCCAACCACAAGTATATGGACGAGATGAAGATAAAGAGAAGGTCGTAAAGTTTCTTCTTAGCCCACCCCAGGCTCTGACGTCCTTTGTGTCTATCCCATCATTGGCTTGGGTGGTGTTGGAAAAACAACACTTGCTCAATTGGTCTACAATGATCAAAGGGTAAGTAACCATTTCAACTTGAAAATTTGGGTTTGTGTTTCTGAGAACTTCACCATCAAAGGAATTTTGTGTTCCATTATAGAATCTATCATAAAAGATAAGTGCAATATACTAGAATTAGCTGTAATGGAACAAAAAGTGCAAGAACTGTTGCAAAGTAAAATGTATTTGTTGGTTTTAGATGATGTGTGGAAAAGAAACCAAGGATTGGAATTTGGATTAAGCCAAGAAAAATGGAAAAAGTTGAAATCTGTGTTGTCATGTGGATCTAAAGGTGCTTCCATTTTAGTATCCACTCGTGACAACGATGTTGCAGCAATCATGGGAACATGCCAAGCTCATCATTTGTCAGGTCTATCAGAGGATGACTGTTGGCTATTGTTCCAACAATGCGCATTCGGACCTGACAAAGAACAGCGTGAGGAGCTTGTAGCAATAGGCAAGGATATAGTAAGGAAGTGTGGGGGTTCACCTCTTGCAGCACGAGCATTAGGAGGTGTGCTGCTGTCTAGGAATGAGGAAAAGGAATGGCTTGAAGTTAAGGAAAGTAGGCTTTGGACTTTACCAGAGGAAAATGATATTTTGCCTGCCTTGAGGTTGAGCTACTTTCATTTAACGCCAACCTTAAAGCAGTGTTTTGCTTTCTGCGCCATATTTCCTAAAGATACAGAAATTCAGAAGCGGGATTTGATTTATCTTTGGATGGCTAATGGGTTTATTTCATCTCGGGAAAACTTGGACGTAGAGGATGTTGGCAATATGATTTGGAATGAATTGTACCAAAAAGCATTCTTTCAAGATATCCAGACCTCTGGTTATGAAGGAGAAGTTTATTTCAAGATGGATGATCTTATTCATGATCTTGCTCAGTCAGTTGCAGGGCAAGAGTGTATGACTGCGGCGAGTGCAGACATGACTGATTTGTCAAAAAGCACACACCACATTGGTTTTGACTTACACACCACATTGGTTTTGACTTTGGTTTTGACTTATATTTTTATTGGCATCGGTTATCATTTAAAAAGGGAACATTTGAGAAAGCTGAATCCTTGCGAACATTATATCAGTTAGACCTTACACAACGCATTTATGGTTGCTTACCAACTAACCATTCTCTTCGGGTTTTAAGAATAAATCTCTGCGACATATCATCACTTGGGAATTTAACTCATTTGAGGTATTTGGAAATTTCTTTTGCTAATATTGAGAATATTACTTCTGGGGTGAAGATAGGACCCATCCCTGATTCAATTTGTCGCTTGCAAAAATTGGAAATCTTGAAGCTGGCTGATTGTTACTCTTTTAAACATTTACCAAAACACTTGACTCGCTTACAGAATCTCAGACATCTAGTCATTACTCCTCCTGGTCCATTGTATCATATGTTCCCTGACATTAGAAAATTACGTTGCCTAAGAACATTGAGTTTATATATTGTCAGTATGGAGACAGGGCACAGCTTGACAGAATTACGTGACCTAAAGCTGGGAGGAGAACTGCGCATCAGAGGCCTACGAAATGTTCGCAGTTTATTTGAAGCTCAAGCGGCCAATTTGAAGGGTAAAAAAGACCTGCGGGAGTTGGCCTTGTCATGGGATAATCAATACTATGATGAAACCAGGCCTTCTGTTACCAATGCTGAGGAAGTACTTGAAGCACTTCAACCTCACTCAAATCTCAAGGTTTTGAAAATATCTTACTACGGCGGATTACGTTTGCCGAGTTGGGTGGGAAACAATTCAGCTCTTAGCAATTTAGTTTGTCTTCAACTTCGGAATTTAAGCAACTGCCGGCAGCTTCAATCACTTGGTAAACTCCCCTCCCTAAAAGACCTTATAATACGAGGGATGGATTATGTGCAATACGTGGATGCTGATGACTGCTATGATGGTGTGAAGGTGAGTGCTTTCCCATCTTTGGAGAAACTCTCTGTATTAGAGTTACCAAATTTAGAGCGGTTGTTGAAAGTGGAAAGAGGGGACATGTTCCTTCGTCTTTCTGAATTGGAGATCACTGGCTGCCCCAAATTTGGTGGGTTGCTGTGCCTTCCATCTCTTAAACTATTCGATGGACAAGGATGCAACAATGAGTTACTAAGTTCAATCTCTAGTCTCAAGGGTCTTACCGTCCTTGATCTTGGGGGAGCGGGAGGTGATACACTGACATCTTTCCCAGAAGGAATGATGACAAGCTTGACTTGTCTTAAAACTTTGAGGATAGATTCTTTCTATAAATTGAAGGAGTTACCATTTGAAATCATGAAACTCAGCGCTCTGGAGGATCTGACAATTGCACTGTGTCATGAGCTCGAGTCTTTGCCAGAGCATGGTTGGGATGGTCTGTGCTCCCTTCGAAGACTGGAGATTGATCATTGTCCAGGATTGAGATGCTTGCCTGAAGGTGTACGACACCTTACTTCACTTGAGGTTCTGAACATTGATAGCTGCCTAGCATTGATTGAGCGGTGCAAGGAAGGAACAGGGGAGGACTGGCACAAGATAGCCCACGTTCCACAAATTATGTATTAGGGCATGTTCTTTATTTATGTGCTTGGCGGCTTCTCTTTGTTTCTTGCTCATCCCTAACCAATCCGGTAGGTTCTCTCTCCCCCTTTTTTTATTGCATTTCTCACTGGTAGCTAGTACAAATTAACAATCTCTTGTATTGTATCATGTGTTTGCAGGATACGGCGCTATTGAGTTTTGTCTCTTGACTGTGTGAGTATTTCATCCATCTCAGTTGTTGCGTTGCTTAATGTATTCAAGGTAATATAAGCTAATAGGGAATCTACAATCCTTTTGTACTCTGGATTTATGTTCTCTTATGGCTAATAATAGGGTAAAGAAAAAATTATTTTTGGATTCTAGAACTGATTTATATGAAGGAATCCTTTTTTTTTATCCCCCCTTTTTGCGGTAGAATTGAATTTCCATGGATTTTCTCCCGTTGAATTGTTTTCTTTATGTATTTGTTTTATCTCGATTCTTGTTTGATCTTTTCATAAGGTTATATGTGTATTACTTTCTCATCATTTCAAAACTTGCCTCTCTAGTGAAATTGAAATCCCTTTTTTGTGGATTCAAATATCTGAGTTTCACTGACCCCATAACCTCTATTTCCCTGTCCAGATTAACCATTCTGTGAGAACTTTTGAATTACATGGTTAATGAAGGTCTCTGATCCATGTTTGTGTTTGGGAAGGAGGCAGTGCCTGGTTTGTTCCTGGTTTCCCTTCACTCTCCCCTGCTCAAATTTTTTCTCTTTCATTTTTTGCACCAATGAAGAATTTTGATACCCCATAGCCTGTTGCAGCAAAGAAGCGTGGTTGAGCTGTGGCATGCTATTTCTAGCTTTAATGCATCTGCACCAACCCTTTCAGAGTGCATCAAATGTCTTAGAGTAAGTGGTTCTGAAATAATGTAGCAGCTCATATTAAACTGATTTTCTTTACCTCCAACAATTTAGCGTAACCAATGCAGGTCTTTTGCGGACAACAAAAGAAAGCAACAAATCATTTTCGATTAGAGAAGATTTGAATTGGCTTGAATTTAGTAAGGTACCATATTTGAAGCTCATGCAAATAAGGATTGTAGATATGTGTGCATATGGACTTCTTGCTAGAATTTTCTTTTCCTCTTACTGTAATAATATTCTTCAAAATAATGAGTTTCTTGTTCTTATTTATGAAAAACCAGAATAGTCAATTCCATGTGATAATTTCCCTTTCGGTTGCATATTTCAGAAGAGGGGGGGGGGGTTGTGTGGAGCTTGGGACTCTCCTCAAACTTAGGTTATTGACAGGGCAGTTGAAGGTAAGTTGCTCTAGATCCAATTGTTAGCAGCACTTCAATTTGTGATAATCGCACATCGCAATTAAGATGACAATTCTTCTCAGAACCAAACCCTTTTGTGTTTAAAGACCTCTGTATATTGATTTTATGCAGTAGGAAAAACTAGTCTGGTATAAATGCCAAATCATATAATGATAGGACCATTTTTCAGTCGTGCATTACTATTTTATTCTCAAGATGTCTGTGTACAATGGCTTTGGTGCAAAATTTTGGTAGAAAAATGAATTTCCTGGCTGTTTTACTCTTCTGTTTCCTTTGTTGTGCACTTGTGCTTGCCTTCTGATTACTTCTTCTACTATTTATGCAATTTTGTAGGGAGTATAAAATCAAAATTTATTTAATTTCTTATGCACTACTCAATCATGATTTCCATACTGTTTCTATCACTGCAAACTGCAATTTATTTTGGTGTTTGTCACAATCATGATAATGAATTCTGGATTAAAATTCTAAATTCAAGTCAAACTAATATAATTCAAAATTTCATTATCTATCCTAAGCACTAAGTTTCTATTCAAGCATGATTTAGAAATAGAAACATGTTGAATACAGGTTTTGCTTTTCAGTCTCAACTTGATTACCATTTTTTTCCAAACTATTTGATGATAAACCTGTTTTCAGCATGTGGCCAATAGAGCCACTCTGTCTTTGTTTCTTTTTTTTTTTTTTTAATTGAAATTATAATTTTCATCTCCTTTAATTCATGCAGCTCTTAGTCCTTTTTTCAATGGCAGTGGGAAAGCAATTTACTTTCAAAGATTCATATCATCTTCTGAGCACTTATGTTTTCTCCGTCTGGTTTTTTTTAAGCCATTTATTCTTCAATAGCCTAATCAGCCGCAAAACCTGCTTGGAGGTTGGGTTTCTTCCCATTATGAATGTCTCAAAATGGTAGATATTGCAGTGCCTTCACTTCTGTGTAGAGAGATTGATTTGGACCTTTGGTCCACGTCTTATTAAGCAATTCACAGCACTGACTTGTATAGTCTCGTGTCTTAATTACCTGCCACCCGTATGCAGGCAAGAAGAAGATTGCACCATCTAAAGGGAGCGGTGAAATTTGAAGCTTTAATTCAAGATCACAAGACCAGAGAGCAAACAGCAACTTACATACTTTGTATCATAACAGAAGCCGCAAAAGAAATAAAAAAACCAGTGAAAACATGAGGCTAAGATTCATGAGCTCAAGGTATTACATTAATCTAATCTTTCACTGATGGCTTGATTTCAAGTATAATAAGTGCTAGACAAATCATTTATGGGAGTCATTTTGTCAAGCCTTTCACTGTCAAGAAAATATGCTTTTTGGGGAAATTTATGATAGGTGGAATGGTGTAATTGTTCTGAAACATTGTAAAAGATACCTTTATGGATACATGAGCTAGAAGGAACGGCAGCTAAACGAGATCAAGCCATGACACATGCTTTCTGCATCAGGTACAAAAGCTGCTTTGTTAATTTTCTCCTTGCAATGAACATATGACCACTTAAGAGAATATTATACTGCAGCGGAGGCCCAACTATAGCCAGAATCTTAACCAGGCTTCATATAGCCTTGGCAAAGAATTAAAGCTAGGATTGGAGACTTGGAGCTGGATGGAGTGGCAGCCTTTGTTTTTTTGGGAAATCTGTTCATGATCATATCCCCGTGACAAAGAAAACCCGATGACCAGTGGCAGTGCCCAAAATTAGACAATGTATACCACAGAGATAGCAAAGTGCCCCTGGTTAAATCTGAATTGTCAAATGGGAAGGAGATTCAGGAAAGGATAAGAAAACAGCACTACAAGGTTGTCATAGAACAATCTACCTGTATAGTCCATGTTGTCACCAGTAGCATGTAAGGATAATGACTTAACAAATCAATGACTTGATGTTTTATGTTGTAATGCTACTTTTATTCATCCTCTCTATTTTTTTCGTTATATTGAGCATGGTGAGAATCTGCTGGGCGGTGTAGTCATTACAATTGGGGACTTGTAATCTGTATTTGCATTGTTTCAATTATACAGTTATGGACACTAGTTTACTGCAGAACATATTGAACCAACCGAATATTGCTAACCAAAACCCGCTGGTTATATTATGGGAACCTAAAACAAAACCAAAATCCTTAAGTCATACCATCTTTAAGGGAGCTACTTGATCCTGTGTTTGAATTCCACTGAGATTTTCTTTGTTACAACAATGTCATATGATAATCTCATGATTACTCAATGAAGTACGCAACAAACTTATATTAACCTAGTACACAAACGTTCAATCCAACAGTGAATTTCGCGTAAAATTCGTCTCTTTTTTTCCTCATACGTTGTTGGTGTGAGGCTGAATTTTATTTATTACAATAATGTCAAATGTTTAAAGAGGGTTAAAGTTTGTTGACATTGTTTTAGAAAAAAAAATATTATAGCTATATATTTAAAGGAAAAAAGAAACATCTTATAAACTTAACGGTGAGTAAGTAGTCAAAGATTAAAAAAAATTGTAAGTAGTTTTTTTTTGGGGGGGGGGGGTGGGTACATCAAAATTGTAAGTAGTCTAAATTAAGTGCTATCATTAAATTGCGTGAAACTTCATTATATAGGTAAAATGTTATATGTCTTTAACCCGAAAAAAGAGGAAGAAAGAAGAAAGAGAGAGCGGGGGAGATCACATCACTAGGATTTAAAGGTCTCAATAATACTTAACCCATTAAGAATTCAGTGCGTAGGACTTTGTTGTTTTCCAATTCTATAATTTAATTTAATTTAAGTTTATATAATAGTTTTTGTTATACAAATAAATATCTTATTGCAACCAATATTTTTTTGATACATTTGAAACATTTTTTTCATCAATGGTTAAGTATGCTAATATATAAAATTAATGTAATAATTGATAAGTCACTTCAAATATTATCGGTAATTAAAATGAATTAACCTATATAAAAAATTGCTAGTACAAGATGGTGTTCAAGTGATGTAGTGGATGGGAGAGTGTGATGGAGGAGAGAGAAAAGAGACAATTAATCAAGGGTAAAAAGGTCATTTTATTACTAGTCACTATGGTGGTGACGAACTTATTGCCTCATTTAAGAAGTCACCTATGTCTTTGCGAGAAATACTTGCATGGTTCAGGAGCACCATGTGGCTGTACTTCCGGACCAATTATATAAGTGTATTTTACATAAGACCTGCCATTAATATATTATCTTATGCAAAATGCACTTATATGATTGGCCAAGAGTATAGCCACGTGGTGCTCCTAGATCATGTAGGTATTTCTCATGCCTTTGCCTTCATGAAATATTGTGGGATTTGGTTATATCTTATATGGATCATAATGGCCTCAGGGGTGGGTTGCATTGTTTTGTTGGAGAGTCGTGACCTTTCTTGAGATTGCGACTCTTGGGGAGACATATATATATATATATATATATATATATATATATATATATATATATATATATATATATATATATATATAGCTCCTTAAATTTAGTAGACTCCATTAATTTACTTACCTTTTATTTACTTATTTATGAATGCCATAACTTTATCGTGTGTGCGCAATTATGAAATGTTATATATTTCATATTTGTATATATGGAGGAGTTTTTCATAATGCACTTCGTGAAAGATAGGGGTGGGGTGGGTTAGACTGTAACATCCCCACTTTCTGAAAATAGCGTAACAGAAATCTTGAATTATTTTCCTTAGGCAATGTGAGAATCTCTCAGGCAGCGCTATGATTTGACGATTCTCACACTCAGAACTATAGGATAGCGTAGCACTGCCGTTAAAAATACGACATTGCCAGATACTAAAAATTAAGAAAAAATGGAAATGATCCTGTAAACTTTTGTTATTTACAGTGTTGCTCCGAAACTTTTAGTAATTACATATTGACCTCCAAAGATCCTTTTCCATAATTATCCCTAAATTTTTTAAAAAATGACATTTAGGTCCCAACATCAATAGAATTAACAGAGTAAGATTTTAAACGAAGTAGAAACGTAGAGACCTAATTCTTAGCCAATTGGGTCATGGAGGTGTCCGCATGTGAAATGATATGAGATGCCCTAGACTTGTCCAAAATTATAGAAATATCATTAACCATAGAAAATAGAAAACATAAAAGACCTAAATTTATAAAACGTTTAATTTATACTGTTAATTGATTTATTTGATTTCAATAACTATAAAAGAGTAATTAGAAATCAATTAGAAGTTAATTAGATAGATTATGACTAGAAATAATTAGAATAGAATATAGTAAACCTTACCAAAATTCTTCAAAACTATTTTGCCGATTTGAAGGAAATCGGTAGAGATTCGGTATTTTAAATTGCCAGAACCGAATTAATAAAATTATACATCAAAAACCCGAGGAATTGTGGCAAAAAATTCAGCCACAATACCCCCTAAAGTAGCGCCATTTTCAGCCTCAAAACAAGGGAGAATGCTGGTTCAATTTGAGCCACAAAGCCAAGAACCAATGAGAATTGAGAGCTTTAACTACCACCATCATCAACATAAGATTTTTCTCCCTCGTCCCTCCAAAATTTTGCCCAAAAAAACACCAGCTACTCCCCTCCATCTTTTTTTCCTTCAACTCATCTCATCTCACCTTATTCTTGAGCTTTAATCATCCCACTTCCTCAAGACTTCCTTTTCTTACTAGCTACCCCACTAGATTAAGGTAGGATTCAAGTTCTTGTTTAGTGTTTGTGGATTTGTGACTGATTATGAATCTTGCATTATTCATCTAAGTGAGGATATATGATGTGATTTTGATGATTTGTGACTGATTTAGTAAGTATTTGGTTGAGTTGGAGTTGAATCTTGCATCAAAAATAAGAAAGGAAGCAAAATAGGAAATCTAGAATTCATTGATTCCTAGGGTGTTCGTACCTTTGAATCGTAAGGACTCTCATACAGCCATAAAAAATTTATAGGACTATTTTTAGATGAAACTAGACATCTAAGGCTTTCCAACCATATAAATTATAAGTCCATTGGTTTAATATTGAGGGAGATATGAATTTTTTGAAGTTTATCCTAGGTTTCTAACCCTGATTTTGGGTAAGGAAGGATGTGCAAGGCATAACTTGCTCTATATAATTCGAAATAAGGTGAAATAAAGTTTTTTAGAAGACTAAGACATATAGCAATGCCATAAAATTTTCAAGGTCAAATTTGTTTTTCTATAATTCCCAGTAATTCATCGAAGTTACCCCTTGTTATGGTGGAACAGAGATAGGGTAGACCAATCCCATCAACTTTGTGAGCTTATAACTTGAGCTCTCCTTACTCAAATGAAGTGGAACTTGTTGAATATGAAAATTGAATCAATAAGCTTTAAGGTTTTGTAGGAATCCAATTAGATTTCGATTTTTAGTAGATTTTTACTTTTGAAGGTGCAAATCTGCCCAGCTGCAAGGCAGGTCAAGGTAAATCCTTAATAACTGGAGCTATAGTTATCAAAATAAAATGGGATTAAAGAAATTAGAAATTAGACATATAATATTTTATCATATCCAAAATTCAGGTCCAAAGGAGTTAAACAAAATTTATGACTTAATTTCTAAAACCAAGCAGAATTGAAGAATATGAGCAAGATTTCCAAAATTAAAGGAGTAGGCACCTAAATGCATATATGAGTTCAATTAAAGTCTAAGTGTTTTATTTCCATGTTGATGATTGAAAGATTAATGTATTATACTTGATTTGTTACTGTGACTAACTGTCTGTACTGAAGAGCACACTATTCATAGAGAAATGGATCTGATTCGTTATGCTGCCTAATTTTCGGCAAAAGTTTATGAGATTATGATAGTTTATGTTATGAAGATCCATAATATGAATATGAAATTCTATATGCAAGAATGATTGAAGATAAGTGTACCAAAATGCATATGAACATTGTATAATGATATGATCATGATTCTTTTAATGAAAAGTTTGCATATTTGCATGCAAATGAAGAAAATATATGATTATGTAAGATTGAGGTCCCTTCACTTGGAGGCAGTTATTTGGGTCCCTCCAGGTGAAGGTAATTAAAAGAAAAGATGTGGGTCTCTTCATTTGGAGGTAGTTGCATATTGGGTCCCTCCCTGTGAAGGCAGCTAAAACTATCAGGTTCCTCTATGTTGAAGGCAATTGACCAGCCGAGTTCCTTCAATCTAGAGGCACATGGGTCCTCTTGCGAATCAATACTGTGTGGCAACGGCCACGGGTGAGCTCACTCTTAGATTAGGCTATCCAAAGGTAGCAAAGATTAAAGAGAACTAACGACCAGCTGCACTTGAGGACGGCAATATGTAATGCTCAAGTGCAGATCCATGAAGGCACCCTAGGGATGGCGATACGTAACGCCTAGGTGTGCCAAGAAAGAAAGTTAAAGAAAGCAAAGAAAACACAAGTTCAATTGTATGAATTCAAGTATGAGCATTTGCATAATTATATTCCATATTTTATTGATGCTGAGATTGCTCTGTCTATTTATGCTGTGATTATTATTCTAAATGTGAAATATTGCCAATGTAACTCAAGTGTGTGAATAAAATGAATTCTGCTTCGGATAATATATTTTCAAACTATAAAATTGAACAATTTATATAATATGCTCACCTTTTTTCCTATTAAACCGAAGCAGCTAAAGATAATAACGATGACATAGTATATGGTAGTTTAATGAATCCTACTGAGAATTTATAATTCACACTCCTATGTTTATTTCTGTGTTATCTCTAGATAGTTCAGAAGTACCAAAGAAGGTCCTTCGAGGAGTTGACTAGTAAGATTGAAAATGGCCGAAGGTTGTTATCAGAAGGTCTAATTAAGTAATAGTAACAACTTCTAAGTGAGGTATTATGACTTACCATACTTGGGAGGGTGTTACATAGACCAATTAGATTGTGCAGTTTCTTCTTTGAGATTGATTAGTTGTACATGGTCCTTGTCCATTATTAGACTTGACAAATGTGTTTAACGTAAAGGTTCCTTTATTATTGAATTTGAAATTTTGAATCCCATCATAAGGAGAAAGAAAGCAAAAGAATTGTGAAAAGCTATTGAAGTGGTACAAATACCTTATAGCAGCTCTTAAATAACTGCTTTATTATTATTATTATTATTATTATGAGAAAAATGGTAGATAACTAGTATTTTTGTTAGAAATTATCTACTAGAATAATGTGGCATTATTGATAATTTTTAGATAAGTAAGTGGGTTCTACTATTATATTTAATTCAACCACTACCATTTATTTTATCAAAAACTCTTGTTAAATTATTCTGACTATGCAGCATCTCAATAATAATAATAATTAAAAAAAAACTCTGTACATAACAAGCACATTATTTTTTTTTTGAAACCACAAGTACTTAAAAGGGATATGACTCTCCCACCATCAGTTATTCCATATACAGGACTTGAACTCAAGACCAGTGGTTAAGGAGAAGTAGCATCTGCCACTCCAATTCATCATGTGTTGGTACATATGAACACTACTAAAGTCACATACTATAGAAACATTTTTTTAAAAAATATCAGCTGTAGTGAATTGTAATTTTATTAGCGCAGATAGTTGGATATCAAATAGAACACAAGATACAGCACTAAGTTAGTCACATAAGCATACAACATATTCATCTTATTTCAATACACACGTATATCATTATTCACCCACGCTCACATTATTACTGTGTCACATATAATGTCCATACATCTTGTGTTCAAAAAAATAAAAAAAAAACAATCCCTATTTTTAAGATGCACATACGACATGAATTATATGGATAGGTAGAGTAAGTTGAATAATGTTAATAATTTATATATTATTTTACTTGCACATCTTATGCTGGATTTAGCGTTGCTAAAACAAGTAGGCAGATAAAGGTCACACTCTCTTTGGATGCGGGGGTTCAAGAAGCGGAAAAATAAAGGCTTTTACATTGTGTGGTTGTGAGAGGTGGACCCACTGGAGTTGAATTCGGTGGTGAACTTGGTGATTTCATCATGAGAGATGTCCGTTAGAGATATGCCCATGTGAAAGATTATATCCATGTTACTGTAATTGAGGTATGCTTAATAACATTAGATATGTGATACAACCATATAGGCTGTACATTTATTATGGGGACATACTTCTTGCTAGCATAATGGTAAGATACACGTTAGAGTTCCAAATAGGCATTTTTGTTAGAATAAATTATCATTTTGTCCATGCTTAAAATGTGTTTTGGTAACTGTTATTGTTAACCAATATATTCATGACTTGTTAGACAAATGAGATATTGTCTTCCTTTGATGACGACTCAAGCGCTATGCTACCGCGCAGTTGACAAAGGTGAGTTGTATGTTGAAAAAGTTTCTGTACTGTTTGTTCAACATGCTCCTGTTGATTTCGAACTTTGCGTTTCATAAGAAAAAGCCAAACTCTGCTTTTCCCTTTAAAGAAAACTAGTCTATGGTAGTTACCGAAAGGCCAAGTATAACCGTGATACACTCCTTCTAGCAGAAGCATTTGGAACTTTTTATATAATCGATGGACTCTTCATCTTAGTACCAATCAGTACACCGAAAATGCGTTGACAGGCTAGCTGCCAAGATTTTTCAGTTTTAGTTTTATATCTTCTCATATTGAAGTTTTTATCAGTCAGGAGTTCGTCTTGTTCGTGGCATTGTAAAAGATGTTAAGGAGAAAACGATTATCCTTAATGATGGTACAGATGTTCCATATGGGTTGCTTGTATGGTCTACTAGTGTTGGTGCGTCACCTATTATTCACTCTTTGAATCTCCCTAAATCTCCGGGTGGAAGGTTGTTCTTGTTACTCTACATTATTGCATTGTATAGATTTAGTATCTTGATCCGGGTTATCAGAAAGCAGGATTGCATTCGTCCAAAGATGTTATGTTCTAACATTATATCCACATAAAAATGTATAAAAGGACTCAGTTTGGTATAAATCAAAATTAATCTATACGAATGAATAACTTCTCGTGAGATGAGTTTCTAAATTCATTGCTGAATTGAAAGATTATTTCATGCATGTCTCGCTCATAAAATTTCACATGAATCCAAGATTTTTTTTTTAATTTCTTTTTTTTTTTTGGGGGGTAACATGTAGTTTTCATATATGAGCAAAATATCAATTACTTGACTATGCAGTCATTCATATTTGAATTTTCCAAAAGGTTGAACAATAAAAACATGTAAAAACTTGCAACTCAATGGTTGCATACTTATGTTCTATAAGTAGATATTTTGTGGTGTACCTCAGGTTTGTGTTGGAACTGGCACAGAAAAGGATCAGAAACTCTGTTTATTACTCAAGAATGCTTGGCCAATGCAGCACAAGAACCCCTTAGGATACAGGTGAGAACCCTAATTCGAGAGTGGTAACTCTTACTCTCCTCAATGACTTGCTCAACAAGCTAGATACACCTTCTACCTCTGTAATCCTTTCTTTTATACGCTTCTAACTAACTAATTCTAATCCCTAACTAACTACAGCCCATTAATAAAAGGCCTAGTTTCCTATCAGTTTGACTTTGATGTCAATGGACCTCCATATGTGAATGTAGTTGGTTTCTACTTTCCTACTCATTTGTGTGTAAGTTTCTCTTAGTGCGCTGTTATCAGCTTTCCTAGTATTTGATATAATGTTTATATGCCCTGCCGCTTGCCCTCATGTTTCTTTTATTGTTCGGTGACTATAACCTTAGATTACAATATTATCCTAAAAGAACTTTTGAAAATTTTCTCTTCTTAGGATTGGTATTGATGAGTGGCTACGTGTTCCTTCAGCACAAGATGTGTTTGCCATAGGTGACTACAGCGGATTTGTTGAAAGTACTGGAAGACCAACACTTCCAGCTTTAGCCCAAGTAAGTGATATTTGGTTCATTAGTGTCTCCTACATACACTTTCATTTCTTAAATTCCTGCAATTTGTAGTTTTGGTTTTCTACTAAGGTCTGAGTCTCTTATACATTTCATTGTGGATGTGTTCCTCTTATTCCTAGTGGTGTTGCCTTGTTTCTTCTTTGCCTGAAAGCTTATTCATTGGCAACTTAACACATTCTTACTTGAATTGCACAGGTAGCGGAGAGGCAAGGTAAATATTTAGCAAGATTATTAAACAAAATAGGTAGAGCCAACGGAGGCCGTGCAAACAGCATCAAAGACATAGACTTTGGCGATCCATTTGTTTACAAGCACCTTGGGAGCATGGCAACTGTTGGCAGTTACAAGGCTCTAGTGGACCTTAGACAGAGCAAGGTAAGCAAGGTGATTTTTAATCTGGAGCTCTAAAAGCTTACATATGGTTTGATTCACTCTTGTATCTCCTGCAGGAAGCAAAAGGGTTATCTCTGGCAGGGTTTATCAGTTGGTTTATTTGGCGCTCCGCATATCTAACTCGTGTCATCAGCTGGAGGATGCTATCAACTGGGCTACAACTTTTGTGTTTGGCCGTGATATAAGCAGAATATAAAAACTTTAAGGTAACTACTTTCAGCACGATTAGGAGTTGTTCGCAAAAGCTCACCCCCTTCAGTTATATTGTAATGTTGGTAGGACCTTCATATGGTATTTTTTTCTTTATTGGTTGCTTCGCAGGTTATTTTTCAAACAATAAGATGAATTTCAGTTTGGAGAACATATCTCAAAAGCCATGGACATTTTTGGAGGACATATAGGGAAAGCCATGAGTTTCAGTTTTTACTGAAAAGGAAGGAACTGTGCTAGTTCATGATGTATGCTGCATGTTCAATTTGGTAAAAACAGTGGCAATAGAAAAGAGGTTACTCCAGAGTTGGCTTGAGAAGAGAAGGCAATGAAATTTGGCCGTCTTGGGGTCCTTTTGTGATCAATAGTGCACACGTCATGATTCAATTTTACAATAAGTCAATTTTCTTGTTTATAAACTGTTACCAAATGTATGATCACAATAAGAACATCATACGTCAACAGATTCTTTTGAGTGGAAAAGTGTCATCAGTCATTCTTGCAACTAGTACATGTTCCTCCCACCACATCTGCTGTTGAGTTAAGGTCAAAATCAGTTTTATAGCAATAAATAACCCTTTTTTAAGATGAGTTTTTGCCAGAAAACCGCCGCTGAATTGGAAGTTCGTACATTGCACATCATGTTCGCGAAGTACTGCCTTAAGAAGTTGTGATCACAACTTATACATAAGATCATTAATCATGTTATCATTTCATATGAGGACGAAAAGATCCGAAGTGTAAATGTTTATGTAGGATATATAACCGTTCTTAAAAGAACATCAAAATCAACTATTTTTTGCAAACACGCATATGACAATTTGTTAATTTATAAAAATCTAAATCAATCTCCCCGTTGGTGTGTATCCATTTTGTTACTTTAGAAAGATGCATTAAATTTGTGGAGTCCGCATTCACTCCTTTTGGATGGACGCAGAACTGTCAAACCTCCCCTTCTCACATCATGTTTGATTAACTCAGTTATGGTATCTACAATTTTAGATTACATCTAGTTTAGGGATCTTCCACGTCGAGATAGATTAATGTAGCCCTTTTGTTTTTTTTTTGATAGAAAAAGAAATTTTATTGGCCTAAATTATCTATTCATATCATTCAATTTTTCACGTAGTAGATGGAGTTACTATAGCTGACAATCACAAGCTCTAAGAATGTCTCAAATTGTAGAACAAAAGTGTAAGCTGTGCCTAAGGCAAGCTTAAATTACTTTGTCTTCAGCATTTACTTGGTTCTTTGAATACAGAAGGTTCATATTCCAATGTATAAACAACTGAAGACCTTATACATGATATTCCTATGATATATCTGTATACCGGCATCTACTTCACAAAGCAAAGGCAGATCCAGCTGCATCATTTATGCCTGGTCAAATAGATGTCTCCATAAAAGGTAGATGAGCTAAGGCCACAATTCTGGCACACCATTTGCAAGTTTAGAATTTGCCGTCTTTTTGGTAATCAGATCTTTCAACTCTATTTCTCCGGGAAACCTTCCCTCCTTCAGTTTAGAGAACACCTTCAAGAGGCACAAGAGTTTGAAGTGGTTATTTAGAATTTAAAAGCATTGAAGATGCCATGTATTACCATACCTGCCATATAAGCAGCATCCTAGCAATTCTAGAGTCAAAAGGACACAAAGGGAGGCAAGATGGGAGTCGAAAATTGGTCAATACAATAACTATTTTAACAGAAAAGAAGACATCTTTATTCATGATTAATCATTGGTCCATTTGTTCGAAGTTATACAAATAAAGCCTATAAAATTGAATACTTTTATCAGTGACCTCAAGAAAGAAGAAATAAAATAATCAGAATTTCATATTCAAACAACAAATAGTCAAATACCAATGAGACAACTTTAAACAATAGTTCATTACCTCAAAGATAAACCCGATGATAATTATCTCATCCCGCAAAGTCCATACTTTAAATTATATAATTTAAAACACTGAACCCAAGAATCCTAATAGTCAAAATAATATGTTGCAAAACCAATTACTCAATGAATTGAAAGTTGAACATAAAGTGGGAAACCTGTCTCCTAACTACCAGAAAAGTGTGTAGATATAATGGTAATCTGAAAGTTGATGTTCGAAACTACCTAGGTTTATACAACCATTTCACAGAGATCACCATGGAGTTATTCGGCATAAGTTTAAAAAAAAAATGTTTCTCATTTTGCTGAAATGGAGGATACACCCCAATTTGCCTGACCCTGAATCTGCCCATTATCTCATGATATCTTGCTCCACAAAATCCTAAACTAGCTTTTGGTTGTTAAGTACAACATCACCCAATCCAAATGCATTCAACAAAAAACAAGGAGCTCCCATGAAAAAAGAATGATAAGAATGCAAAATTAGTGACAAAATAATGATAGTGCCAACCAAGCGTAAAATCGTAGCTATAATTTTCATAATGGATACTCAGCTAACGCCTAATGGGAAAAATCATAAGAAATGATATAAATGTTGACAGAACTAGTCATAGTGGACTCCTATCCAAATATGATTGACTACATGTGCTTGCAAAGAGTTAAAAGTCGCAACACCACAGAGAATGATCATAGTTTGCTATAGCAAAGAAATATTTACTAGAAAATTTGAGTAAATATAGCATAAAAGGAAGGCACCAACCAGTTCACCATTGAAATAAACTTCAAATGCTCCTGAGCTGTGTAAGAATGACTGCAGGGCGTTCCCAAGAAGCCAGGTACTAGCAATGGTTCCAAACTTATTAGCACGCAAGTTATAATACCATGGAGGGGGTGCAACAAAACCCAACATTGGAAAAATGTGTTCCCCTGCAACTACAACCCCTATAACACCGATCTGGACAATCGGAACCACTTTGCTTACCAGACGCTTTGGCAGCGGCGGGGGATAATTTGCAAGAATAACCTCAGCACCAGGAAAAGCAGTCTCCAACATATTCTTCATTGTTACTGCTTTTCCCCTACACAAAACACAATCACTCATTCACACCAACTTTCCCATTCTAAGCGCAAAAACATGTATTAACAACACAAGTAATGAACCAACGGCCAACAAAAAACAAAAAAAAAGGCGGCATGAAAAGGAATGATATTGAATAACTCTTCCCTGGCTAACTGCTGATAATTCAAAGCAAATGATACACAGCCCCGATAAATTTTTGCATGCTTGATACATAAACCGAAAAGGAAAAAATGATGCTTAATAAAATTAGTAGGGCAGTTCCTCTAATACCACAAACTAAATGAGATAATTAAGCCCAAAAATCTTTCCTTTGTACCATTTTTCTCTCTCCAAACATCATAAACATTTTTTATTTTAAAAAAAGCAGTATCACAACACAAATAATAATAATAATAATAATAATAATAACAATAACAAGAAATTGAAATTGAAAATGATAATAAATAAAAACTGAAAATTGATATGAAAGTAAGGGAAAGTATACCTGTAGGAGCAAGAAGAACAGTAATTGATGTTGACAGTGTCGCCACGTCCCCCACCTCCAACAATAGTGGCGCTTGGTTTCTAAAATCACATGAAGCAAGCGACATATTACCATTATAGATACATACATGTTTAAAAAACAATAATGAAGAAAACCGAATTCAGTTGACGGAAATGAAATCACCCACCTCAGAGGGGAACTCTATGGTCACAGGGTCAACCACTGGTTGGTGGTGGCGGTGGTGGTGGTGGTGGTGGTGGGTGTGAGATGGCTTCGGACGAGGAGGTGATGGTGGTGGTGGTGGAGAGGTGAATAGGGAAAAGAGGTCGGAACAGAAGAGGAAGAGTGGCAAACCCACCAACAGAAACTGAGCGCGATCCATCGTTGAAAGGAAGAGAGGAACTAAGCAACACTCTTCAGTCGCGACGCTCTTCCTTTTACTTTGTTATCAGGCGTTTACTTTTTTCCTTCCATCATTTTGGGTAAATTAAACCACTCAGGTGGTTTTACATGCTTCCGACTTATTATATTTATACTATTTAGTGCCATATTTATAAAAATATTTAATATCATATTTTATAAAATATAAGAATAATATATATAATTTCAAAAAAAAGTTAATATAATTTATCTTTTAATTTTTTAAAAAATAATATAATAAAAGATTAATTTTAATATATAAAATATTTTATATTATCTCCGCCGCATATGAGACTTTTTTATTAATTATATCAAAAAGTTAAGTATATTTTAATAATATAATAATATATAAGTAAATAATAATATAAAAATCTTTTATATTATATCTCATCAAAATTAAATCCACACTTTCTTTAGGAAAAAAAAAAGATAATTCAACCCTCACCTGTATTTATTTTCTAATGTAATCCTTTATCCCTTTATCCTTAGTTCTTTTTAATTTTGTCCCTTTCCCTACAAGTTGTCCACTAATAAATATGGTCTTTAGTCGCTTCTCCATTACAGGACTAACCGCGAATATTGCATACACACATAAGTCTGATGCCATTTCGGTCATATCAACATTTTTTATTAACTTTATTAAAAAGTGAAAGGGGACCATATGGGTAATAACTTGTAACGTCTAAGAAACAAAAGTGAAAAACTTAGAGGTTGACTAAATTCACATAACAAATAAAGATTAGGGATGAAAAGGTTTGGGCATGACAATTTTTAAAAATAGTTTTCAGTTTTTGAAAATAAGAAAACCAAAAAAAAATTGTTTGAAAAGAAAATTTTTTTTAATTGTTTTAAAAAACTGAAAACATAATTTGGTTTTTAAAAGCAAAAAAAAGGAAACATTTTTGGGCTTATTTGAAAGTGTTTTTGTTTTTTAGTTTTGTAAAACTGTTTTAAAAAACAAGTTTAAGTTCAATTTTATAAAACAAAAGAACAAAAAAATCTGTTTGATAACTTTAATCTCACAATAGTTTTTTAATGATAAAAAACAAAAAATCTATTTGGATAATTGTTTTTAAAAACAAGTTTTAAAAGTAATAAAACAAAAAAATATGTTTGGCAAATATTTTCTTAAAAGTAGCAAATATATAATAGCATAATTTAATATAATAATAAATTTAATACATAATATTATCATAAAGTCTCATCAAATATCTTAATACAACTTGATTCATTTTTATATTTACAAATCTATTTATATATTATATAATATGTTCTTGTTGCCACATCCAATTTGTAATTTGGCCACGATGATTTGCGATTTCCTTTGCAGTTTCATCAGTTAATTTTGTTGTATTGTTATTATTGAAATTTACCTCCAGATCTGTGTTGCCATTCTGAGTTTCAATTTCAAAAGTATCCATATTCTCTCATTCTTTAAATAATCTATCACGTATTCCCCATCTACGTACATAATTATGAATTGCACAACAAGCTATGATAATAAGCCATTATCTAGAAGGCTTGTATGGTGGCATTAGCTTTAAAATGGAGAATCTTGCTTTCAGTACTCCAAAACAACGCTCAATTGTCATCCTTAAAGATGAGTGCCTAAAATTAAACAATTCCTTAGCAATTCTGCCTTGTCTGTCTCGACCATGAAATTCTTGTGCATGATATCGTTCACCTCTATAAGGTGGAAGAAAGCCTCCAGTACATGGGTAACCAGAATCCACTAGATAAAATAAACCTAAACCAATGAGCAAGCATTAACTATGGCAAGAATATAAATTAACAATATCATTATGTAATAATCAATGAACAAGTAATTTCACATATGATACTATCAAGTTTAATATGTAACTAATGAATAATTATTCTATTAGACAAAGATATATCACCTTCAGGAGGCCAAGGAAAGTTTGCATTTTGATTAGTAAGTGCATCCCAAAAAACTTTTGAATCATGAGCACTACTTTCCCAACCTGAATACACATATGTAAATAGCATATTAAAGTCACATATGCACATAACATTTTGTGTGATGGTTGTTTTTCTACTTCTACATGATGTCTGCTTATCAGCTAGAACCCATGCACTTATATGTGTTCCATCAATTGCTCCTATACAATTTTGATACAAATATATGATAGAAATATATCAATTTGACAAAAGAAAATAACATAATATACCATATAACACAAAACAAGTGACAAAAAAAAGGACTAACCTTGAACCATGGGTAATATTTTGGATTATTTTTTATATGATCAGGCAGTTCTATGGAATCCTGTTTTATGATTTCTTTACCTAAGCGACAAATTGCTCTTAAAACATCCTTGAAGTAGTGAGAAATAGTTTGAGCGGAACATTGAAATTGATCTGCTATTACTCTATGGCGCACATTATGCCCTATGATGAATAAGAACATTATCACTTACTCTTCTAAAAACACTTCTCTCGAGTCTTCGAGATAGTTCTTTCTCCTCAATTTATTGCACAAATTAATATAACATGCCTTTTCCATACGTAATAATTCATGGCAAATTGTTCTAGATTCATTCAAAAGCTCACTAACAATTCTTGACCGCTTATTGCAGATATTCTAACAGGAACCTTGTTATAAAATTTATATTCATAATCACCAATGAGCTCAAGTATCAATAATTCAAGAAATTCAGAATCATCATCACTAGAGTCAGATAAAGATGAAGACCTTTCAAAAGTATCTATTGAGATACTATCACTGCATGAAAGATAATTATTTATTTCCATCACAATAAAGCTTGCCATCAAACATAATGTGCATCTAAATAAGTAGTCTGAAGGATAATTATTTATTTCCATCACAATAAAACTTGCCATCAAACATAATATGCATTAAATAAGTAGTCTTAGCTATTACATCTTGTCTTAGATAATAAACCAAGTCAAAGTACAAATCAACAATAAAAGTCACACAAATAAGTAGTCTTAGCTATTACATTGTGTCTCAAATAACAGAGCAAGCCAAAGTAAAAACCAACAATAAAATTCATACATAACAACTAGCTTTAATAGAAGAACATAACTTGATTCATTTAATCTAAGAGCACCATAGATCACAAAACAGTCAGAGAAGTCTATCAATCCATGCTTTTCTCCTATCCTTGGTCATGGTTAAAAATGCCTCTCTATAATCAGGATCTTTAAATTTGTCCATTGCCTTCGTGTATGAATCATCTGAAATATTTTTTATCTCATTAAGTTTAGTTACATATTTAGCTATAGTGTATTCAAATGATGTAACTGCAAAACTAGTGACTTCTACACTCTTAGCCCTATATCTTTCAACTCTAGCCAATGAAGCTTCAGCCTTCAATTTAGATGCCTCAACAAAAGCGTCAGCTTTCAATTTAGATGACTCAATCCATGCTTGAAGTGCATTCCTACTTGAAGGTTTCTATACTCTTTCCTTGCCTTGCGATCCTGAACTTTAATTGTCCTCTTACCACTGCGGATGACTCTTTCTATCATTGGGCTATTCTCTGCCTCCTCCTTATCATCATCTAAATTACATGAATCCCACCATGCAAGTATTCATTTTTAAGCCCATTTTCATCATCTGTGTTAGGTGGATCTTAAGTGGATAAATGATGAAGTACCCCAATTGCAGTACTTTTGTTAAAAATCACTCTCAACAATTTGTAATGTTCCAAACCTTTCTTCTTAAACGGTGTAGCATCAGGGTGTGCCTATAAGAAAAATAAATAAATAATATATCCTAAATCTAAGAAATGTATAAATATATATAACAAAAAAAATGTTAAGTTCTATTTATTGTGTACCCGAAGGTAGGTTGACCATACTTCTTCTGTAGCAGCAAAAGTATTAGTTTCTGCATCCCATCCAAATCCAGTTTGTTGCATCAAGTGAAAAAAGGTAGCATGTTGTTCCCTTAACCTATTAAACTTTTGTTTAATTTGTTTTATGTCAAATGCATGTCCAGTTCTTGTATTCAGTATTTGCAATACAGCTTGTCGTACTTTAGGTGAAAATACATTGTTTTCTCATATCCCCTTTATTAACCTCTTCAACCATAATGTCTATATAAGTTTTGACCACCGATGAGGACCCCATTGAAGTCTCTTTCTTGTCATATTCCATCTACAAAGGTCATAATATATCCAATAACTTTAGTAATAAATGTAGAAGAAAGCCACAAGTTTTAATTAGCATATTGCTAACATTATTACAATTAAACTTAAATTAACCCAATGCATCAACTAAAAATATGCTAATTATAAGATAAGTCTAAATCCAAAAAAATAACACACCATGCTAATCATAATATAAACTATCACTTGCAATAAAAGTACACACCTATGACTCCTAATGAGAAAAATACACTAAGCATAAACATGAAACACAAAACAATCCAAACCAAAATTACTATCAGCTAAACCAAATTATCAAATAAGCTAATAACAGTATAAATCAGTCCAAACCAAGTTATCAATCCAAACCAACTTACCAAATCAATTAATATCAGTCCAATACAATCCAAACCAAATTATCAAATCAACTAATATCAGTCCAGCACAATCCAAACCAAATTACCAATTCAAACCAAAATATCAATAAGCTAATATCAGTTTAGTACAGTCCAAAGCAATTCACCAATCCAAATCGAATTACAAAATCAGCTAATATTAGTCCACTACAGCACAAACTAATCTAAAACAAATTACTAAATCAGCTAATGTCAACCATGAACGTGAAAACAGCCAAAATCTAACATCACTAACAGCTAATGGCAATTTTGTAGTTAAGTTGATTTATTATTTTGTAACATATCTCATATCAGCAAAAGTAGAAACCCATCCCAGAAAGAAGCTTGTGTCAACTTGTTCATCCTGGAGCTGGAGCTACTCGTTCTGTGAGGTACTGTTCTTTCTTTTCCCTTTTTCCTTTCCCGTTTCTCCTTTTTGTCCCATTCTCTCTTTTCCCTTTCCCCTTTCCCTTTTGTTATTGTCGATGTCTCCCCCCCCACCGCCACCATTCCCTCTTTCCCCTTTGTCCTTTCCCTTTTGTTACTATCGATGTCTCCCCACCCACCGCCACCATTTTCTCTTTCCCGTTTCCCTTTTCCCCTTTCCTGCCATCAATGTCTTCCGCCCCCCAGCCACCCATTCTTTCTTCTCTTCCTTCTCTGCCGCCAACCCCAGCCATCGTTGCCTTTCTCCGTTCGGGATCTGCCATCGAAGCCGCCATTCCTTTCTTCCCTTCCTTCTCCGTTCCCACCTGAGCCCACCCTTTCCTTTTTTCATTCAGATCCACCATGACAGCCACCCTTCCTTTCTTCCCTTCTTTCTCCGCCGCCAGCCTAGCCAACCTTTCCTTTTTCCGTTCTAGATCCGCCGTGATAGCCACCCTTCCTCTCTTCCCCTAGCCCCCCTTTCCTTTTTCCGTTCGATATCCGCCGCCCCCAGCCACCATTTATTTCTTTCCTTCTTTCTCCGCCACGACTGCAACCATTTCCTTTTTCCGTTAGTTGTCTGTCCTATTGGTTCCAAAAGAGTGGATTGTTGTTCAAAGTTTATTTTTATGATTTGGGTTATGTTTTTTTTTTTTTTGGTTAGTGATGTTAGATTTTGGTTGTTTTCATGTTTATGGTTGACATTAGCTGATTTAGTAATTTGTTTTGGATTGGTTTGTGCTATAGTTGACTGATTGTGCTATAGTTGACTGATATTAGTTGATTTTGTAATTTGGTTTGGATTGGTGATTTGGTTTGGACTGTACTAAACTGATTTTAGCTTATTGATAATTTGGTTTGAATTGGTAATTTGGTTTGAATTATGCTGGACTGATGTTAGTTGATTTGGTAATTTGGTTTGGATTGTGCTGGACTGATATTAATTGATTTGGTAAGTTGGTTTGGATTGATAACTTGGTTTGGACTGATTTATACTGTTATTAGCTTATTTGATAATTTGGTTTAGCTTATAGTAATTTTGGTTTAGATTGTTTTGTGTGTTTCGTGTTAATGCTTAGTGTATTTTTCTCATTAGGAGTCATAGGTGTGTACTTTTATTGCAAGCGGTAGTTTATATTATGATTAGCATGGTGTTTTATTTTTTTGGATTTAGACTTATCTTATAATTAGCATATTTTTAGTTGATGCATTGGGTTGATTTAAGTTCAATTGTAATAATGTTAGCAATATGCTAATTAAAACTTGTGGCTTTCTTATACATTTATTACTAAAGTTATTGGATATATTATGACCATTGTAAATGGAATATGACAAGAAAGAGACTTCACTGCGGTCCTCATTAGTGATCAAAACTTATATAGACATTATGGTTGAAGAGGTTAATAAAGAGAATATGAGAAACAATGTATTTTCACCTAAAGTACGACAAGCTATATTGCAAATACTAAATACAAGAACTGGACGTGCATTTGACATGAAACAAATTAAACAAAAGTTTAATAGGTTAAGGGAACAACATGCCACCTTTTTTCACTTGATGCAACAATCTGGATTTGGATGGGATGCAGAAACTAATACTGTTACTGCTACATAAGAAGTTTCGTCAACCTACCTTCGGGTACACAATAAATAAAACTTAACATTTTTTTTGTTATATATATTTATACATTTCTTAGATTTAGGATATATTATTTATTTATTTATTTTTCTTATAGGCACACCCTGATGCTACACCATTTAAAAAGAAAGGTTTGGAACATTACAAATTGTTGGGAGTGATTTTTAACAAAAGTACTGCAACTAGGGTGCTTCATCATTCATCAACTCAAGATCCACCTAACACAGATGATGAAAATGGGCTTGAAAATGAATACTTGCATGGTGGGATTCATGTAAATTTAGATGATGATGAGGAGGAGGAAAAGGATAGCCCAATGATAGAAAGAGTCATCTGCAGTGGTAAGAGGACAATTAAAGTTCAGGATCACAAGGCAAGGAAAGAGTATAGAAACCTTCAAGTGGGAATGCACTTCAAGCATGGATAGAGTCATCTAAATTGAAAGCTGACGCTTTTGTTGAGGCATCTAAATTGAAGGCTGAAGCTTCATTGGCTAGAGTTGAAAGATATAGGGTTAAGAGTGTGGAAGCCTCTAGTTCTGCAGTTACATCATCTGAATACACTATAGCTAAATGTGTAACTAAACTTAATGAGATAAAAAATATTTCAGATGATTCTTACACGAAGGCAGTGGACAAATTTAAAGATCCTGATTATAGAAAGGCATTTTTAACCATGACCAAGGATAGGAGAAAAGCATGGATTGATAGACTTCTCTAACTGTTTTGTGATCTATTGTGCTCTTAGATTAAATGAATCAAGTTATGTTCTTCTGTTAAAGCTAGTTGTTATGTATGAATTTTATTGTTGGTTTGTACTTTGGCTTGCTCTATTATTTGAGACACACTGTAATAGCTAAGACTACTTATTTGTGTGACTTTGGTTGTTGATTTGTACTTTGACTTAGTTTATTATCTAAGATAAGATGTAATAGCTAAGACTACTTATTTAATGCATATTATGTTTGATGGCAAGTTTTATTGTGATGGAAATAAATAATTATCCTTCAGACTACTTATTTAGATGCATATTATGTTTGATGGCAAGCTTTATTGTGATGGAAATAAATAATTATCCTTCATGCAGTGATAGTATCTCAATAGATACTTTTGAAAGGTCTTCATCTTCATCTGACTCTAGTGATGATGATTCTGAATTTCTTGAATTATTGATACTTGAGCTCATTGGTGATTATGAATATAAATTTTATAACAAAGTTCCTGTTAGAATATCTGCACTAAGCAGTCAAGAATTTGTTAGTGAGCTTTTGCATGAATCTGGAACAGTTTGCTATGAATTATTACGTATGAAAAAGGCATATTATATTAATTTGTGCAATGAATTGAGGAGAAAGAACTATCTCAAGACTCGAGAGAAGTGTTTTTAGAAGAGTAAGTGACAATGTTCTTATTCATCATAGGGCATAATGTGCGCCATAGTGTAGTAGCAGATCAATTTCAACGTTCCACTCAAATTGTTTCTCACTACTTCAAGGATGTTTTAAGAGCAATTTGTCGCTTAGGTAAAGAAATCATAAAATAGGATTCCACAGAGCTGCCTGATCATATAAAAAATAATCCAAAATATTACCCATGGTTCAAGGTTAGTCCTTTTTTTGTCACTTATTTTGTGTTATATGGTATATTATGTTATTTTCTTTTGTCAAATTGATATATTGCTATCATATATTTGTATCAGAATTGTGTAGGAGCAATTAATGGAACACATATAAGTGCGTGGGTTCCAGCTAATAAGCAGACATCATGTAGAAGTAGAAAAACAACCATCACACAAAATGTTATGTGCATATGTGACTTTAATATGCTATTCACATTTGTGTATTCAGGTTGGGAAGGTAGTGCTCATGATTCAAAAGTTTTTTAGGATGCACTTACTAATCAAAATGCAAACTTTCCTTAGCCTCCTGAAGGCGATATATCTTTATCTAATTGAATAATTATTCATTAGTTACATTTTAAACTTGATAGTATCATATGTGAAATTACTTGTTCATTGATTATTACATAATGATATTGTTAATTTATATTCTTGCCATAGTTAATGCTTGCTCATTGATTTAGGTTTATTTTATCTGGTGGATTCTGGTTACCCATGTACTGGAGGCTTTCTTCCATCTTATAGAGGTGAACGATATCATGCACAAGAATTTCATGGTCGAGGCAGACAAGCCAAAATTGCTAAGAAATTGTTTAATTTTAGGCACTTATCTTTAAGGATGACAATTGAGCGTTGTTTTGGAGTACTGAAAGCAAGATTCCCATTTTAAAGCTAATGCCACCATACAAGCCTTCTAGGCAATGCTTTATTGTCATAGCTTGTTGTGCAATTCATAATTTTGCGCATAGATGGGGAATGCATGATAGATTATTTAAAGAATGGGAGAATATGGATCCTTCTAAAATTGAAACTTGGAATGACAACACAAATCTGGAGGTAAATGTCAATAATAACAATACAACAAAATTAACTGATGAAGCTGCAAGGGAAATGGCAAACCATTGTGACCAAATTGCAAATTGGATGTGGTAACAAGAACATAATACATAGTATATAAATAGATTTGTGAATATAAAAATGTATCAAGTTATATTAAGACATTTAATGAGACTTTATGATAATATTATGTATCAAATTTATTATTATATTAAATTATGCGATTATATGTTTGCTAATTTTAAGAAAATATTTGCCAAACATATTTTTTATTTTATTACTTTTAAAACTTGTTTTTAAAAATAATTATCCAAATAGATTTTTTGTTTTTTTTATCATTAACAAACTGTTTTAAGATTAAAGTTATCAAACAGATTTTTTTGTTTTTTTGTTCTATAAAAATGAACTTAAACTTGTTTTTTAAAACAGTTTTACGAAACTAAAAAATAAAAACACTTTCAAACAAGCCATTATTTTCCCTTCTTTTTAAAATGTTATTGTCTCTTTTAGAAAAGAAAAGTTATAGTTGTGTAGTGTAGTGATGAATGTTATCACATCAGGAGTATCATATGTGAATGGCATAAATTAATAATAAGATATAAGAATTACTACCATCCAAATATGTGGTCCAAAATATATGCTTTAAAAAGAGATAATATCATAGTTTCTTGAAAAAAAAAAAAAACGAAGCATGGAAGAACTTCATATTTATTTTGTGAATACTACGATACATCTTGTAATTAGAAGGTAATTAAACATACTATGATATGGCAAGTTGCCAATGGCTTATTTATACATATTAGTATCTAGTCTGCATTTAAGGTAGATCATTAATTTTTTATTTATAATATAGTCCCTTGATTCTTTTGGCAATTATCGGTAAAAAAAAAAAAAGGATAAACAATTTAAATGTCTAAATTTTCCTGCTTTCGACAAGAAACCCTAGTCTTTTTTTTTCACCCACTGGGTGCAAAAGGTCTCCATCCTTGAGCTCATTCCCAATCATGGTGGAAGAAGGAGTATGCTAGTGATTTTGTTGAACAAGGCACCACCATTGGAGGAGGAAGACGAAGAATCCTCCCTTCTCACACAACATTCACTTCAGTTGATTAGTTTTGATGTTTCCATTAGAAATAAAGGTACGATTTTTCACAAAGTCTCAAACTACAAAGGTAAAATTTTCTGTAGTTGCTCTAAATCCAATATTAAGTCAAACAACATGCTAACAAAGGTTTTGTTTCATTAAGGAACAAGTCCAATCTATTGGAAAGGTAGCAATACATTGTGTACAGGTTCATAGTATATTTGCAACCGATAGCATATCTAGTTTTATTCCCCAAGACACTACTGTCAAGGTAATTAATGAAATTATAAATACAAGATTTTCTTTAAATAGTATTGACTGTTGGGGCAGGTAAAGCTTTGGGTGGAGCCACAGGTTTTGACTTAACCTAACCCATCAAAACATAGGTTGGCTTGGTTTTGCAAGTTAGGTTGAGTTGAAAAATCCGCTTATTAGAAGGGAATGGGTTAAATAGTAGATTTGGAAATTTCTAATAATCTACACAATATAACCTAATCTATGTCATATTTTTTTTTTTTTGGAGTGGTCTTAAAAATGGCTTTGGGGATAAAAATGCATTTGCCTCTTTTGTTCTTTAGTTTCTTTAGCAAAACTTATCCATGTGCAAAATTCCAATCTAAGTTTGATGATTGAGAAAATTATTACGCTTGGCCTTTTTATAGCACTATTTACTTTAGCGAATTGGGCTTAAAAATTAATTTAAAAAAAATGTTGAGTCATGAGGTAACTTGCTAGACAACTTAATATGCCTATTCTTTTTAAATTTAAGGAATTTTTTTTATAGTGAAGTTAAAAAAAACCATTTTGGCATTCCATGATACTTTTTCTTGACTTCTTTATAGTCTCGAGTTGTATTCATTTGTACCTATATTATGGTCACAATGGGAAAATGACAAAAAAGCAAAAGATAGAGATAAGAAGCTAATGAAGCATCTACCTACTCATTACAATGAGAATCCAATAACTCACGAGGACTGTAGTGAATATTTTATAAAGATTGTGAATGAGGTTAATAGTTATGACAATGTTGACCAATATAGAAAATCGACTTTGGCAACGATACCAAGTCACAAGTAGTAAAGAGTGAGTGAGTCTCATTTCTACAAGGATTGTTTAACCAATTTGTTCTAATTGGGGTGATAAAAAATATAAAGGTTGAGAATATAAATAAAGGGAGAGGATAATTAAAAAATTAATTAAAATAATATATGCAAAATCTACTTCTACTACAATAATATTTCAAAAACATTACAAGAAAAGTTATGCCACTTGGCAGTTTTCAATGAATCCTATCTCTTCCTTATTTCAAAAACTTACTAAAGGAGGAAATTTTGTAAAGAAAATTCAAAGAATTAAAAATAAATAGTAATAAAAAATATTACGTAACTCTTTATTGGTTAAACCTGCCTACCTTTTTACATCTCTCCTACTAACTCAATCACATAACCTCACTAACTCCTTACTTCAAAACAATTGCGAGCCTATCCTTACTTCATTCAACTTCATACTCCACCCGCTTGCTTTTCACACTCACTATAATTTGATATAATAATTTATTATTGATATACTATTTTATTGTATAAGTACAATTAAATATAAAATTTTAATAAAATACGGTTATATAAATTAATTTTAAATATTATTTAATTAAAATTGTGTATAATAAGTATTTATATAAATAAAAAGTAGTTTTGAAATTTATATTGAATAAATTAATTATTTTAAACAATATTTGTATATATTTCTTTTATGTAATAACTTATTATTAAAATACTAATATGCTCTATAGGAAACTTCTTTATTTCAATGTTTACATGAGAAGAAAAAATCAGCTCCGTTTACCGCTCCTTTCCCGTGTTATGAAATTTATTTCATTTTTCTCGTTCAATTATTAACAATTTATTAAAAAACCTAAAAAGAATACATTTTAAAATTTAATTTATATGTATTGATAATATAAATTAATTTTATACTTTCAACCAGTAGAAATATAAGAAAGTGCCAAATTATAATAGATCCCTCATTATAGTGGATAATTACTTAGTATAATTTAGCATTTTCTTGTATTTCTATTAGATAACAGTGTAAAATTATTTTATATTGTCAGTATATACAAATTAACCTCTATATTTTAATCACAAAATCTAAAATTTTATCTAATATATGTTATTACAAAATTTTATTAAAAATTTAATAGTAAAAAATTTAAAATAATCATTTCCTCATCCTCATTCTTTTAAATTTAATTATATTTTATAAAAAATCAATCTCATATATAATATAATTAGTTCTCAATATTACATAATAATAATATATACATCTTTATAGAAATATATAGAAAAACAAGAAACAAAATTGTGTAATTATTGTTAAAGAAAATATGTAATTTTATAGAAAAGTAGTGTAAATATATTCTTGAAAACATATTTTTTTAAAGTATAATTCAATCATGTAAATCTATTTTTAATTTTTAAATAAGGATCAAATAACTTAAAAAAGTCATTCCCATTCTTAATCTAACCCTTTATTAAAAAGTTCATTTTATTTCTCATTCATTTTATTATAACCTCTTTATACTGCTTCTAATAAAGATATATTAAGACCATAATGTAAAGAATGTATATTAATTATAAAAATTAAAATTTAATTTAAACAACCATAAGTAAAGAATATATATTTATTATAAAAACTAAAGTTAAAATTAAAATTAATTTTTGAAATATTTATGTAGACATACAATATTTTATATGAGGTACATCAAATGAGAGAAATCATTAACTATTCTTATATATTATTATCTAATAATATTTCTTTATAAAACTTTCAATTCTGCACATAATAATATAAATGAATTTGAATATTATGTATAACTGAAAATGGTATAAAGAACCATTTGAATAGTTCTTTGAAAAAGCTAAAACAAAAAATTCTATTTAACTACGAAAATACTTCCACTTCTACCTATTTCGAAGAAGAGTCCATGACATATTGTTAAAGATATAGTTCAGAAATAAGTGCATAGATTAATATAAAAGATAATTAAAAATTTAAAATATACAAAAAAAAATTAGTGTAGAAATTACAAGTATAATTTTAAATTTTTTATTTGAAGACAACAATGGAAAGTATTTTTAAAACAATGGAAAGTATTTTTAAGTGATGACTGAACAATAAAAAATATAATAAAATTATCTCATTTCTTTCTCCCTGCCAAATCTTCAGCTTGCTAGAAGAATAATTTGAAAATTTTCTATAAGCCCATAGTCATTAAAAAGAGCTATTTATTTTATTATGGAGATTTATTTATTTTCTAAAAATAATACTTATCATATATGTAACAAATTAAATTTAGAGTTGAAAAGTTTAATATCTAAGGTATTATTAAGAATAATTTAGTTTAAAAGTTTGTATCAATTCATATCATTAAATTTGTATAACAACCCATTATTAAAAATAAATTTATTTATAAGAATTTTTTTTCTAACTAATATCAGAATAAAAAGGTTGAATTAATCTTAAAAAAAAAAGAAGGGATCTCAATAACATGATTTTTATTAATATTTATTTTTATTCTATGAATTATTTTTGAAAAAGTGTGTTAGAAAAGCTAATTGATGAAGGATAAGCTAATAAAATAATTAGAGAGAAGAGTTAATAAGGATAGAAAATCGAGATAGTGGGAAAAGATATAATTATGTGGTAGAAAATTTAGTCACTAGGAACTTAGAACACTATTTTTATTAATATTTATTTTTATCCTTTAAAATATATTTAAAAAGTTTTCATTTTTAATAAAATTTTGAATTGGAGGAAAGTAAAAATGCTCTGAAACTATCACTTGATAGTACTTTCTAATTTATGATTTTCTTTTATTATTGTTATAGACTTTCAAATTAGAATTAAAAAGTTAAATTAATCTTTAACAAAAAGAAAGGATTTCAATAACGTGATTTTTATTAATATTTATTATTATTCTATGAAGTATGTTTGAAAAGTGTGTTAGAGAAGCTAATTGACAAAGGATAAGTTGATAAAATAATTAGAGAGGAGTTAATAGAGTTAAAACATTGAGATAATAAGTAGAGGTGTAATTATATGATAGAAAATTGTAATACCTTGCGCAAATAAAATGGTTGTTTAAAATAAATCATTGATAATAAAAAGAAAAAATGCAAAAAGAAGACTACCACTACTTTAAGTGGCGGGGTGCACGCTAAAATCCTCTCCTCTTCCTTTTCCATCCTTCTGGACAACTCTTTCTCTCTCTCTCTCTCTCTCTCTCTCTCTAAATACGTTCCCCATTCTTTCTAAGCTCTCTCTCTCGATCTTTCACTCTCATCCCCTCGCCTTTTTTTTCTCTCTGCTGGCTCCACCGCTGCCGCCAACCTTCCTCCGCCACACACCACCGTCGCGGCCCCTCCCTCAGCTCGCCCTCACCCTCGCTTTTCCCTCACTCCGCTTGGGTTCTGCTTCTTGCTCCGCCGCTATTCTACCTCTCTCACCACCACAGTTCTGGTTCTCTCCGGCGTGGGTTGCCCCTCCTCGCTGCGTCTCTCTCTCCTTTGTGGCTGGGAGCTGTGCTGCTCCCTCCAAAACCAACCCATAGCTCTTTGCGTATGTTTCCTTTCCTCACACATGGGGTTGTTTTGGTTTGTCTGTGTTATGGTGGTGAATTTCTGTTTTTGCTAGTCTAGTTTATGGGTTTGGATCGTGTGAATCTGCTGCATTAATTTGCATCCTAAGAAATCATGTTATGTTGAAATTTCTGAAGCTACTATTATAGACTTGAGTAATGAACTCTATTTTATTGGTTTAAGTTACAAAATCTGGCTCTTAAAATTTTGTTTTACATATCTATGGGTCAAGGAATTGTACCGTGCATGTCTCTCAATTTGGCTGTAAGATTTGCGGATATTATCAATTCCGTCGTAGTCCAGATTGGATAATTTCCTCTCATTAGGAACTTAGTACTATACCTTAACTCTTGACCGATTTACACTTTACTTGAGATATTCATGTTTTGAAAGGACATGATTATGTGTTAAAGTTCATCAAGATTTGCACAAAATTAGCCGTGGATTTATGCCTTCATTTAGGTTCTGAATCCTTTGAATTTTTATCCACTAGGAATGAAAAAAAAAAAAAATTGATTTGGCAACTCTATTAGTGGCTGAAGTGAAAATGCTTCTACTAGTGATGTAAAACATGAAGGTATACTTGGATTGCTGGTGTTAAGTGGTGTTGGACTTATTTCGCATTTATGTTTGCATTTCTAGCATGTCTCTGCCTCAGTTGTTTAATGACATACATTAATCATTGATTGTTGAGAAAGGCAGAATTAAAGAACAAAGTTAATTAGACTTTCTATTGTGTATATTGAATTGATCTGTTAAGTAATTGACGTGGTACCGTTATTTCTCACTTTATTATCCTAGTTATTTCTATTTATTAAAATGACATCATTTTTGATAGAGATCATTTTTTCTCAGATGATGTCATTTTAATAAATAGGAGTGACTATGATGACAAGATGAGATATGGTGGTGTCATATTAAGTACTTAATGGATCATGTTATAGTATTTAAAGAAGAGCCTTGACAGGGAGATTAAATTGTTTGGTATAAAAAGTTAGGGACCAATTTGTTAGTTTATTTTTATTGGGGACTAATTTATCCGATGTTTTAAAAAGTTATGAACCAATTTATCAGTTTATTTTTATTAGAAACTAATTTGTCTGATAAGAAAATCGATAGGACCAATTTGGGGATTAAAAAAAAAAGGGTTGAAAATTTACAAATGAGTTGTCAATAGGCTTCACAACCACTGCACCGCCGCCTTCTGCCATCTTCCTTCACTCCATCACCGCCGTCAACGTTGCCCCACCTGCACCGCAGGTTTCCTCTAATTTTCAGTGCTTTTGATTTCCACTGTAGCTGTGGCCTGCGCTCTGATTGTTTATGTTAGGGGTTAGGGGTCCATATATATATATATTTTTTTTGTTAATAACATTTCGATTATTATCATGTTCTATGAGCATTGTTTTGGTTCTGGACTAGACTAATATGTTCTGAGCATCTCCTTGTTTTGTTATCTATTGATTCTGGAATGTTTATTTTGCTTTTTAGTCTGTTTGGTTTGTTGTTTTATTTGTTATATTTTGAAACCAATGTTGACAAGTTAGAAACTTTATCAAATATCAATGCTTATTAGCTCTATCTTGGACCTTGCATCATGTTAACCTTGCTACTCTAGTTGCCTTTTTGCTAAAATTTTACAGTCATCATTTGATTATTGTTTTGAATACTTGTTCTATTGTAAGATTTTTCTGGCTGAATCATTTCCCTTGCTTTTATCCTATACAGGTCAAACACGCACTGTTTTTCTATGTCTTTGTAGTCAATAGTCTCAACATTGAGCTCCCTCAGAAAGAAATTATCAGTCAAAACCCAAAGATTTTTTTCTCTCTCTTTTTTTTTGGGGGGTTCATTTTACCTGTTGTTAAGCTTTCAATCAATGTTCTTCAACTTTAACAAACCTACAACCGAAACAATTGAAAAGCTGCTCGGGCCCTTTGAAAAATCAATCTTCTCCTTTGAGAACAAGATCCTTGTTAATCCTTTTTTACTTGTCCGGAGGTACAGTTATGTGAATGTGTACATGAAATGGAAGAAAGATCCGTACTATGACTCGATTGAGCACATCCACCAGTCCATTCAGCTCAAGCCTCTCATTGCCGTTAAAAACTGCATTGCTCGGGACCCCAGTGGGTGCATCCCCATCTCTGATGTGTCGAAGAGGGGATTACAGTTGGATGTGCCCATGAAGGTTGCAAGATTTATGAGGCAATATCCATCCATCTTTGAGGAGTTTATAGGCCCTAAATACAATCTTCCTTGGTTCAGGTTGACACCAGAAGCTGCTGAGATTGACAGGGATGAGAAGAGAGTATATGAAGAATGCAGGGACAATTTGAGATCCAGGTTGAAGAAGATGATATTGATGACCAGAGAGAATATTCTGCCTTTAAAGATAATCCAAGGGATGCAGTGGTATTTGGGGTTGCCTGATGATTTTTTGCAGTATCCAGAACAAAATCTTGATGACTCTTTCAGGTTTGTGGAGATGGAAGATGGATTGAAGGGGTTGGCTGTCGAAAGAAGAGAAAAGATTTGTTCTGTAATGGAGGAGAATGCCATGAAAAGAGGTTTGTACTTTGGGGGCCCAATGGAGGCCATTGAATTTCCCTTTTTTCCATCAAAGGGTTTAAGGTTGAGGAGGAAGATTGAGAATTGGCTCAATGAATTTCAGAAGCTTCCTTATATTTCACCTTATGATGATTTCTCAAATTTGGATCCAAACAGTGACATTGCAGAGAAAAGACTTGTGGGAGTTCTTCATGAACTGCTTTGCCTTTTTGTCGAACGTTCAGCAGAGAGGAAGAAGCTCTTTTGCCTGAAGAAGTATTTTGGGTTGCCACAGAAAATGCACAAAGCATTTGAGCGGCATCCCCATATGTTTTATCTATCTTTTAGGAACAAGACTTGTACGGTTATTCCTAAGGAAGCCTACAGCAGTAAATCAGCTATTGAGAATCATCCTCTATTGGGGATTAGGAAGAAGTATATCAATTTGATGAAGATATCAGAAGTGATTTTAAGGAACAGGAGGGTGAATAATCGATTTTCTAATGGCAGCGCAAAACTGGAATTAGATTCAGATGATGTGGATGAAGAGGGGCGTGAGATGGCAAGTTGTTCTTCGGAATAGGTTGTGTGAAAATCTATAAAACAAGACTTGACAATAAAGCACATGAGGTTTTTACCGACAGAGAAAGAAAGACAACTAGCTGAGGAAGAAGCATAAGTTGAAAAGGCTAATCAGCTGTTTTCACATGATATGGTAGCCTTGAGGTATTTGTTCAATTTCATGTCTATATATATGATAGCTTTCAGGTATTTGTTCAATTTCATGTCTATATATGGAAAGAATGTCATCACTCTTGTGATTAATTTTAGTAACAATTCGATTAACTATGTTGAATTCTTGATGCTTTTTTTTGGCATTTTAAATATTTTATGCATAGCTTATGGCTATGCATGCTTTACTTTGTGGCTGTACTTGTTAGCATACGATAGCCTTTTATTTATTCTTTTGGTAAGTAATAACATGTTTTCAAGCCTTTTCTCACTTGTTTTTTAATGTCATTGCTATCATATTCTTGATGCATTACTGAATTAAAGGTTCAGTTCTCCATCAGCTTCTCTGCTTCATTGTGCTTCACTGCTTCCTTTTTTTTTTTTTTTTTTTTTCAATTTTCATCTTTTGGTTTTGTTTTATTTTTTTCCAGATCACTGTGGAAACCCATTTTAGTTAAGAAAAATTGTTGAAAGAAAATTGGCATATGCCAAATTTGTGGATTTGCAGTGAATGCCCTTGAAATGTTTGCTAAAATGTTATGCCAAAAAAGAATAGGTTTGGTATCTTGGAACTGAAAGAAATATAGCAAGTGCCTAAGCCTACTATATGGGTCGTATGCTGTTTGTGAAGTAGCTAAGTAGCGGAATTTACTTTCTCAGTTGGTGCTTTGTTCCCTTGCTTCTATACTCCCCAATTTTAATTCGAAACAATACTAGCCTCTCCAACAGCCATTTCCTTGTTCACTACTCGTTGTCGTAGTATATAACATTGATATGTGTATGTTGAATTATGTTCTGTTGTGCATATTCTTGCAATAGTTAATCATGTCTGCTGCAGTTTAGACTTATAAATAATGGATGACCATGACCATGCGGTGTTTGATGGGTCAGTTGAGAAGGTAGCACGTGGTTTTGGCTTTATGTGCTGGCCAACCATGTAGCAACACCTTAATTCTGTTTCGTGAAAAAAGGCTGTTCTGGTGCAAACCTGTAAATCTGGTGTGAAGCTGATTGGAATCTAGGACTAAAAGAAGTTCTTGGTTTTAAACTTTATTTTAGAAGCCAGTTTCATGAAATTTAGTATTGATGTTTGATAGTTCTCATAAGGATATCTAATTTGGAGTAAACAGAACAAAGAAAGGGTGTCTAATTTGGAACTAGATATTTATTTGAATTGGTTATGTATGTACGTATTTCATTTCTAATCAACTTCCATTAATTGAAGATACTATTTATCTGTGACTGAATGGTGTTTTGTTAACCACATGTAGACTATATCTTCCCAGCAAGATAGTGCATGCATCTCGTTCTTTTGGAGCTGGTTACATTGGAGCACTTTTTTGCTTACCTGGTATAAGTTTTTCTTTTTTTTAAGCATGTAATTCTTGTGCTCTGGTAGTTAAATAAGACTTAATTTCAAAGACAATTTAAATAGGTCGAACCTAAATACCTTGCAATCTCGGCGTGAAAAAAAGCCTATTTGAAGTAACTAGTAGTAACTTTGTGATTGTTTTGAATGTTTGTTGACTATTGTGCCTTGATTATCTATTTTTGTATTATTGTCCACTGATTTGAGTGAAACCTTAGTGAAACCTTGTTGCAACCTGAATTTGAAAATCTTACCAGCACTTTGCTTCTCTATCCGTGACTCCTCATAAATATAAAGAATCAACTTAAACATAAGGTTCCTGCAAACAACACCCTCAACAAAATTCTGTAGTAAAGCATTTTCTTCCAGAGTGTGGATGCAAGCATCTTGATACAATTCAGTATATCTACAAGCTTTCATAAGAATATTCCTTGTCAATGAAGCTTTAATAGGAACTACATTAAACACTACGTTAACCTTGCCTTATTAGCATCTCTAAACATCTCATACATATTGACAAGTTCTGCAGAAACACAATGGACTGATGCAAAGTCTCTTTCTTTTGCTCTGGTAAGAACCTTCTCTGGTGTGGGAATTTGAGTATTTTTCCCACGAGCCAGTATTTTATATTTTAGACTGCAATCAGTTAGACCTGATTGGTCAAGACCAAATAAGTTGTTGAATGCAGGTCCTGCACTAGATGAAATAGAATTCTGTTGTAAACATAAACCGAGATTTGAGGGTATCACTTTAGCCTCCCCAGCTAAATGCTTCCATGAGAAATTAGCAATGATTAACCCATTCCAAAAGAGATTGCAATAGTTAATTGCATTTCTGACACCTCAAAATAATTCTAACAGCAGCATTGAAGTTAAATATGTGATTTAGGACATGAGAAACTAGCACATCTATATGGCTGAAAATCAGCCACAGCATCAAACCCTTTATTGTACACATGTGCAGAGATGGCCAAGGCTTTTCCCCATGCAGAATATACAAAAATTTTAGTGCTCCAATTGCTTCTCAATCATCTAGTGAATCCAGATTTATGCTGGTGGTGATGGACATAGCCACAATATCTGGGATAACACTTGAATGCTCCCTCTCAATTAGAGTCTATATGCATGCATGTGTTATCTCAATTGTAGGATTGTTTTTAAACCAAATCTGACGGCTTATAAGAATAGACCATATAATAGTCTAGAAGCTATGCGGACCAAATTACACATTTATGAGTGTGGTAGCTGAATCCTTGTGAACATCATATTAGTTATACCTTCAAGGCTTCAACAAAGCATTTGTGGCTCCATACCAACAAACCATTCTCTTCGGGGTTTTAAGAATAAATTTCTTCAATTTATCATCACTTGGGAATTTAACTTATTTGAGGTATTTGGAAATTTCTGATTTTGAGATGAATATGGAACGCATCCCTGATTCAATTTGTGGCTTGCAAAAATTGGAAATCTTGAAGTTGACTGATTGTTGTGTTCTTTGTTGTCTACCAAAACACTTGACTTGCTTACAAAATCTCAGACATCTGGTCATTACTGATTGTTATTCACTGTCTCATATGTTCCCTAACATTAGAAAATTATGTTGCCTACATTGAATTTATATATTGTCAGTATGGAGACAGGGCACAGCTTGGCAGAATTACATGACCTAAAGCTGGGAGGAGCACTGTCCATCAAAGGCCTACAAAATGTTGGCAGTTTATTTGAAGCTCAAGAGGCCAATTTGAAGGGTGAAAAAAGACCTCTGAGAGTTGAAGTTGTCATGGGATGACTACTATGGCAAAACCAAGCCATCTGTTACTAATGCTGAGGAAGTACTTGAAGCACTTCAACCTCACTCAAATCTCAAGGTTTTGAGAATAATTTTCTACGAAGGATTACGGTTGCCGAGTTGGGTTGGAAACAACTCAGCTCTTACGAATTTAGTTGATCTTGAACTTGATTCTTTCAGCAACTGCCGGCAGCTTCAATCACTTGTTAAACTCCCCTCTCTAAAATACCTTACAATAGCAGAGATGGGTTATGTGCAATATGTGGATGATGATGAATGCTATGATGGTGTGAAGGTGAGTGCTTTCCTGTCTTTGGAGACACTCTATGTGTCAGAGTTACCAAACTTAGAGCGGTTGTTGAAAGTGGAAAGAGGGGACATGTTCCTTCGTCTTTCTGAATTGGAGATCTGGAGCTGCCCCAAACTTGGTGGGTTGCCGTGCCTTCCATCTCTTAAAGAACTCAGAGGATATGGTTGCAACAATGAGTTGCTAAGTTCAATCTCTAATCTTAAGTGTCTTACCGTCCTTGATCTTTGCAGAAGTGAAGATGTGACATCTTTCCCAGAAGGAATGATGACAAGTTTGACTAGTCTTAAAACTTCGAGGATATGGTCTTTTTGTAAATTGAAGGAGTTACCATTTGAAATCATGGAACTGAGTGCTTTGGAGGGTCTGGAAACTGGATCGTGTAATGAGCTCGAGTCTTTGCCAGAGCATTTTTGGGATGGTCTGTGCTCCCTTCGAAGACTGGAGATTTGTAGTTGTCAATGATTGAGATCCTTGCCTGAAGGCGTATGACACGTTACTTCACTTGTGGTTCTGCGCATTTATGACTGCCCAGCATTGATTGAGTGGTGCAAGGAAGGGAAGACTGGCACAAGATAGCCCACGTTCCACAAATATCTATATATTAGAGCATGTTCTTTATTTTTGTGCTTGTTGGCTTCTCTTTGTTTCTTGCTCATCCCTAACCAATCCGGTAGGTTCTTTCTCCCCTTTTTTGTTGCATTTCTCACTGGGAACTAGTACAAATTAACAATCTCTTGTATTGTATCATATGTGTTTGGAGGATATGGCACTATTGAGTTTTGTCTCATGACTCTGTTAGTATTTCATCCATCTCAGTTGTTGCATTGCTTAATGTATTCAAGGTAATATATGCTAATAGGGAATCTACAATCCTTTTGTACTGTGGAATTATGTTCTCTTATGGTCATAAAAGCTAATAATAGGGTAATTTTGGATTCTAGAACTGATTTATATGAAGGAATCTTTTTTTCCCCCTTTTTGCTGTAGAATTGAATTTCCATGGATTTTCTCCCGTTGAATTGTTTTCTGTGTATTTGTTTTATCTCGATTCTTGTTTGATCTTTTCATAGGTTTATGTGTCTAACTTTCTCATCATTTCAAAATTTGCCTCTCTAGTGAAATCAAAATCCTATTTTGTGTATTGAAATATCTGAATTTCACTGACCCCATAACCTCTATTTCCCTGTCCCAGATTCACCATTCTATGAGAACTTTTGAGGTACATGGTTAATGAAGGTCTCTGATCTATGTTTGTGCTTGGGAGGGAGGCAGTGCGTGGTTTGTTCCTGGTTTCCCGTCACTCTCCCCTGCTCAAATTTTTTCTTTTTCATTTTTTGCACCAATGAAGAATTTTGATACCCCATAGCCTGTTGCAGCAAAGAAATGTGGTTGAGCTGTGGCATGCTATTTCTAGCTTTAATGCATCTGCACCAACCAACTTTTTCAGAGTGTATCAAATGTCTTAGTGGTTCTGAAATAATGTAGCAGCTCATATTAAACAGATTTTCTTTACCTCACCATACTGATTATATTTTGGATTAGATGTTTAGCTGCATAATCATGTAGATGCTCATAATGCTCTACAATTTTCAGTAACCAATGCATGCCTTTTGTGGACAACAGAAGAAAGCAACAAATCATTTTTGATAAGAGGAGATTTGAATTGGCTTGAATTTAGTAAGGTACCGTATCTGAAGCTCATATGCAAATAAGGATTGTAGATATGTGTGCATATGGACTTCTTACTAGAATTTCCTTTTCCTCTTAATGTAATAATATTCTTCAAAATGATGCGTTTCTTGTTTGTATTTATGAAAAGCCAGAATAGGAAATTCCATGTGATAATTTACCTTTCCGTTGCATATTTCAGAGGGGGGTGTAGGGAGCTTGGGACCCTTCTCAAACTTAGGTTATTGACAGGGTAGTTGAAGGTAAGTTCCTCTAGATCCAATTGTTAGCAGCATTTCAATTTGTGATAATCACACATCGCAATTAACATAACAATTCTTCTCAGAACCAAACCCTTCTGTGTTTAAAGACCTCTGTATATTGATTTTATGCAGTAGGAAAAACTAGTCTGGTATAAATGCCAAACCATATAATGATAGGTTATCAGTTGTGCATTACTATTCTATTCTCAAGATATCTGTGTACAATTTTGGTAGAAAAATGAATTTCCTAGCTGTTTTACTCTTATGTTTACTTTGTTGTGCACTTGTGCTTGCCTTCTACTGATTATTCCTTCCACTATTTATGCAATTTTGTAGAGAGTATAAAATCAAAATTTATTTAATTTCTTATGCACTACTCAATCATGATTTTCATATTGTTTCTATCACTGCACACTGCAATTTATTTTTGTGTCTGTCACAATCATGATAATGAATTCTGGATTAAAATTCTAAATTCAAGTCAAACTAATATAATTCAAAATTTCATTATCTATCCTAAGCACCAAGTCTCTTTTCAAGCATGATTTAGAAATAGAAACATGTTGCATACAAGTTTTGCTTTTCAGTCTCAACTTGATTACCATTTTTTTTTACAAACTATTTGATGATAAACCTGTTTTCAGCATGTGGCCAATGGAGCCCCTCTGTCTTTGTTTCTTTTTTTCTTTTCTAAATTGAAATTATAGTTTTCATCTCCTTTAATTTGTGCAGCTCTTACTCCTTTTTTCAATGGCAGTGGGAAAGCAATTTACTTTCAAATATTCATATCATCTTCTGAGCACTTAGGTTTTCTCCATCTGGTTTTTTTAAGCCATTTATTCTTCAACAGCTTAATCAGCCACAAAACCTGCTTGGAGGCTGGGTTTCTTCCAATTATGAATGTCTCAAAATGATAGATATTGCAGTACCTTCACTTCTGTGTAGAGAGATTGATTTGGACCTTTGGTCCACGTCTTACTAAGCAATTCATAGCATTGACTTGTATAGTATCATGTCTTAATTACCTGCCACCTTTATGCAGGCAAGAATATTGCACCATCTAAATGGAGTGGTGAAATTTGAAGCTTTAATTGAAGATCACCAGACCAGAGAGCAAACAGTAACCTACGTACTCTGTATCATAACAGAAGCCTCAAAAGAAATGAAAAAACCAGTAAAAACATGAGGCTAAGATTCATGAGCTCAAGGTATTGCATTTTAATCCAATCTTTCACTGATGACTTGATTCCAAGTAAAGTGTTAGACAAATCATTTATGGGAGTCATTTTGTCAAGCCTTTCACTATCAAGAAACTATGCTTTTTGGATAAATTTTTGATAGGTGAAATGGTGTAATTGTTCTGAAGCATTGAAAAGATGCCTTTCTGGATACATGAGCTAGAAGAAATAGCAGCCAAACGAGATCAAGCCATGACACACGCTTTATGCATCAGGTACAAAAGTTGCTTTGTTAATTTTCTCCTTAGCATGAATATATGACCTCTTAAGAGAATATTATACTGCGGTGGAGGTCCAACTACAGCCAGTATTTTAACAAGGCTTCGTACAGCCTTGGCAAAGAATTAAAGCTAGAATTGGAGACTTGGAGCTGGATGGAGTTGCAGCCTTTGTTTTGGGGAAATCTGAAGTTCATGTTCATATCCCCATAACAAAGAGAATTCAATGGCCAGTGGCAATGCCCAAAATTAGACAATGTATACCACAAAGATAGCAAAGTGCCCCTGGCTTAATTTGAGTTGTCGCATGGGAAGGAGATTCAGGAAACGATAAGAAAACAGCACTACAAGGTTGTCATAGAACAATCTACCTATATAGTCCATGTTGTCACCGGTAGCATCTAAGGATAATGACTTCACAAATCAATGACTTGGAAGTTTTATGTTGTAACGTTACTTTTATTCATCCTCTCTATTTTTCATTTTTTTTCTCCTCTTTTTTTTTTTTTTGGGCCCCTGTTGGCATATTGAGCATGGTGAGAATCTGCTGTGTGGTGTAGTCATTACAACTGGGGACCTGTAATCTGTATTTGCACAGTTTCAAGTATACAGTTATGGACACTAGTTCACTACAGAACGTATTGAACCAGATATTGCTAACCAAAACCAGCTGGTTATATTATGGGAACCCAAGCCAAAACCAAGATCCTCAAGTCAGACCGTCTTTTTGGGAGCTACTTGATCTCATGTTTGAATTCCGGTAAGATTTTCTTTGTTACAACAATGTCATATGATAATTTTATGCTTATTCAATGAAGTACAAAACAAACTTGTATTAACCTAGTACACAAACGTTCAATCTAACGATGAATTCCGTGTAGAATTCATCCTTTTTTTTTTATCTCATAAGTTGTTGGTGTGAGGTTGAATTTTATTTGTTACAGTCATGTCAAATGTTTAAAAAGGGTTTAAGTTTGTTTACATAGTTTCAAAAAAAAAAAAATATTTATAGCTATATATTTAAAGGGAAAAAAAAACATCTTATAAACTTAATAGTGTGTTAGTAGTTTTTTTGGTTTATCGAGGGTATTTTCCTCTTTATTATCAGGAAAGAAGGGTAATTTTTTTCAAGTGTAGTTAAATTTGTCTTCCCAATTGGCATTCTTTTCATAAATCAAATCGTGGGCTTTTCTGGGGTTGTAGCTTGTCTCCTCTACTATATCAACACCTTTGTGGGTGAGTAAGTAGTTAAAGAGTGAAAAAAAAGAAATGTAAGTAGTCTTTTTCTTTTCTGGGTACATCAAAATTGTAAGTCGTCTAAATTAGGTGCTGTCATTAACTTGCCTGAAACTTCATTATAGCGGTAAAATATTGTATACTTATATGTCTTTAGCCCAAAAAAGGGGAGATCACATCATTAGGATTGAAAAGTCTCAAACTGAAAATTCTCTTCGTTGCTTATATTCATAGAGCAAATATAATTATTCAGTTTATGGATAAAGCAATCGTTTAATGAATTCCTAATTACAATAATACTTAAAGGATTAGTAATTCAGTACATAGGACTTTGTTATTTTCCAATTCGATAATTTAATTTAATTTAAGTTTGTCAATGGTTAAGTCTGCTAATAATATAAAATTAACGTAAATAATTAATAAGTTATTTCAAATGATCAATTAATGATTTTAAATGATAATTACTGTTATAAAAAAATAGCATTTATATTATTAGTAGTCTTGACCATTTGTGCTGGCTTCTCGGTGCCCTCTCTTCCATACTCAACATTTCATTCTTTTTTTTTTTTTTTTTTTTTTTGTGAATGCTATGGTGCCCCTTGCTGGCGAGGGGTACTATGCACTTTTTGAAAGTGCAATATGATAAATGAGTGTAATTGAAAGATGTATTCATACACCAAATAGTTATGGTGCATTGTATTAATTTTTTAATTTCAATTAAATTTTAAAATTGTGATTAAATATATTTTAAAAGTAACCAAAATTTATTTGTGCGGTCCTGCAATATTTCCAGAAACATTTGTTTAATTTTAGAATCATATAAATAAAATTTTATTTAATTTTAAGATCACATAGATAAAATTAAGAATTACTATAGTGTATCATAAATATTTTAAAAATAATTAAAATTTATCTGCATGATCCTAAAATATCGTCCAAAATTTCTGTTCAATTTTAAGATCATGCAGATAAAATTTTATTTAATTTTAGATTATATAGATAAATTTTAAAAATTATTATGATATATTATAAGTGATTAGTGTATCCCTCTTTAGATTTTCTAATTATATGGTGTAACTCCAATTAGAATACACCTTAAGACAGCGCCCTTTTTTATTTAGTTTACCAAGGGCACCAATTAGCTTTCTTTTTCTTGTTGTGAACTCTTTCTCAGTTAACGGGGACTGAACTTGAAGCCAAAGCAATGCAATAAGTATACAAAGGGTCCACAACCATTTCCGGACGAACCCACTTTCTGCAGGTACGTTGGGCTGACGGACCGCTTTGACACTTGTCGATTTGCAGGTTTTGGTCCCCCTAGCTCCCAATATTCCTTCTTCTTCTTTCTTTTTTTTTTTTTTTTTAATCTGGACCTCACAATCTTTTTATATGGATAGATTCTGTCCAAAATATTTTATGCATTTAATTAATTAAATCTTATCTGTATAAGACTTTGATACAGTTATGACAATAGTTAAACAGATTTAATTACGTGACTATGTATAATTAAATAATTATATAAAAAATTTACATTAATAGTATATATATATTATAAATGGCTTTTATATTATTATTTAATTATTTATTATTTTATTGTGATCTTTGATATGGTCATTGTAATAGTTAATCTCTTTAAATAATGTGATAATATATAATTAGATAATTATATAGAGATATTTTATATTAATAATATATTAAAATTAAATTATAATATATTATTAGTGTAAAGTGTTTTCAATTATCAACCCATCATATTTTATCCTTTTTTATAAATTTTGAAATAGTTATGATAAAAGTAAAATATTTTTAATAATAAAACTATACGATTGGATATATATATTCCAAAAAAAAGGAAATACATATTAATAATAAAGGTAAATTATATTATACATTATGCCCTTTTAAAGTTTAGTTTGGTATTGTTGTGATTTTTTTGAAATTGTTGAGCTCTCTAGTCTATTTGAAGCGGCTTTAAAAAGCTATAGTAATATTGTTTGATAAAATAATATAAAAATTACTCTCAATAAATAGAAGTCACAGAAATAGTACTTGGTAAAGTTGCTTTTACAATCTAAAATTACTATAATAGACAAAAATATTAATAGCGTAATTTTTACTTTCACTATAATTAAAAAGTATATGGTTTTATTAGTCTTTTAAAATTTAGAGAGTACAAGTGAAGGTTCTCAAGAATGCTCTTTACTTTTAAAAGTTAGGAGTAAAAGTACCTCAACTTTTTTGTTTATCAATTAAAAAAAATTAATTTATACTTTTCATAAGTTGAAGCACCTTTTTAAATAGTACTACCAAAGCAGGTCATTGTGATGCCTATACTAATACCCTACAAGAGTACTTTGGCTTAGTTTGGTAGTGTTCTTTGAGTGAGTGTTCCTGTTTATGAAAAGTATAAGCCAATTTTATTTATTTGGTAAATAAAATGGTTAGATTGCTTTTATTCTTGACTTTTAAAAGTTAGGAATGATTTTCAAAGTTGACTTATGGTTTCTAAAATTTAAAATAATAATATTATCTTAAATTTTAATAAATTTAATTATTCTTTTTAATATTTATGTCTATTATAGTTATTATAATTTTAAGAGCAATTTTATAATATATTTATCAAATATTACTCTGTGACTTCTTTTTATTGAAAATAATTTTTATATTATTTTATTAAATAATATTACTATAATTTTTTAAGAGCAATTTCTAAAAAATTCAGAAAGTTTAATAACTTTAAACAAATCACACTATTATCAAATCAAGCCTTAGTATCATGCCTATGACGATGTTCTGTATCACAATATTCTATCAAAAAATTTAAGGGTATATATTAAGTGTAATATCATTGAAATCTTAGGAGAATTAATGTATATATTTGTAAATAGAGAAGTATTGTGTGTAATATTGTAATTTATCCTAATAATAATGTTTAAAATAGTTATTATAAAAAAATTAAATTTTTTATATAACGTGATAATTGTTTGAGGGATACTATTTGTGATTTGTAGTCTGTTCTAAGATTCCAATTATTATAAAGGTGCCACCAAATTGATTCTCTCTCTCAGAACGTGCTCTTCATAGTCTGCCACTTCTTGGTCTTGGGAGTTGGAGTTGATCACCATCTTACACACTTAAAAAGAATGAACAACTTGGAGTCTTACCCTCCTGTTCTCCGCCACCTTAGCCACCACCAGCCCCGCAACCATGCCCCGGATCATGGTGACCCGACCCACGATCCGGATCCTTTACCTGTCATAGATCTACAATGTTTGAACCATGACAAGGACAAGCTTGAGGAGGCTTGCAAGCATTGGGGGCTGTTTCGTTTGGTTAACCATGGGGTTCCACTAACCCTCTTGAGCCAACTTCAACATCAAGCCAAACAACTCTTCTGTTTGCCCTTTGAGTCCAAACAGGCCTCATGTAGTGGCACCCCCGTCACATACTTTTGGGGCACCCCTGCCCTAACTCCATCAGGTGCTGCCCTATCAAGAGGCCCCCAGAATACGAATTGGGTTGAAGGCTTTGATGTGCCCTTGGGTCAACTCTCCAAGTTTCAGCCTCAACTTCCAGCGCTTGAGTCCTTCAGGTAAGGAAGCAAAGGACAACTTGATTTTTTTCTAATCATTCTTCAACGTTTTCAATGTGTTTCTTCTTTTGTTTGTTATTAATTATCTTTTTTTTTTTTATTTTCTTCGCTAACTGGCCTTTGTGTGCGTTGTGGGAAATGGATTACTTTATATAAAATTTTTACATAATTAAATTATGTGTGATCTTTCACTATTATTTTTTTTTTATTAAGTGTCATATTTGGATCTTATTTTCTTAATTAATGGCGACAGATTATTTATAATTCAATCATGTTAAAATTTTACATAAAAGGATACCCCTGTACTATGTGTTTTTGCCTTCTTGGAATGTTGTGGGATATGGTTATATCTTATATGGATCATAATGGCCTCATGGCTGGGTTGTTGGGTTGCATTGTTTTGCTCAACAGTCGTGACCTTTATTGAGATTGCGACTCTTGGGGAGGGGGCGAGAGATTTTTTATTTTTTAATATAAATCTAGCACTTTAAATTTAGTGGGCTCCATTAATCTACTTAAGATATATACATAAGCTTATATATGACTTCCATAACTTTATTGTGAGTGTGCAATTATGATAAGTTAGATTTGTAGTATATGTGGAGGAGTTTTTCATAATGCACTTCGTGAAAGCTAGACCAATTGGATTGTGCAGTTTCTTCTTTGAGATTGATTAGTTACATATGGTCCTTGTCCACTATTAGACTTGACAAATGTGTTTAACGTAAAGATTCCTTTATTATTGAATTTGAAATTTTGAATCCCATCATAAGGAGAGAGAAAGCAAAAGAATTATGAAAAGTTATTGAAGTGGTACAAATATCTTATAACAGTTCTTAATAATAATAATAGTAATAACAATAATAATAAAATTGAAAATAATAAGAATAATAATAATAAACTATGTACATACGAACATTACTATAGTCACATACTATACGAACATTTTTTCAAAATTTCTGCTATAATGAATTGCAATTTTTCTAGTGCCGCTATCTAGATATCAAATAGAAATACCAGAGACAACACTAAGTTAGTCACATAAGTATACAATATATTCATCTTATTTCAATACAACCTAAACTCAAATTACTATTCAGTATGCATATAATGTCCATATATCTCGGGTTAAAAAAAACAAACATTTTTCCTATTTTTAAGATGCACATATTACATGAATTATATAGATATAAGTAGAGTAAGTTGAATAATGTTAATAATTTCTATATTATTTTACTTGCACATATCTTGTGCTGGATTTAACGTTGCTAAAACAAGTAGGCAGGTAAAGGTGACTCTCTTTGCTTCTTAGTTGTGTCATGAGATCTTCATCTCTGACTTGCTATATTGAACAGTATCCAATCGTTAGAAACTAGAGAAAAGGATCTTATCCTATGGCTTCATCAGAATCCACTTATATTTTCAATTTAAATTTTTTGACGAATGCAGTTAAGCTATATATTTATATAATCTTTAGATATTAAAAAGCATTTTGTTTCTTTTGGCATAATCTATATTACATGTACGTATGAAGTTGAAACTAAATCGTGTTTGATTATTAGTTAAAAAAACAAATTATTAATAGAGATTAATTTTAATATACTATTAATATAAAATATTTTATTTTCCATTATCAAAAAGATTTGTAAAAATTAAGAGTTTAATTAGTATGTACTGATAGTGTAAAACTGTTTTACACTGTCAACTAATAGAAATAGGGGAAAGTAAGAAATCACGGTGGATCCCTCATTATAATAGGTAGTTATTTGTGTGAGTTGTTATTTTCTACTATTTCTATTGGCTGATATTTAAATTAAATTCAAAATTTAAATACTTTTAATAACATAACGCTATATAAATGTTTGTGCAAAAGAGAAAATTTACGACGATGATTCGTTAAAACTAAATCCTTGTTAATAATATAAATAGACCTTTAGCTTTAAGTAAACTTCACTGGTTAAAGTGGTATACATAGATTTATAAAATAAGAAAATTGTAAGCCTTTATTTAATTTTTTTTCCTTCACTTACACAAGTAGAGTTAATTGCATGTTTAGGTTTATTTAATTTTTAGATAAAATATCATAAGCTTCATCAATAAGATTTTGATTATATAAAAGTTATTTTGAATGTAAAATAAACTAATTTAAATATATATTAATAAATGTTTTTAAAAAAGTGAGAGGCTAATTATTTTCATATAGTGATAATATAAAATAATTTTATACTAACATAATATAATAAAAATTATGAAAATTGTCATATTATGATAGGTAGTTGCATAAAAATTGATAATATTAACATTCTATTATATGATAATATAAAATTATTTTATATTTTTAATATATATAAATTATTCTTAAAAATTAATTCCTCCCATTTTCTTTACGTTAAATGATCCAAAAAAGGAATATTCGATCTCTACCCTTTCTTAATTGTTTTACTGCTCACCCTTCAAATGACCTATGCTTTTTTTTTGTTAAAATATACGTACGACGAGTTCATGCGCCTTTTAATTTATTTTTTTTATTGGATTAAAAAATTATTTAATCTAGACTAATGTGTACAACGACTTTTGAAAAATATTTAAATATATTTTTTATCCTTATAAATGTTGGGAATTTTGATCTTAATTTTTATAAAAAAAGTGTTTGATTTAAATTGCTCTTGTTATTTTGTTTGATTTGTGGCTCTTGAACCAAAGTAATAGATTTATTTTAAGTCTCTAAAAATTTATGATAATTTGATTTAAATTTTTTAAAATATTAGTTTGAGTTTCCTGAAACTAAATTATTATAATTTTTTAAGAGATTAATTGGAGTGCACTGACAGTATAAAATTTTTTTTACACTGTTATCCAATCAAAATATTCCATTTGCATGACCATTTAAGTAGTGGGTGGTTATGTCAAAGATTTTTACTGATGTGGCAATATATGATTGGATATCTGTGTAAAAATTTTTTACACTGACAGTGTATTCAAATTAAATCTATTTTCTAAAGACTAAAATCAAATATTTTATATCAAAACAAAATTTTTATAGAGATCAAAACCAATTTTTTTTCAAAATATTTAGAGTTAAATCGAAAAAAATTTATAAAAACTAAAAGCAAAATTCATCACATTTATAAAGATAAAAAATATATTGAAACTTTTGAAAAAAGAAAAAAAAGTTGGGTGGGGTTAAAAGTAGAGTGATAAATACACTCTAAACCTTGACACTCAAAATTTGAATCAAAATCGAGTCGGCCTGTTTGAACACGACATATCAATAATTTTTTAGATTTATTGAAAAAATCACACATATTTTAGTGACCAGCAGTGAATTTATTGAAAAAAATAGAAAGAAAGAAGAATTAAGACATTTAAAAATAAATATGTGTTATGCGCTGTGTTCTTCTTCCTTGGACTGGTTTCTCATGGTTCGTGTAGGTTTATGAAATAATGACGTTATTAATCCCATGTGAAAAGTTTATTATGTGTTAACTTTTATTATTAATTAAATACTTTTATAGGTTCTTTATTTAATTCTATGTTCTTGATTAATAATAAAAATCAACACAAAATCATTCCTTATTATTAAGGACTTCTTTTTCTTCATTTGTTTTATCGCATGTTCTTTTCTCACCCATATTTTGGCTACACCCAAGCGAGATGAGTCCTGGGTACGGCAGTCAGGTACCCTGCCCTTTCAACAAACAGTTCGGTATCTTTTGTAGATGATTATATTTGAAAAGTAATCTTTTTTTTTTTTTTGTTGATAAATTTGTCTCATAAAATGTAAGATTATAAACTGTTATGATTTTTTTTTTTCTGAAAAAAAATCATCCAAATACATATCTCTGCCAAACCCGAATGGCCTGAGATGAAATGCTAAAACTCAGCATATGATATGTAATTACACATTCCTTGATAATATTATTTTTTTTAAAAGAATTACTATATTTATGATTGTCACACTGATAGTTTTTTCTTAATTCTATTTTGTTAGACTTTGATCTTATTATGGAGTTATGATAAAGAAGCTTTTAGTGAGATAATTCTTAGATAGTCTCTTTTTTTCTTATTTTTTGCGGGGAATCAAGAGAGAACTAACATAGGAAATGGTCCTTCCTCCATGATGCATTGTTGTTGGATTCTTAGATAGTCTCTAATGTAACATAGGAAATGGTAGGTCATGCAGACAACGAAAAATTGGAATAATGAAAAGATTTAGAGAAAACAAATTTCACCACTCCACCCCATGTACGTAATAAGAGGTCTTTGCACACCAACAATTTTTAACTATCAAATCTTGGGACCATCATCAGTATTTAGCCTCGTACACTGCACAAGGCAGGTTGTCGTAGATGTCATGAAAACAGCGATTGTCGGCAACGTATTCAAATCCACATATTTTTTTGGGGGTCCATTTTTATACTTTTTCCTTTTTCAAATCAAATCATGAAAGAATTTTTAACCTTTCTGTTTCATAATCTCCAGTGATGATGTATAGGATAAATTTTATTGAACTCTCTTAAGGGAATGTGATATTGCCCATAATAATTTTTTATTTGTAATAGCATAACTAAATTTTTTTAAAATTTAGATAATATTATATTTTATATTTTTATATTATAATAAAATATACGACAAATTAAAAATATTTTTATAGGCATATATAATATTATTTAATCTCAATAAAAATTAGTATAATTTATCCTTTTATTTATGTTTATTTTACTTTGATACTTGGTTTCGATATCCATTCTTGTACCGTACCTTATACTTCTAAAAAAAGAATTAATAAAAAAGATTTAATCTTAAGTGTTACCTCAAAGGGCCATAAACTCATGTCCATATCATTTAGTTAAGAGCCTTGAATTGTTATTTCTCTTTAGAACATACAATTCACACATAAGTTGATAGCGGTTAATTTATATAATTTTTTGTTGTACATATGTATTTCTGTTACATTGTTATCTAATTAAATTCTTTTGATATACGTAATTTTTGAAATAGTTGATATGAGAGTTAAATATATTTACTGATATAGTAATATATGATTGGATAATAATTTAAAAAAATTTTATACTGTCAATATATTAAAATTAGACTAAAATTATAATTTGAATAAAAAATTATCTTTTGATTATTATATTTTTTTACTAGAACTATGATTTGACCGTTTTTTATTTCGATAATTTTATTGAAAACACTCAACCATTATTAAATAAAATTTGATGATAATTTATAAGGTTCTAAATTTTTGTATTGTGAATTAATGGTTTCACTAACGTAATTCATTTTAATATACTTCAAAAAGTAATCACAAGCCACATCTCAAATGAAGAAAAAGACGAGGAAAAGGAGTAAGGACAAATGGCTCTTTTCTTTCTAATTAATTATCCATCTTTTAGGTGTCTAAGAGTGCAATATCTTATTTTGTTTTTTACTATTGTGAATACCACCTTAATGTTTTTCTTTTTTCTTTTTTTCTTTTTTTTTGAAAAATTTGATATTCTTCTCTCTATCTTGATTTTATCTAGCATTTAGGTCCAACGTCCCTGTCTTCTGACTCCGACAAGAGCAAGTTCGCTGAATGTAGTAGGGGTTGATCTCTAAGTCAATCTATAGTTCTCTACTTCCTGGTGATTTTTTTAAAGAAAAGAATGTATAATATGGAGGTAAATTCCCCAAAGCAACTTTCTCCAGATTAGATTCATGAACCCAAAGACTTCTTTTTCTTTTCTTTTCCCTCCCTTTTTTTTTTTGGGTTGAATTGAACGCATAGACTTTTTAGAAACCAAGTGCATGGGATTTAAGGCATCAAACTAAGTGGAAAGTGGGCTTTAATCTTTTGGTGTCTTAAAAGGTTGGTAGGAGTTGACGGCTTGCAGACACGTTGGCCAGGCCAAACTCAAAATCAATAAGAACATTCCTTTTGTTATGCTCTTTTTCTTCTAAATTTCATATTTGTTTATTATTTAGAGGTGCTTTTGGTTTACATGTTTAAGGCCTTCATTGAAATAGTTCTTTTACATTACAACAAGGAGAAAAATAAGGAAAAAGAGAAAGGAAATGTTTGGATCTAATTAATCAAATGACCATGCACACTATCAATAAATGAGCTTTTTTTTTTCTTTCCTTTTTTTTTAATATCAACAGGTGTAAGTCTTTATACCTTTTATGTATGATTATGAATATGATACTAGTTTCTGCTTGGTCGACGTATTAAATGAGTTCATTCCATCACTTAATTTCGATCGTTTTATCGAAATATATACAAAGGACAATTAGTTTTGTGAAAAATAAGTGAATTAAAATTATTGGATCTATCCTGTATTTACTAGTAAAGTGGTATCTATATTATATATGTGCCTACGAATATCCTTGTGCAAGTGTGTTTTTGCCTCCATCTTGGTGTCTTATGTTCCCAAACTTTTCATTTTGGTTGTTAGCCATTTATTTATTTATTTCAAGCAATTCCTTTTGCCCTGAGAGTTTATTAACAAGCTAGGCTTGTACGTTCTCTTGTCAAGACTTTTGCTAGTGGACTATGGAAACCATCTGTGCAGAATTGCTAAAAGGTTATTTGAAGCTATGGTGAAGAACCTTGACCTGAATCTGGAACCATCAAAGTCCTATTTATCAGAAAACACAGGAACTGTGCGTGTTTACCGCTATCCTTATTGCTCTAATCCTAGTGTTGGTTGGGGCATGGAGGTGCATACAGATAGCTCAGTATTGTCCATATTAACCCAAGATGATGAAGTGAGTGGACTCGAGGTGCTCAAAGATGATCAATGGCTAAGTGTAAAGCCAGTTTTCAACACCTTAGTTGTCAACCTTGGTGACATGATGCAGGTTCAAGTTTAATTGTTTTTTATGCCAATATATATAGTGATATCTTCCTTTTGTAGTAGTAACTATTTTTTTGCCTTAAGAATTACTTAATCAATTTTGGGTTCCCCAAAGTGAACACGAAAGGATTCGAACCAGTGACATTATAGGTAACATTTGTTTCGGCCACAATTTGCAATTCAACCAACCACTTTTGGGTTATATAGGAGTAATTATGATTTCAGTTTAGGAGTTTAATATTAATGCATTATTAGTAAACATTTTATAGTATTAATCATTTATATATTATTATATATGTAACTTTTAAAATAATTATCATAAAAGTTAAATACTTTTAATAATATATCAATACATAATTAAAAATGATAGTGTAAAAATTTTATTGATATTGAATTGATATTTTATTTAGAATTGTTCTTTATGGGAATTAATGGATATTTTGATTTAGGCAATAAGCGATGATAGATACAAGAGTGTATCACACAGAGTGAAGGTCAACAAACATAGGGAGAGGATTTCGATATGCTACTTTGTGTTCCCTGGTGAAGACGTTGAGATTGAAAGCTCCAAGTACATACCCTTTACTTATAATGAATTTAGAGCACAAGTACAACAAGACATCAAATCCATTGGCTATAAGGTTGGGCTTGCAAGGTTTAAGCGCAGTGAGGATAGTTGAGCTTTACTGGCTCCATCAGAAATGCAGTCCTCTCTTGTTTCTTAAGGGGGCGTTTGATTTGAAATTACATTCTTAGAAAATACATTTCTGAGATTGTTATATACAGAAATGTTATTATTAGGTATTCTATAAAATTTGTTTGTTTAGCATTAAATATTTTTGGAAATATTTTTTGAGATTCCAGATAATCAATTAAGAACTTGTTTGGTTTTATAATATAAAATCCTGGGTATATACAAGTAATTATTAGATATTGCTAATACATTTAATTATATTTTATTATTATTATTATTGTTATAAATTGAGGGGTATTTTAATATTTTTATTCAATAAATTTTATTCCTATGTCATGGAAATCTTTCATTCCTAACTTCTATTATGGAAATAAAATCTTATTAAAATATAAAAATATAATTTTTCTGGGAATAATTGATATCCAAAAATATTTTTACAAAACTTGCAACAAATAAAACAGTATATAATTTCCAAGTAATTGTTCCTAGGAATAGGTTGATAAACCTTGAACAAACGCCCTCTAAAGAATTCAAGAATTACGAAATTGGAATTGTTGGGTACCACATTTTTGTCAGTTTTTACACAATATCAATGTCGTCGTGGAGACTTTAAATTGATAAATTTTATTTATATTTTTATCAATTCCAACTACTTTAACTAAATTAATTGGCCCATGTTATAATGTCATGCTTTTAAAAAAATCAGGTATACATAAAAAGGACTCAAATGTGTTTTTGATGGAGGCGCTTTTAACTTAACTAGATATATCAAGTTTGAATTCTGGATATGCAACTATATTAAAATTTGAAAGAGAAAGTTTTATTGTCCAAATGATCTTACTTGACTTGAGCAAGATTGTTTCTGGTAGAAAGATACCGTGTTTTCAATCAAAAATATGATTTTGGTGATTATAAGTATTTAATATATAGGGATATCAAGTGAGATGAGTAATTTATTATAAGAGTAATTTATTATATTAAACCCAGATTAAAAATATCTAATTTAAATCTTACATCTTCCTTGATTATCAATTTGATATACTTGCAAACCCCTCAAAACAAAAAATAGATACTTGCAAAACGTTGATTGATATATAAATACGAATAGAAATAATTTGACACACTATTGATATGTCAAATAGAGATACATCAAGAGGATTCTCTCCGCCGTGCTTAAAAGATATTTTTTTTAGTTTAATTGGTATGCAGTAATAGTATAAAATAATTTTACATTGTCAACCAATAGAAATAAGGGAAAGTGAGAAATCATGGTGGATCCCTCATTATAATGGGTGGTTATTTGTATAAGTTTACACTTTCTATTATTTTTCTTGGCTGACAGTATAAAACTGTTTTACACTGTCAATACATTTAAATTAAATTCTTTTTTTTTCATAAAATGTTACTATTTGTAAGGGCGAAAATAGGTTACGCAATCTATCAATCTAGATTTGCCCTTACCAAATTTATTTAGTAAATAAGATAGGTTGAAGACTTTTTAAAAGTTTATCTAGATAAAAAATCAAGGTTTAGACTTTTAAAAATATTTTTTTAACCTGACGGACAGTCTTATGTAATTAAATAGTATATTATTATTCATAAATTTATATGTAATATAATATTTAATTTTAAAAGTTAAACGCTGACTTATTTAAAGGCATAAGTTGATTAGCGTGTTTAAAGTTCTCTTAACTTATTTAAGAGCAGAAGATTTACATTAATTTAAACAAAAAAAAAAAAAGAGCAGAGGATTTACACATCACTTTAATTTGGGTTTGAAGGCAAAAAAAAAAAAAAAAAACAAAAACAAAAACAAAAATATACACTAATCAAATTTAATTGGGTTGATTTAGTTCAATTCTTAAAAAATTTCTCAAGAAATCCAAATTAAATCATTTTGATCAAGATTGGATTAATTTGGTTTAAGTCATCTAATCAAAGTTAGAACTAAGAATTTATATTTTTCTCTAACTTCCTATCTTTATGCCAATTGATATTAGTATAAAGTTCGGTCATTAAATATTTGTTTACAGCTTGGGGTAAGTAAATTTATTAAATGAATGTGGAAGAAGAACATTAAAGGTGACTTAATTACTAACATTAAAAAAGAAGTGACTTATTTACTAAAACCTAAGTGCAAAAACTTTGAAAACCTATAAATAAATTAAAAAAATAATTTGGATCTTTTAAAGTAAGTAGGTGAAGGGTTATTCACCCTTGAATTAATAATTTTTATTGTGTATAGATCTCACTAAATAATTCAAGGGTGAATAACCCCTTAGTTTCTTACTTTATAAGGATGCTTATTTTAGAGGATCTTAATCCATTAAAAAAAAAAAAAAGACACAATTGATTGGGTGTTGGCAATTCAAGTTTTGAATTGAAAAATCATAAATATGAGAATTGAACCACTAGTAATTGAATTGATTCAGTTTTGACTTGAAGTGATTCAATCTCAAACAAATCCAAATCAATTTTATTGATTTGTTTGGATTTCCAGGTTCATTAGTCAATCCAAGCTAGTAGACTACTATTTAAGAAATTTATGCATGCCTTTTTAATTTATATAAAGGTTCTATGACTTCTTTAATCGTAAACATGTTAACATATTTAAGGGTCTTATTACTAAATGGATTTTAAATATACTTTTATGCTTGTATTGTTTATTCCTAAAATTTTTTATTGATGAGTGATCTGAAAGCATTCTATAAGGGCTCAATAATTTCTGAGGTGTATGGCGTGATCTTGAATTAAGTCGAGTATTCCTCTCAACATAAATTTTAATAAAAAAAAGATATATGTCAAGTAAATGAAGAATTATTCTTTTTTGTTTCAAAATAATTGTCAAATTAGGATTAACATTAAAATTAAGAAAGACAATAAATGATCTTGGTGATAATACAAAATAATTAAATAGACAAAATTACCCCCATATAAAAAAAACATATTTCCACTAATGCAGTTAATATTACAGTACTCCGTCTGGTTCAAATTATCTGTCACGTTAAGTAAAATTTTTTTTGTCCATATTATATATCACTTTCACATTTCAATGAAACACTTATTACAAATTTTTCCTATTTTACCCTCCATACAATTTTAAACACAATAAACAATGAAAAATTAAAATAAATTAATTATTAAATAAGGATATTTTAATAAATATTTTTATAATTATACCTTGATTTTAAGTTTCTTAATACCCGTACAAATGACTAAAGTGATAGTTACTTTGGACCGATGCTCTTTTTGCTAGGATTGCATGTGCTCATTTAATAATCATAATTAAATTAAGGGTATTATTGAGAGAAAATATTATCTTAATATTCTAAATTGATAGATATTTTAAAATCCTAATATACCAAAAAGTTGACAATTTTTCTAAAATGGAGGGAGTAATGCCTATATATATATATATGAGGCTAGTCGCACTAAAGACATGATGGAGATGCTAAAGAATGATGGATCAAAACTCATGGATTATTTTGGTGAAATTAGAGTATGGACACCTGATAACTATTCGACAAGTGTACCGAATCATTCAAGTAGTAAACTCAATGAGTGAGTATCTTCCCACGAGGATTGAAATTATCAAACAATAATTCACTAATTCAATTTCTATTTAGATTATTACAACCATGATGGGTTGAAGAAAGCTCTAAGCTAAAAATTAAAACAAGTAATAAACTAGCAAAATAAAACAAGATTTAAGCAAAAATTAACAAAGATTAACAATATAAAAAATGCTAGAGGTTTGAGGTTGTCTAATTTTTCTTAATGTCAAATGAATTCTTAATTACTTGAGTTGGAAATTGCTAGATTAAAGAAATGATTTGAAATGATTGATTCCAATTCTTTAGTAAAATCAACCCTCCTCTTCTCACTAAAACATTTTAATCCCTTAACTATGCCTCAACAAAAAGAGGGTTTAAGCACAAAAATTGATCCATAGTTCACACAATTTCAAGATATATTCTTAAACCTTGAAAATCATGAGGTTGATCCCTAAAGCTAGTTGACACACAAATTTCCCAATTTGAGCATGAACTCTAAATAAATTCATGAACAACAATTCATAAAATTGCATAAGGAAACAAGAGATAAACCATTAATCCAACAATTCTAACATCAAGTTATCAAAACCCATATACAATTCAACTATATTAGAACTCACCCCTACTCTTAGCAAAAAAGTCTAGTAACTCATGCTATAAAAGAAAACACCAAAAAAAAAAAAAAAGGTGAGAGAAAAACCTATGAGAAACCAATGATTTGGAGTGACGATTCCTCAATCTCTCCTCCTCTAGTTGTCTCTTAGCCTCCTCCTAGCCTTAGAAATATTTCTATGTGTTTTTCTAACCTAAAAATTGCCCAAAAGTCATGTCTTGTTTTGTTTTAAAACGGAAATTTGCGTGCAGATTTTCCGCCACTGCCTAGGCGGTGGCACATCATAATACAATTCTTTTTTCATGATGAGTGCTTGTGCGGTGGATTTTGAGCGCCTAGACGCTCCCTGCATGATGCAAAACACACTTTTTTTAATTAATCCAAGCTACTTAAAAGCATGGAAATATAATTAAAACTCACATTAAGATTAAAGTAAACTGAAAACAACCTATTAAACATGTAAAACTCAAAAATTAAAAATCATAACAAAAAGCAATGATCAAAGGTTCAAAATACCATGATTTCTGACAACTTTTGACATTTAAAATTGCACAAATAGATGGAACATCACACCCTCAAACCTGAGATGTTGCTTGTCCCCAAGTAAAAAGAAATAGTGTATCACACATGCTCTCAGAATCTTTTTCATGTCATAGTTAGCAAGAAACACTAAAAATCATAACAAACCATGCATTCACTCACAACAACCTGGATATCCAATCTGGAAATGTGTAGAATTCAAGATCAGTCTCAGATAATGATTCTGGATCAGATTATGAAAACATCCAAAAATCCTCTTGAACTTAGGACATGTCTTTTATCCTTATCTCCACTAATGTAGAATAATGCACCTGAGTGATCAAAAGGGACTTTTGAAGCTTATAATGATAAGCCAAGGTTAAGGTTAAGAAAGAAAGGAAAGGAAAAATTAAAAACTAGGTTGGATATTTGAAATATGCATCACAAATTACAATGGACTCTAGAGTATTGCCACCACTCTCATTTTTTTTTCACCGAACTATCTTCTTCTTTTTTTTTTGTTTTTTGTTTTTTTTTTGTTTTTTGTTTTTTGCATAAACAATATACAATGCACAACCATAAGCATCTTCTCTTTTTCTTCTTTTTTTTTTCTCCTTGAAGAATTCACAAAAGAAATAAAATCATCAAAGATAAAAAAATGTGGCAGACACTTTTAAAATGGAAAAAATATGCAATGCATAACCTCAAACACCCAACAAATGTTATTGAAGGTGGGAAATTTTTTCCTTTTTTTTTAAGCTTAAAGAGGTAAGGTAGTTGGGTCAAATAAAAGAAAAGGCCTTTTTCAAAAAAATTTCAGCTTCAAAAGGTATCTAAAGATATATCATAAGGCAAGCTTGAAAGAGCTCAGACGATCTAACAAATGCCTTGATCATTTCCCCCAAAATGTACTAATCCAGGAGTTCGGGAGTTCGCCTCAATAAAGAATCAGGCACTATCCAAAACCAGAATCAATTCAAATGTATCCCATAAGCTTTTTCTAGAAAAACAACCCAATACCTCTCTAAAGAAATCACACAATCTCAGTCTCAGAAAATCAACAAGTAGTGTAAGTGAAAGCATGGTAAACAGATAATTTCAATTCAAAAATTCTTCTGCAATCATTAAGCATTCAACACTATTCTTGAAAGAAAAATTTAAGAGACTCACAATTTTTTTATTTCTCTTTTCTTCTATTTTTTTCAAAGGCTTTACTAACATGAAGAAAACTAAAATATAAAAGAAATGTATAATTTAACCAAAAAAAAAAAAAAAGCAATAAACTAATAACAACCAAAAAATAAAAAAAATAAAAGAAAGCAGTAGAACTCCCCTAATTTTCATGAAGCGAACTATCACCTACTGCTCAACATCAGCATCAGCATCAGCATCAACATCATTATCTAGAGGCAATGGAGAGGAGGAAAAATAGTCTACATCAACTCTAACAATCTGATCACAATCCAAATCATCTGCTCCATTTCTCAATGTTGCTTGTTGTGAGTTGACATGAAATAAAGGTAAGGAAAATGTTCTAATGCATGCTAACAATTAAGAAAATATATTTGTGGCTAACACTATATACATCCCCCTACAAAGGACACTCAAGCCGACAAAAGAAACACTAACTACCACAAACATGAAAACAAAATAAAATAAAACTTGGGTTGCCTCCTAAGAAGCGCTAATTTAAGTTCTTCAGCTTGACTCGTGAAATTTATTTTAGTCAAAAGTATCGTAAATATATGTTTTCTTTACAAGTAGTAGAATTATCAAATATTTACCAAAGATATGCATAAGAATAACATACAAGCGATGAGAAACATAAATTAGTTCTTTGTGCATCATGTAAGGAAAACTGACAGCTATCGGTTTGTACACCTCTAATCCACTTTGAGAGATAGAAACACTAAGCATAATTGAGTTGTCCTCATTTAGAATTTTCGTATCTCCCAACACATATGCCTCACTTAGTTCCTCATTGATTGCCACTTACACTCTATTAACTTGATCATCATGCACTTTCAGCTCATAATGTGGGCATAAACTTGTAGGATGCATACTACTTCAACAAACACAACATAAATCCAGTGATGACATCCAATTTTCAGGCTCATAAAATGGACATAAATTTGTTTGATGCATGGCACTTGAACATATGTCACAACAAGGAACAATGATTGGGCACTCATTTGTTGGATATGTAGAACTTCCATATATATCATAATGATAGCCATTCATCTAAGAACAGGTAAACAAAAAAAAAGAATTTTTTTTAATTTTTTTAAAATTCTATACAAATTGTACAAATAAAAGAAGAATTTAAAATAGATAAAAATCTAAAATAGAAGTTTATCAACTACCAATGTTGTTGATAAAATGTTTGATCTTTAGCAATGGCGCAAAAAACTAGATAACTACTCGGCAAGTGTACCGAATCGTTCAAATAAAAAACTCGGTGAGTGAGTATCATCCCACGAGAATTTACATTACCAAACAACAATTCACTAATTTAATTTCTATTTAGATTACAACAACCATGTTGGGTCGAAGAAAGCTCCAAGCTAAAAATTAAAACAAGTAATAAACTAGCAAAATAAAACAAGTAAGATTTAAACAAAGATTAACAAAGATTAACAACAATATTAAAAATGCTAGAGGTTTGAGGTTGTCTAATTTTTCTTAGTATCAAAGAAAGGATTTCAAATGATTGATTCCAATTCCATAGTAAAATCAACCATCCTCTTCTCAATAACACATGTTAATCCATTAACTATGCTTCAACAAAAAGAGAGTTTAAGCACAAAAACTATTCCATAGTTCACACAATTTCAAGATATATTCCTAAACCTTGAAAATCATGAGGTTGATCCCTAGAGCTAGTTTACACACAAATTTTCCAATTTGAGCATGAACCCTAAATAAATTCATGAACAATAATTCATAAAATTGCATAAGGAAACAAGAGATAAACCATTAATTCAACAATTCCAACATCAAGTTATCAAAAATCTATATACAATTCAATCATATTAGAACTCACCACTACCCTTAGCAAAGGAGTCTAGTAACTCATGCTATGAAAGAAAACAAAAAAAAAAAAAATCGTAAGAGAAAAACTCATGAGAAACTAACGATTTGGAGTGATGATTTTTCAATCTCACCTCCTCTAATTGTCTCTTAGCCTCATCCTAGCCTTAGAAATGCTTCTTTGTATTTTTCTAACCTAAAAATTGCCCAAAACTCATGTCTCATTCTATTTTAAAATTGAAATTCGCCTGTAGATTTTCTGCCACTACCTAGGGGGTAGCTTTTGAGCGCCTAGGTGGTGGCACGTCAGAATACAATTCTTTTTTCATGTTAAGCACCTAGGCGCTCCCTGCAGGATGCAAAACACACTTTTTTAATTAATCCAAGTCACTTAAAAATATGATAATATAATTAAAACTCAAATTAAGATTAAAATACACTCAAAACAACCTATTAAACATGTAAAACTCAAAAATTAAAAATCCTAACAAAAAGCAATCATCAAAGGTTCAAACTATCATGATTTCTAACAACTTTTGACATTTAAAATTGCACAAATAAATGGAACATCAACACCTAGGAGATAAGCCAATCTAGAAGGGTTTGGGTGGAATGCTTTGGCATTCCTATACATGCTTGGAACTATGGCAAACTGAAGAGGATAGGAGAGCAATGGGGGACACTTGTTGATTTTAACAAGCACACCAAAGATTATACAGCTTTCACCTCAACCAAGATATTGATGAATACTTGTTGTTTTCATTACATTAAAGGAAGCATTTCCTTATTAGTTGAAAATGAAGGTTATGATGTTTATGTTAAGGAAATTAGGAGAGAAATCAATCATTACAACAAATCACAGCAGCTACCAAAACAAAAGAGTGTAGCAGTGGTGTCAAATTCCACATCGAAAGGCTACAAGGATGGTGAACAGAATCCAGTGAATGAAGTGGCAGGCAAAACGTCACAAAGTGGTAACTCAATCAACAACAGAGTTGACCACATGGCAAGGAGAGTGGAAGACGGTGCAGTTGTAAGGTCATCGTTGGAAATAAATGACGTTAATCGTGGTGCATTGATAACATGCACTGAGAAGATGGAGCGTGGGGAGTTGGGGATCTCCAGCAAAGTCTCTACAGTTGGGCTTGAAGATGATCGCCGGACTAAGGAAGTTTTGAGGGATTTGGGCTTGAAGAGAAATGGGCTGGAGGATCAAAATATAATTGCTAGAGCTTATGACAATTGGTCAAAGGAATTTGTAGATATTGAAGATTATGGGCCGACAGGCTTAGGGCCATCAAGACCTCTTGGTTTTGAATCAAGAGCAAATGGGAAAATTAAATCCAAATTTGACACTTATGTGGAAGACACTCTCCATAATCAAAACATGCATAATACCATTCACTCTGAGGCCGAGAGCACAAAACAAAAAAGGAGTGAAGGTAGTGATCACGAGGAGCTCGATGAAATTATCAGAACTTGGAATATTTGTAGAAATATTGGGTTATCAACTACATATGAAGGTGATGCAATTTAGGCCTTTACGAAAAAGAGAAAAGAAAGGAAGAATGGCAAAGGTATGAAGCTTTGGAAGAAAGATTGAAAGAAGAGGCAACGAAAAAGGACTGACATAGCTGACTCTCTCTTATTCTAATGGTATTAATAAGTTGGAATTTGAGAGGCATTGGGGGTGGTAATAAATTGGAGTAGTTTGTAAAATGGCAAGAAAGTTTGGTAAATCCTATGATGCTTTTTACAACTCAATGAGTATCATGCACCTTGTAATATGATGGTGAAGATTGTGAGATGCATCAATGTACCAATCAACTATGATGCATTGTAGTAGTTTTTTATTTTTAACTAGACTTAAAAAATGTGGTCGGATGTATTTTATGTAACACCATCTTAAATATAATATTATGCTTAAGTCATACTATCACATTAGGAGTTGCTAGAATTAATTAAACGGACCTTGATTCATTATTTGCTTTACTTTCCATGAGAATAACACAATATTCGTTACATTCTACAAGTAGTTGGTATTACAAAATGATCTTTCAATTTACAATGAATAACTTAACTAAGAGTTTCCATATAAAAGAAATAGCTATCCAATACTAACATATATATATTTGTCATTTACCCTTGGCAATCAGTCCGTTCACAATTCTCTGGATTGACCTTCTTCAAGATCTTCTGAGTTGTCTGGAAACAATACGGAAACACATATAGGAATGAGAATTTTATATTCTCAGTAGGATTTCTATACTATTTGGTAATCCATATCATCGTTATCATTTCAATTGCTTCGATTTATTACGAAAAGATGATCTCATATATAGCGGTAATGTTCATTTATTCAGTTTAGAAAAGTATCTTCCCAAAGCAGATTCATTTTATTTCATACACTTGGGTATAGCCGAGAAATAATTATATAACTGCTAAGTAAGTATCTTCATGACAATTCAAATTATCAAACAAAAGTAAATATGCTACATGTCTACGAATCATATGACTTGATGCACTTCCTCACTTTTCTTTCTTACTTTGTATATGGCCTTAATTCTTATTGCCCTTGGATAGTCTAATCAGGGAGTGAGTTTAACTCATGACTGTCGTCACACAACACTATCCTACAAGGGGACCTATGTGTCTCTAAATTGAAAAGACTTAGTTGGCTAACTGCCTTTAAGATAGAGGGACCCAATAGTTTTAACTGTCTTTACAAGGAGAAACTTAATTACTGCCTCTAAGTGAAAGGACCCACATCTTATCTGTTTAACTGTCTTCACGGGGAGGAACCCTATAACTATCTCTAAGTGAAGGGGTTTTGTCTTGTCTATTCATATGCTCAGACATTCATGTATGAATATACTCAAGGAACTTAAAATCATGATACATTGTTCATACAGTTTTGCCGAATATTCGGCAACATAACTACTAAAATAGGGAATTTCCCAAAGTATAGACATTATAATCTCAGCCAGCCAGTCACAAAATAAGATCCAACATGGTCATATATCAATATCATATTATATCGCAAGGGATTGCATCCATAGTTCAGCCTTTGGTTTCTTATGACTCACTAGCTTATAATCTGAGGTTGTCAAGGTATTTCATTTGTATCAATTCTGTCCTGTTTCATAAATTATATTAAAATTTTATTTTAACTTATTTTGATATGAAAATTTAATATATTATAGCCTTATGAGTCTATTTTAGAACCTTTTTAGTCTCATTAAGTTTTGAGATGTATAGGTTAAATTATTAAATTTTTACCCAAAATTGTCTTGTTTCAGGACAAACTAGAGTATATATCTTTAGAAAATCACTAAAATTTCAATTCTTATCATTTTTATATAAATTTTATACCAAACTATAGCTAATTGAGTCATCTTTCAATCCCAACAAGTTTCATCCTCATTGAGTAAGTGGAATTCAAGTTATGAGCTATTCAAGTAGGCTATTTTATATAGCCCTATTCCAATTTTTTTTAAAAATAATTAATTTTATGTGTATTTTAGTAATTTAGCGTCAAATTCAATGAATAAATAAAGACTTAAATTTGTTTTTTGTTCCTTGTAATATAACATTTTTCGATTTTGATTGCAAAAATAAAAAAATAAATAATTTTAATTTCTCATTTTTTAAATATTATCACAATTCATCCTTGATGTTAACCTTATTCCATTAAATGGTGATGTGTCAAACAAGAATGATGGCATGTGATTTCAGTTGTGGACCAAATCACCATGTGTCTTTATCTTCATTTGTCACTTCATTACTTAATAGAAGAAAGTTAATATCGAGTATCAATTATGGCAATATTTGAAGAATGAGGGATTAAAACTACACGAAAAGCTTTTGGAGGACCAAAATTGGAAAGTGTTTTTAAGAGACTAAAAACAAATTTATCCGACAAAGAAAATACTTAAATTTAATTTTGATGAAAAAAGAATATATTATTAGCTCTATTTATGTATGTTTAATTATTAAATTATATATTAAAATGTGTTAGCACATTTAATATATATATATAAAGTTATTCATTAAGTAAAAATATAAAATAATTAAAAAATAACTTTTAAGTTAAAAAAATTAAATACTATAGACAATACGATTTTTTTTTTTTTAAAATTATTAAGATCTTCTTATGCTTCTCACTATAATATGAGAATATTATGTTATGGGAGAGAAAGAGACCAAAACAAAATTGGTAATTTCTCCGTCTATTTTTAAGTTTTTTGCACAAGAATTAAGATATTATTAAATTGGTAAAATTGAAAAAAAAAAACTTAATTGAACTAAATTATCCTTTCTCTATTTTCATTTAATTATTACTCATTATTTTTTCTCTCTCTTCAATTTCACATCTTCTCTTTTATTACATTAAATGGGATAAGGGTAAAATTGAAAAAAAAAAAATCAATTCTTACTTAAAATTTTCAAAAATAGGTAAATTTGAAAAAGAATTTCTAAATGTCCACTTAAAAGTGGACAGAGGAAATAAATCATTATAAATAATAGTGGCACTATTTAATACAAAACGAAGTCGTAGCATAAATGAAAGAAGGGGTAAGAATGTAAAGAAAGAAAAGGGCAGAAATATGATGGGTAGGGACAAAAAGTTGGTAATTTTAAAATTTAACCAATCATATCCATTCGGGCATTTTGCACCAAAAAGTTTTTGTCCTACAAAACATTATTTTATAAAAAAAAAAAATAGGCGGTGTCTTTGGTGCCCCTTGCTGGCAAAGGGGCACCATGCACTTTTATGAATGAGTATGGTTGGAAGGAGTATATATACATTAAATATATATAATATATTATAATAATTTTTAAATTTTAGATAAATTTTAGAATTATAATTAAATATATTTTAAAAATGATCAAAATTTATTTATGTGATTCTAATATGTTGCCAAAAATATCTATTTAATTTTAAGATTATATAGATAAATTTTTATTTAATTTCAAAATTATATAAATAAGATTAAAAATTACTATAATGTATTACAGATATTTTAAAAATAATTAAAATTTATCTGTATGATTTTGAAATATCCCCCAAAAATCTATTTAATTTCAAGATCATATAGATAAAATTTTATTTAATTTCAGATTATACAAATAAATTTCAAAAATTATTATGATATACTATAAATAATTAGTATATCAATTTACCATCAAATCCTATCCATTGGATTAAGAAGTTGCAAGGTACAACTTCCAATTCCAATGCACCACAGCCTTCAAAATTTGTGTGTGTGTGTGTGTGTGTGTGTGTGTGTGTGTTTTTCTCCGTGTAAATGATGAATGAAGGGATCCTACAATCCTTTTTTTATTTCTATATGTCATTTAGTTAGATCATACGTGATATATATGAAATTAATGAGGAAAGAGAATATGGAATAATTCCGTGTAATAATGTTTAGTTATTAAATTATATGTTAAAATATGTTGGAATATTTAATATAGGATAGGAATCTATTTACTTTAGGTATAAGTCTAAATATTTATTTTTAATACTCATCATTCAATTTATTAAAATTTGATGATTCAAAATGATACAATTTAATAAAGAAAGTAAATAATAATAGAACATAATTTTAATGAAGAGAGAGAAACAAAAAATTCAATAATTAATCAAAAAAGAGAGAGAAGTTGATTTTTTGTTTTGGTAAGAGAAACAATAAATCCAATTTGATTATATAAGGTAAAAAAGTATAAAATAATAAAAGAATTAGTGATATAAAAAATAAAAATTTCTATAAAAATATTACACTTTTAATAAATAATTAAAAACATCTTGACATTGGATTTTTTAATAAAAAAACGTAAACGACATAAAAATATAAAAGTAATAATAAAATAATATTTTTTATACTATCAAACTATTTTCTAGAACAATATTACATTACTAATTATTAATTAACAATAGAAACATATTTTATTAATATTTTAAAATTTTCATCAAAAAATGTTATTATTTTTAGAGTTTAATTTGTATGCATTAATAATGTAAAACAATTTTCACTGTCAATCAATAAAAATGTAAGAAAATACCAAATCATAATGGATGGCTCATAATAGTGGGTAGTTAGTTAGTATAATTTGGTACTTCCTTATATTTCTATTAGTTGATCGTATAAAGTTATTTCACACGTTAATGTATACAAATTAAACTCTTATTTTTATTAATATTTTTAAATTTATGTCTATAGTTATTTATTATATATCTTGATATGAAATATTTTTATATAAATATTTATTGATTATTTAAAATATTATAAAAATAGCAGAATTTTTTATAATTAGTGAAAATTTTCTGCAAAAACTGTTTCAATTTCTCAATTATTTATTGAAAATGTAAATACATTTAATGAAATTTCTATTTTTTATTTCACTTCAAAATTCTGTTTTTATGAATATTTTAATTTTAATTTTATTTAAATTTTTACAAATATTTATTACAATCTTTTATGTGAAAGTATTTTTGTTTTCAATAAAATTGAAAAAAGTAAACAATTTTTGTTGAAAATTTTCATTAATTAATAATTATATAAAATTATGCTATTTTTGTAATATTTTAAATAATCAATAAGTATTTACATAAAAATATTTCACATCAAGATATAAAATAAAAAGCTATAAAAATCTAAATGACATAAAATTAAAAATATTAATAAGAATAATATAATTTTTTAGTAAAACTGAAATATTAATAAAATATGGTTCTGTTGTTAATTAATAATTGAAAATGAAATGTTTTCTGCCAAATTATTTTATAATTATACAAAAATATGATTTTATTATTTTTTTAATTTTTACATCATTTACATTTTTATAATTATTTATTAAAAATTCAATATCAAGATATTTATTTTAAAATTATTTGTTAAAAATATAATATTTTATAAAAATTTTTAATTTTTATTTCATTTATCCTTCTGTTATTTTTTTCATTATTTTATAATTTTTACATTATATGATCAAATTCAATTTGTTGTCTCTCTCACCCCAAAAAAAAATTCTCTCTTTGAATTAATTATCAGATTTATTCTCTCTCTCTCTCTCTCTCTCTCTCTACCCCCATTGAAATTATAATCCACTATCATCTTTCTGTATTAAATTATATCATTTTGAGTCATCAGATTTTAATAAATTGAGCGGTGAGGATTAGGAGTAAATTTTTAGACTTACACCTAGAGTAAATGGATCCCCACCCTTTAATATATATAAATTTATTCATTAAATAAAAAATAATAAAGAAACATTGTAATATTTAAAAATTACTTTCGAATGTAAAAGACTTAAACACGTTAAATAATAAGATGGTTTTATTATATTATAAATAATTTAAATCAATTATACATTGTTTATATTTTATGACATTATCTTATAAATTTGTGAACTAAAAAATCATCTTATAAATTTATAAAATAAAAAACTATCTTATAGTTTTTTTATTTACATGAAATTTTTATTTACAAAAAAATTTCTGATTTTTATTTTTTATTTAACGAGAATAATTAAATTTTATCCCGTCACTAAAATATTTACCATAATTCTATTTTCTTTATTAATTTTGATATTACTGAGTTACTAAAACACCTTTAAAATTAAGTTATTTTATATAGAAAAATTTGATTCTTTGTCAAAATGAAAATACAGAGATAATTGAACTGCATATAAAAGTAAAGTGTAGTGGCTACCAATTTCCGTCAGATAAAATATAAGTGAACAACACAATTGAGTTAAATACAATTGATATGGTAGAAACCTTAAAGTCAATGAATGATTGTATGAGAAAAATTATTCAATTAAAAGTTATTCAATAATATAAATATGATTTATTTTTCATAGTAAGTTATTAATTTTCATGAAATATGATCTATTTTTATTTTTGTCTTGATCATCAGTATCTCAAGTGTACTAAATTTCAACTAATTTGTTCAAATAAATTAGTTTATTATGGAGATAAAATTCTCTCAATACTAATCTTTTTATGTACAAGACTGCATTTGAGACATTATTTAAAAAAAAAGTATTTAAACCAATTAACCATTGGTATAAGATCTATTCTTTTATAGTTTCAAATTGCTACCGACGTTCAATACATATTAATTACATTCATGCGTTCTCATTTTAATACTTTTATTTTTATATATATTTGATCTATTTTCCCTTAAATTCAGTTTTCGACATTGGCTACCGCATTTGATATTTGATTATATGCTATGTTTTCCCATATTAAGATATCAATTAACATCAATTGTGTTAAGCCACGCTTCATAGTATATAATTCCTGTCTTGTTTAGAGTAGGATCACCATATTATTATACTATCCCTCTTGAACTGAAAGATATGGAGTCCTTGCCTCCCTCTCTCCGCCACCTCAACCACCACCAGCCCCCTAGCCTAGACCATAATGTTGATGGTGACCCGACCCGGGATCAGGATCAGGATCAGGATCCGGTTCCAGTCATTGATCTACAATGCTCAAACCATGACAAGAGCAAGCTTGAGGAGGCTTGCAATCACTGGGGGCTGTTTCGTTTGGTGAACCATGGGATTCCATTGACCCTTTTGAGCCAACTTCAAGACCAAGCCAAACAACTCTTCTCTGTGCCCTTTGAGTCCAAACAGGCCTCATGTAATAGTAGCCCTTCAGCAGCCAGCTACTTTTGGGGCACCCCTGCCTTAACTCCATCTGGGGCAGCCCTGACAAGTGGGCCTCAGAATATCAATTTAGTTGAAGGTTTTGTTATGAATTTGGGTCATATCTCTCAGTTTCAGCCTCAACTTCCTGAGCTTGAGTCTTTGAGGTAAGCAATAAACAAAAAATAAAATAAAAGACGAAATCCTTTTTGCACAAAAGTTATTTGGTACCATTTCCACGAACAATAATGTGACATTTTTTTATATTTTTACCACAAACCCACGGTGATTTTTGTCTTTGGAGCACTCTTATTGGTACCACTTCTTTCGTGTAAAATTTCGTCCAGTTTCTTTTGCACCAAATAGCATTGCTCTGAAGGAAAAAAAAAAAAAAAAAGAGGCTGCTTGATTTTTTCCTTTGCTTGTTAATTTGTCATTAATTTATTGCAACAATAGTAAGGCCTGTTCCACTTGGTAGATCGGCTATGTAGGTTACATGAATTACATGACACAATCATAAATTATGTCTATAGACAAATTATTTATTAATTTGTCATATATTTTTTTTAATTTGAAGAAATCCATTTGTGCGGAGAAATTGAATAACAAGGTTTGAATGTTTGCTTGCCAAGGCTTTTGCTAGTGGATTATGGAAAGCATCTGTCTAGAATTGCTACAACTTTATTCGAAGCTATGGTGAAGAGCCTTGACCTGAACCTGGCTCCATCAAAATCCTACTTAGCTGAAAACACAGGAAGTGTGCGTGTTTACCGCTATCCATATTGCTCTCAGCCTAGTGTTGGCTGGGGCATAGAGGCGCACACAGATAGCTCAGTCTTGTCCATATTAAGCCAAGATGATGAAGTGAGTGGCCTTGAGGTGCTCAAAGATGATCAATGGCTAACCGTAAAACCCATTCCCAACACATTAATTGTCAACGTCGGAGACATGCTGCAGGTCTTATTTTAATTTTTTTTTTTATGCTTCTATGCTTTAAATAATAATAATAATAATAATTACAACTTTCGGTTAATACTATCTATTGTTTAGGAAAAAAAATTTGGTTTATAATATTTGTTATTTTTATGTCTCAATGAAGTAATTATCATTAATTTTTTTATTTTACTTTTCGTAATATCCTAAATATACTAATAATCAAAAAATATAATGTGATATTAATAGAATTAATTAATTAGACGTTTAAAATTGAGTAAGAATATTTCAGTAAAAATATTTTATAATTAAGTCTTGATTTTAATTTTCTTAATTTCTGTGTATATAACTAAAGTGGCAGATAAAATGAGCTGGACGTATTAATTGATACTTTGATTTTAATTATTTGTTGGCAATAATTGATGCTTTGATTCAGGCAATAAGCGATGACAGATACAAAAGCGTGTTTCACCGAGTGAAGATAAACAATCATAGAGAGAGGATCTCAATATGCTACTTTGTTTTCCCTGATGAAGACGTTGAGATTGAGGCCTCCAAGTACAGACCCTTCACTTACAATGAGTTTAGAGCACAAGTGCAACAGGACATCAAGGAAATTGGCCATAAAGTTGGGCTTGAAAGGTTTCAGCGCAAAGGGGACAACTGAGCTTTCATTGGATCTATCAGAAATGTTATGTGACTCCTCCACCGTTTCCGACACTCCTCCCTATCATATTGTAACCCATCTTGTGTTTTAAAAATAATACAAGGAGTATGAAATTGGAACAATTTGGTTACATGTTTTCGCTCCTATCATAATTGTAGCCCCTCCGATCTCTTGTTTGTTAAATAAGTATGACAATTAAAATAAATGCGTTACATAGTGTTTTTTTATTTTAATATTTTTATAAGGGTATTTTATATTCATCTTTCATGAGACTTGGTGAAATTAAACATTACATTACTCAATTTTTAGAATTATCTCCGAGACCATTGTATTTGATGAATTATACACTGAGCACCGCTATAGGTGACATGCCATTAGCTTCATTAGCAGAAAAAATGCACACGTCTTGTGCCTATACTCAATAATGATATTTTTGTAATACTAGATGGTTTTTAGGCATATCAAATTACAAAATCCCGTATTTGACGAAGTCATATTTGGTAAGTCTTGCTCCCAACAAATAACTAAATTATCCTTTTGGTGCCATAGGCATTTATACATGTGCACCCAACCAATCCAACCAAAAAGTTCGATGATCCAGTTTAAATCTTACTTCCTAGATGATTCAGTTTAAATCCGAGTCTTACTTCCTAGATATAGGTTTGACACGGTAGGTTTGGGACGACTTTTAAATTCAAATCTTATGAGTATTATTCCCGCTTGTTGCTGCATACGGAGCTATTAGAAACTAGCAACCCCCCCCTCTCTCTTTTTGCCACATTTTGTTATTTATTTTTGCAATAATTAATAAATAAATTACTTTGCTCACATTTTTCTAAAAACATAAAAAGAAAAAACAAAAAAGAGAGTTTTATTTTTCTTAAAACTTTTTCTTACAAAACAAATATGTTTTTCCTAATCAAAACCAACCAACCAACCAACAAATATTTTCTAACGAATGATGTTGCCTTGAGTTTGCTACTGCACCATTATCTTCAAGTAAAATTTTTTTTTCATTTTTTGAAATATTTGAAATTTTGAACTACGTTTGGGCATTTTGGTCCACTTAAGTCATTTATTATTGCACAAGAGAATAAGCTGTAAACCATAACAGTGTTTATTTATTTCTATATTTATTTTTTATAGATAAATGCTTAACAAGATAGTAAGTATCAACTTATTTAACTCTCGAGTTAAATACATCATATTTATAGATCCACTTTAAAACAGGTTTACAAGATACTTGATCTTAATATGTGTGGATTTGGGAATTAAATGAGTTGACCCGAGGTCAACAACTTGTCTACTTGAATATTTGAGGGGACAAACCCACCAAAGAGTCAAAGTTGACATATTCTCCATCCCACACATCTTCAAAAACCAAAATGAAATATTTAAGTAGTTACAATTTGAACATTTAAAAAAGAATCTTTTGTAGACAAGCGCAAATCATCCGATATGAACAATGCATAAGTTGGGTCAAAGAGAATAATGTTGGTGAAGGTAATTCCTTAGCTTTAGGGCATAGGGGCGTTAATTAGATTGGATTCACTTAATGTACTAAATAACTTATATTGACTGAGTAATTGGATTACCTCATGCTGAATTAGATCTAAACAAATCATTATTGGTTTTCTTCTTAAAATTATGATCGTTTATAAATTAAAAGAATACAATTTAATTAAAATTTTATTATTATATATGACAAATATATAAAAAGTGATCGAGTTTGCATTAATTTGATAGTAGCTATATGAGTAATTATTGCTCTCAAACTGTGTTTATTTTGGTATATCTTGATCTGGGCACACAGGTCAACTCGGTCTTTGCCAGCCTAGTTCGTACTGGGCCAAAAAAATACTAGCCCATGTTCACCACATGCATAAACGTATACGTTTAGCTAGTCTACACCTTGGATTTGTTATAGAAAATGCATTCTGCAGCTTCACTTTTTAAGAAGATTATGCAATGGTAGGTATATTAACATGTAGGGATTGAAGGGTGAAGGTGAATATATGTGGCCTACACCATGAGTATGTTGCAGAAAATGCAATCTGCAACTTTACTTTTGAAGAAAATTGTGCATTGACAGGTATATTTTCATGTGGGAATTGATGGAAGATGAATAGGCAAAGATCTGGGGGGTGTGAGGGAGGGTGATGTGGAACAAGAGGAGGGTTTGGAGGAATTTGAGGTTAGTTGTTTTGAGGAGGAAGCTTTTTAAGAATGGATTGGGTACTTTGTTTGTTGGTGGAAAGATGGTGATTTTGTGGGTGGCAAGGACATTTTTGAGGGTATGTAAATGGAGGAGGAAGAATGAAAGATGTAGGCTATGTTTGGATTGATAGTTTAGGGGTGGAGTGGAATGGAATCCAAGGGAAAGTAATGAGTTTCCATTATTTAGATTGATAAATTTATAATGCAGTAGAATGGTGACTACAAGAATAGATTCCATCATATTCAATCAAAAGCTCATATTTTTTGTTCCTCCCAATTGGGGTGATTTGGAGTGAAATCATATTTTAACAAAACAATGGAATATAATTATTACTCTACTTCTCTTTATTCTATTCCGCTATCTTGAACTCTATTCTACTCCATTCCATTACTTACCATCAAATCAAACATATCTATAAAGGATGAAGAGGTGAAGGAGGGTGCTTAGGCCCCTTCTTCCTTTCCCTAATGAAAGAGTCCACTGCCTACCTTAGTAGTCTCAAATAGGGCGTGCGGCGTAAACCTTTTGGGAAAAAAAGTAATTTTAGAAGTCGAAAAGGGAAGGGATTGTGTTAGCTTTAGGTTACCATGACCTTTATATTAAAAAACGGTTAGCAAGTTAATCCACTAGGCCATAAGTTTTAGCCCACATAACTCATGGATTAAGCAAACGAAGCCAATAAATATGTAATTAAACAAGCTAGAAATTAAATCACTTGGTCCTAATTTACATAGACTATGGGTTTAGGAGACCAATGCATGGACCGCGGCCTATATACCTAGCTCTAGATATATCTAGAAGTAATTGTTGTAACTAACAAAGTGTTTGGTCTAGATTTTTTATATTAATTTTTTTAACTTAATTAATTATTAAATTCTTTGATAGTGTCTATTCTGACCTGTTTTCTGAGGTCGTCTGACGCTATCCTCTGCAAGTTCGAACTCTCCTTTGTGCTCCTTTGGTAGAGGATCTGCAAGGGGCTCTAACGCTCAAGTCAAAACTTCGTTTCGCTCAAGTATGAGTAAAAGGGATTATTTACCTATTTTTGTCTCTGATAAAGTCCCCACTATATCCCCAATGTTAACTAGTGTTCCCCTTATTTCATGGTGGTTCCATACCTTCCTACTCTCATGGGATTCCCCAATGTTTGGTAACTACTCTCAACGGGTTAGCTACTTCCTAGCATTGACTTAATTTGAACTTTATCTGAGGAGAATTGCTTCCAGAAGGCTTTGCTAAGCTACTTTTGGTTTAAGCTCTAAGGCCCAATGAATTTGTTTAGTCCACAACCCCCAAGCTCGGTTGTTATTATCAATAATGATCCAAGCTTATACTTCCAATTCCTATTTTCGAGCTCTAAGTCTGACCTTAAATCTTCCGACCTTCCTTTTGAGCTTACAACATCGACAGTGTTAAGGAAATGTTCTAACTTCTTTGCGGGTAAATGTGCTTGGACACACGTCACGTTATAAAGACCCCACTGTCATGTTGTGACTATGCAGCTATTATTAGAGTTCTTTTTGAATTTGAGCTGTTGGATCAAGGCCCCAACTATTGATTCCTTGAATGATTGAGATTTGCTCTAATTGGTGGGAAGCATTTTAATTTGTTAGATCATTTCCATGCTCTGAGAGTGGGTTTAAAACTCTTTTTCTTCAATCCTTTTCTTTTTTTACAAATTCCTCTTCTCATTCTCTCAAACACTTAGTCCATTCTCTTATCATTTTCTCTCAAACTTCCCATTGCTTCTTACAACCTTTTGTTTGTTGCACAATTCATTCTAGTCTCAGCGTTCGTTACTTCTTCCTTTCCAAAGATCACTCATTTCTTTTTCCTCCTTTTCATTTTCATTCTTTTAAATTTCTTGCAATTTCCTATTGAAAACCCTAGGATAGTGGATGATTAGTCTTTCTTTCTTCTCTTTTTATTCATTGGTTTTCCTTTTTTTTTTTTTTATATTTCTAGAAGTTGTTTGTACCCTCATTTCCTTCACTGTTAAAGATGGGAAAAGACCCCCAAAAGACTTCTAGAAACGTTGAGGATTCTTCTAAGAAGAAAAGGACGTTAGATTTTTATTTCTAGGCAACCAATGAGGTAAAGAAAGCTTATTCTTTATACACTAATCAAAGCATGCTAGATCACTTCCTTAAGGATAGTAAGGTAGCCCATTCTGGAAAAGAACACTTCATAATATGCTAGCCTTATAGGCCTAGTAATAGGGTTCGCCATGTTAAAATGACTTTTAACGACTTTGCTCCTAATTTCTTTTTTGTGTATGACGTTTTCTTCAACGTAGGTCTTTGGCTTCCTTTTATTGACTTTGAGATTGATTGCCTCAATTTCACAAATGCCCTTTCCCAACTTCATCCAAAAAGTTGGGCATTCATCCGATCTTTCACGATCTTGATGACATTCCTAGGCGCCACTTTGACTATTAGGGTTTTATTCTCTCTGTTCCAAGTTAAAAATGTCGAAAAGGGAAAATAGATTTCTCTTAATAATTTGCCTAGGAAGAACATTTTCAAGCTCTTTACCTATAATTTCAAACATTTTAAATTTTGAAGTTTTAACCTTTGAGCATGAATCCGCCATTTTCTTGAACGAAAAAGGCCATGCAAGGTTCCCTTTTTATTGGAATAGGTTTTGAAAAAGGGTTTTTAGTATTGATTATCATAGGCCCTCCTCCTACAACCGAGTTGCGCTTAACTTTATGAGCACTTAACAAGCAAGTAGAAGGTGCTTTCTTGCACAAATTTATTCAAATAGGACTCCGAGAGGACCAAGGTGCTCAAATACCTCAGTAAGTGCCTTGTGATGGTTTTTTTTTTCCTAGTTGCTTTTGTTGCCATTCTTTTCTTAACTTAGTTTCCTTTTTTTCTGCAAGAGAAATGGCCCCAAAAATGCCAAAGGACTCCCTTTAGGCTGTCCTTGCTTGTCACCAAGTTCAAGCTGCCTAGGGAGGTGCTCTAGTGACCAGTTCAAAGCCCACCAAGAATAGTTTCAAGATGACTTAAACTCCTAGCCTTTGATCATTAAGTGGGGCAAAAAGAGAACCATTGAGAGTATGGTCAACTTAGATGCCACTTCTGAACGCTATGCTACTCCTCTTTTTCTTGCGGATACTCCCTCTAAGTTGAAGAGGATGCACTCAGCTTCTTCTTTAGAGGAATTTCCTGTCTTATGCTCCCCTTTTCTCTCTATCGTGCCTTAGATTTCCAATGCACCTGAAGATGGATGAGCTCCTCAAATCTGATTTTGACTCTAACATGTTCGAGGCAGTTGACGCCATGGGCATGTACAAGTGGGTCCAAGCAGCGAACTTGCATTCTTGTGCCATTGCTCATCACTTGGAGCTAAATGAGCCCTTTGAGGGGAAGGTCATCACCGAGCCCAAGGAGGTGCTTGTGAAGTCGAGGGAGACTCATGCTGGGAAGATCCATTCCTTGGAAGATAAAGCCAAAAGTACCGAAGATAAATGTTCGGCTAAGGAGGAAGAGTGGGAGGTCTGGGAGAAGAAGCTCCAAGACAAAGTTGCTTCCTTGGAGAAAAAGCTAAAGGAGTATGAGGACTTCTATGCTACTGAGGTGATTGAGCTCAAATAGGTGCTTTATATTAAGACAAAGTTTGCTGAGAGCCTCGAAGGGAAAGTAGCTGAGTAGTATGCTAAGGGACTTGATGAGGCTATCAAGCAAGTCAATTTCCTCTACTTTGACCTAGACCTATCCCCCTACAGCTACTTCAAGAAAGTTCGTGATGACCAGCTGGTAGATAAGCCCCTTCTTAGAGCTACTACTACCGAGGTTGGGCTGGCAACCAAACAAAAACTTCTAATGATGTTGCTACTCTAGCTGATCATGGCCAAGATCAAGTGGATGATTCTCCCTTAACCACTTAATTTCCATTTCTGATGCATTTGAATACTATTTTTCTATTTGTATATATTTTGGATATTTGTTGGGCATACTTTTTTCCTTTCTTTTAATTGTATACCTTGCAAATCGGCTTAGCAAGTAACTCTGATGGCATTTTTATTTTTCGTATATGTATTTCCTTTCTGCACTCAGCTTCTAATGCATTTTCCTACCATGTTAGATATTCCTTTAATTTAACTTTCCAAATGAGGAAGACAAATTCCATGATTAACTTAATAATTATATGCCATCCTTGTGTGTTTTTAAGTAAATAGTTCCTTTTTCTAATCCCTTCATCGGATTACCCATGGCCTAAACCTACAGTCAAGCCTATTATATTTCCAAAATGTCTTTGCCTACAAGCGAGGGGTTCTTTATAAGTCCTTTTCTAGACTTAAGTTTTTCTTCCATAGTATATTTATTTTTTTCTCCAAGTTCCTTTCTAAATTTATTCCTATTCCCTTTATGCTTCCAAGAGGTTTATTTCCAATTTAAACTTTAGAGGTCCCTTCCTACGAGTGGGAGTTATAGGTCTTTCTTTGGACTTGTCTTCACTTATTTTTCCAAGGGGTCTTCCCTTACACGTGAGGACTCTAATTCCTTCATTGAGCTTATTTTCATTTGTTTTTCCAATAGGTCTTCGCCTATAAGCAAGGAATGCAGGTCTACCTATTTCCATCATTTTTCCAATGGGTCCTTGCTTACAGGCAAGGAATTCAGGTACTTTTCTAGACCTATTTCCATTCTGTTCTAATTTTCTGAGGGGTCTTTGATTGTAGGCGAAGAGTTTAAGTTCTTTTTTAAATTTAATATTATTCCATTTAAATTTCCAAGAGTCTTTCTCATTGTGTGAAGATAGAGAATTTAGATAATTTAAATAAACTTTATTAAATTGGAAAGTTTACAATGTTGAGCTTTTGAAGAATGCCCACTTTTATTCCTATCACCGAGACTTGCACATGCTCAACCTATGTAGATTATGCCTTATTAAAACCTCTTATGTATAAAAAAAATCCTGTGGGGAAAAAAATACATAAGAGGGAAAAGGAAAAAAATACATAAGAGGAAAAAGAGTGCACCCACCTACATAGTTTAAAAATTTCTATTCTAACTAAAATATCTTCGAAAGGAGAACACATTCCACATCCTTGGCAATTCTCTTCCTCCAAGTTTAGCTATTCTATATGCTCCTCTCCTTATCTTCTGAATGACACGTAGGGTCCTTCCCAGTGCAATGCCAGCTTTCCTTCTCCTTAGAGCTTTTTTTACAGCTCTACTTTCCTTATGACAAGTCTCTTTCTTTGAACTCTTATGGACTCACCTTTTTATTTTACTTCTTCGTGATTTGCTGTTTAATGGCTTCTTCCCTTATCTCGACCTTTTCTTTATCTTTCTTAACCAAATCCAGCTCAACTCTCTAAGCAAGCTCATTATATTCTTCAGTCATGTTTATTATCTCGAACTCGACTTTGAGAGTTCGATGGAAATCATCGCATCAGCTCCATATACTAATCTATATGGTGTTGTGATAAGCACATAATACAGCATCTAACTCGTCGGTCCACAAGCCCTTGGCTTGTTCCAATTTCTTTCTTTGCCTTGCTAAGATGATCTTGTTAGTGACTTCCGCTAAGCCATTAATCTAGGGATGTTCCACTGATGAAAACAGTTGAGTGATTCTTAGCTTTTTACAAAAACCCTCGAATCTCCAGTCTGTAAATTATGGTCCATTATCATTGACCATTTGGTAAGATACTCCATATCTATATATTATTCTCTTCCAGAAGAACTTCCTCACCTTCTCCATCGTGATTATGGGCAAAGGCTAGGCCTTAATTCCCTTGGTGAAGTAGTTGATAGCCACTATTAAGTATTTCAATTGTCCCGATGCTAATGGAAAAGGGCCAAGAATATTTATTTCCTATTTATGTAATGGCAAACTAGATTCCAAGCAATGCAATTGCTTGGAAGGTGTATGCTTTAATTCCTTGAATCTCTAACACTTGTTACATTTCCTTACAAACTTCAAATAATCTTGTTTCATGATAGGCCAGAAGTACTCAGCCTAAAGTATTTTGGCTGCCAAAGCTCTTCTTCTAGCATGGTTTCCACATATTCTATCATGCATTTCTTCCATAATTTTCAGAGCACATCTTCCATCCACACACTTTAATAATGGCTGAGAGTATCCTCATTGGTAAAGCTTTACTGCTAGTATGGTGAAGAAACTCGCCATTCTTTTCATTGCTACGACTTCCTTGCTCCCTTCGGGTAGTTTTCTAACAGTTAAATATTCCATGATAGGTTGTTACTAACCTTGTTCTTGTTCCACGGTGCATATATCGAAAGTGTGTGCCTTGGATATGCTTGGCTCATCAAGCACTTCTAGGATGACTGACTTGTTGTTCGCCACTTTCTTGTGCTGGCCTGCTTTGACAACAGGTCGACTCATGAGTTTTGGTCCCTAGCTATATATTCCATGGTGCAATCTTCAAATCCTCTTTATGGCTTCCTTCACTCGAGTGAGGTATTATTGAAACTGAGGCTCCTTGGCCTGAAACTCTCTTTACCTTGGCTAATCATTAACTAAGAGTTTTCACTGATAATTGGTCTTGTAACTCCCAATTCCTTAGTTAGCTTTAAGCCAACTAGCAAAGCCTCATATTCTGCTTGGTTGTTATTAGCTTTGAACATGAACTATAGGGACTGCTCAATGGATACTCTATTCATATCTTCCGAGATTACTCTTACTCCACTTCCTTTACTATTGGACGATTTGTCAACATACAACATCCATGTGCTCTTTGTCATCTTCGGCAATCGGTGGCGATAATTCCACTATAAAGTCAACAAGTACTTGAGCCTTGATCAGCCTTCAAGGTTTGTATTCTAGGCTAAACTCAAAGAGTTCTACAGACTAAGTTATTATCCTTCCAGCCAAATTAGGCTTCCTTAGTACCTGTTTGATGGGGTACTCGGTCATAATGATGATATCATGACCTTGAAAATAAGGTCATAGTCTTCTGTTGCTGATAACTAGAGCAAATGTCAGCTTCTCAATCTTCTTGTATTTGACCTCGACTGCTTGTAATGCTTTACTTACGTAGTAAACTGGCTTCTGTTGCTTTTGTTCTTCCTTTACTAATATCGAGTTTATGGCTTTCTTGGTTGTTGAAAAAATATATGTAAAGTGGCTCTCCATCCTTAAGCTTGCTTAGCACTAGGGGATCCATCAAATTTTTTTTCAAGTCTTGGAAGGCTTTTTCATATTCCTCCATCTATTTGAAGTCTACTTACTTCTTCAAAAGATAAGAAAAAGGTTTGCTTTCTCGGTCAATCTCACCAAGAGTCTGGAGAGGGTAGCTATGCACCTTGTCAATTGTTGCACTTCCTTGAGGGTACTTGGACTCCTCATCTCTAGTATTGCTCATCATTTCTCCGAGTTCACCTCAATTCCTTAGTTGGTTGGCAAAAACTCCAGGAATTTCCCTCTTCGGACTCCAAACATGCACTTTTCCAGATTCTGACGCATGTTGAATTTCCTTATCTGGGCAAAGATCTTTCGTAGATCTTTGCATTGGTCTCCATTTCCGATGATCTTAGCTACCATGTTATCCACGTAAACTTCTGTGATCCTTCTAATCTGATCGACAAAGACCTTATTCATAAGCCTTTGGTAGGTTGCTTCAGTATTTTTTAATCCGAAGGGCATTACTTTGTAATAGTAATTTGCATTTTCTCGTCCATCCATGAAGCTTAGGAACTTTGTTTCTGACGCTCCATCCACCAGCTTGTCAATGCTCGAAAATGGATAGGTATCTTTCGGATATGCCTTGTTCAAACTCGTGAAGTCCACACATATCCTCTACTTTCCTGGGGATTTAGGGACCATGACCACTGTGAATACCATATTTTGTCCGAAATTTTTTATCATTATCTATTAATTTTCAAAAAAAAAAAAATTATACAAAAAATTAAAAGCCAAAAAAAAAAAAATCAAAATTTCAATTCCTTCATCCTTCTAGATTTTCAACAAATTTTGTCTACTACTCCTTCTATACATAATCGGTTTTCAATCCTACTCTATCTCTCTATCTCCATAATCACTTTTTAAATTTTATCACTATCCTTGTAGATCACTAACCAATCCTATCTCAAGTTTTTAAATTTTTCTTCCATCTAAGCTTTCTAAAGTCTTAATGTTCAAGTCTTTTTCAAATTTCTTCTCAACAAACTCATCTTTTCTTATCCATCTATTAGCAAACTTTCCCAAAGATCTCCCTTATTCTACTCTATATAAAGGCAACTCACTCCTTCATTCCTCTTCTCTCATCAAATCTTGAATCCTAATAGCTGACTACATTCCATCATCATATTTTTCACCTTTAGCCGCCAACATATTCTTCCCTACACATTCACCTTTACCCCTTAATCATAAGACCACCATAGCCACTATCTTCCTTACCTCCTATCACCATCATAGGCTATCTTAACCTAGTCATTACACTACTATGATCATCTTTCTCTACACCATGAACCCTAACATTGATGTTACAGAAATAATAGTGTATATATTTTTTCTTTGAAATATTCATGTTGCTTATCATTTTTTTTTTCATAAAAGTGGAAATATTTAAATTTATCCCGATAAAGCAATATCTAAATTTTAATTTAATTAATTCCAAATCTTTATATCTTTCTATATTATATCATTTCAACTAATTCATTATTTTATTGGATATTCAAAATCTTTATTATTTTTTAAAAAAATTATGTGGTTAATCAAATTGTTAAATAAATTACCTTCATTGTTTTAACTTAACCTCATTAATAAAATTAATTTTATAACCATATTTGGGAGTGTCTTATTTAGTAAAGCCAATATTTTTCTATTATTTAATTTAATTTATAAAAAATGTAGCTATATGTATTAATTTAAACTTGACAAAATGAAAATCTTTAGGATGGTATAAGTGATTTCAACTACTTTTTAGACACTCTATGACATTTTGTAATATTTTTGTATACTTATATTGTATATCATTTCAATCCATCAAAAAACAATTATTTATTGGTTCAAACTATGTCAAATAAAACTTGATAAAACACAATATCTATAATTTGTGTTAATTAATTTTGAAATTCTTGAGGCAAATAATTGTGCATAATTGTTGCATAATCATAATGTACATAAATATCATTGTTACAATTTAAAATAATTGCAGTAATTATCATTCAATTCATGACCAATGTATTTATGTTAAATTTAACCTAATAAAGGAAATATCTAAATTTTAATTTAATTAATTTCAAATTCTTTCTATCTTTATATATTGATTTATTTCAACTAATTTATTGTTTTATTGGTATTCAATTGTTTTTAAAAAATAATGTAGTTAATCAAATTGTCAAATAGATTACCTTCAATTTTTTTTTAAAAAAAATTAAACTCATTAATGACATTCATCTTATAGCTTTATGATGCATGTTTTGGAAAGAAAAAAAAAAAAGGAGGAAGGTTGTGTAATAAAGACACCCTTTAAGGGAAGAATTTCTAATCTATTCAATTTTTTTTTTTTTGGCAGCAACTAGTAACAATATATGTATAAAAATAAACATGTTCAAAAATAAAATTATAAAAATAATTTAATATCTTATAAAATAAAATATTAAACAAATTTAAATAACTTTAATTTAAAAAATAATTATAACGCACGGGTACTGTCTAGTTTATATTGATTGCATGTTTTATACACAAATATGAATCGATATGTTCATTTATTGCTTCTGAGTTTTATTTTTTTATTAATATATTTTAAAAAATATTTGTTTAGGAACTTAGATAAATTGTATGTTCTATGTGTCAGTTCCCATTTGTATATAAAACAATTTGTTTGTAATTTTGCTAAGGTATATTTTTATATTTAATCTATTTCTAGGTGCATGTCACCATGGACCGATCAAGTTTTGGTCCATGGATGAACCATCAATTTTTAACCATTGGATATAAAAATATTAAATGAGCTGTTTGGATTAATTGATAATAAATTATAGATAATTTATCCAAATTTCGGAATTACAAACCAGTCTCCTAGCTGCCCTCGACTTTGTCCTCATCACCACCGCCCATAGTAGGTTCTTCTCCACTAGCTATCACCTTGGCTAGATGTGAGTAAACATGCTAACTTGATGTACAAACAATTATTATAAACATGTTTAATGAGTGAATGTTCATCTTGGTCCTTAAATTTGTATGCATGCTTTACTTTAGTTTTTGAAATTAAGATATTAACGATTTAGTCCCCAAATTTATAAAAAGTATTTCAAATTGATCCTTTTGATAATTCAAATTAATCTTGCAAACATCACTCTAGGGACTAACTTGATCACATTTTACAATTTTAAGAACTAAATAATTAATTTATTAATTTTAGGGTTAAAGTAAAAAACACGTAAAACTATAGGGATTAAAATGAACATTCACTCTAATGTACCTTTAAGTTTCCACTAAAATGTCAACTTATCATAAGGGGGCAAAAACTTGATTTCATCCTTGATCTAGGTCTCTAACCATATATTATGACAACTTTGTTATGGTGTGCTTCTCTTCATGGTGTGCTTCTCTTAGTGCAATGAAAGCATAAAGTGGTCAAAGTATTTTGGCACAAAATTCATAATTGTTAGAGAGAAGATTTAAGAGGCTTCAGACTCATATCGTGCATACTCCTAAAGAACTTATGTTTCATGATCCCTTTGCCAAAGGGCTAGTTGTTAAAGTTTTCTGTTGAATATGTAACTCTTATTAGTGTGTGAGGTACTTTTGATGTTTTGGATTAATGAGAGTTTATTTTGTAGATTCATTATGGCCTCATATTTTGCAATTTCTTGAGACATTGAGTAGTAGTTATTATTGCTATTATTATTGCCATTTTCTTATATTTTGCACAGTTCAATGATTGATATATTTAGTTAAATGGCATATTGTGGAGACATTTTGGACCCAATCTCATATTGTTATTATGTTGAGATATCTTGTTAAATCTCAAAGAGTATCATGGGCAAATGCTTATGCTGTCAGCTATTGCTGCTTTGCACGCTTTTATCCTAACATGACACATAGTGGATACATTTTGGATATAGTCTCACTTTGCTGTTGTGATGAGATTTATAAATCTCATGCAACATCTTGTACGGATGCTTGGGCCATTTTGTTAGGAATTGCACCTTAATCACGTAATAGTATGCAATTTTGTTGTGCTTTTCCATTTACCCATGTACCACGTTTGTTAGGTCACCAAGATATGAAAATCTTGTTCGTATGATGTTAATACTCTTTTGATATGATTTTCTGTAGTGTGAAGTTGCTTACTAATCCATCTTGGACCATTGGTTGAGAGTGCTAAGTTGATTTTGAAATCTTGTCACCACAAATTGTTTGATTACTCCTCAGAAATTTTTCTTTCCTTTGACTTATGTCATCCAAGTGAGAGATTGTTGGAAAATATTGCATAGACTAGTATAAGTTGACATCACATTTTATGATAATCTAGATTAATTAAATGTCAAAATAATGAAAGCATATTGTTTAAGATCAAAATTTGTGATTATTATTGTTATTGGGTATATTGTTATTAAGTATTGCCCATGGTGGGTATGTTTTACGGATCCTTGAATATATGCTTACTTTAATAAGTACAATTAGACCATTAGGTTATTTTTACAAGAGAGAGGCTTCTAATCCTAACCATAAATACATGCCTAGTTGTTCCATCAAGACTATGACATAAATTATAACTATTTGTGGGATAAGAGGAGTTTCTATCCTTAATTTCTTGGATCTCTCATCTCTAATGTAAGGATGGCCATGGATGCATTATCCTCAACTGTTTGAGATAACTCTAATACTTAATGCATGTTTGGGAAGCTCCCAAAACAGCTTTTTTTTTTTTTTTTAGCAAAAAAGCTGTTTTGGTAAAATTAATCTTGTTAATTTGTCTAAACAGATTATAATCCAAAGTTAATAATTTTAAGTTAAAAAATATCTTATAAGCATAAGCAAATTTTTAGAGTTTATGATTATAAGCAGAAGCTAATTATTTCAAAATTATTATATTTTTACCAAATTGACCCTAAATAACAAATATTATATAATATAAACAATCATTTATATCTTTTTTTTATAATTTTACCATATAAAAGCAATTTTTTTTATACAATCTAAACAAAACAGATTATTTTAAAACTACTTTTTAGCTGAAATATTCAAACATAAATTAATTCTCATACGTGTATGTTTGGGAAAGCTGAAAAATTAAAATTATTTCGATAATCGCTTATTTGTATAATCATTTTTTTTTATATAATCGCTTATATGAGAATTAATTTATATTTGGATGTTTTAGCTAAAAAGTAGTTTTAAGATAATCTATTTTGTTTGGGTTGTATGAAAAAAGTTGCTTTTATATGGTAAAATTACTAAAAATGGTATGAAATGATTATTTATATTATATAATATTTGTTATTTAGGGTCAATATAGTAAAAATATAGCAATTCTGAAATAATCAGCTTTTGCTTATAATTATAAGCTACAAAAAATGCTTATACTTATAAGCTATTTTTTAGCTTAAAATTATCAGTTTTAGATTATAATCTATTTTCACTTTTTGAACCAAACATGATTAATTTTTTAAAACAGCTTTTTTTCAAAAAAAAAAGCTGTTCTACAAGTTACCTAAGCATGCACTAAGCGATTATATAGAAAAGTGATTATACAAATAAGCAATTATTGAAATAATTTTAATCTCATAGCTTTCTTAAACATACACTTAATCTCTTATTCATAATAACAACTATTATACATACCATACTTAGGATTAAATTGGTCACTCAAAAGTAAATATTTAATTATTATTTGTTTTTATTGAAACCATAAAATTCATTCAGGTACTTGTAGCTCTTGAATAAATAAGTGATTCATATTAGTTTAAGCTCTAACAACCACCTTGGAATTTTGCTGAAATACGTTCAGAATTCCCTTTTTCTTTTCTTTTCTTCTTTTTTGTTTTTTTTTTTTTTTGGTTCTCAAATATGATTCATTATTCTTTAAAAAGAGTACTACAAATACCACGGTCAGTCTCGTAATCCGTAAATTTCTACCTTTCGTAGAAGACATCAGTTGATTTATGACTTCTAAACTTAGATAAGCTGCTATGACTTATGTGTACTAATATCTACTTTGCAGTTTATTCGCTTTCCAGTTCTTGACTTTTCTATTTTTAGGTTCCGGCCTTATCGCTTTTTGCTATTCCATTGCACATAGTGAGTTGCTTGGATTTATTTATTCCAATACCAGCCATATCATCAGCACCACGAAGAGTTGCTTCCATGATATGAATCTCTAAATCGGCTATATATGCGATTGCCTTTCCCCATAAGTATGAATTAACTAGTAGCTAGTTAATTCATTTATACGACCATTCAAGTAGTACATGGTTATATCAAAGATTTTTGCTGATATGACAATATATGATTGGATGACAGTGTAAAGAAATTTTACATCATCAGTGTATCCCAATTAAACTCATTTATTATATATATATACAAGAAAAGGCTAAATAACAATACACGAGTTATCACATTTTGAATAACTATGATCAAATACCCTCCGAAGAAAGACGAAGAACGAAATTACTAGTTTTTTTTTTCTTTTGTGTTTTGGGGGTGTTAAATTATTGGTACGTGTTGATAGCTTTATTATATTTTTAAATAGATTTCTATAATTTAAAAGTTCTTATTGGAGTCTCACTATATTTCTAAATAAATTTAAATGAGTACCTAATGGTAATGGTGTTCAAACTTCATCAATGAATATTTATAGTTATGTACATGCCATTCTATTATGTTGTTCTTCGAGATTTCATTGTTTTAGGGACTTAAAAAAATTTAACCAATAAGACACTAATTAAAAATTTACACTTAAAAAGTTTTAAAATTATAAAAACTTTGTTAAATTTTGTAAATTAATTACAATAATATAGTTAAAAACTTAATAAAATTATAGGAACTTGTAGAATAATTCAAATTCCAAAGGGCCACAATGAAACAAATTTAAACAAGATTGATATATATATATATATTCTTAGAATTTAGATGATATTATATTTATTGTGTTATTGCATACAATTAAAAGAGTAAGTCGGAGTTCTATTCAACAAAATGTAGGGTGGAGAAGTGGAGATGGTTGTATAGTTTTATTGGATAAAAAACTTACCACTAGGTCAAAAGTTATAGCTGTTGGTAAGAGTGCAACTTTATTTTCTTATGATTTTTTAGAATTATATCTAGCATAAGGGATTGCACTAATTATAGATACCAAGAGTCAAAATCGATGTTAAGCCTATCGAATTCTACGGGTGGCGGTGGCCAAATAAAGCCAACAAGTTTCCTTCTACAATGAACATTGGCTCTTACAAGTGCAATCACTTGGCCAACATGCAATATGCAAATCCTTGAGGAATTGTTGGAGATCAAAGTAGGCCACTTTGTTACTGATTTAGTGAGTTAGGATTGACTCTTCGTTCACCATATATATTCTTCCCGCCACAATCCTAAATTTTATAAGTGGCATGGCTCCACCTTTCGCCCTAGTGGATCCTGTTTCTCCTAGTTGATTCCCAATAGTCATGACGAGAGTTTTTCAATAAGCACATCAACTTAGATCGAATTAAATACTATTCATATGAATAGTATTAAATTCGATTCAAGTTAAATCAAATTCAACACTATTGAATCAAATTTAATACTATTCAAGTGAAATAGTTTGAATTCGATCTAAGTTGAATCGATTTCCATATATTTCTCGCTTCCTAGTCTTAAATTTGGCTTGTAATGAAATCAATCTAACTGATTTCACTATAATCCACAAAAGAGTTTACATAATATTTTTTTTTTAAATTTTAAAATAGTAAAAAAGCCTTTGCTTGCCACTTAACTGATGATCCTTATGATGTTGGTGTAATAATGGAGTTTATGGATGCACCTTACACATGCTACAAGACTATCTAGTGATTGGGGATTTTTGGCTTCAAATCATAAGCCCATCAAAGTATGCTTGGTTTTTCACTTCTAACCTACACCCTTGGCTCTAAGCTAAGCTTTGTGGTGGCTTCTTGATGCCAAATAGGGAGTAGGTTTAGATCTTTGATAATGCTATTCATTTCTATGGCAAGTATGAAATAAGAAGTTATTTGAGTGTACCGCATTGTCATCTGATGCACTTTTCCATCATTTTTTGTGCACATATTGTAGGAACAATGTTGCATTAACATGCAGCTCTTTGCTCTTACCATACAGATAAACTAGAATATTTTTGTCTCGTAAAGCAACTTGTGGTGGTTTATTGCAAGACTTTACGGGTAGATTCTTAGGTGGCTTTGCTATTGTTTCGAGGTGGGGTTCTAAATACAATGAGATGCAAGAAAGCAAGCTTTAGAAGATCAAAAGAAGTAAAAAATGGAAAAAAAGCTCAAGAACACGCAAGAACAATGGATGAACATTCTTTTTTCTTCACTGTAATTTTAATGATTCAATAGAAAATAGTTGTTAGAATTCTAATAGTATAACATTACATATTTTTGTCTAAAAGAGATCTCCTCTCCTCTATTTCTTGGATTGTTATTTATAGACATTCCTCAAAAGGGGAAAGGACAAAAAATTCTTTCTTTTATTCTTAGATATTTTTATCATACACCTATATGTGGCATAGTGCCAGTAGCTTGTACAATTACTTGTGGCACACTATTAGTGATTCGTACTTATAGTGGAGTAGAGGGGTATTTCAACTGGTTGCATAATCAATCACTAGAAGAGTATGCATTAGAGGTATAACATTCAAAATCGTTTGCCAAGAGTGCCTCCACTTATGCACCTTCAACTGTCATAGTGAGAGCGGATTTTCAATCAGCACGGCGGGTTCTTTAAGTCCGCTTTGCTTCCTTTCCTTCCTTATGCCAAGCGCTTTATGTGCTCCTCAAGCACATGAGCATGACCTCGTGTCACCACGAATGTCTGAACACACTCAAGTGCTTTTAGCTATCTCAGTGAAGGGCAAGTTCTAACATTAGTGAGGATTTCTTCAATTCACTCTACTTCCTTTCTATCTATTGGTTAAACGGGTACACTAGCTGAGCAGGTATATTGGCTGCACAAGTGCATAGACTGAATGGTTATGTCGGCTATGAGCGCGCATTGGTTAAGTGGGTGCATTGTCTTGTAAGGGCATATTGGCTGAGTGGTGCATTGGCTAGCATGGGCATTCTGGTTAAGTAGGCACACTCGGTTGTGAGAGTGCATGTCAGCTGAGCAAGTGCACTAGCTTATAAGGGCACGCATTGGTTGAGGAGGTATAGTAGCTTACAAGGGCGCGTTTTCGCTAGGTGACTTCTTTGACGAGAGGCTTAGCCTCCATGCTAGGCGATTTCACCTTTTCACACTTGGGTGTGCTTTATCCCCCTCACACATTAAGAGCGCTCTTACACCATGAGCATCCACTTGTTCACGAGCAGTATCCTTACGTGAGCATGCACTTTATGAGAACTCTTCATGAGCACTTTTCATGGGCATCTTATGTTGAAGCCCCCCACACTTCATGAGCACTCTCGCACCACAAGCACCTTTATATATAAGTGGTTGTCTTTGTAAGCGGATTTCTAGTGAGCACATCCTATGGGCACTCTCCCAAAATAGCTGCAAAACTAGGAGCTTTGCTACAAATTCTTGGGGCATATATTATGTACTTAGCTCGGAATATTGGCTAGAAAGGCAATCTAACTTGAGCCAAATTAGTTGAAATTCAAGGCATATTAGATAGTGATGGTTTAGATAGCATCTATTCAATTATCTTCGTAATCATGCTTAATATAGTTAATCCTTAGAATGTGTTATTTTCAAATTTGAGGGAATTTAAAATGCAAGAGAATTTAACTACTTCAACAAAATTCCCTTCAATTTTTTTTTTTTTTGGATAAGGGAATTACACTTGTCTTCATTTACAAAATACTTTATTTGAATAAAGTAATTAAAATTCGTTCACTCACAAAGAGGAGTAGCAATAGCTTGGCCTTATGGTTAGTTGGAAAGGTGAGGTTAAGCTTGAAGTTAATATGGCAATGGATCCCTCTAGAATGTGTTCATGAGTTATGAGGGAAAGGAAAAAGAAAGCATCAAAGGTCAAAAAAAAGGGAAAGGAAAGGAAAGGAAGGGATTTAGAGGGTTTCAGTTAATCTTATTCATGAGTTTAAAATTGATAAGGGAAAGGAAATAGAGGGCTTATAATGTATTTTATAATTTTACTCTTTACTAAAATAGTTAAGTATAATTAATATATTTTATAGTAATATTAATTTTAAAAAGTTTTAGAAAATGCTATATATTTTGTAAATTTATAAATATTTCCTTTCTAAATATTTCTTAGAAGGGAACAAATTTTGATGGAAGTTGATAAAAAATTAGGAGGGAATAATTTCTATGAAAAACTGAAATAAAATTAGAATGAATTGATAAAAATGGTATTTTATATTTTAATAGGAATAGAATAGTAAATTAAATTCAAAATTTCAACAATCCCCCAATTTGGAGAAACTATGAAATGGGAGTTTTGGAGGGTTTTGAGGGATTAGTTAAAATCTCTATATGCCTTTTTCCCCTAAGAAGTAAAACTCGTGAGCAAGGTATAACCCCCGTAAGCCTTTCCCTTCCCTCCCATTCCCTTATAAGCCAAACTCGTGAACATATCACTAAGCAAGAAGAAAAAAGGTAGTAGTGAGTGGGTTCAATTTTAGCATGGTGAAAGTTTGGGAGAGGGGTTCAACCTTTCCTTCAATCAACAACTCTTGTTATTTATCTACAAATATGAATGTAATCTATTGATGTTTTTTCTTTCTCTTGTTTTGAGATAACATTAACATGCATATGAGGTTGTTGTGGATGTTTGGTTGGGTTCAGATAGGAAGGACGAGTAGGTTTGGCACCATTTGGTGAAAGTAGATTTAAGGGCAAGAATAGGGATTAAGGTAGAGTGAAGGGTGGTAAAATTTGTAGGATTCCTTAAAATTAGGCTGCATTCCAAATGCTCATGTTTGGAAAAGCAATTCCTGATAATAGCATTTCTAAAAATGTTGTTTTCAAGGATGAAAAATCATTATGCTTATCAAATGCCTCTAAATGTTTGCTTGTAAAATAAGCAAAAGACTATAGACTTTTAAAATAGAAATGATTAACTAAAATAAAATAATATATACTAATTTTGATATATTGTCTAGGTAAAAGTGGTTTTTAGGGTAATTATTATAAAAATCAAAGACTTATGATATAATAATACAAGATTAAATAACTTTGTAAAATTTTTTTACTTCAACAATATATCAAAATTAAATCTAAATAATCATTTATATAGTAATTACTCTATTCTAAAATATTTTATGCGCAAACAATGGCATCTACCATGAACATCTGAAGTGTGTGTGTATACATAAAGTAAAATCCAGTCAAAGTAATAAAAGTTCAGTCAAAGAACAATAAGAACAATAGAAACATGAACCATAAATTGTTCGAATAAAGCAAGAAAGCAATGCATAAATTTCATGAGAGAAATCATCTTCAAAATTTTTGTAAAAACTAGAAAACCAGAAAACGGAGAAACACACAAGAATAAGATAAAAAAGACACACAAGTTAAACATGCTGTACAATTTTTGTTTCACAACTATTTTAAAATACACAAATTCGAAATTAGTAAAACATGTGATGACAAAAACTGAAGAAATTAATCAAACTTGTGGAATTTCTCAAATCAAAAGAGGAAATAAAATAGAAAGCGAAAATAACCTTGTTAAATCCTTTTTATTTCTTTCTAAGCATAAGAATTGTATGATCTAACAAAAAATAATAGAGTTTAATTATTATACATTAATTGTGTAAAAGAGTTTTATATCATCATCTAATCAAATATTTATGTTTATGAGACTTTTAAGGTAGTGTGTAGTTAAATCAAATATTTTTGTTAATATGAAAATTGATGATTGGATATCTGTATAAAACTTTTTTACATTAATAGTATATATAAATTAAATCTAAAATAATAATCATAATAATTTAATTTTCATGTAATAAAATTAAAATAGGTAACAATTTTACATTATCATTAAGTTGTATAATACTAGGTATTTTATATTTACTTTAGGAAAAGGTGTAATATACTTTTAAAATTACAATAATTTTAGTGTTGTTCTACATTATAAAAGCTGTTTAGATATTGATAGTTTTGGACAAGAAGAATAATTATATGTCGTTAATTAGATCAGATAGTATATTTTATTTGTGTCTTTTATTTTAATTTGTTGCATCTTTGTCAGACTACAAATGTCATTGAACTTCTTTAATTTGGTAATATAAGGATTTTTAACTAAAAAATTGTTTTTCAAAATGACGCCGATTAAGAAATTAAAAATGATAAAATTTTGAGTAAAAGATTAGAGTTTACTTACTATTTATTGATAGTGTAAAAAAGTTTTATATTATAATTTAATTAAATATTTACATTTATAAAATTTTTAAAATAATAAACAATTAAATTAAATATTTTTACTGATATGACAATATAAATTAGATGTTAGTATAAAAAAATTTTCCGGTGATAGTGCATGTATGCAAATTAAATTCAAAAGATTAAACTTTTTAAGCGTTTAATGCTTTAAGAACTTTAAAAAACTTTAAATTTTTTCATTTTTTAATTCCTTAAACAATCTCTTCAATGCATTAATTAGAGAACTCATAAAAGAATATTCAAGCGCTGTTGAACTTGATTGCAAATGGGAAATTATTGCGATAATATCATGAAATAAACTAAAGCAATTCAATATATAAATAAAAGATAGAGAGTAAGAAAGAAATCGATCAATATTAAACATCATATATTTAGTATCAACTTAAATTAACTTATTTTATTTTATTTTTTATGTGTAATTAACTTATTTTTCATTTTATTTTTTGTAGGATGAAAGATTTTTCAATCCAACCAGATCAAGGAAATAAAAAGATTCTCAGTCCAACAATAAAGACAATTTAAGTTCTCATATGTTTTTATTTCCCTTTTCTTGCCCCTTAATATCATCATCAAGATTAGATATCAACACTCGCACCGTTTTCAACTTTCACTTCTTTTCCCCCTTAATTAATTTTTTTAAAAGTTAATTTTAATATATAATGTTAGTAAAACTTCCACATTATTATTCAATTATTATATATTATTAAATATATGATATATATTTAACTTGTGATTTTTAAAATAATAATTATAAAAATAAAATACTTTTATTAATGTAATAATATCTAACTAAATAACTATATAAAAAATTTTTACAATAAAAATGTATCAAAATTAAATCATTCTTTAAATTTTTTTTTCTTCCCCCAATTTAATATCCTTTTCTTGATCTTCAAGCTCATATATAGGGTTACTATCGGGTCCATCACCTACTTGGAGATAATTTTTTCAAGACACGTGGCCTTCATTCGTAGGTCGGCAGCTCCCCACTCAATGCACTCTCCCGCACTGGACCACACTCTTTTATAACGCCTCGACTTTCAATTGCATGAGCTGTGTAGAGAGCCAACGTTCCGGTGCGCGCAAGACCAAGCTTCTGGTACACCCCACTGCGTGCCACGTAAGCAAACTTGCATGGCATGCCAGCGTGGACCAATAGAATAAAAGCTCGTACGATGAGAACAAAACAGGGAGTACCCTTTTTTTGTTATGCTATGCGTAACACGATCAAACTAGAGCACACAAGTGTGAGAAGAAATAAGTGTTGTGTTGTGCTGTGTTTTGTGTTGTGTCCTTGTCTTCATGAAGCGAAACAAAGAACAGGGCTTTGGCGTGTTTTGCTTTTTAACGTAGTTGCTTTGCCGTTTTGATTCGTTTGTTTTCCCAATGGTTTTCCTTTGATCGTTTTCTTTGTGTTGTTCGTGCGGCATTCTGTGAGACTGAAGCACTGAGGTTGTTGTCTTTGTCTCAGAATCAGTCTCCAATAATGGCGGTTGATGACGGAAAGTGTAATGGCAGCAAGAAGCGTAAAAGAGGCTCATTGAAAAGGAAGCTTCTTGTCAATGAGAGAGTGGAGGTAATGATATTTATCCTTTTTCTTGATTTTTTTTTCAATAAAGATTTATTCTTTTCTGTTTTAGAGTTTCTGGGGTCGTGATTTCTTTTCGTGCTTTTCACTGTTTTTGTTTTATTTTTTATTTCTTTTTTTCTTTTCTTTCTTAATGGATTACCCAGTTGTTGTATATTTCTTTGTATTATCTTATATCATCTTAATTATCTAAGGTTTTTAATTATGGGCTTTCAGTTGTTGTGTTTGTGTGATTTCTGCTATGATGTCCTGTTGTGAATTTTGGTTTCGACGAGTTTTTTTTTTTTCACCATGTTACCCCCTCTGATTCTTGGTTTCCATAATTCAATTTCCATTCGCGATTTGCTTCGGCATTCTCTTGAGCCTTCTTGGCCGTTCGTTCATGCAAGTACAGAATTTTGGCACTGTTTATGGTTGACTGACATTATTGGAGTCAAGTCAACATTGCACTTATTATCACTTTCCTTTTCTACGATTACTTTTTGCTAAACATGGAATGTGGTCTCTGAAATTTCCAGTTCAAGAAGCACAAATTTATTTCTTTTTTTTATTATTATTTTTATTATTTTATTTTATTTTATTTTTCAGGTGAGAAGTGTTGAAGAGGGGTTTCTGGGGTCATGGCACCCGGGGACAATTATTCGTTGTGGTAAGCAGAAGCGTCACGTGAGGTATGACAATGTTCTAGAAGATGATGAATCAAGTTATGTTGTGGATGTGGTTAGTGTTTCGGCTGTTTTGGATGGTGTCAGTGTTGGTTCTTCTTCAGATTGCAATGAACGTGGGTTCATTAGGCCAGTGCCCCCTCTGTTTGAATTTGGGGGATGGGACCTTCCGTTCGGTCTGTGTGTTGATGTTAGTTATCAGGAAGCTTGGTGGGAAGGTGTGGTGTTTGATCACTGTAATGGAATGGAGGAGAGGAGGGTGTTTTTCCCGGATTTGGGAGATGAAATGAAGATTGGGATTCATCAGTTGCGGATTACTCAGGATTGGGATGAAGTCACCGGGAATTGGAAGCCGCGACGGAACTGGGTGTTCCTTGAATTGGTTGAGGAGTGTGAGAGGGTATCCTTTGTTGCTGTTTCAGTGAAGCAAATTTGGTATGATGTGAGGGTTAGAAAGGAGTTTGAGAGCATTGGGGACTGGACTTGTAATGTGAAGGACTTGTGGAGAGACCTTGTAATGGAGGTAGTTAGTGACTACTATGCTCTTACACTACAAGAAATTTTGCCAGCCTTAAACCTTCCAAAGGATTTCTTGATGGAAACACTGAAAATGGAGTCAGTTGAACCTGCTGCTAATTCTGATAGTGATGCTAGTCCCAGTAATGCATTTGGTTCTTATGTTGGAACAGCTGATAGCTCTGTGGAAAAAGGTGGTCTGACAAACTTGATGGATACTGATCAAAATTGTGATAGCATCATTCCCATTCACAAGAAAAATGGTGCAGATCCTTTGGTTGATGGGGTCTCTGATGTGCAAACTATAGCAGACCTAAATGTGACCGTACCTGAGGAGGACAATCTGTTGATTAAAGATCCTATATCTCCAATTCAACAAATCTTTCCTGAATCTCAAAAGGAAACTTCTTGCTATAGACGCTCTCGTTCTAGGAATGTACATTGGCAACCTCTGACGCTGTCTGAAGTTGAATTCTGTCCAGACATTATTAATCAATATACACTTGGATGTGAGAGCAAGACGGTTAGGGAACTTTTGAAGACAAAAGTAAGAAAACATCTTGCGTATCTTGGTTGGGTAATTGAGTGGACTGAAGATAAATATATTGTTGGGCGACAACGATACAGGTACAAGTCACCTGGCACACGGGGCCAGAAGGTTTACACTTCAATTCTTAAAGCTTGTAAACATTTGCAACAGGAGTCCAGCATAAACTCTCCGGTGTCCCAAAATGATCAGAGTAGGATGCATTATACAGTTGACAGTAGTATTTTACATCTGCTTTCCGATCAACCCAATAGTAATCAGGATCTAGATGTTTATTCTGCTATGGTGGCATCTTCTCATGCTGAAGCTGTAGTTGAACCTGAATTTTGTCCTGAAGCTGTTGTGAAATATTACTTGCACGCAATAGAGAACCGCCAGGCTGATAAAAGAAAATGGAAACTGAAAGCAAAGCGGCATCTGTTAGCAGAAGGGTGGGTCTTTGACTACCCAACCGAAAAAAGGAGGAGAACTTTGTACAAATCTCCAAAAAATCAGACTTTGGGGACACTTCAAGGTGCATGTAGACTATACATTGAAGAAAGTATTCCTAAATGGACTATTTCTGGCAAGAGACCTTTGGGTCTCTCAGTCGTCAATGAAGAAAGTGTTGATCATCTTGATAATGATGATTTATTACAGTGTGTCTCCAAATTGCTTCAAAAGGAACCTGAGTTGCATGTCATAGATGGCTTACCAGTGAGTACATCAAATGCGAATGAAAACCATAAATGCTCAAAGAATTCAAAGTCTAGTTCACGAAAGCGCCAGAGGAATGGATTACCTACACGGGTACTACGATCAAGCAAAAGGGTGCAGAAGGTGCTTGCCCCTGATCTGTCTCACCAAAAACCTCAAAATGTTTTGTCTTGGTTAATAGATTGCAACATGGTGTTGCCAAGAACTAAAGTCTATTGCAGGGAAAAAGGTGGTGGGAATCCTCCTGCAGCTGAGGGACGGATAACTCGTGATGGAGTTAAATGTAGCTGTTGTCAAAAGATATATAGTCTTGGTGGCTTTCTAAATCATGCTGGTGCTGGCAGTACCTGCAGACCTTCTGCTAGTATCTTTTTGAAAGATGGTCGGTCGCTCTTAGATTGCCAGATTCAAGTAATGCATGATAAAAGGAAGAAGGAAACTATGGAGAAACTATCCAATGATCTTTGTCAAGGCGAAAATGACAACATTTGTTCTGTTTGTCAATATGGTGGTGAACTCATTTTATGTGACCAATGCCCGTCTGCTTTTCATATGAGGTGTCTTGGTTTGGAGGTAGATTAGCTGTTTTCCTTCTCAATGACGCCATATTAAGTGCTGTCTTGTTATTAAATTTCATTTCCTCTTCTTTTTCTTGTGATTACCTTATTTCAGTACTTTTATACCAATAATTTGTCTTGGATCTGAGTTCTTTCCTTAATCTGGCTTCATTCTGCATGTATAGGACATCCCTGATGGTGACTGGTTTTGTCCATCATGTCGATGCGGGATTTGCAGCCAAATCAAAATCAAAGGGGCTGAGGGTGGACATTTTCTTACTTGCATTCAGTGTGAACGTAAATGTAATATTTGTATTCACTTCAACATTTTCATCCATTCCTGGATATCTTTGTGAGTTTGTTTGTGTGCAACTGCACATAGCTCCATATATTGATCAACATCGTAATGTTTATGTTGTCATATTTGTTAAAACCTGTGTAGATCATGTTGGGTGCCTGAGAAATAGAGCAGTAGACAAATCAAGAAGAAATCTGGCAAACTGGTTCTGCGGAAATGAGTGTGAACAGGTATATTAAATCCACCTCCTCATTTTTCTATATTTAGGAAAAAATTAATTGTATTTTGCTTGAAAAGTTGGTATTTCTGCTTTATCTACCTTCAAGTTGTTTTTTTCCTTTGTGTTGTATTTTTTAAGATTTTACATTTCTTGGAAGCATTGCTTTACCATTTTTTATTGAAACTAAATTTAAGTATTATTAATTACTTCCCCATATGTGATTCTGGTAAACAGTTCCACGTGAAATTTAATGAAGTTAATGCTTTCTAATCTAGGAATCAGCTCTTTATTTTCTTAGACTTCATTTAGATCGTGCCTGCTTTAATTTATGGTTCAGTTAGCATGATTTTGGTGATAGTTAAGTGTAAAGACATAACAAGCAGAAGTGATTTAAGTTTAATGCTGGTGAGACATGTAAGGCTGTATGCCTTTGATATATTCTGCTAGAAAAAAATTTTCAGACACCAGCTGCACTCTATATATTATTTTTTTCTTGTGTCTACTTTTCACAGATACATGCTGGCCTCCATCAACTATTAGGAAAGCCAGTTTCAGTGGATGCAGACAATCTAACTTGGACATTGATGAAGTGTGTCAACCCTGAGAGTTGTGATGTCGGTTCTACTAAATGTGAATACTTGGCAGAGAATTACAGCAAACTCAATGTTGCACTTTCTGTGATGCATGAATGCTTTGAGCCCCTACAGAACCCTTCCTCTAGCAGAGATCCCATGGAAGATGTCATATTCAGCAGATGGTCAGAAATTCTTATCCTTTAATTCATGTTCATTCATTGTATTTTATTATGATTCCTTGCATATTGTGTTTGTGTCATGCACTTAATTCATACTTAGAGCATTTTGAGTTGAATCTGTAAATCTTTTGCTGGGACCCCATTGATCATATTTCTATTTAAGCTTTCGACTTATTTCATACATTTTAATTTTTATATACTATAAGCTTTCTCTCTTTCATATATGGTTAGTACAAAATTTGCCAGTCTAGATTTATCATGCAGGAGGGATTCACTGTGATTTTTAGTACTGCACTTATTGCTGTATCCTAACTAAAATTATCCCGGCATAGTTTGCAACTTCTAAAATGTTCAATTTTTCTGGTCTTCATAATTTGAATGATGCTTATGTTCCATCTTATTGTGGAAAATCATGCCTATGGATAGCATAATGAATACTCAGTTAGTGCTTGAAGAGTTCTGAACTGCAAGTATTTTGGCCCTCTTTGAATATTATGTTATGGTAATGGGGAAATTGTTATTGGATAACCTTGGTAGGAGATTCATATTTATGATGGGGATTTGGTTCATTCAAAATGAATTAGTGGCTACTGGATAAAGTGCATCTTTTAGTCCCTTGACATTTGCACCATTTACACTGAGAGATTTATTCACAAGTACCATGCTTATATCCATCTCTAAGTTTTGCTCCATTTTTGTTATATTCTCTGGGCTAATGCCTGATGTCTGCACTTTGAAACTTTTCAGGTCAGAGCTTAATCGAACAAATTTCCAGGGTTTCTATACTGTCCTTCTTGAGAGAGATGAAGAATTGATTAGTGTGGCAACTGTTAGGTGAGTATAGGATCTGTTACTACTAAGTTTCAAGTAATATAGGATCTGTTTTAGTTGCAGTTTTTCATACCTTGTCATTTCATGTCCATTTGGCTTTGCATTTCAATTTCTAGGATACATGGAGAGAAGGTAGCAGAAGTACCGCTTGTAGGAACCAGATTTCAGTATCGTCGACTTGGAATGTGTCGCATTTTAATGAATGAGCTTGAAAAGGTAATCTAAAAAGCATATAAATATATTATGCATGTACATCTGCTCTTTTCTTTTGCCCCTCTCTCCCCATTGCATTATTCCGAACGCTTTCAAGCAAAGCAATCACCGATTTCGATCTAATTTCTTATCCTATCATTAACTATGTCATATATGATATATCAGCCTCTAATCATTGCAATTTCCGCTTTAGGCAATCACTTAACTGCTCAACACTCTGCTTCATACGCATGGTAGGACATATGAAGTGGAAGAATAACATTGGGTGTAGTAAGCCTATATGCATTTATTTATTTTCTCCACCCATCCTCGATGCTATAAAATACATCGTCACCAATCTTACCATATTCCTTTCTCTCCAATAAGTTGTTTCTCTTTCAACTTTTTTCAGCTCATGTGTCTAAGCCTGTCACAGATGGATGAGTTATGTAAAATATGGGTATTAGTATGTAATACGTGTATTAGCTATAAAAATTCATATATTTTCTTTTTCTCAATTTTTTTTTTTGGACTATCATGTTAAAATATGGGTATTAAAATAATTGATGACTAAGTGATTTTGACGTCACAATAAAATATGAGCATAAAATTGATCATCTTGTCATCACAATCGAAGATATCCAACGTTGATGAATGGTCATAATGTTTATTTTAATGTTTAGTTCTGAAACAAAACTACATTTTTGACAGAAGTCAAGCTACATTTATGCGGAGATTGACTGGTGTAATGTTCTTTTATTCTTAAAATTTTACAATCCTATAGGAATTTTTTGTTGATCGTCAAAATCATTTTTAACTATTCATATAAGTATGTTTATTTTTTATTATGGTTTTTGTTATACTTATATATGATCCTTTGCATTGCTTCTCATTTCTGTCATCATAGTTGGCTGTTTATAAAGGCTTTCTAATGATCTGATACGGCAAGCAGTGTATAATCTGGCTGTAGTATCAAATGATGATATCAAAAGGAAGAGGTGCACTCAGTTTTCATGTAGAATTTATCCTGTATAGTGAAAGTGGTGAGGGAGGTTAAAAGTGGAATATTTATAATCTGCAATTTTATTTGAAGTCCTATAGTTCTGGTCATTTTCCTACCTTTAGTATCATTTTTTGACCTTAAATATTTCTTTCATCAGATGCTCATGCAACTGGGAGTGGAGAGGCTAGTTTTGCCTGCTGTTCCTGGTGTGCTAGAAACATGGACCAATTCTTTTGGCTTCGACAAGATGACAGAATTTGAAAGATCACAGTTTCTAGACTATACTTTTCTAGATTTCCAAGGAACCACCATGTGCCAGAAGCTGTTGACAAAGAAGAGTCAATCCCCAGAATCGGTTTTAACAAGAGGTTTGTAACTTCTTATGATTCTTGTTGCAGTACAGGAGATAAATATGTAATTTCCTCACTAACTGGATTGAAAATTTGATGATTCACATTGCAGAGATCCAGCCAACACCACATGATGTTTACTCTGTTAAGTGTAAAATTGATTTTGACAAGTTCAGTCCAGCATCTGAAGTATACCAAGAAGAGGAGACTGATGAAAGTAGAATGGTGGATCTACAACTGGCGGAGTATGTCTCACCTCTGTCTACTTCCTGATCATACAAGGAAACAAAGTTAATATAGGGAGGAAGGGAGGGAGAGAGAGAGAGAGAGAGAGAGCGATTGTATTAGGAATGTGATATTGTGGAGTATTGGATAGGCAGAAAATTGGGAAATAAACAACATTATGCAATAAACATGCACTTGGAGAACTGCAGCTGAACAATTCTTTTTGAGTATAATTGGAACTTCAACTGAAGTCCATCCTCCTGGTAATTAGTGTTGGGATCTCTTTACGGGGCATAATACATATGTGGCTGTTATAAGCATGTTACATTGTTGAAAGTTTAATTAGGTCCTGACATCGTTATTACTTGATTTTGCCATGAGATTTGTGTATGGTATACTTTTTAGCAATATATATGCTCTCTCGTATCATGTTTGGAATGATTTTTTCCGAGCTTACTTGAGGAGAGGAAATGCTTTTTGTAGGGAAGTATAATTATGTTTGTCAGATTTGCAGAGAGACAGGAAAGCTCTTAAGAGCTGATGATTTCTTTTCCTGAATATCATTTGCTGCTTTTTGGCTTGTTTGAGAGGATAGCATGTCCTCCAATTATGCACTTTTATTTTCTGTTAATGAATTCAATTGACAAAAATAGTGTGAATCAAAGTACCTAATGACTGTGCTTGTGGCTGTCATGTATGTATATTTCTACTTAAATTATATTGGAGCAACAATCTGCAGCCTCAGAGAAGGATCAGGACTCTGGTTAGAGAAAATAGAAAAGTAGTAGAAGAAGAATCTTTATTTTCCTACTAAACTTGATACAGTGGTACAGAATGCGGAATAAGTTACAATTATAAGCTACAATATGTATTGGAGAGGAACTCTATTTTCAGGACCTTTGAGAGCTTGGTCTCTCCCTCCCAAACTTCTGTTCCTAAAATCCTGACTTCCTCTTCCCTAATCACATCACACCCTTATACTTCTTGTTAAGTATGCAGTTACAAAGCCCTGATAATTAAGCAGTCCTCTAAACCACTTGTTATATTTCCAAACATACACACTTACCTAATTGGGGGCCTTGCTAACACCATCCTCTCCCTACTTCTCCAAAATAATAATAATAATAATAACAATAACAACTTACCTTCCCAAAATCAAAATCAAGCCATCTCTCTATTCCTAGAGTCCTCATAACTTTTTGTCCACTAATGAATGTGTTTGGTTGTTTTCCTCTTGTTTGGGCGAGTTTTCTTTAACTTGATGCACTAACCAGAGTCTAGGCAACATGTTTGTGAGTTTTCTGGTGACCAACAATGTTGTCACCAGCCATAGAGGTGCGACCCAATTGTGGCTGTGGTGGTTGTCCAATTCCAAGGCATTTTTGGCTGGCAAGATGCTAGTTTGGGCGGTTTGAGCCCTCTTGTTGTGGTTTCCACTGCAATTTTTTGAAACCCACTTTTTTTTTTTCGTATTTGGGTGTTGGAGTAACACTAATGAGGTGTGCTTTGGTGATTTCCAAGCCCCTTTGGCATCTCAATCTCATCTTTGGGTGTTTTTGGTGTTTTGGTTTTGTATTTTGCTGTTTTTGGGGGGTGCACATTGTGTTTGCTACTAGATTGACTTTTTTGAGGTTCGTTTGAGATAGCGGATGATCGTTCATATTCAAGCTCTACGATTTCTGATGAGTCTGAGGCCTTTGCGAAGCCTATGATGCTTCCAGAGGTGATTTCTACTTCAGTTAGAATTGCAAATGACAAGTTCGAGGGAAGCACTATGTTGAGTGGTGTAAGACCATCCGCATGTTTCTTACTGGGGTTGAGAAAGAAGATTATTAAACTAATGATCCTCCCTCATCACGTAGTACAAAAGATTAGTGGCTCCGAGAGGATAGTCAATTGTTTGGCATCATTAATAAAACCACTGATGCCTCGGTTAGACATATGGTTTCTCATTGTGGTAAAGTGAAGAAGTTATTGGAATATATGGAGTTTATTTATTTTGGGAAAGTCAATCTCTCTCGTATTTATGAGGTGACCCAGGACTTTCATTACTCGATCCCTCTAGGTTTACTTCACTAACTTTAAGTAGACCTATGAGGAATTGAATATTCTCCATTCTATTTCAAATGATGTTGAACAAATGCGTATGCAATGGAAGCAATTAGCAGTTGTGAGTTTCCTATCTACTCTGCGCCCCTAGTTCAATGCCTACACAAGACCAGATTTTGACTAGTTTTGAGAATGTGACCCTAGTTGATGTGTATCGTCATCTCCTGTGATGTGATCATAAGTTTTATTCTAAACTTCCTCCTAAAACCTCAGCTACATTGGTGAGCAGAGGTGGTGGTAGAACATGTTGAAGTGGAGGATGCAGTGGCAGTGGTCAAGGTAGAGTTGGTGGCCATTCACATTCTTGTGGGCATGATATTGCATTATATATCTATCTCCACTGTGGTAAAGAAGTTCGTATTACAAATACTGTTGCAAGTTGCACGGGAAACTAGCACAATCTTAAGGCCAGTGTTATGCTAATGTAGTCACTTAAGAGGATATTTTACACCTATATATGCTACTCTAACACAGGGTTTCAGAAACATTACCATGTTTGATGCTGAATTTAAGCCTCATCCTTAGTTCTAGGCTTCACAGGGCTTTGGTTCTCCTGTACTACTATCCTTATCTAGTTAGGTAATCTCATTGCTTGTCTCACCTCTTCCTCACACAATTGGGTCATTGATTCGGGTGCAACATATCATCACATGACGGGTGATTAGGTATTCTTTCCTCATTTCATTCCTTTTCTTCGCTACTTATGTCACTATTGTTAATGGTTCTTCTACTCCTGTAATAGGGAGTAGTACTGCATATCCGTCACTTTCTCTTCCCTTACATTCTATTCTGTATCTAACTCACTTTTCTATTAATCTTTTATCTGTTAACAAAATTACAAACACCATAAATTGCAATGTTCACTTCTTTCCCTCTTATTATTTGTTTCAGGATCTTGGAACAAAGATGATTGGTAGGGTTCGCGAATCTAATGTACCATATATTTTGCAGTCACCAATTTAAGAGCCACAATTGATTACTTCTTATGCTTCTACCTTTCCAGTTGAACTTCATTATCGTCATGGACATTCTCCCTTGAAGATTTTGATAAGTTGGGACCCAATTTATGATCCTTCTTTGTTTTAGATGGAGTCCTATCAATTTGCTTAACACCATAGAGGAAAGTGTCCTCCTAAAGTAGGATGCATCCTCTTTTACTTTTGTTTACTTAGATGTTTATGGGCCTTATACCATTGAATCTAAGTTCCAGTTTTTTTTGTTTTTCTTACTCTTATTGAGGATTATACCCATGTTACTCACATGACACCCTCTGGATTTGTTTCTTTTCGCTCAAACCGAGGAGGGCATCTAGGGATTGAAGACTCCTCTCCATGCCGATCAAAATTGGGTCTATTTTTAGAATATGATATGAACCCTTTTTGATCCCTTCTATTTCCCATTGCTTTTCCATATTGGGCTCTTTCGAGACCAAGTTATTCTCAATCTCATCTTTTGTGTTCCTATCGTCCATATTTGTCATTGTACTACTATCTTTAATAACCCCTATTGCATCATCTTCTACTGATTGATTAATCATAGGGTCCTTTTGAACATTCTCACCTTCATAATTGATCGCAACCTTTTTTAATATATTTTCTCTATTTTAATATATCTATTAGTTTAATCAAATTTATTTTTAAATTAATATATCTAAATAAAATTGTATTTAAATAAATTGATTTAAGAATATATTGAAACGAAGGGGTATTACGAGTAATACCCACCTCCACGTCACCTTCCTCCATGGTATTTCTGGCAACCAAAACCTCTGGAGAATGCTCACCTCCATCGCGACCGTGATTAGGATCAACTTCCTCATCCTCAGATCGCTAAATTCGCTTGATATTGGAATATCCTTCCTCCTATTTTTCATATTCCAGCTATTCCAATATTTGCCGATTTCCTTGATGAACACATCAATTCCCATCTCTTCCAAAGACAAAGATACACATCCTTGGATAAACTGAAAACAACATGTATGAATGAGTATTTTCGCAAATCAGAATGACTTTCCTAGTGCTATGTTATGATCAAAGCATACCACCCTCCCCCATACTTCCTCAACTTTTCTCAAATTTTCATATGACCATGCTTGGATAGGAATTCCAAAGCACTCAATCCACACACCCTTCTCATCTGGCACGCCACCTCATTGGACCACCTTCCGACTTCTGCAAAGTGTTCAAGCAATATATCCTTCCTAGATGTCATAGCTTCTTCCATATCTTCCTTAGAACAAAATGTAATCAATGTTTTGTAAAACCGCATATTTCTCACCTTTGATATTGACCACCAACTATTGAGTAGTTTGTCTGCTACAGATTCAATAGAAATTGGTGTCAACATTTCTCCAATTATGATCTATTCAACCTCTCCATATTCTCTTAATATACTTCCCCCTTTACAACTATCACCTTTTGTGTGTTTTGTCATCCAACTGTCGTTGTGTCTTACTTTGCTTTTATTTTTTTTTCACTACTCTCCATACTTCCTTTCTTTGTCCTGTATTCTCATATCTGACATCTTCATTATTTTTCTTATTTGTTACACCTTCTTGTACAACCTTTTGTATCTGAAACTTGATTTATTCTCTTTCGCTTTTCTTCCTCTGTTTGTCCACTTCACCACATTTCCAGCATGTACTGCAACATATTCTGCATTCAGACCACCACCATTCCTTCTTTTATATTCTGTAGCTTTTATAGAGATGCTCTTCGCTCGGACTGACCACTCAAGCCTGTATCGTTTTCCTTGCTTCTTACTTATGTTTGAATTGCACAAAGCCGAACAAACTTGGATTGGATACTCCTCTGCTCTTTCTTGAAATGTACATATCTATCCATACCTTCAAATCTAAAAATTTGCCAAAAAGCAACTTCTTAACTATCTCATTTGGGAGATTATCCACAAATACTGTAAATAGCCTGACTTCTAACTCCCAATAATCATGACCAACCTTACAACTCCTCTCATCTCTCTCATATGCCCTCTCAAACCTACTCCTCTAATCCTTCATATGGTATGTATGGTGTAACAAAACATAGTTAACAGTCACCTATACTAGGTATAATAAAGAATTAATGATTAACTTAAGATAGGTCAATTAAAAAGTTTTAAAGTATAATGACCTAACTAAAAACTTTTAAAGTATAGAAACCTATTTAAAAACACTCTAAAAAATATAAGGGTCCATATATTAATTTAACCTTAAATTTTTATAAAGTATAACTTTTAAGTTCACTAAATTAACTTTTTTTTTTTTTTTTACAAAGGCAAGGGAAGGGGAATGGGAGTTCAACACACGATATCGCAGACTCAATGAGATATATAGGAGACAACAATTAGGCTGTGGGTTCAACTTCAATTTATTAAATTAATCATTAATATTTCTATAAAATTATACAAATAGTAAATCTAAGTTAATTATCAAAAGTTATACTAATGTCTAATACTAACAAATTAAGCAAATAATAAAATATTTGGAAAAAAATCATTTATAGACTCAAAACTATCTATTAGTTTTTAAAAATTAATAGGTAATTGTAAGTCTAAAATATTGAATTATGGTGTAATAAGAATATAAGAAAAATTTTAGAATTAAAATATGAATTTAATTTTGATGCAATATCAATATAAAATTTTTTTGTACAAATATCTAATCATTTATTATTGTTTGCCATATTAGCAAAAGCATTTGAGTCAACTACCTATTCTCTTAAAAGTCTTACAAATTAAAACATATAATTAGATAATAGTGTAAAACTATTTTATACTAAAAATGCATCAAAATTAGACTCTTAAAATATTATAAAATATAGTTATATGTATATTTTTATGGATATAGATGTATATATGGATAACTAGTATGTAGCATTTAATATACCTCGTTAATATATATGACCATGCATATTTTATATATAATTTATTTGATTGGTTTAGATAGATTTTAAAAATTAAAAATGAGAAACGAACCTAACCAATCAGTTTTTATCAAACAAGAGTTAAACTAAATTAATTTATTTTAGTTTTAATTAATTTTTAATTTTTTTACCAATTTTCATTTTTAATTTGATTTGAATTAATTTTGAATACCGCTAAATCCCCGTATCAAAATATAGTATTCAAGGTACCAAATCGAAAAGGAACTAGTTTTTTATTTTTGAGAGTTGATGGATCCTCCTAATAAATTTAAGAAGATTGTACAAATTTTTATATTCAAAATTTCACTTACATCTATCAATTAATACTTAAATATTATATCAATTATAATCCATGTCATTATAAGTGGAATTATTTTTGGTGTTTAAAAGTTTAATTGCATTTGACATCATTGCCCCACCAAGGCCATGACAATCCCTGTATTCAAAGAGTATTTATAGGAGATTTATAAGATCGCCTATCAAGAGATTCTTAGATAACATTTGGTATATTATCTACTAAGATTGCCAGTAATGTAGATTACCACTTAGAAAGATTGTCACCTTTTAAATTGCTGATAATATTAAATGCAGTGTTTGGTATGTATAGGTAATTTAAGTAGCAATTCACATTATTTGGTATATAAAAAAGATTACTAAGTAATATATGTATTAAATTAATATAATAATAATAATAATTATTGATTAATAAGAATGAGAAAATTTAATTATTAATTATGATTATAATTGTTAATTTTATTAATAATAATTAATTATTGACATAATTAATTATTAATATAATTAATAATATTATTATTATTTTTAATAATAATAATAATAATAATAATAGGAAGATTGGCACATTGATGATAATTCACATTAACATCTTTCAAGAGGGCAATCCATATTACCACATTGGTGATAATCCATATTATATTAGAAATTTAGATTATCAGTAATATTACCCAACCAAACAAGATAATATTATGGGTCTAGGTAATTTAATCAAATATTACCAATAATCCAGATGGATTACTTCATACCAAATGCTATTTTATACCAATGGCGGGAATCAACTCGTGTCTTTATAGAATATTAACTCGTTTCTTATCAACTATGCCAACCATAATTGGTATTTTATTTTATTTTTTCAAATTCCAATAAATGGCCTTGAATACAACAGCATACAACATTGGTTAAGATTTCGTCTCGCATAAAAGGAAAAGTTCCAACGTAAATTATTATTTTCAGTAATTTTGGTCCGAGTTTTATATGTCACAGAGTGATTCATATTTTTTTTTTTTTATTTCTTTCACGATTCAAATTAAATGCTTCCATTTATTCAAAACCTTCGTCATGATGAGGAGTTGGCTTGTCCTAAGTCTTGAATTGGAGCAAATTATCTTTTGTTAATAAAATTCTCCAGAGCATCAATTAAATAAAATTATCAAGTAAAACCGAAATATTGCTAATATTATAGTTCGAAAACAAAGTGAGATCAAGAAAGAATAAAAACAACGCTTCATTAAATTGGAAGTAAACATAGTAAAATAAGTAGAGAGAGAGAGAGAGAGAGAGATAAACTTCATCATTTAACCTTCAATCATATGTCATAATAATCGATCCCCAGTGAAATAAATATTCGAGGACTCGATTAAAATTAAACTTTTCCCTAAGCTAAAGCCAGAGTAGTTCTACAGCGCAGCACACTACCACTTGAACGATTAAGCGCCACCAACAAGAGGAATAGCAAGTATCACAGGAGCCACACACACACTGTGGTAATGAACTCGGTTCCATAAAACAAAAGCATCAAGAAAATGAAAAGGGAAGCAATATTTTCACTGGAAAAAGCGTTATTGGAGCTTGGCTGGTCTGCAAGGCAAGATTAGCCTGATTTGGACCATCACAGCGGTAACAGAGGTATTCTGCAAAAAGAATTATAGACGCGCGTAGTTTAGAGTAAACTCATTTTCAAAAATATAGTATCATCAGACAAAAAAGCACTTTATCAATCAGTGTCTCTTCTGTTTGATGATATGAATAGTTTAAAGATTATGTACAAAAAATTTAAAAATATTATATAATCTTAATTTTACAAAATAACTTCATTTAACTAAACAACTCTCTTATTCCATTAATGGCCTTTCATTTTAGCTAATGAAGATATCGAGAATAAAATAAAGTTAAAAAATGCTGGTCAGAGAACGGTACAAAAGGCTCGAATGAATTGTAAATATTTTGTGCAAATTATGTACAGTCATATCTTTTAAAATGTTTTGTCTCTTGTCACAGTTATGTCAAAAGTCACATAAAATATATGATTAGTATCAAAATTACTCTCTTATTTTAAAGCAAAACTTTTTTTTTTTTTTTGAGAAAAATTTTTAAGTTAGAGAAGGTTGGACGTATAACTCCTCATGCGTTTAGCTTTTGAAAAAAAAAAAATCTTAAAATATCTTGTTTAAAGTTATTGATATTATGATTTACAAAATAAAAAGAGTAGATCGTTGCATGTTTTAGAATATCTCACCCACCTGTTTATGAACGTGAAGGCCGTAGTATATTACTAGGCCTACCACCACAACAATGAGGAGTACAGTCGCCAGCGCCTTTCCTGTGTCCATCAAAGAAGAGACCTAGAAGAATTGATTATGGGTTATTGAGTGAAATCATCTACTAACCTCTTATTTATATAGCATATAACGTAGTAACCCTCTTTTATTATTTGATTATGTACGTGTTTACCATTTTTAATATTGAATCTGTTCAATTTTAAATTATGAAATTGTTGCGAGTTCTTTTATTGAGCATGACATGATTATTTATGTCTGTCCAAGTCTTTGCATGTGGAAGTGTAGAATTTTAATTAGGTTCTTATTAAATGGAGCAAATTTAAACACAATCATATTGATGTATTAGTTTGCACGGATAATATATAATATATATTAAACTAGTACTTTGTACCCGTATAATGCGCGGGGTAAAATATAAAAATATATTAAATTAAATCAATTAAAAAATAATTTAGCAAGAGATTATGTAGAAAATGAACATATTTGATCTTAAATTGATATAAAATTTTAAGAAAAATTAAAAGCATGCTTTACATATGATTTTGCAATGAAATCTTGGTAGTCATTTTGAGCAGCTGTATCGAAATAAACAAAAATATTAATAATGCTGAAACAATTGATTTAAGATTTTAATAAAAATAGTGTAAGAAACTCAAATTGAAAAATAGAATATCATAACTAAAATGAGCCACTTATATTTCAAATATTTTAAAAGACCTCTTGGCAAAGTACATTTTTTGTTATATTAGACAAATTAACCTTGCATCTTAATAATTGCATAAACGACAATGGATATATATATAGGGCGAAAACACGCCACTTTGCCCGCATCCTCATTTAGAAATTTACCCTCATCCCCACCCTATCCATGTCATAGTTCCCTATTCCCTATTCCCTATTCTCCATATAGATTCAAATTCCGTGATGAAAATAGGGTGAGAAGTGAAGTTCATTGGATAAAATGCCCATTATGAGTTTAAATCAGCAAGTGGTCTCAAGGACATGTGGTTTTGACTAATAAAAATAGCAAAATAGAAAGAAAAGAAAATTAGCAAAACAAAAAATGAAAACCCAAAATTACTCTCGCCATCTTTCTCTTTTTACATGAATAGAAGAAGCACGGAAAAAGAAAAAACTGATACCCAAAATGACAACTGTTAGGACTTTTTTAATTGCTGTTCTTTTCTTTTGGTACAAACGTTCTCTTCTGCTATTCAATAGCTGAATAGCTCTTCTTTTAATTTCTTTAATTTTTCTTTTATTTTAAAAATATTATAAGAATATTGCGAGAAGGAAATAGTGAAGAGAGGACTTGCTTTAGAACAAATGGTTAAAATTGAAGTTAAGCACTAGACTTGGTGATAATTATACTATGACGTCGTATAGTCAATACATGGAAATGGAATAAAAGATATATTAAGAGAAAAGAGACATTGACGCGACGAAGTAAGAATAAGCCATTTTCATGTAATAGTTGAGCATGCAGTTGGGCTTTGAAGGTAGGCCAATGTGTGCCATCTCATTAAATTTTCCTTTCATAATCCAATTCAATTCTCTAGACGCACATATTGGCCGTTTGCTACGAGTATTTATGACCTTATTTTCATCTTACAACAAACAATTAGTGTACACTTTGAAAATAGTTTGGACTCATTGCTAGAATTTTTTTGCAATACTATTTTCCCTATCTTTGGCCCACAATTTCCATTGTGGCATTAAAGTCAATTTACAACTTCAGCCTTAATTTGGTGGTGGTGTTCAGTGTTCATGCAGTTTTCAACACGGACACCAACCACTCTGTTACAATTTCACCACATACAAACTAAGTGACTATGATGATTGATGATGCACAAGACAAGGACAAAATCCAATGGTCATCATCAAATCCCTCCAATACCGAAACACATCTGGTGTCAATGGCAGTTCCTTTGATGAAAGAAGGGATGACATCTTTTCTAGTGATTATGATGGTGATCGGTGCAAGAATGGACAACAGCTCCAAATAAATGTGACTGATGGACAAGGATTGCCTAAGCCTGAAAAATCGGCCTGAGGATTCTCCATCTCCAGCTTGTCCTGGTACTGGTGATGATGATTCAGCACCAGCACAATTGTTACTGCCAATTTCAGCCACCCCCGGGATGAAAGTGATGATGATAAAGCTCGTGACAAAGAGAAATCTAGTTCTGCTTCAATGTGCAGTTGACGCGCTACTTCACGGGAAATTATGTGGGTCTCTTGTTAAGGTCAGCACCTACTCATTGATGAAAAAATCATCTGCCAGTGATGTGCGTATATACTTTTTGTTTTTGTTTTTTTTTTTTTTCATTCATAGCTTGCAACTTGCTTTTACTGGCTGTTATACACCTTAGGTTAGCTAGTCCTGGGTGTTGGTGGGGCTTTTTCTGTAACGTTGATTAATATAAAATATGTCATCCAGTAAGATTCTCGTTTTTTGTATCTTTGCTTATCATATAATACAACTTTCTCTTTCTCAGGAGCAACCAAATCAATTTATTATTTATGCCCCTGAACCTTTTGATGTTGGACGCATTTTGCAAGTTCATATTATTTCAGAGGGCCAGCACAACATCACGCCTTCAACCACTGGTCCAGTCGACCCAGGTCGCCTTTTCTTAATTTGGATAATTGAAGGGGCTCACAACACTCTCAGTTTCAGAGAGAAGCCAAGGAAACATGAAAACACAGAAAAAAACAAGGACCAAGAGACCAAAGTAAACCACCGTACACCCATAACGCCCAAAAATTAAGCACACCCAAATCAAAGTAACACCAAAGGCATAAAAAAATAGCATCATGCCCAAGACAAACACCACAGTACCTCACTTGGCCTTCCACACAATCGAAGTGTCAAGCAAAGAGACCTCCAGTTCTAAATCATCCTCAGCAGGTTATATGATATGGCAACAAAGTTGTTTAAAAGATGTCCAGCAATGTTGGCCATCCATGGCAAGAGATGGTACTGAGCAATTAACAACTTCGCATCTAATGGCGCGAAAGCCTCCAAAGGGATCTGACGTCAAAGAATGGAGACTAGTGGAAGATAGATTGGAATTGCTTCAAGAAGTTTGGTCTTATATCTGAGAATTGGAATCCAACAATATTTTGCAATTAATTAGTAATCCTTCCCCAATATTAACTGATGTCATAGAATCCGAAAACATCAAATTTGTGTTATGGTTGCTTAAATGAATCCAGAACTAACAGCACAAAAGAACTCTGATGGATAAAACCTGTTGCATGTAGCTGTCTTACATGGACAAAAAAGGGTGGTTGATTTCATACCTAAAGAAGAGACAAGCCTTATAATGCGGGCGGTAGACAAGATTTCTAACAACGTTTTACACTTTGCGGCCCATATCCCAGAGCAAGAATTGTCAACTAAGAGTCTACGCACTTTGCTATTAAGAGAGCTTGTTTTGTTATTCATATTCAAATTTTTTTCATTTTTCTCTTTGTTATGTTTTTTCATCATGTGTTATCTATTATTAACCATATTGATTTGGCACAAATTAGTCTTAAAATAGCCCCAAAAAAATTATAATAATTTTTAGTAGCTTTTCACTTGAGAAATTCAATTACAGTATATTAACACTTAGATTAAGTAGGTAGTTAGTAATTAATAGTTAATCAATTACATAAACATGATAGTTATAGATTAATTATTATCCTTTACTTAGCTCTTTCATGCATGTTTTTTTAATACATTACCATCAACTTACACTCTCAATTAATATTAATACATGTATAGGAAATGAAGGAGAATGTACCTCCTAAATTAAGGAGAATGAGGAATAGCAAAGGTGAGAGACTGGAGGATATTTTTTTGCTGGACAAAAAGAGTTATCCCAGAAAGCTACGGTGTTAGCCAAAGGAATAGCCAATGCTGGCATGGTTTTGGCAACAATTATTATTACCATTACATCTGTTATAGCTTACACTTCTCATATGGAGAAGGTTAATCTAGGTACTGTTACTTTCATCATACCTAATTTATTGGCACTATTCATGGTTAATGTGTTAGTATTGTTCTTCTTGGCGTACTTTACTTCGCCATTGTACCCTAGACCTATGTTACTATTTGATAAATTGTTAGTTGAACTTACCACACTCTATTTCTCCTTGGCTGCTATACTTGTTGCTTCTAGTGCAACCTCCCTTACATACATTATCACCACAGACAAGTGGGGTTTTATTGTGTATATTTTTGTGATTGTCTCAGTTGAAGCACCCCTAGATTCGATTTTTCCATGGTTTATTTATTATATTCCCAAATGCATCCCTCAGTCGTTTTGAAATCTCTGTAACTAACGAAATAAATGGAACATTGGATTCCATGGTTTGTTTAATATGTTGCCAAATGCATCCCTCATTTGTTTTGAAATCTCTATAACCAGCAAAACGAATGGAAAGTTGGACATCTAGTTTTATTGTAGTTTACTTTTTGTACTACAATAGACATGGCTATTCAAATCTTGATGTCCAACCTTCTATTTGTTTTGCTGATTACAAAGATTTCAAAATGATTGAGAGATGCATTTGGCAATGTCACAACATGCCCAGAGGGCACCGTGACTCGAAGGCAACAAAAAATATTTTAAAATATATTCAATGGAGCTGCCACTAATTTTTATTTACCGAAAAAATTAGAAAAACCTTTTTAATTTGACAAAGTTGGTCCTTTGAAAATAAGATTGGGTTCGGGAGTCTAATTATGTATAGAAACTTAATCCCACTGTACCTCCGTTACATCCATCTTTCGACGATTACCTAGAGTTTATTATGCAACTATAATTATATTTATTTTTCCCCTTTAAACAATTTATAACAATTATTTACAAAATAAAACAAATTATTTACAAAAAATATAAAATAGGAGAAGAAACAAAATTTAAGAAATTTAATTTTGAGCTTGATAGGGAATGCTCACTCTTACGTATCCTTCGGTGTAATGAGAAATTCAAAGTCCTCGTTGTTCTTGTAAAAAACAATTATGTGTTGAGTTGATTTTATTTAAAAAAAATTTTTAAAAAAGAAAGAATTTAATCCACTCTTACACAGGATTCAGGATAACTAAGTTATACAATAAATCCTTACAATTCTCATAACCCTTGAGGATGGTCAAGTCATATATCAATATTAGAGATTATTGCGTAGATTTTAAATACTTAAAAAATTTGTTTTTATTATTTGAGTAAAAAATTTTTATTTTGTGTATATTTACAAAAATAAATAAATAAAATGAAATAAAATAAAATAAAATAAATGGAAAAAAACGTAATGCCCAAAAGCAATAAAAGTCTAACATTTAAAAAGAAATGACAAATATTAAAGAATAAAAAAATGATCAAAAGAATAAAAAAAGAAAGAGAGAGAGAGAGGCGCACAAGTGCTCCGACATACCGGCAATGCATCATAGGTAATACCCTTAGCAACCCAAAACAACGTGAAGCAGTGAGATTGTGACACAAGAATCTAAAACGAGATGAATATGACGGTGGGTTGGGAGTTTGATATCTAATGATGGTGATCGGTGATGAAGAATGATATATGATGATGGTAAAGGTCGTGGTGCAGGTCTTGCAGTTTATTCACATCCATTTTAATTTTACTTTTCATTCTTCAGATCTTTCATACTAACAGAAGATAAGCAAAACCATAAAATGTAGAGAGAAGAGATTTACCTGCACAAAGGATCAAGGTTGATCAAACTGCCATCTTAAGCCAATACTGATCGAACTTTATTGCTCAAGTAGGTATTCTGTGTATGACGCCTTTTTTGACTCTTTTAATTGGTAGAGTTGGGTTTATATAGAGAAGAGAGGGAGAGAATTTTGCTGACAAACTGATAAGATTTTCCAAAAAAATAGTTGGGAAATTTGAGGTGGATGAGATAAAAATTTGAAAAGCAGTTGAAAGTTTGAGATAGAATAAGATGAAAATTTTGAAAAGCAATTGAAATCCTAAGATGGAATAAGATTCTAGAAGTTAGTAAAATAAAATAAAAATAATAAATAAAATTATTTTTATTAACAGAAAGGACAAAATATAGTGTTCATAGATAATATAATAAACAAACAATGGAAAAATCACATCTACAAGTGCTCTAACCGGAACAATCACAAAAATATACAGAATAAGACCCCATTTGTCTGCAGTGATAATGTACGTAAGGGAGGTTGCACTAGAACCAACAAGTACAGCAGCCAAGGACGGATAGAGTGTGATAAGTCCAGCTGACAATTTATCAAATTGTAATATGGGTCTAGAGTACCATGGCGAAGTAAAGTATGCCAAGAAGAATAGTACTGATGCACTAGCAATGAATAGAGCCAATAAATTAGACATGATGAAAGTAAAAGTACTTGGATCAACCTTTTCTATATGAGAATTGTAGGATGTAACAGATGTAATGGTAATAATAAATATAGCTAAAACGATGCCAGTGTTGGCTATTCCTTTGACTAACACCATAGCTTTTTGAGATAACTCCTTTTATCTAGCTAAAAATATCTCCCCCAATCTTTCACCTTTGCTATTCCTCATTCTCCTTAATTCAGGAGGTGCTTTCTCCTTCATTTCTTGTACATGTATTAATATTATTCGGGAGTGTAAGTTAGTGGTAATGTATTCAAAAGAAATGCATGACAAGAGCTAATTACCTAGTAATTAAAGGATAATAATTAACCCCTAACTATCATGTTTATGTAATTGATTAACTTGTAATTGTCTAAACTAATTATTAACTAATTATCTAATCTAATTGTTAATGTAATATAATTAACAATCTCAAGTGAAAAGCTACTAATCATGATTATAATTTTTTTTTTTTGGCTATTTTAAGACTAATTTGTGTACAATCAATATGGCTAATAATAGAAACACATGACGAAGATGTATAACAAAGAGAAAAAATGAAAAAAACTGAATATGAATAACAAAACATATTCACCTGAAACCACCTCTACTCTTTAGATAGCAAAGTGCATGGACTTTCAATTGACAACTCTTGCTTTGACGTATGGGTTGCGAAGTGTAAAACATTGTTAGAATTTTTGTCCATTGCCTGCATATTATAAGACTCATACCTCTTTAGCTATAAAATCAACCACTCTTTTTTGTCGATATAAGATAGTTACATGCAACAGGTTCTGTCCATCACAATTTTTTTGTAGGATTCATTTTAAGCAGCCATAGTACAAATTTGATGTTTCCTGATTCTATATCATCAATTAATATTGGGGAAGGATCACTAATTAATTACAAAATGTCGTTGGATTCCAATTCTGGGATGTAAGACCAAACTTCTTGAAGCAATTTCAATCTATCTCCCACTAGATTAAAGATCTGGGAGAATATTCACTAGAGGCAAAGGCAGAGAAGTCCAAGAGCAAAGCCTGAAGCAAGAGAATAGATGAACAATCTAAAAAGAGAGTGAAAATTTTCTTAACAAGGAAAATTTTGACTAAATTGCAATTAGAAGTTGCCATGTGACACTTAGAGGCAATCCATTTAGTAATAGATAACAAGCGATGGGTCGTTTTATAGCACACTGTCTTCTAAATGGTGCTTCATGCCCTTATAGATTAATGGCTAAGATCACCTGGTGAATCCATATACCAACTAATGGCGATGCTCTGTAGTAAGCTCTTTTCCTTCTCTCCCTCAACTGTAGAAGCACCTAGACCCAGTCCGCTGTAACTCACCATCCTACCCCCAACTCTCCTCACTGCCTGCGCCTCCTTCACAGCCATCAGTGACAGCAGCCACCATCATCGACCATATCTTTAGCCTTAGCTACAACCAGCTTGCCACCGCTCAACCAGCACCACCACTGTATTATCATGATGCATTATAGGAGAGCCTATCTCCCTCTCCTTCCTCCACTACCATCATTCCCAATTGGTGTAAACAAGTCTCAGTTCTGTACCTGTGCTTCTCCGCTACCACTTGGTCTCGTGTCACCACTGCCCCACCGTCCTCATCCATGGCATCGACCTTGCCGCCTTTGCCTTGTGACCAAACTTAAAGAAAGAGGGTGAATTAGCCAAGGAAGCAAATGTTGCTGTGATTATATTTCAGATATCTATAATGAATCTTGAAACATTTTTCATATTAGCCCTTTATTCAAAAAATCTTGCTTGATTTAACTCAGTCACAGTACTTTAAGTTCAAGCTTGAAAGTTTGTTGCTTTTCTGATATTTGCATATTTCTCTCTTGTTCCATTTTATCTTTTACTATTTTTATAGCCATATTACCATTTACAATAAGAATATGAGGATCTGTATGATAAATTTGTTTGCGTCAATTGAGGCTGTATGAATTATATCTTAGGATCTATTAGAATAACATTACTATTGGGGATTGAAAGGAGATCGAGGCAATGGGGATTTTCTTGGGAGAATGTGTTTGGATACTAAGAAAATTGTGAGTAGACTCTTTGATGGAGGAGGATTGGGTGGGTAAGTGGCGGCGATGGCAAGTTGGCTGATGACTAAGATGGTGTATGTTACGAAGGAGGAAGTGGGGTGCTAGATGACGTGGCCACTGCTTAGAGTGCCCGGTGGAGTTGGGAAAGTGGGGAGGGAGAATTTGAGAAATGTTACAATGTATCATAAGAAGGAAATGTATAAATACACCTACAACTTATGATTTGAACAGCACAGTGGTGCTTGAAGCACCAAAAATAAGAAGGTGCATTACAGACAGATCCATAAAAGATAATAGATTCAATAAAATAGTGATTAGGTTTCCAATGCTCTATTCTGGCTAGTCATTTCTATTCAAATTTTATAATCTAGCATGTAGAGAAAATTTCAAGAAACCTAGAAAAATTGCCCATCTGCTTCCTTATTCAAATACTTTGCAAGCAAAGTAAACTCAAGTTAAAGCTCATAAAATTGAAATGCTACCTGGCAAAAATTTTGTCGTCGGGCAACAGAGTAATAACAAAAGTGAGATTCATGCCTTCATTCATCCCTAAATATATATAAACACACGAGTTATATGCATGCACTTTCAGTGTGTTTAAGTACTTGAGCATATTTATAAGCAACCACAACATAGCATTATACCCTAATACACCTTCTAGCAATTAAAATGATGAACTAGTAGCCAAAAACATCATAGCTTATTTGAAGCCAAGTACTTGCATCATCATGCAAGTTTATGCCTCTCTTGACTACACTACCATCTACTAATTAGTACTGGAACAACATAAGCAATCTAAGAGAGGCCAATAGGATCTGAAGATACCAGACTACCTGTAAAAGCCAACCCACCAGCTATAACTAATAATAAATAATAAATATATGATAAATGATAAATTTTGGAGCGAAGGCATCTAATAACATATTTGATAGTAGATCCTATCACAGACAAATGTACCAATTTCAGGATTTGATGAACCCATGTTTGTATATGCTATTTGCTTTTGCTTTATGTCTTCTATATCAAATGGACATGATAATGTTTATACATGACTTAATTGAGTATCTAATCTTCTCCTACACCCACCAACTTCCTTGTTTCGGTTCTTGGGCATACCCTGATTTTAGACAAGCTTGAAGCCCTATTTCACGCGAACCTTACATATATAGCCTAGCACACCAAAAATAAAAACCTTTTCATTAAATTTATTACATGAATAAAAAAATTATAGGAAACAAATGTTATATGACATAGTTACTAAGGTTTTAAATTGTGGTTGCAGTTCATACTATGGTGTTGCAAGTTGATGTAGGCATATTAACAATTACAAAAAAGATGCAGTTGTCATAGCTGTCACAACTAAGATGTTGTGGTTGCATATGATATGGACCAAGATTAAAATCCTTTCACATCATTATTCAAACACAGAGCAATGAACTATTATGCAACTTTTTTTTCTCTCAAGAACATGAGGTATTCTTATAGGTTGGATTTATTTAAACTATTCATAAGAATAATTTTCATTTGACTGCAGAAGTACCAAGGCTCCTTATGTTTTATTGGCCCTGCAACACAGAGGAATCCCTAGAAGAGCCAATGAATATTTGTCGTGGTTTGTTCAAGGCTGATCAAAGAGAATAACCACCTAGTATCAATTGATATTATATCTTTTATTTTAGTTTGAAATAGAACAAGTTGGGCTGAGGTTTGTTTTAAGAATGTTATTAAGGAGAAGAGAACAAAATACAAGAAGGTGGGAGGACAAGAAATCTTATTGACAAGTGCAAAAACAAACAAAAGAAAAAGGAAAAAAAAAAATCTAAAAGGAGGGGAAAAAATTATCTATGAAGCAAAGCTTTCCAATCTCTCAACATGTCTGAAAGGGAAAAACCTCTAAAAAGATCGTAAGCTTTACATGAAATAGAGGCCAAACGCCTAACCCTATCCTGCAAAACAAGCTTGTAACAGCAGTTCTTATCAATTGTTAATTGCAACAGCAGATACAAGGAAGGAAAATTGGCTATTTATCACTAAGAAATACTAATAGATAGTAATAGTAATGGCTACTACAAAATTTGAACTAACATCAAGGCCATCATTGCTTAGCTTTTAGGACAAGCAGACAAGAGAGTGGTGCTTCCTTTTCCCCTTAGACAGTGTTCCTTCCTAAAACAAAGGGAATTATAGTAAAATGGAACATGAAACATACCAAATCTGAGTCAGATTTATGGACGGTTGTGTTTTACTTGCCATTGGCTGCAACACACCCACAGAAATAATAATAATAATAATAATAATAATAATCATGTGCTTATTCCTTTTACTCAAACCTATAGCGAAATTGCTAAAGGCATCTCCACCACTCCAATCACAACATGGAGGGATAAACCAAATAAATAAACAGATAAGTAAAATAAGAAAGGTGTTGCAAGGAGAGAGATATGCATTTGTTGTTGTTGTTGTTGTTCTGTTCATAGCACTCAAGTATCAATACATTGTTATTCTATTCATAGTGCTCATATGTGCGTGTGTGTGTGTGTATTTTTAAACTTCAGCTGTTGCTTTTGCTGCTAGTCTACTATCTTGTGAGTTAAGTGATCTACTTTCAGGAACATAGAACTCCTTTATCCTTAGCTAGCTGTCATGACTTTTGTTGATAAGTGAGAGAAAAAGCACACCAAGTTCCGCTATCTTTATATGAGTCACTTTCACTACCGTGGATTAATGAAAACCATGCATGTAATTTTGTTCTCTCTTTTGAATTACTCATAGAGGATATTTTGAGGAACTAATGAAAAACTTATGATAATGTATATGCATCTGGTTTTGATTTTTTTTTTATAGTTATTATCTAAATGCACAAGATAATAATTATCATCTGGTTCTAATTAATAATTGAATAATAAAAAAACTTTAAGCTACTTGTCATGACCCTAGTAAATGGTGATGTTGAATTTGATAATTCCTACTTTACCCCAAGCAATATTATTTCACCTTATGATAATGCATATGTAAGAAGAAATAGAGGAATGATGCCATGAGAAGGGGCGAGGGAGGGCCTTGTGGCTTGGGTGTGAGTAGTGGGCTTTGTAACTAACTTTGCCAGCCGGCAAGGTTAGAGAGAGAGAGAAAATACTGATTCTGTTATGCATAGGAAGGGGATGGAATACAAGGAATGGGAGGGATCACTACAAGGAAATTGGCCTATGACAACACTTTAAAAGTGTACTTTAAAGCACCATAAAGTGTTGACTATAAGAAAGGCTGCACTTTTGAAGTTTAAGGTATCACTTTTCATAGGGTTGCCAAATCAAATGTGGCCTTTTATCAAAGGCAATGCTTTTTGGTCAAAAAGGCAACACTTATGAAATAATCTTTTAGTCACACTTACCTAGCATTGCCTTTGAGTCACCATAGACAACACTTTACTATCCAAACCTAACAATTTTTTAAAGGAATAAGCAACACTTATTTTGCCTAAAACAACTTCTTGTAAGTGTTGCCAAATAGTTACATCTTACAAATGTGCCCTTCTCTTGTGCTTTTTAAAAGAAAAAATTAAAACTAAAATTTCTTTATCCAAGCCTACATTTAGTGATAGTGGAACCTATTTCATTTGAAATTGTTATGATATATTATAAGCATGTATTTTAAGTTGAATTCAATAAAAATTATGGCAATTTAAAATTTTATTATATTTTAATATTAATTTTATAAAATAAAAATATTTATTTAGTATAAAATTCTAGGAAATAATATCAATTAAAGATAACATAAATTGGCCCAACATAGATGTAGTACATTAATATAAACCAAATAACGAAGAACCTAGAAATAGCAAATAGACTATCGCTTTTCATTAATCATAAATCTTTTACAAATAGAAAAAGGATACAAGAAAATGTTTTAAAATATAACTAATTAAATACTCATTTAAACATGATAATGCTATTCAGTGCACTGCAAGTTTCACTAATTAGATCTTCCATGTTTGCAGGCTAGACATCAATGATATTAAAACTTAGATTGCTAATTTATAAGTTCCAAAGATTTATTTGGGGGTCATCAATTGATATAAAAGTTTCACCATCGCTATAGAACAAAAAAGGGGGAGACATAAATAGAGATCAATGGCCATTATTAACATTATAAAGGAAAAACCATGATTCCAAGAGACAACATTGAGGAACATTAGAACAAATGCGTAGAATGACTGCTCAAACACATCTAAAAATTAAACATATTTTTCTATGATTCACATCTATGTAAGAAATACAAGTACCATGTGCATAGCAAATGTCCCTTTTTCAAATGAAATAAATTAAAAGAAACTTGAAATAATATGTGCTGTAGGTGATCAAAATGAAGAAATTTTAAACAAATTAAAACAATGCAGATACAGAAAAAAAAAAACTATAACCAGCATCAAGGTCGCTTGTGGGTGCATCAATTTCTTTTTTTTTTTTTTCTGGGCACCAAACTTACATTTAAAAAAACAAAAGGACTCCACATGTAATCTTACCTTCCGTACAGGACTACTTAAATTTACATATTTAGAGCATTGAAAGTTAAAAGAAAAGGACATGAAAAAAATTGATGCACCTATAAATCATAACTAACAGTACAAGGAAGGAAAAAAACATTGTTTCAGTTCTAGAGGCAAACAAGTCAATGGGCACAACAAGATTAGGTTCATGCTTTGAGAATTGCTTATTCCATATTAAATCATGCTTTAGTGCAGATTGGGGTCTGAATGTAAATAGTGCAGAGACACAGACCGCAACCCACATGATTGCACACTAAGTCATGAATTTTTCTAGTTTAATGTTTGGACACTTAATACATTTGATAGAAAGCATGGTTTGGAACCAAGAATTGAGAACTAAGAAATAAAGAGAAATATAGATTGATTTCACTAAAAGGATTTTCACTCATATACCATCATACAACTTGAGAAGGCTATATATAGTTACAATGTAAGAGCACTCAATCAATATAATAGTATGGAAAGAATCAAATTCCTATAATAGAAAAGAAAAATAAAATAAAAAGTAAATGCTATAACAAATTTAGCCTCATCATATCCCTTGATTTTGTGCTCAATTCTATTACTGGGATATTTCCTTGATTTCCTCATTTTCTTTCATTGCCTTAAATCTTTGTTGGCTGAGCTGTTTCCCCAATACCTCCCATCAAGCTGGAAGGTGGAAGATGTCCACCATCGAAGCTTGGAAAGGAAGTGCCATAAAGAATTTGAATGAATTACATGTAGTTGTAGCCCCTTTTTTTGTCTGAAGAACAAGGTCACATAGTCTTCAAGAAGCATCTTAAATGTCCCAGTTCATCCCAATTTGGGAACAACAAAATCAATATCAAACAATAATAAAAGGTTAATCACCAAGAGCAGAAGCCAACTATTAATGCGTAATCACTCAAAGCAGAAGCAACATAAGGAGCCACATAAATGGCATAAAGCTTAACCACCAAGAGCAGAAGCCAACTCCATACTTAACCATCTAAGGAAGAAGAAAAATCTAAAATTACTTAACCACCAAAGACAGAAGCTAACTTTAGGCTTGACCGTTCAAGGCAGAAGCAAAATAACAGGACATGGTGAATCAAGCACTCACATATGATGAGGTAGCAAGAACCAAATATGAATGGTATTTAATGTTTCCTTTTTTATTTTTTATTGTTTTAAGAGAAATTCATGGAGCCAAAATGCAAAACCAAGGCTTCAAGAATTAAGGACAACAGGAAAACACTATCGTTAATGGTGGATTGGATTTTCTTTTTTTGGGGGTTAAATGATGCTAGAAAGGGACAAAAAATGCTAATGGTAGAAAAGAGAATGAGAGATAAAATTTGCCAAGGAAGAGTGACAAAATGACATGCCCAATGCATTAGGTGGAAAAGGTGATGTGATGTGTGTCGAGAAAAGAAAACAATGGTAATGAAAGAAAGTGAAGAAAGACAATAAAACAGAGAAGAATCGGCTCTTTAGAACTTAATGCAGTGAAAGAGGATATATACTCATGGTGGATTCTAGGATTGCTCTAATACCATGTTAGAAAACACGGTTCAGAACCAAGAACTGAGAACTAAGAAATAAAGAGAAGTATAGATGGATTTCACTAAAATGATTTTCACTCACATATCATCATGCAACTTGAGAAAGTTATATATATATTTACAATGTGAGAGCACTCAATCAATATAATAGTATGGAAAGAATCAAATTCCTATAATAGAAAAGGAAAATAAAATAAAAAATAAATGCTATGACCAATTTAGCCTCGTCATGTCCCTTGATTTTGTGCTCGATTCTATTACTGGGATATTTCCTTGATTTCCTCATTTTTCTTTCATTGTCTTAAATCTTTATGGGCTAAGCTGTTTCTCCAATATCCCTTGTCAAGCTGGAGAGTGGAAGATGTCCACCATCCAAGCTTGGAAAGGAAGTGCCATAAGGAATTTGAATGAACTACGTGTAGTTGTAGCCCTTTTTTTCCGAAGAACAAGGCCACATAATCTTCAAGAAGCATCTTAAATATCCCAGTTCATCCCAGTTTGGGAACAACAATATCAATATCAAACAATAATAAGAGCTTAACCACTAAGGTTTGATTTGGTATTGCTGTGGCTTTTTAAAAGCTGTTGAACTCTCTCGGCTCTCTAAAAGCCGCTTTCAAAAAATCATAGTAGTACCGTTTAGTAAAATAATATAAAAATCGCTCTCAATAAGCAGAAGCCACAAAAATAGTATTTGATAAAATTGCTCTTAAAATCTAAAATGACTACAATGGTCATAAATACTAAAGGGAATAATTTCTATTTTTAATGTCATTAAATAGAGTAAAGTTATATTAGTCTTTTAAATTTTGGAGAGCACAAGCTAGCTCTAAAAAGCACCTCATGAGGGCTACCGAGAGCACCCCTTGGCTTTTAAAAGCCAGGAGCAAAAGTATCTCGGATTTTTGATTTATCGAACAGAAAAAATTGACTTATGCTTTTCATAAGCCAAAGTACCTCTGCAGAGAGCAGTACCAAATTAGGCCTAAGAGCATAAGCCAACTATTAATGTGTTTTTTTTTTTTTTCCGACAATTCAATAAGGAGCTCGACGCAAGTGGGGGGAACAACTATAGAGAAGTTCAAGACTAGAAAACAAACTAGGAATCAAAAGCAATATGACTAACTAGAAAACAAAAAACCAACACAGTAGCACCACCTGCACCAATGAAATCTATACAGCAAGAACTACACTAGTCAAGGGCAGATAAACTACAAATATCTTGAACCTCTAACAAACGAGCTGCACTTCATCAATAGGACAAAACGACTATCATGGCTTGGATGAAAAACCATCATTAAAACTCCTTGAAGCTATATTGGCTTTAGTACGATAAAAGACTTCTTCTTAGTGATTGGAAAATTCCTTAGCTTTATTGACTCCTGCAAACCATATTGACAGAGAAGCAGAACACAAACTCCCATATATATATATATATATATATATATATATCACTGTGATCAAAGACTCATAATTCAGAATGGTATCAACCTAGCAGAAGTAGAGTCAAGCGTATGAATCAGGAACTATATATATATATATATATACCTTGACTCTACTTCTGCTAGGTTGATACCATTCTGAATTATGAGTCTTTGATCACAGTGATTGGATTTTTCCTTCCAAAGATTGAACCATCGAAAACATGTTTTCTTTGACCCTAAAATACTAATGTTTTGAAACCATTGTTTCACATTTCTCACCCTATTAATGTCAAATCTGCGCTCCCAATTCAGCAAGTTGTCCTTGGAAAACCAATTCACAAATTCACTACAGAAGGATGTGATATGTAGCTCCAATTCAATATAGTGTAATCCCAAAGCACATTGAACTGCTTCTAATATTGCCTCCAAGCATGCTACACCCACAGAACTAGCGACCTTGAAATCCACCAGTAGACTTAATGAATTTAATTTAGCTTAACCATGTAACCGCCAATAGCATATAGATTCCTGTATTGAATAAAATCCACATAGAGCTACCAAATATTTTTTGATCTGACAGCCCCATTTTTTCCAACTATTAATGCATAACCATTCAAAGCAGAAGTAACATAAAAAGCCAAATAATGGCATAAAGCTTAACCACCAAGGACAGAAGCAAACTCCATACTTAACCATCCAAGGCAGAAGCAAAATCTAAAATTACTTAACCACCAAAGACAGAAGCTAACTTTAGGCTTAACCATCTAAGGCAGAAGCAAATTCCTAACTTAATCAAAATAACCAAATTAATTTTCAAATAACTAACTCAATAAATCACAGGACATGTTGAATCAAGTACTCACATATGATGAGATAGCAAGAACCAAAGAGGGTCTAATGTTTGCTTTTTTTATTTTTTTATTTTTTTATTTTTAAGAGAAATTCATGGAGCCAAAATGCAAAACCAAGGCTTCAAGAATTAAGTACAACAAGGAAACACTATCGTTAATGGTGGATTGGATTTTTTTTTTTTTGGTTAAATGATGCTAGAAAGGGACAAAAAATGCTAATGGTAGAAAAGAGAATGAGAGATAAAATTTGTCGAGGAAAGAGTGACAAAACGACATGCCCAATGCATTAGGTGGAATGAGAAAAGAAAATAATGGTTATGAAAGAAGGTGAAAAAAGACAAAATAAAATAGAGAAGAATCGGCTCTTTAGAGCTTAATGCAGTGGAAGAGGATATGTACTCATGGTGGATACCAGGATTGCTCTGATACCATGATAGAAAACATGGTTCAAAACCAAGAATTGAGAACTACAAAATAAAGAGAAATATAGATTGATTTCACTAAAATGATTTTCACTCATATACCATCATACAACTTGAGAAGGCTATATATACTTACAATATGAGAGCACTCAATCAATACAATAGTATGGAGAGAATCAAATTCCTATAATAGCAAAGGAAAATAAAATAAAAAATAAATGCTATCACAAATTTAGCCTCGTGATTTTGAGCTTGATTCTATTGCTGGAATATTTCCTTGATTTCCTCATTTTCTTTCATTGCCTTAAATCTTTGTGGGTCGAACTATTTCTCCAATAACATGATTACTTAATGTCTATATTCTGTAAAGTAGGTTTGATCAAAGAAAGACTTTAAAATATATGCGAACAGAGCTTAATGCATAATATCTCAAACATATAACTTAATATTGAGATAGTGTCCCGAAAACAGAGTTTTCAAAATTCTAAATTATCTTAAGCCCCATATATGTGAATAGTCTTACAAATTACTGCAACTCACATCCCAAAAATGGAAGTAATTTACTTTGTAGAGCTGGATGAATCAACAGAGCTTGAGGGCAATGACATCATCGCGGTAAGGAGCTTGGGCAAGAACAACTAGGTAGGGAGGGAATTTTGTTTCTAACCCGCGCGCATGGAGAAGGGAGCTTAAAGAGGGAAAGGGGCCACGACTGTGTTTGATTAGGGATTTAGAATGAATATGAGTTAATAACTTTGCTTGGCTCCCCAAGGCAACGACACTCTCATGAAACGCTATCGCTCCAGCCACCCCTCCATACAGCGAACGATTTTCCATTTCTTGTTTCGACAAGTTCTTTCACCAAAGAGAATGAGACTATGTCAGATTATTTACTATTTTCTTACATGGTACCAATATACTATGATGAAGTCTGATTGCTTTCTATAGTAGGTATCTAGCTCTGACTAGTCGTAAAAAACAAGACTTGGACCAAGACTTCTTTTAAATATTATTTGTGGCTTTTTTACTTATTTAAAAAAATATATTTATGACTATACGTCATTTCAACTTTTTTTACCAAAATGTCCTGTTTTGTGAAATACGAGTGAATTCGATTGAGGCTGAATCGAATTCATCACTGTTCAAATTTTTCCCATACGCAAAGAATTCGATCCAGGGTAGATAGAATTCAACATTATTCAAGTGAATAATGTTGAATTCTACCCATCCTGGATAGAATTTAACATTTATGTAACCCCTAACCCTAATCCTAAACCACTCTTCATCCCAACCTATATAAACCCTCAGGACAACTACAATGGATTGAACTTGAGCATTGAGAGTTTTCTAGGTGAGTATTGAAAATATTCTGTGAGAGTTTTTGTGAAAAATTTTTAGAGAGCTTTAAAGAAAAAGGTGTAAAAAAATGGCTGAGAATTATACACTTGTGCATCATAGTGATGAAATTATAAACATAGATGAAGGGGAAACATTTTGCAGCCAAAATCCTCAATTTATAGCTGTGCATCCAATTATAAGTTTTTTAGAGCTACAAAATATAATTCTATAGAAGTTAGGGGAGGTGGGGAATAAGCAAATCACACAAGTTTTCTATCGGGTTCCCATGGCTATTGGAAAAGGTGTGCTTCGTTACAGAAGTTGGCAACTGAGTAATGATAATGATGTTGGGCTTATGTTTAATTTCCATGCCCAATTTGAAGTGATTCGCGTCATCAAGTTGTATGTTGTTTTGGAGGACTCACACTTCAACTCAGGTGGATATGCCCTTAATCCATCAAATATTTCTGTGTCATAGCAGATGCATTCTCCAACTTTTATTGTGGTTAGTCCTATACAGAATGAAAATGTTCAGAATGAAGGTGCGGATGATTTGATGGATAGTCCAAGCTTCCATCAGCTTGCAATGCAGATTATTGAGTCACTCGCACATGTTGCTGCTAATAGAAGCTATGATTTTACTATTGATGATGAAGATGACGAAGAGGAGCCTATTGAAGTTCCAGTTGACAGTGACAGTGGCAAAGATAGAGTGGTAGAACCTATGACCCAGAGGCAACCATTTACGACCCAGTCTCAATTTCAATCTCAATCTTAGTCAAGCAAGCATGTTGGACGCTATTCATCTTTGAATTTGGAAGCCAGGTGTACGAGAACGTTTCTAGGGTTGAACATTGTGGATAGAGGTGAACTGCTGGCATTGACAGGAGAGAATAGTTGCAGGTGAGGCAACAATTTTATGATAAGGAAGCTATGTTATTTGCTATAAAAAATCGCAGCATTCGAAGATCGGTTGAGTACAATGTCTTGGAGTTAGGCCAAATAAAATACCATGGCAAATGCAAGTACTTTGGAAATGGGTGTAACTAGAGCATCCATTTGACATATCGTCGAAGAAAGGAATTGTAGGAAATTTGAAAGTATAATGGATCATATACATGTGTGTCTATATCGTTTTCACAAAACCACCCCTAGTTGGACACTAATGTGATCTTTGCCACCATATTTCTCATGGTTCAAGCTGATTCAAGTATTTCCATTAAAGTGCTTCAGGGAGCAGTGGAGAATAGGTTTGGTTTCAAGACATCATATAGAAGGGTGGGGCTTGCCAAGCAAAAGGTTATTACTCATATTTTTGATGATTGGGAAGAGTCATACAATAAGCTTCCAAGATGGTTGCAAGGTCTTCAAACGTTGATGCCAGGTAGAATCTTTGAATTTGCAACTTTGTTGTATAATGTGTAAAATTAAATTGATCTTAACTTTGTGATGTTTCATTGCTTGTTTTGCTAGGTACAATATTTGAATTGTCAACTCTACCATATTATGTTGGAAATTTTGTTGACCATAGCTCTACGATGTTCCACCGCTTATTCTGGACTTATCTACTGTGCATTGAAGCATTCAAATTCTACAAACCATTCATTTCAGTGGATGGTACGCATTTGTATGGCAAATATAGTGGGACATTATTGATAGCAATTGCTCAAGATGGCAATTCAAATATTCAACCCATTGCATTTGTCATGGTTGAGGGGGGGAAAAAATAGAATCATGTTCATTTTTTTTTTTATAGTAATCTTCGGCGACATGTGACACTGCAATAAGGTATTCTTATAATTTCTGACATGCATACTGCTATTAAAGCTATCATAAATGCAGAAGGCAGCGGCTGGCATCCTTCTTTGGCTTATCATGCATATTGCATTCGCCATATTATCTCAAATTTTGCGGTAACATTCAAGAGCAAAGATGCAAAAAAGAGCTCTGATGAAGGCGGCTTATGCAAAGACTCATCAAGAGTATCTTTATTATCACAGCTTGTTGAGAGATGTGAATCTATCTATGTGTGAATGGATTGATAGAATTTCTATTGAAAAGTGGGCTCAACATGCTGACGAAGGGCCTAGGTTTGGGCACATGACGACTAATTTGTCTGAGTGCATTAATGTTATTCTTAAGGGTACCTGAAATCTTCCAATTACAGCTCTGATGAAGTCTATATATTTTCATCTTACTGAGCTATTTGGCAGAAAAAAGGAAGGGAAGCAGAGGCCCAACTTGCTGTTGGCCATATATTTTCGCAAGTCTTGCAACATGCAGTCTAGGAGAATAAATAGTCAATTGGTACCATGACAGTGGCTGGATTTACTTGGTCGAATTTATCATTTGTGGTTAAAGAACTCGGGCTAATAGGGGGTTGGACTCAAAAAAATTATAGGGTGAGATTAACAGATCGATGGTGCGATTGTAGGTACTTTCAACCATTGTACTACCCATGCCGCCATGTGCTCACTACGTGCACATATGCATGACTTGATAGGGCTAGTTATGTTGATGATGTATACCGCATGCAGAATGTTTTTAGTGTCTACAGAATGGAGTTTGCACCTATTGCAAATGAAAATTATTGGCCTCCATACAGTGGACCTAGAATACGCCCAGATCCATACCTCTGGCAAGTTACTGAGGGTTGTCCAGTCTCAACCAGAATCAAGAATGAAATGGATGAAGTTGAACTCGAGCAACCAAAGTGCTGTGGCTTGTGTAGGCAAGAGGGTCACACCAAACTAAAATGCCTAACCTTACTAGCTGAATCATCCAACCAGGCTCTCGAACATAATTAGTTTTAATGATGTAGTTTATTTTTAGAGTTTTATTATTGTACATTAAATATAAACCCAATTTATCTAATCAGATTATGTTTCGATTGTTGCTCATGACAAATCTAGTTCTTGACTTATACTTTTATATTAACAACTTTGATTTTATTTTTTATTTTCTCCAAGAAAAAAAATAGTTTATACAAAAAGGGCATGCATGAAGTTCATACATAAGTAGCAAATAGTTATCAATCAAGTTCATACATAAGTAGCAAACAATTATGTGTTATAGCTGCGCACATACATAAGTAATCAAGTTCATACATAAGTTCATACAACTCCATACATACTCAAGTTCATACATAAGTAATCAATACAAAAGAACATAAAAAAATAATGGTCGAAAAATGATAACTGTTTCACACCACATTTCTCGATCATGCCTGCAAAAAGAAATGGAAAATTTCATATGATTAACTTAACAACCAATATTACATCCAACATAAATAATTTAGACAAAGTAATTACATGTACCTAAGTCTGCTAACATTTAATAGCCACCTGTGTCTCGTCTAGGGGCTGGTAAATGCCCACCCATGTGACAGCGATGACCTCGAATTTCGCTTCTCATCCTATGTCATCCTTGCTCCTGTTCCTGCCTTTGTTGTTGCTCTTGAGCACCATCCTAAAACTCTAAGAAGTAAATGCAGAGGGAGTCCCTCCAAGAAGATCAAAGCCCAATATGTGCTAGCTAGGGAGATTATGAATCAGTGACTGTGACATCTGCATTGGATAAGAACTGGCCATCATGATTGTCGTATTGGGATTCATATCTAATTAATCCAATGATGCTTATTAATAATTCGATGTCATTGCCTGGTATGTAACTGTCTCCTCAATGCATGTCTATTGACGTAGCAGGGAAAGTGGGCCCATACAAGCAAGCTTAAAGCTTAGCTTGAAAGTCAGTAAATACCGCTGAACCCGAACTTAAAGATCTCGAACTAAAAAGGCTCGAGGCATGCATGTTATCAACCATGTATTGATGGCTAGATTCAGCATACTTAGTCATGTATGGGGATGGTAGGTTGCTAGGAGATGGGTGGGCCTGAGAGTTATTGCAATCTTCATCATTAGCATCATCCTCATCATACTCCATATGCTTAACATGCTAGCGATGACTAGCACGTGTCCCGACACAAAGGCGATGATCTCGATGTCATCGATCTGGCATATGAGCTAGCTGAGGCATATTAGCCATGGGTGGGACATTCACAGACACATTATCTGGCAATTCGAACTGTCTTGGGTCACAAAGGGTCCTATCTCTAGACCAAAATCTTTGTGCAACAGTTGCATACCATCCATTATACTCAGCTGATGGATGATGGTCTTGGCTCATCATAAATTGAATTACTCGACTGCAACTCTCCTCCCACAAAGTGTGAAACTCCCTATGATAATTTGGCCACCAGACATCATTGTTGTTGTGCCCAATGACTGCATGCAACCTATCTATACTTAGTGGTTCTTCTGGTATGTGCTACTATCCACCGAGCTGTTGGACAACACGATCTACCTGATGCCATTCAATAGTTGTGAAGCATATAAGTGCTGTCACATATGGCCAAATATCTGCCTCAACATAAATCCATTGCGTTGTGTTATGAATGATGAGCGGGTTGTAATATGGAATCCACTCAAATTGCATTAAGAATGATATATTAAATTTTTTTATGAATGCATTGAATTAAAAATTCAACAATAATAAATAAACTTAACATATTTTACCTCTGTAATATTAATCTCGTCAATCAGGCGCCTATATGCCAATAATTAAGGCCCTCAACTATCAGACGTGGCCATTATTTCTGGCCAACTAAAAAAATTAAAAAATTCAGCATTTTAATATTACAAGTAACAAATATAAATAAATTAAAAGTTTACTATTCAGTCATTACCCTACTTAACTGCTAATGGAAATCTGAACTCATGAATCCCTAGAGGACTAAACTGTGGTAACTTGTACCATATCCACGATTGCAGTAAGTTTAGGCATCTAGCAATATCAACCATTTGATTATTAACGGTGCGACATAGATATTGTTGCAACACAGCCAGTATTGTCGAGCCCCAGCTGAGACTCCGTACATAGAGAAAGTCCCGAAGTAGAGGCAACCACTTTAGATGAACTCTAAACCCTGATTTATCTGGAAACAATAACCCACCCAATAGAAGCATAATATATGCCCGAGTGTGGCATACTATTTCTTCTTGAGTTGCACTCTCGCCCAATTTAAATGTGTCCTTAAACCAATTGCAATCCACAAAATACCCCTAGCAATATTCCGGACCTGGCATAGCCCCGAGCAACTCCTCACATAAGCTAAATACATCATTACCTTCAAAATGCTCCCATGAAGATGTGCATCCGCTGATTGGGTCCTTATCAATATGTAGCCCTAGCTGGAAAGCGACATCCTGAAGTGTGATGATGCATTCTCCAAATGGCAAATGAAATGTGTGCGTCTTTGGACGCCACTACTCAACAAATACACTAACCAACACACGACCAATCTCAAAATATGGTATCTGTGATACATGCCACAAGCCCACATCACGCAAATAGGGCTCGATTAACAAATGTGAATTGGGTATCTTATGACGCCTACTACGTAGGATTTGAGGCCATTGTATAGCATGCATACAGAAATATAAGAACAATAATAAAGTTTACTAGTAAGCTAAATTACTAATTAAGTACAATAGATTCAGCTAATTTAACAACAATTCAAATATCTTAACTTAGTTTATTACATAAATAAAGTATTTACTAAATTACACAAAATAAACTAAACCTTGAATTATAATCAACAAAAATTTAAACCTACGATACTTCTTAATTAATAATCATTACAATAAATTAATCAAATTAAATTGCAGCTAAATTAACATCTCCTAAACTAATCTAATACTAAATCAAATATCTAATTTTTTTCACTACAAACATAAAATAGAAACTATAATAATAAAATTAACTACTAATTAAATTACATTAACAAAAATAAATGCTTATAATTATTTGGTTGTTATAACAATCAAATTATCAAATTCAATTTACAATTAAAATATAAAATTTAAACTAATAATTTTCTAAATTATAATTTAAAATTACCTATGTACTGAGATTTGCTAAAATATGACCAAGCTCATCATACCTATATAAATAATTATCCTCCACCTCCCTTTCTTTTGGCATTGAGAAAAATATTTCTCTATATCACTATAACCCCTCTCACTCTAATTTCTCAGTTCTATCTTGCACATTTGATTTGCTCTGAGTCAATTTCTAATTTATAGGAGTGCATAATAGTGTTGAATTTGATCCAGCTTGTGTAGAATTCAACACTATTTGCTTGAATAGTGTTGAATTCTACATACCCTGGATTGAATTCTTCGTGTCTGGGAAAAGTTTGAACAGTGATAAATTCGATCTAGTCTCAATCAAATTCACCCCTATCTAACAAAATAGGATATTTTGGTAAAAAAAGTTGAAATGACGTATATCCATAAATATTATTTTTTTATTTTAAATAGATAGATAAAAAGCCTATTATTTGTTGTTGTTGTTTTTTTTAAAAAGAAATTTTTGAGAGAAATATTATTTGTTGTTGGTTGAGGAAAACTTATAAAATAAGTTCTTTGATACAAATCATTATTGACAACCATATGGCGTATTAGTAGGGGTGGCAAATGTAATCCGACCTGCAAGTACTGCCCCTATCCAACCTGGACAGGTTGGGTTTTATACCTGCCATACAATGGGGTGCATCATCACGAAGTGGGTTTTGAGTGCGGGTGGGAGCGGGTTCAAAGATAGTGTAAATCCATCCCGACCCACCCCGCTATATATTTAATATATTATCAATATTTTTAATGTTAATATATATATATATATATATCAACATTTTGCCCCCTTCCTCTGAAGGTTGAAGCTGCCGTGGCTCCTTCCTTGTTAGCAAACCAGCTGCAACTGCGTAGAGTCAACACCACATTGCAGATCCAACACCGCGCGTGTCGCATATATATATATATATATATATATATATCAACATTTTGCCCCCTTCCTCTGAAGGTTGAAGCTGCCGTGGCTCCTTCCTTGTTGGCAAACCAGCTGCAACTGCGTAGAGTCAACACCACATTGCAGATCCAACACCGCGCGTGTCGCATAGCCACTGCGTGACCGTGTGGCAGGGCCTTTTCGCCAGCGCAACGACAACTCCAAAATCGAAGAAGAAGACGAAGATAGTTGGCACGACTGTTCCCAGTAATACAGCTGAGTCAATTTCAATTAATTTGAATTAGTCATGGATAAGATTGTATCTTAGCTGTTGTAGTTCTAGATAAGATTGCATTTGGTGTAGTTAGTTTCTATTCTATTTTCAAAATATAATTTTCAAAATCAAATTTGAGATACAAAAATTATATTTATTATTAAATAATGAAAATGATATATATTTGATTTGTATATTTTGTTCATCTACTAAAAATATTTATTAAAATAATCAATAACTATATAAAATATTAAGATTAAGAATAAAATAAATTCCTTACTTTTAAGTTATTTTATTATCATTATCAATTTTTATATTTTGATTTGTATACAGATAAATATTTATATACTATAGTTACTATTATTTTATTGTATGTGCTGTCAATATAAAAATATTTTATACAGACATTCAATTATATATTATTATATCAACAAAAGTATTTGACTTAGTCACCTACTACCTTAAAAATCTTACAAATACACGCATCTAGTGCCTTTTTTTCCCCTTTGTTTTGTCTTTTTATTTTTCCATTTTGAAAAAAAATTAAATAATTGGAAAAAATAAAAAATTAGGGTGAGTAGGGTTTGAACACCCAACATCAAGTTTGTATGCTCAACATACAAGCTAATTGCGCTGGGGTGAGAGAGGTTCGAACCTGTACCACTGGACTTTCAGGTTCAACATGTGACCAACTACGCTGTTAGTGATGGGTAAGTGGCCCGTTTAGCCCGGTTCGCGATATACTATTTTTAAATGGGCTAGACCTGTAACATCCTACTAATTTAATGTTATGCTTAAGTCATAGCATGAAATTAGGTAGTCTGTGTTACCATGTTAACGTTCTACTTAAATCTCGTGATTAGTATCACTAAACCGTTGAAACGGTGCGCTGTGACATAATAGACGTGAATAGCGTTATAAAACGTAATAAAGTCTAATGTAATATAACAGAAAGATAGAAGTAAGTGATATATTCTCAATGGTATGTGTACATAAGTAGGTCAGAAGCCGATGCTTCAGTTTATACATATAGATATATATTAAAAATAGATGAAATAAAGGAACGTCAAAATTCCTATTTGCTAAAAGCAGAGGAAGAAATAGTAGGAGCAGACTGTGTCCAGTGAGCCCAACTCGGAGTCATAGTGAAGCTGCAGGTCCGGGATCTTAGTGAAAGGAGTGGCCGTTGAGCCCTTCACCATCGTCTGAGAATGATGCGGAAATATAACACGGGATGAGAATTTCATGAAATTCTCAGTAGGGTCTATGTATGATGTTCATCTGACGTCACATTTATTCCCAGTTGCCTCGGTTTTTATTTAATTATAAAAGCATGAGTGTGAACTAGGCTATCCATTTTAATGAGTTTAAGGAAAAGTCTGGTCCGAGGCAAGGTTCAATTTTACTTTAGTTGGCATAAGAAACAGAACAGATTATTGATAATGATTCACAGGATAATAAATAGTATACATGAACAAATGGCAGGAATTAAACATGATAAATAACTGGAAACATCTTAACATAACCATTTCATGTAATCATGCATGCTTATTCTTGATTCTTTCTTCATAAGCTTTTCTATTACTTTTCATCATTTTTCCATCTCTTGGTCCCCTGGGAGTTCTTGGCCATTTAGACTCCTGGGTAATAGTTTGCTTATCAGGATCGAGCTCGTTCCTATACAGGAATGCCGGGTTTACTTTCCCCGACCTTCCCACCGATCTATTCCCTTTAACTTCTTATCCGGGGCTGGCCTAAGTAGCATGTAACTTTCATAGTAACATATTCCTCATCATAACTTTCATATCTTTCTTGAAATGCACATGCATTAACATGTAACTCATAACTTGTGCATGGGTTCTACCGAAATTTTGGCAGTATAACGGAATGTGTCCGCTTCCCCGTGAATAGTGCCAGCCAACCAGTACAATTACATAATTTGCAATTTCAGTACAGAGCAGCAATTATGCATATGCATTCATAGATTCATTCATTAGTTTCAACAAGCATCAATAGGGCTTATAGCTCATTCTGCCTCATTCTGCCCGGTTATTGTATATCCCACCTTTATTTCAATTTAACTCTTTTAAACCTAATTTTTGGATATGTTGTAGCCTTATGTGTCTAGTTAACCCTTTTGGTCCCATCTAATTTTGATATCTATAGCTCAAGATATTCAAGTTTTATCCTGGCCTGCCCAATGGCTAGCCATAATCAGGCAACGAAAAGTAAAAATCCACTAAAAATTGAAAACTGACTCAAATCATACAAAATGGGTCTCATATTAAAGCTAACAGAACAAAGTTTCATTTAGAAAAAGTTCCATTCAATTTGGTTTAGTAGGGCTCGCTTTACAAGCCCCGAATTCGGACCTTCCTAAACTGCCCTGTTCTAGGCTGGTGTGGACATAGGGTGAATTGCGTGGAGCACTGGGAGCAACTGGGACCTTATATAATTCTGAAATTTTTATGGGATATTCTCCTATGTGTAAGCTTTCTAATAAAGTTAGTTTCACTCATTTTCAAGTAGAATAGGTCGAGTTCTACCCTAAACAACCTAATCTGCCTAGAGCCAAAGTCAAAACCTTAGGTCGAAATTCAAAAATTCATAACTCTCTCAATTTTAATCCAAAAGTCTTATATGATATATCTATGGAAAGCCCTAGATGTCTAGTTTCATATAAAAATGGTTTCATCCAATTTGATCAATTGTAGGCGGAGCCATACACTCCGCCGTACGAACTACCGAGGGTTTTTGATTCTCTAACCCATCAGCTCTTTCTATTTTCATGCTTTCTTGCTTCCACTTCAGTTTTAATCAAACCAACAGCCCAAAACCAATCACATATCATCATAAACATTCATTTAATACATCAAAGAAGATGAAAATAATTCAAGCCCATCCAGCCAAGTACACAGATTTGATGCAAGAATTCAAAACTCCTACCTTTGTTCCAAGTGATTTTGCTAGAATTTGAAGGCTTGGATGAGCAAGGCTTGGATTGGCTTGATGTTGGCTGAAGTTTGGTGCATGAAGAAGAGAGAAAGAGAGCTGAAAGGAGAAGAGAAGAGTGGCGTAAAAGGGTGGTCAGAATGGGTGATAAAGAAGTTGAAAAATCTGATCACATGGGTGGTGTTTAGGTGGCCTTCTCCTTGAAATTTGATTGGTCCATAATGCTTGGCTGAAATTCAGCCAAGCTTCTCCATAGAGTGTGGCCTTGTGGCGCCACTTTTATGGGGCAAAGTGGCTGAGTTATCAGCCTTAGATTCTAGGGTTTTAGGCTTCCGACAGTTTAAAATACCGTAATTTTACCGATTTCCTTTAAATCGGTAAATTGATTTTCAATCAAATTTTTATGAAATCTCCCATACGCTAACTTAATTCTCTTTTATCTAAACTCAAGTAATTGCTAATCAATTGAGTCTAAATAATTATTCAACCGAATTTTGATTATTCTCAATTATTCAGTAAAACCGAATAATTAGGCGAAAAACGGTGGATGTTACAAGACTGGGCTGGTCTGCATAGTAAATGGGCTCATAAAATGCTGGCTGTGTCCATACTGCATAGGCCTGTGGGCTCGCGGGCCAGCTCACACTACATAATTTTTTTTTGTTTTCACTTTTTTTTGGGCCTTCTTTGTTTTTTTTTCAGCATTCAATTTTTTGGGCCTTCTCACTTTTTCTGCTTTCAGGTTTTTGGGTTTTCTTTTTTTTTTTTTCTGCCTTCAATTTTTTGGGTCTTTTCTCTTTTTTTTTTACAGCCTTCACATTTTTTGGGCTTTTTTTTCTCCCTTCAATTTTTTTTGGGTCTTCTCTGATTTTGTTTTTTTGCCTAACTGCCTTCAATTTTTTTGGGCCTTCTTACTGGAAAGAAAATCCCGTCAATGAGAAATATTAGCGAAAAGAAATCATACAATTTTTTTTTATATGTTCAATGAATCAATATAGAATTCCAATGAATTGATATATAGATACAAAATTACTTTGTCCCTTTTGGAATATATGTTTTATAACATTTATACTCATCAAATTAAAGGTGGAGAAACAACATGCTCTACATATTTATAGACAAACACTATAGATTGCAAACCAAGCCAAAAAGAGTGCCAGAGGTTAAAGAATTAACAAAAACCTCAGCCGATGATTGATAGAGGGCTCAACCAAAAGAAAAAAGAGTGATAGAGGAAGGGCGTCACAAAGCCGGCAGAGGGGAGAGGGAGGGACGTTGGCGTCGGTGTGTCATAGCTCGCAAGGGAAGAAGGACAACCTGCGGGCATCGCAGCTCGGAGGTGGAAGAGAGATGGATGTTGTAGGCAGCTCACAGGGGGAAGAGAGACGAACATCATAGCTTGTAGGGGGAGAGGGAGGGGCGTTGACACAAGGGGTAGATGTGGGGTTTGAGATGAGTTTTGTGCTTTTGTGTGATTATCTCTCTTGAGTTAAGTGAATGAGTCAGTCAGAGAGTGAGAGTGTTTGTGAAAGAAATGAAGTAAGGGCCAAGGAGGGAAGTAGGTCGTGGGTGGTGAAGCGAGTGAAGAGTGGGTTTGTGGGTGAGTGGGCCTTAAGCTTAGCTCTTAACAAGGTAAAAAAAGAAAAAAAAAAAAGTTCAACTGCAGGTTAGCGAGTTGGTGCGCGAACCCGTGGACTCAGCCCATTTAACCCGCAGGCTAAACGGTGTGGGCTACAAAACTCACGAAAAAATGGACTAATAAATGGGCAGTTAAAGCAGTGTGGATTGCAGATTAAACGGACCAACCCGTGGATTACGGCCCGTATACTCGACTTTATACGCTGCCAATGCGGAGGTATCAAGATTTGTCATTGATAATATATAACAAAGATTTGTGCAAGAGTGCGTTCGAATAAAAAAATAACATCCTCACCAAAAATCGAACGCAACTCATGGAAGGCGAAAAAAAGGGAGTTCCACTTATTTACCATAGTGCCATCAAATTTCTATAAGAAGTATTTTCAGCAATCAAACATAAAAAGATGAAAATGTGGATTTGGCATTTTCAATCATTTTATGAAATATTTCTGAAAATATTTTCAAAATAATTACATCAAACATATTTTCACTCTTATTTTCTATTTTTACTGAAAATGGAAAAAGAAAATGGCAAACCAAACACCACCAAAGCTTTCCAATCTCTCAACATATCTGAAACGAAAAAACCTCTAAAAAGATCATAAGCTTTGCACGAAATAAGGGGCAAACACCTAACCGTATCCCGCAAAACAAGCTTGTAACAACAGTTCTTATCAAGTGTTGATTGCAACAGCAGAAACAAGGAAGAAAAATTGGCTATTATCACTAAGAAATACTAACAGATAGTAATAGTAATGGCTACTACAAAATTTGAACTGGCATTAGGGCCATCATTGCTCAACTTTTAGGACAAGCAGATAAGAGAGTGGTGCTTCCCTTTCCTCTTAGAAAGTGTTTCTTCCAAAAATAAAGGGCATTACAGTAAAATGGAACATGAAACCTACCAAATCTGAGTCAGATTTATGGATAGTTGTGATTTACTTCCCATTGGCTGCAACACATCCATAGAAATAATAATAATAATAATAATAATAATCATGTGCTTATTCCTTTTACTCAAACCTATAGCTAAATTGCTAAAGGCATCTCCACCACTCTAATCACAACATGAAGGGATAAACCAAAAAAATAAGTAAGTAAAATAAGAAAGGTGTTGCAAGGAAAGAGAATAAGATAGGTGTTGCTGGGAGAGAGAGAGAGAGAGAGGCGTTTGTTGTTGCTGTCGTTTTGCTCACAGCACTCAAGTATCAATACATTGTGATTCTATTCATAGTGCTCATGTGTGTGTGTGTGTGTGCGTATTTTTTAATTTCATCCGTTGCTTTTGCTACTAGCCTATTGTCCTGTGAGTTAAGGAATCTACTTTTAGGAACGAAGAATTCCTTTATCCTTAGCTAGCTTTCATGGCTTTTGTTGATAAGTTAGAGAAAAAGCACACCAAGTTCTGCTATCTCTATATGAGTCACTTTCACTACCATGGATTAATGAAATCCATGCATGTAATTTTGTTCTCTGTTTTGAATTACTCATAGAGGATATTTTGAGGAACTAAAATGAAAGGAGCCAAAGGAAGAAACTTATGAAAATATATGATAATGTATATGCATCTAGTTCTGAATTTCATTTTTTATTTTTTATTTTTTATTTTATAATTAACATCTAAATGCACAAGATAATAATTATCATATGGTCTTAATTAATAATTGAATAATAAAAAAACTTCAAGCAACCTATTTGGATCCCAGTAAATGTTGATGTTGAACCTGATAATTCCCACTTTATCCCAAGCAATATTCTTTCACCTTATGCTAATGCATATGTAAGAAAAAATAGAGGAATGATGACATGAGAAAGAGGGAGACCCTTGTGGCCATAGTGTGACCAGTGGGTTTTTTAATTAGAGAGGGAGAGAGAAAATACTGATTCTATTATGGATAGGAACGAATGGAATATAGCAAATAGGGGCAATCACTACAATAAAATTGACCTATGACAACACTTCAAAAATGTACTTTAAAGTGCCATAAAGTGTTGACTATAACAAAGGCTACACTTTTAAAACTTAAGACATCACATTTCATGGGGTTGCAAAATTAAACGTGGCCTTTTGTCAAAGGCAACACTTTTTAGTTAAAAAGGCAACACTTATGAAAAAATCTTTTAGCCACACTTATCTAGCATTGCTTTTGAGTCACTATAGGCATCACTTTACTATTTAAACTCAACAATTTTTTAAAAGAACAAGCAACGCTTATTTTGCCTGAAACAACTTTTTGTAAGTATTGCTAAATTAGGAATCTATAGTTACACCATACGAATGTGCCCTGCTCTTGTACTTTTGAAAAAAATAAAAATTAAAACTAAAATTTCTTTATCCAAGCTCACATTTAGTCATATTGAAACCTATTTCATTTGAAATTGTTATGATATATTATAAGCATATATTTTAAATTGAATTCACTAAAAATTATGGCAATTTTAAAATTTTATTATATTTTAATATTAATTTTATAAAATAAAAATATTTATTTAGTATAAAATTCTAGGAAATAATATCAATTAAAGATAACATAAATGCCCCAACATCAATGTAGTACATTAGTATAAACCAGATGACGAAGAACCTAGAAATAGCAAATAGACTGCCGTATTTCATTAATCATAAATCTTTTACAAACAGAAGAAGATACGAGAAAACCTTTTAAAATATAACCAATTAAATACTCATTTAAACATGACAATGCTATTCAGTGCACTGCACATTTCACTAATTAGATCTTCCATGTTTGCAGGCTTAACATCAACAATATTAAAACTTTGATTGCTAATTTATAAGTTCCAAAGATCTATTTGGAGGTCATCAGCTGATATAAAAGTTTCACCATCACTACAAAATAGGAAAGGGGGAGACATAAATGGAGATGAGGGGCCATTATTAACATGATAAAGGAAAAACCATGATTCCAAGAGACAAGATTAAGCAACATTAAAACAAATGGATAGAATGACTGCTCAAATACATTTTTCTATGATTCACATCCATTTAAGAAATACAAGTACCATGTGCATAGCAAATGTCCCTGTTTCAAATGAAATAAATTAAAAGAAACTTGAAATAATAGGCGCTATAGGTGATCAAAATGAAGAAATTTTAAACAAATTAAAACAATACAGATATAGTAAAGGGGAAAAAAAACTATAGCCAGCATCAAGTTCACTTGTGGGTGCATCAATTTCTTTTTTTTTCTTTGGCACCAAACTTACATTTAAAAAAAAAAAAGGCTCCATATGCAATCTTATCTTCCATATAGGACTACTTAAATTTATATACTTAGGGCGTTGAAAGCCAAAAGAAAAGGACATGAAAAAATTGATGAACCTGTAAATCATAACTAATAGTGCAAAAAGTATTGTTTCAGTTCTAGAGGTAAACTAAGGTTTCAAGAACTAAGAAAATTGAGGCTTAGACATGTGCTGGGTGATGAGACAGCAGCTTGAATTACTCATCGGTCGTTGGGATATTTATACAAGCATATGATGTGTAAAAGAGGTGAGGTAAAAAATGGTGTGGTGTATGAGGAGGTGCTCACCAACCTAAGCAGTTATGAGAGCCACAATACAAAGGAGTGTATTCTAGAAATAGAAAATACAGAAGGCATAGCACAACAAGTATACAGAGAAGAATCATCTAGATCCTATTCACGTTTTGCATCCATGCACTCCTTGTTCGGGGTTCTGAGTCCTTTCGTCTCTTCAGTTTGAGGATTGGACCGAGACTTGTCTTATTTCTTCAAGGTTGTGGGCTTGGGTCGATTGCTACTTGGATATGGTTCCATTACCCCCTCCCCCAATAAGCTGGAGGATGGAAGGTGTCGATCATCCCTAGCTTAGGAAGAACAAATTGTAGAGCAGTAATAGGGATTCCTTTGGTGAAGAGGTCAACAACTTGCAAACTTGAAGAGGTGGGGAGAAGCTTCATGAGCCTAGACTATAATTTTTCCCTCACAACATGGCAATTGATTTCCAAATGCTTCGTTCGTTCATGAAACACTAGGTTAGTGACAATATGGAGAGCTCTGTAGCTGTCACAGTAGAGTACTGGAGGCCACAAGCATTTGACATCCAGGTCACAAATTCACAAGTTGTGGTGGCTTGCACAGTATTTTGCCTCAGCCAAAGAGTGAGCAATTGTGCTTTGTTTCTTTGTGCGCCATGCAACAAGCAATCCCCCAAAGAAAAAGCAGAAGCCTATGATCGACCTCCACATATTAAGGCATCTAGCCTAATCTGCATCACTGAATTCGATTAATTGAAGCTTGGAGTCCCTTTGAAATAATAAGCCCTCTCCCGGGCTGCCTTTCAGGTAACACAACAATCTGCTGGTAACACAAAAGTGAGTCACTATGGGGGATCCCATAACTTTGCTGAGCTGCTAAGTGGCACAACTGATGTTGGGGCATGTCGAGGTCAAGTAACGGAGCCTTACCACAAGTCAGTGATAGCCAGCAATATCCGCATAAGCTTCTGTAGCATCTTGGTGAAGGTGCTTGGTATGATCAAAGGGTGTTTAGGCTGGCTTGCACCCAAGGAGACCAGAATCAGCTAACAAGCTCAGGTAGTAGTGGTGTTGGCAGAGTGTGATGCCAACCTGAGAATGGAACACCCCAAGCTTGAGAAAGTATTTTAACTGGCCTAAGTCTTTGATGCAAAAATGGTGATCAAGTGTGGCCTTGACAAATTTAAATTCCTATAATGAGTTTCCTGCTAGAATGATATCATCTACATAGACAAGAAGGGATGTGGTGCAGAACAGTCATGTTTAAGGAAGAGAGAATGGTCACTGGGAGATTGAACATAGCCACATTGAAGTAACAAGGTTGACAATTTGTCAAACCACTGTCAACTTGCTTATTTGAGCCTGTACAGTGACTTGTGCAACTTGCACACTTGATTAGGCCTTGAGGTGCTGACTCTAAAAAGGAACTTGCATGTAAATGGTTTCCTACAAATTGCAATGGAGAAAAGTGTCATTAATGTCCAGTTGGTGCAAATGCTAATGTCGAATAGAGGCAAGTGCCAAAAGGAAAAAAATAGTGGTCATTTTTGTAACCATAGAGAAAGTATCAAAATAGTCAAGTCCCTCTGTTTAGGTGTAGCCCTTTGTCACTAAGCGAGCTTTGTATCGCACAATAGAGCCATCGGCCTTCCTCTTGATCTTATATACCCATTTGGCACCAATTGGAGTAATTCTCGAAGGCAGTCCACTAGTGTCCAAGTCCCATTCTGCTTAAGGGCAGTTATTTCCGCTTCCATGGCTTTGTGCCAATTTGTAAATTGAGAAGCCTCTTGGTAGCTCCTAGGCTCGGTCTCTAAAGAAAGGGCCAAGATAAAAGACTTGTGTGCTAGTGAAAGATTATTAGGAGTGAAATAAGAAGAGAGAGGATATTCTTTACCTGGTCCAACTGGTTCGACTTGCATGTTGGTGGCGCTGTAGCACTCATAATCAGCCAAGTGCATAGATTTGCACTTGGTACAAATGGGCCGAGGATATTGATCCTCGAGTGAATATTAGCCTAAGGAATGGATTAGGCCTCGGTTTCTAGCTTTTAAAGGTGAATTGAGTGGGCAGATGAGATGGCTTGAATTGGATAGTTGTCATGGGAAGAAAGTAAATGGTGGATTGGGTTAGACACTGTGTATGAGGCTAGTGTGTGTGGTTGTTTGGCCTCTGAAGGTTGCTATTGGGCTATCTGTGAGTTGGACATTGGAGTTACAAAGAAAAATCAACTCATCAAACTTAGTATTTCTTGTGACATTTATGGCCAGTTCTGTGGTGCACCAAATTAAATATGGTGCACCACACACCATATAACTTTGACTAGGGTGTAGGGAAGGAGATGGCTACTAAATCATTTAGCTACATTTAAAGAATGCAGTTAAACACATTAGGAAAGTGTGGCTAAATGCTATCACTGCACTCCTATTCAAATCAGCTCCTACAATTTAACAAAACCACAACAATGCACCCACATCCACAAAACCTCATCTCCAGTCCAAAAAAACCTCAACCACCCCAACTAGAAGGGAGCAAACATGAGTTCAAAGGTTCTAACCAGTGTAGGACACACAACCAGATAAGGATCCAGCAACCAACTTACAAAGAAACAGCAACCAAACAAAGATCCAGCCAAAAGTAAAAAAGACAATAAAAAACCAAAAGCCCTTTCTGCTAGGTGCATACAAAGATCAAGAAGGTAATCCACATTGCTTAAAAAAAATGCAAAACCCATATGGTGAATTCCAAAATTCAATGGTGCTCTTCCTTCACAAAGAAAATTGGTTCTTTGTGATATCATTCCAAAATGGTTTGAATGAGTAGGGAGCTCAAATAAACTGAGCATTCAAATAATATGAATGTTATATTACAGAACAAAAAAACCAAGAGTATGTATTTTACACTATATCTAGTATTTAGCTATAAACAGTATATATCAGTCAAAACATTGAATAATAGAAATGTAATGAAACAATAATCAAGTGTCTTAAGCGTGGGAGTGAGATTGGTAGCATCTAACATGCCTCCATTTTATCAACCGCCTCCTTATTGTCCTTGTCTTCCTTTTCCCCCTTGTTTTCTCTTTTGTTCGCACGATTCCCACTATTTCAAGGCCGGCTTCACCGTTGCACCACCATGACCGATTCTCATCATCGTCGACTTTCAATGGCCTGATGTCGGCATTAGTGGACATGCCGATCTTATTTGGGGTGGCACTGAAGGTGCTGAGGGAGACAAGGACGATGACAACTGCAAGTTCAAGGAGGAGGATAAGGAGAGGGTGTTGCACGCACGAGATCGTGGTAAGGAAGCATGTGTCAAACAATTTTCTATCATAATCAAAAGGACAAGGAGGAAAGTGTGTGGATACAGTGCTCTACTGTGAGGGTGTAGTGCTCTATCAGAATTATCAAAATCCCACAATCCAATTCTTAACAATCATAACACACGGTTAGATAACTATTAAAGTGCTTGATAGACCATAAATAAAGTAAATGGTGTATCGCACACTATACTTCATATGGTGTACCATAGCCTTTGCTAACATTTATTTTCCCAGTGTTTATGTTGTAATACAAAAAGCCTTTAACACCCAAAAAAGCACACTTATTCACACGGGCATCAAATTTATGCCTGTTATTAGTGAGAGTTGACACATAGCAAAGACAACCAAAAACTCAAATTCTATGCAGTTAGGAGTCTTGCAATATGACAACTCATAAGGTGATTTATTATTTAAAATAGGCAATGGAATGCAATTAATGAGAAAAATTGCATGTACAATAGTGTAAGACCAAAACATATTAGGCAAATGAGATTGAAAAATTGAAGCTCTTGCAATATTAAGAATATGTTGGTGTTTTCATTCCACATGCCCATTTTGTTGGGGTGTTTCTTGGCAATTAGTTTGATGAATAATATCCATAGAAGAATAAAAGTTAGCAAGGTTAAATTCAGGTCCATTATTGTTTCAAATAAATTTAATATGATTATCGAACTGAACCATGACAAAGGAAACAAAATCTTGCACCTATGAGATGCTATAGCCTTGGTTTTTAATAGATAAATCCAAGTAAAATGACTGTGATCATCAACAACAGTGAGCAAATATTTGTGGCCATGGATAAAAGGCGTACTGAAGGAGCCCTAGATGTCAAAATGTACCAAATCAAAACATTCTGCTGCATTATGTTTACTGATAGCATATGGAAGTCTCTTTTGTTTTGAATATTGACATACATCACATAAAGAAAAGTTCCTTTCAGAACAAGAAATACCATGAAAATGTTCACATAGAAATTTAAGACGCTTGGAAAATAAATGTCCTAAACGAAAGTGCCAAAGTTCTTCTGAGATTATGGAAGGAGTAAGATTAGAAGGGCTGATCATATTGTGGCAAGTAGAGGTTCTGATATTCACTAGAGTGCCTTCCAAGCAGTACAGTCTGCCACCATGCTTAGCCGAACCAATCATCCTTAGTGACTTCATATCGTGTATGAGGTAGTGATCACGGAAGAAAGTTAGAAAACAAAGTAAAGTGGATGTTAGCTTAGAGATAGAGATTAAATTGTAAGAAAATTCAGGGATGTATAAAACATTGAACAAAATGAAATTGGGTGAAAAATAAATGGTTCCTCTGGTATGGGCTTTTATTGTTCATCCATCTGGTAGCTTAATTTTGATTGGTTTTATTTTGTAATGTGAAGAAAAATGAGCCAAGTCGGTGCACATGTGGTTAGTAGCCCTTGAGTCCGAGATTTAAGGGCCAATGGTCACATGAGAAAGGGACATCAAGGCATGAGGTTGATTACCTAGGTCAGTTGTAGTGGAAGAAGATGGTTTTGGAACCTGACTAGTCAGAGTAATATGAGAGGTAGAGGGTGGTTAAGCCATCGGAGCATGAAGAAGTGCATTTTGGAGCAAAGTCAGTAAGCGGCGATACTAATCCTGAGTTAGATCAGGAACTATAGGCTGGCTTTCCTACTTCAATTCATCATTCTCATTATCATTTTCATCATCACCAATGACATTATGGGCAATAGGTGGTTTGCAGGGGCATGATCCCAGTGGATATCCATGCTTTTGAAAACACATGTCCATGGTGTGACTAGTTTTTCCACAAAAAGTGCATACCTTCCACAACCAAAAGGTGGAGGTCCAGTTCCTCGACCCCTGCCTGTGCTTCTTTGGTTTTTAGCAGCAATCACCATTGCCATTGAGTCTTCAATAAAACTAGGGTGGTTTTGTTGTTCATGTTGTTCAACAATCAAGTAGACCTTGCTGAGTGGAGGGACTGGTCCATGACAAGAATTTGCAACGTACACTTACATACTTGTCATTGAGTCCATGCAAAAATCTGAAAATTTAATCTTGTTCCCTATAAAGAGTGGCATTCCTAGAAGCAACATAGGCACATTGCACTAGGCAGAGACAGTCAAATGGAGGTCTATAGTGTTCTAATTCTTCCCACAAAGTAGTTAATTCGGTATAGTACTCACTCACTGAAAGTGTACCCTATTGAAGCTAATAAAGTTAGTGCTGGAGCTTGCCAATGTGTGTCAAATCTGCTCTCGAGAATCGCTCTCAAAGGTTCCACCATAGGTCCATCACATTTTCAATTGCATCAACACTCTTTGCAATTGATGAAGCCATGGAATTTGTCAACCAGGAATCATGTTGTTGCAATGCTTCCATTGACGATGCAGGGGATGGAATGGATCTAGCATTGGGATAGATCCATCAAGGAACCCATCCTTATTTTTGGATATCATAGCTCATTTCATTTTCCTGGCCCACATATGATAATGGGGCCTATGAGCTGAAAACGGACCATGATGGCTGAAGGGAGCTCGTTTGGGTGTAGGTAGTATGGGTCTTGGTTGGGATCAAGTGAAGGGATGGTTCCCCCTGCAACTGTGTTGTTGGTGGAGGATTGGTTATTAGATGAGTTACTATATCTAGCCATGGGCACAACAAAAGCTTAATCGGAATAAGGCTCGAGATACCATGAAAAGGTTTCAAGAACTAAGAAAATTGAGGCTTAGACATGTGCTAAGCGATGAAACAACAACTTGAATTACTCATCCATCATTAGATATTTATACAAGCATATGATGCATAAAAGAGGTGAGGTAAAGAACGGTGTGGTGTGTGTGGAGGTGCTCACTAGCCTAAGCGGTTATGAGATCCGCAATAGAAAGGAATATACAAACTATTCTAGAAACAGAATATACAAAAGGCACAACACTACAAGCATACAGAGAAGAATCATCTAGATCCTATTCACATTTTGCATATGCTCTCCTTGCTCAGTTTTTTTTTTTGGTCGGCCTTGCTCAGGGTTCAAAGTCCTTTCTTCTCTTTAGTTTGAGACTTGGACCAACACTTGTCTTGCTAATTCAAGGTTGTGGGCTTGGGCCAGTGGGTTCTGGTTCCATAAGAAACAAGCCAATGGGCATAACAAGATCAGATTCATGCTTTGAGAATTGCTTATTCCATATGAAATCATGCCTTAGTGCATAATGAGGTTTGAACTTAAGTAGTGCAGAGACATAGACCGCAAGCCACATGACCCAATACAAAGTTATGAATTTTTCTAGTTTAATGTTTGGACGTTAAATACTTGATTAGTCTTATGTCTTTATTCCACAAAGGAGGTTAGATCAAAGAAAGACTTCAAAACATATGCGAACAGAGCTTAATGCATAATATCTCGAACATATAGCTTAATATTGGAGATAGTATCCCAAAAATAGAGTTTTCAAAATTCTAAATTGTTTTAAGCCTCATATATGTGACTAGTCTTACAAACTGCTACAACTCACATCCCAAAAATGGAATTTACCTTGTAGAGCTTGACGAATCAATCAAGCTTGAGGCAAGGCAAGGATAGTGACGCTGTCGCCGTGAGGAGCTTGGCACAGGAACAAATGGGTTGTAGGGTATTTTGTTTCTAGCCTGTGCACATGAAGAAGGGAACTGAGAAAGGAAAAGTGGTCGCCACTGTGTTTGATTAGGGATCTAGAACGAATATTAGTGAACCATTTTGCTTTACTCCCCAAGTCAACGCCAATCTCATGAAACGTTGTCGCTCCAACCATCCCTCCATATAGCGAGCGGTTTCCATTTCTTATTTCGGCAAGTTCTTCCGCCAAACAGAAGGAGACTGTGTCAGATTACTTGTTTTTTTTTTTACATGGTACCGATATGTTATGATGAAGTCCGATTGCTTTCTACAGTTGGTTTCGGCTATGACTTGCCCTGAAAAAACACAACTTGGATGGAGACCTCCTTTAAATTTTTTTTTTTAAGAATTTTGAGAGAAATATTATTTGTTGTTGGTTAAGGAAAACTTCTAAATTAAGTTCCTTAATGCGAATCAATTTTCACAACCATGTGGTGTATTAGTAAGGTTTTGGATTAAACTCCTCTTATCTTGGCATCGAAAACTATGCATTGAAATTGAAATTGTATAATAATTTTAGGATTTAATTTATATGTACTATAAATATAAAAATTTTTTATATAGATATCTAATTATATATTTTCATATCAATAAAAATATTTGACTTAACAATCCATTACTTTAATCTTATAAACATAAGTATCTAATTGAATGATAGTATTAGTGTATAGCAATTAAACTCTTAATTTTATATTATCTACAATATACTGCAATAAGTTTTCTTTTATAACTAATAGTAATAAAAATATTAAACTTTAGTAAGTAGTTATTATCGTGGATAATTACCTTTATAATTTACCATTCTCTTACAATTATATTAGTTGACAGGATAAAATTATTTTACACTATTAATACATAGAAAGTAAACTCTATAAAATATTGATTTGGTTTTTAGAAGATAATAATTTTTTTCACATCAAAATAATAAATTATTATCTATTTAAAATAAAAGATTAATTTTGATGCATTATCAGTATAAAATAGTTTTACACTATTATCTAATTATGTATTTCTATTCATAATATTTTAAAAATAGTGAGTGATTGAATCAAACACTTTTATTAATGTGATAATACATAATTAAATATTTATATAAAATATATCAAAATTAAATCCTTAAAATAAAATTAATGCCATGGGATAATTAAAGATTACAGTTTAAATAATGATTAAATATTGTTAATACTTCATACATAGATTCGTATTTAAAAATAATAATAATAATAATATGGTAAAGAAGGGTTTTGTTTAGATTTCGTATTTGAGCTATGCTATTTATCTACCCAAAAAGGATGGAACACCAAGACTCTCTTTTTATTTAGACAAAATACTTATTTTGGTTTAATATATCCCCTCTTTGAATCGTGAGGAACTATTTGTGAACTTTCAAATCTTAAGGGATTAATTTGTCCCCAAAATTTTCCTCAGGGACTAAAATGGGTGTTTTACCTTTTTATTTTTTCTCGCTTCATCAATTATTTTGCTATTTTCACTTTCTTTTATAATGTTTTTCTTCTTTCTCTCTCTAGGTATCTATCATTCCAAGGGTCAAAAAATTATTTCTTTTTAATATCTACAAACCAACTTTTATAGTCAAAGTTTAAATTAAGAGAAATTCTTAAGTAAATATTTCGTATTACATCAATATTTAGTTATTCCACTCATATTTTGACAAATAAAAATAGTAGCCCATATCTCAATTCTCATTAATATTATACAATTTATAATATGTTTCTATTATTATTATTATTATTATTATTATTATTAAATACTAATATTATAATTTAATGTCAAAGATTTTACATCTTATTCGTCGATATCTCTCAATAGAGAAATAATTTGGATGTTTACGATTAGGTTTTCAAATAATTTGCTATTGAGAAGTCAATCTTAATGAAGAAGGTTAGACTGTGTTAATAAAATCCTCTATTTTAATTTAGCATTGAAATCAATTGAAAAAAAAAAAAACAATTGTACTTGCATTGTGAATCATCTAAGATCAACTCTTTGAGAAGCACCTATGTTCACATCATGAAGGTGCAGTAAATTTTTATAAGATTGCAGCACTAAATTTTACTCCTCGAAGGCAAGATGGAAAAGAAAAGATTGTGATGGCTAAATGTAGAACCTTGTAGGAGGAAAATGAGGAGATTGGGAATCAAGTCTCTCAGGGGAAGGTGCAGCCATCTTTTTTTTGTTATTCTTCTAATCATCACTCTTCCTTTTTTCTTTTTCCTCTTGTTCACTTGGGAGTTGTTCCTCCATCTCCAAAAATTAGAAATATGAATGATTGTCTTCATCCCCAACTTGAAACTAAGAAATCCTTCCCTTTGCATCTATCAAGTTCATCCCCAAATTAACAGCTTGAGCATCCAACTGATCCCCAAATGTCAAAACCCCGTATAAAAAGTTAAAACTCAACCATCTTTCCATCCCTTTCCCGAACAACCACTGGTCCAGTCGCACCACTGTCAACAGCGACAATTGCAAAATGCAGAGGAGACTACAACTAATCGGTGATGCAAAGGTGCAGATCTGGTGTTCTTCCCTTGCTAGTAGGCGCAAGTGCAGATCACTGCTAGCATTGACATCTACTGCAAAGGCATTCTTCCCTTGCCACTACAGAAAAGTTGCTCTTTTCTTGGTCTAGGTAGTGCATGAAAAAGTGGTGTCGTTAGAGAAAGTGCAAATCATTAACACAGTTTAACCATCTTCATTAAGATTTCATTAAGACTGACTTCACTTTCATTAAGATTGACTTCATAATGGCCTACTTTCCACATGTAAACTTACTATTTAGCCACTTAAGACTTCATAGTGAAGCACAAAAGAAACACTTCACCAGAGTATGCACCATGAATTATGCTTTTCCCGAATGTTTTCAAAAAGGAGGAGCTGAAGATGATACCATTAATATTTTGTGAAAGTGGCTGAAGGAAAGCAAAAAGTACAAATGCTTTATCAAAATTGTCTTATTGCATACAAGGGCAAACCAACATTACTTTTTGCCAAAACCCTAACCCTTATTTTTATTTTTCCCATATGGTCCCCTAGAACAAGTATTCTCAAGTCCCCTTTTCCTAAATAGGAAGCTTGAAGAGTCTTGCTCCTAGGAGATCCAACCTTATCACCGCCACCAAGTACTATAGGGAGCCATACTTGCCCATATTGTGAGAAATGCTTCTTTATATATGGTGACAATGATGTCCAGATACCTATGAAATAACTAAGTTATTGAATTAAAATCATCATTTATCTGTTACAAATATGAATAATCACACTCAACAGTTCTCTTCTCTATAATAAATAAATGATAGGTCTGTTGGTTGAAATTCTTTGTTTTCTCTCTTGTGATCTCTCTCTCTCTCTCTCTCTCTCTCTCTCTCTCTCTCTTTAATTGAATTTTCCACTTTTCTCTTTTGTTAAGGGCAGAAATGTTTTTAGAACCCATGATTTAAAACTATTTTTGAAATCTAAGCATCAGTGTGTGAATAATAGGGGATTTTAATTATGTTCATGGTGAGTATAATGGATCTGGTAAGATAACTGGTAACAGATGTGATATCGACTAGATTCACTAGTAAAATAATGGGTGATTCCTGACATTTCTTTACAAATAGGTTCATCAGTGAAATTTCAATTATTTGTACATAAGATTCCCTAAGTAATGATATCTAAAAAGGGATTAATTTTAATATCTTATTAGTGTAAGAAAAAAAGTTTTATATTATTATCCAATCATATATTATTCAATATATAATTTTTGAAATATTAATTATAAAAGTGAAATACTTTAACATATAAAATAATATATTATTAGATGACTATGTAAAATTTTTTTACTGAATGATTATGTAAAAATTTTAAGTTAATAATATATCAAAATTAAATTCATCTATACCAAAAACAATATTATTATATGAGACCACTAATATCTTTGTATGTGAGACGGCGGCTTCAGGAGCATCTTTAATATCTTTATAGGTTCCATATTCATTTGAGTCGCTTATCAAATTAATTTCCATTTAACTTACACAAAGATGATGTAAAGTAGTCGAACAAGAGCTATCTCTTTTTCCTCTTATGCCAACACAAGAAAAACCACCAATAATGATGGCCCTCAGGAGTCTGGACCCATACTCTCAATGACCCTTTCCTAACGGTAGTTTTTTTCTGGAAATGATAATATAGACTTGCATCTCAACAATTGATTTCTTATTATTTATATATTTATAATTGTAAAATATATTTTTAATGGTTAAAATGTAATATAGACTCAAGTTCACGATGAACCCAAGTCTATATCGTCATTACTCATTTTCTCAATCCACTTTGCTTTAAATAACCTTTATCTGTACATGAAAAACAAGTGACTATTTAGCAAAGAGTGTTCACCTGGAGAAATAGATTCTCATGATGCATTAAATAAAATTTTACTCTACCTAATCATAATATAGTAACATTTCAATTTCAATTGGTAGTAGAAACTATCATTAATTTATATTTTTATTTAAAATATATATTTTTTATTTTGGTAGAACATACCCGAGCATCTAATAATTTATACTTTCTTAGTGGCTAGATATAAAAACACCGTGCTCTGCCACTCCTAGCCCAATTAGAAAATGAAAGAACCTTCGGTTTCACATTTCAATGCCCAATCATTCAACCGTCCAAAGATCACCACTTTCACCATCGTTGAAATCCATTTCTTTATTGGTTACAATCATTGAAATCCGTTTTACCCCTCATCCACTTCACTCAATGCCCACACCACCAAAAACTAGAAAGGAACAAAAAAAAAAAAAAAAACAAAAAAGAGGTTCTTTTTCTCTTTAAATTAAAAAAAATGATAGGCCTTTAATGTGTTTGAGTAAAATGTATATCCTATTACTGAACCACATTAAAGAGTTGTAATATGAACACGTTCATCTACCTTCACATGCACACAACAACATAAAACCCCTTACCCTTTCCGTGAGCCCCACCTTTTTACCTTTTCTATATAGATTTCAAAACAGTTACTTTGTTGCACTCTCTTGTTTTCTTTTGGCTTTTCCCTTTCTCCTCTCGCATTAGATTCTTCAATGGCCCTTCTATGCTCTTTGATGCATTCATGAAGAAGCTAAAGGCCAAAAATGATGACATCCCGAACGTACACATGGCAGCAGATCCAAAAGCAGTGCTAACTAACAAGGCAAAGGTGGGAACCTTGAGGAGGAGCCTCAGAAATCGCAGGGAACCAAGATGGCTAAGGGACTATATTCACAAGGCACTACATGGCATGGGGGAGAGGTGTTATGTGAGTCTCGACCTTTTTCCCTCTAGACTTATTTTCTCTACTGTCCTCTACTATTCTTGCTTCCCTTTCTGACTTGTATCATTCTATCTCAGGTGATCTCGACATTCCAAGAAGTATCTCAGAAGGAATTAGAGAGTGTTCTTACTCTACGTACCAACTATTTGTTCAATTCTCTGTTGTTATTAGTTGAACTGATACATGACCATATACTTACACATACTATTACCCATACATACTGATTATATGTGTCCATTGATTCATTTTCTAGCCATTTATACCTTTCTTTCACTGTAATTCTATTCTGGTTAAGAGTTGATTATAAAGTCTTCTTGAGTTCCCTATCATTTGGTGCTTTCATTGGCTCCTCCATGGCTGACAATACCAGATTCAAAGAACTCAATGCACAAGTTGACAAAATGATAGAGGCGATACAAACTCAAGCTCATGCTCAGCAAGGAACAAATGCGGCTCTCGAATCCACAGGGTCCAGATTGGACAGATTAGAATCTATGCTGGAGAAATTGTTGCTCAAGGCTGCTCCACAACAGATGCATCCAAGTTCCTCGTCGAATCCCATTCAAGATCGTAAAGGTCACCCCACCCTCATTCCTCGCCTTTTGGCCATCCTCTAACTATTAAGCTAGATTTTCCTTGATTTTTGGGAGGTGATGCGTTGGACTGGATTTATAAGGCTGAACGGTTCTTCAAGATTTATGCCATTCCGAAAGAGCAATGTGTGGAAATTGCCTCGGTGCATCTAAAGGACAAGGCATTACCATGGTTTCAAATGCTAGAAAAAGCAAATCAAGTACCTAACTGGCTTGCGCATTCTACTACTATCCAAATTCAATTTGGTCCATCACATTTTGAGAGTCCTAGAGCTGAGCTGTTGAAGCTAACTCAAATTGGTTCTATGGATGAGTATTATGATTCTTTTACTGCTTAGGCTAATCGGGCTTATGGTATGGATGATACACTACTATTAGATTGTTTCATTTAGGGATTACATCCAGAACTAAAGTGGGAAGTACTATCACGATATCCTTAGTCATTGTTGCATGCAGTGTCTTTTGCAAAGTTGTTTGAGGATGGATTTACGCTACCACATTATCCAAACAAGAACTGCATACCTTACTATGCACCCAAACCACTTACAACCATACACACTAAACCATTTATTCGCCATAACCCTAGTACCAGTTCTACACCAACAATCAAACCGATCAACGTCCCTTTACTACCAACACCACCCAAACTAAACCATCTCAAGGAACTTACCTTGTTAACATTCAGTTTAGAAGAGATAAGGGCCTTGCTTTATCTGTGATGAGCGTTATACACTCAACCATAAGTGTGCAAACAAACACTATTATTTACTTCAAGGTTAGGAGATAGAAGAGGATCCACCTGATGCACTTCCACCAGAAAATTCGGAGTCAGAACAAGAAAGTGTAGAGGAACAACCACACCACTTGTCTTACCATGCTATGAAGGGGACAGTGGACAGAGGCACTATTAGATTCAAAGGTTTCATTAATGGACATGAAATCCTGTTTTTAGATGGGGCCAGCTTCGACAATTTTATTCAACCACGCATAGCTAAATTTCTGCACTTATCTGTGGAACCATCTCCTAAATTTCAGGTGGTTGTTGGCAATGGCAATCAACTTGCATGTGAAGGTGAATCAAGCAGATACCTCTGGTTATTCAAGGCCACTATTTACAGGTCTCAGCATTCCTTCTACTTATTGCTATAGCTGAATTGGTATTGGGAATAGAATGGTTGGCTAAACTTGATACACACTTGGTGAATTATAATAAACATTTCATCACTTTTTATTTAGATGGGGAAGTAATTACCTTACAAGGGGAGACTTTAAATCAGCCCACACAAGCACAATTCCATCAGTTGTAGAGACTTCAAGCTATTGATGCAATTGCAGAACTTTATACCTTGCAGCTCCAGACACCAGAAACTCTTGCATAGCACTTAGTCGAACTGCCGTTTGACATAGAGCCTGAAATTTCAATTCTGTTGCACACATACAAAGAAGTATTTAGCAACCACATGGTCTACCTCCTAATAGATCCCATGATCATAGCATCACCTTGTTACCAAATGCACCACCGGTTAAAGTGCGACCATACCATTATCCACATAGCCAAAAGTCAGAGATAGAGAAGATAATGGCTGATATGCTGTAGGAAGGAATAATTCGGCCAGGCTCTAGCCCTTTTTCTTCGCCGGTGCTACTAGTGAAGAAGAAAGATGGCACATGGCCCTTTTGTATTGATTACTAGGGGCTTTAAATGCAGTAACAATCAAAGACTCCTTTCCAATGCCTACAGTTGACAAATTCTTAGATGAACTATTTGGTGCTCAATTCTTCTCCAAGTTAGATTTACGTTTGGGATACCACCAGATTTTGGTGCATCCAGAAGATAAGTACAAGATGGCATTCCGAACTCACCAACGACTTTATGAATGGCTTGTGATGTCGTTTGCCCTCTCAAATGCACTACCAACCTTTTAAGCCTTAATGAATTCTATTTTTGCCGCATTCTTGAGGAAATTAGTACTAGTTTTTTTCGACAATATCCTTGTTTACAACCCAACATGGAGCTCACATATGGAACATTTAACTCAGGTACTAAACATGATGAGACAACATTCTCTGTTTGCTAAACTTTCTAAGTGCTCCTTTGGTCGGAGTCAAATTGATTATTTCGGCCATGTGGTCTCTTGAGAAGGCGTTAGAGTGGATGACTACAAAGTTGCAACAATTCAACAATGGCCTCCACCGAGTTCTATTAAACAACTTAGAGGATTCTTGGAGCTTGGTAGTTACTATCACAAATTCATTAAAGGTTTTGCCATGCTTGCTGCTCCTTTAACTGACCTCCTAAAAAAGGATGCATTCCAGTGGACAGAACAAGCCCAGCAAGCTTTTATTACCCTTAAAACAGCACTGACACAAGCCCCGGTACTAGCTCTATTGAACTTTAAGTAGCCATTTGTACTCGAAACTGATGCATTAGGTGCAAGAATAGGTGCGGTATGAAGTCAAAACTCACACCCTATTGCTTATTTCTCTAAGAAGCTCTTTAATAGGATGCAACGACAATTAGCCTATGCCCGAGAAATGCATGCCATCAGTGAGGCCGTAGCCAAATTCAGGCACTATCTGTTGGGCCACAAGTCTGTGATACGAACTGACCATAAGAGCCTCAAAGAAATGCAATCCCAAGTCATCCAAACCCCCAAACAACAAGCATGGCTACCGAAACTACTGGGACTTGATTTTACTATCGAATACAAAAAGGGATCCAATAATCAGGCAGCTGATGCATTGTCTAGAGCTTTTATGGCCATTTCTATGCCTCAAGTTGGGTTCTTACAGCAGTTACAGCAGTAAATGCTTATATATGATCCCAAGACTGATATTCCAGCAAAACCTCGGGGGAATTTGCACCTGCAGCAAAAGAATGGTTACTGGTTCTGGAAGGAAAGACTAGTTATTCCACTAAATTCGCCCTTCAAAACTATGATACTACAGGAATTTCGTGACAGTCCCAGTGGTGGACATGCCGACATCAACAGATCTTTAGCTCACATAGCGGGACAATTTTGGTGGAAGGGCCTTTTTACAGACATAAGAAACTATGTTCGTGGTTGCTTGGTTTGTCAAAAAGCAAAATATAGCAACCCACCACCATTAGGACTGATGCAACCACTGCCAATTCCAAGCCAAATATGGCAAAATATTGCTATGGACTTTATCATTGTACTTCCTCCCTCCAATGGATGTTCAGTTATAATGGTGATTGTAGATAGATTATCTAAGTTTGCTCATTTCATAGCTCTTCCAACAAATTTTACAGCAAAGAAGGTGGCAGAATTATTTGTGCAGAATATTGTTAAGATCCATGGTTTACCTCAATCCATTGTCTCAGATCGTGTTAAGGTGTTCACAAGCAAGTTTTGGCAAGAATTATTTAAAAGGCAAGGGACAACATTAGCTATGAGTTCTTCATATTATCCACAAATGGATGGCCAATCTGAGGTCCTAAATCGGTGTTTGGAGATGTATCTACGCTACTACCTGTAACAAAATCCTAAGGATTGGTTTCGTCTTTTTCCTTGGGCAAATTTATGGTATAATAGCATTCCAATCTGCTATTGGAATGACCCTATATAAGGCTATTTTTGCGATAGATCTACCCCAATCATCCGTTATGAACCGGCTTTAGATGATCATCCATTTGTTCAAAGCCAACTGATTGAAAGAGACAGTTTACTAGCTCAACTCAAGCAAAATCTGCACCAAGCCCAACAGAGAATGAAATTCGCAGCCGATGGGAAAAGAAAAGATGTTGCATTTAATGTGGGAGATTTTGTATTGGTGAAGCTCCAGCCATATAGACAGAATTCGGTAGCTCTTTGAAAGAACCAGAAGCTAAGTATGAGATACTTTGGCCCATTTCGGATTGAGGAACAAGTTGGGACAGTGGCATACCGCCTACAGTTATCGGAATCAGCTCGTATACACCTATTTTTCCATATTTCACTACTGAAGAAGTGTGTGGGAGAACCGATGCTGTAGACTATACCATCAACCTTGATTGCGGATGATTTAGGCCCCTTTTTGCAACCAGCAACAATAATTGCTTTTCATGAAGTAGAGAAATAGAGGAAATGGCAACCACAACTCCTTATTTAGTGGCAATCCTTACCACGTGAATATGCAACTTGGGAAGAACTTGAGCAGTTCAAACAACTGTATCCTGACTTTGACCTTGAGGACAAGGTCAATTTCAAAGGGGGGGATTATGATGCATTCATGAGGAAGCTGAAGGCCAAAAATGATGACATCCCAAATGTACACATTGTAGCAGATTCGGAAGCAGTGCTAACTAACAGGGCAAAGGCAGGAACCTTGAGGAGTAGCCTTAGAAATCGCAGGGAACCAAGATGGCTAAGGGACTATATTCATAAGGCACCACATGGTATGGAGGGGAGAGGTGTTATGTGAGTCTCAACCTTTTTCCCTCTGGACTTATTTTCTCTACTCTCCTCTGCTATTCTTGCTGCCCTTTTTGATATGTATCATTCTTTCTCAGGTGATCTCGACATTCCAAGAAGCATCTCAGAAGGAATTAGAGAGTGTTCTTATTCTACATACCAGCTGCTTGTTCAATTTTCTGTTGTTATTAGTTGAGCTGATACATGACCATATACTTACACATACTATTACCCCTACATACTGATTATATGTGTCCATTGATTCATTTTCTAGCCATTTATACCATTGTTTCACTGTAATTCTATTTTGGTTGAGAGTTGATTGTAAAGTCTTCTTGAGTTCCCTATCACTCTCAACCTTCTTGTGCTGTTTTAGGCACATTCTTGGCTCTTCTTTTTCCTTGTTCCAGTTCAATGCCACGTAGCTTCTTCAGCTATTATGTTAAGCCCAAGACAACACTACCATCACAATGTCCAGCACCACAAGCTAATGGTCCAAGCCAACCAAAGCACCTGTGCATTGTTTGAGGGCACTTCAGTGCGTGATGATACAGACCCACTTTACGAATCTTTTACGTGTCCAATTATAGACCCTGAATTGAACTACCAAATGTATGGTCGCCCAGATTCTGGTTACCTCAGATATCATTGGAAGCCCCCCAATTGTGAGCTCCCAAGGTACAAACAAAACAACAACACTATACTCTAGACACAGACAAAGACAAGAACAGAATGTGTTGTCCTAAGACATACTGTTGTGTTGTGTTGTGTGTTCTCTAGTGTCACTGCATTTTCTGCCTGTAGTCTTATATTTTTTAGCAACTCTCAAATTGGTCATCCACGAAAATATCTCTAGACAAATTTGAGAAACGAAAACTCCGATCATAGTCCTGAAAGATTGGAAACGTCAGTGAAATTAGTCCTTTTTAAGGTATGGAAAAAGCATTTCTTAAGGACTAATCTATAAGGGCTAATTTGACCCACATCTTTAATTCTCAAGGATTATGCTCAGTGTTTTCATTTCTCAAGGATGAATTTATTGAGTGATGTTTTTATACTTTTTTATATGTTACTACTTACTGGTTTACTATATTGGGCACTTAGTAATCTGAATATTTTTGTGGCATATTTGTTATGGTAGGTTCAATGGGGTTGAGTTCTTGATGAATATGAAAGGCAAGACTGTGGAGTTTGGGGGTGATTCGTTGGGGAGGAACTAGTGGCAGTCTCTGATTTGTATGCTATTTGCTGCAACACCTAAGGCACAGACACAACTGGTCAGGGGAGACCCTCTCTCAACCTTCAAATTCTTGGTGAGTCTTAATAATTTCTGAGCTGTGAATGAGTAACTATAGTAATACACCTCATCACATTTCTGTACAGTTTTTATCCCTAGTAAGATTGTAGGCCACAATGTCAATTTCCCAGTTCTTTTCTGGGTGAGATTTAGATTTTGGTTCAAACTTTGTAGGGAAAAAGGTAAATAAGAGCCAAGAACAGTGCAATTTTCCAGCAGCAGAACAGTTCGTGTCCCTCTTTGTCAAGCTTCATTCACAATTAGATGGGGTAGGGTCATATTTTTCTATAACAGGACAAAGAATCTGTAGGAAAAGTGACTTGTGAGAAGAGTGTTAGAGGTGTAATGGTCCAATCACTATGCAAGGATCTCTTATTGAGGGGGACCCAAAAGTGCTGTCTGGCATTAAATTTGTCTAGTTGGTGCAAACTTCAGCCACACTATCATCATGATTTACACTGTAGAAAGTCGACTCTGTAGAAAAAGAAAGAAAAAATGATCCTAATTAGGTTTTGATATGGTGTATCTAGGACTATGGTGTGAGCATTTCATTCTATAGAGCTCCTTATTTGGTGGATGTTGATGTGATCCAAGGGAAGAGAATCCTAAGGCTGGAAGAGGTAGGTAGGAATGGAGATGCATGGAAGAGTGCTGATGTGCTGTCATTTAACATAGGACATTGGTGGAGTCGTCAAGGATCTCTTCAGGGGTAAGCAGCAATATCTTACCTGTCTGTTAGCTTGTTCAAGAAAATTACCAAGAATGATTTCAAAATAAAATATTGGGGTTTTCCATTTTTTTTTCATTTTTCCTTTTTTTTTAAAATAATTTGATTTTTGAGCAATGGGGTGCTAGTGGGATTATGTAGAATTAAGAGGCAAGTACTACCCAGACATAGATCGCTTGGTAGCTTTGGAAATAGGTATGAAAATATGGCCTAATTGGATGGACACCAATATTGATAGAAGCAGAACCAAAGTTTTCTTCCAGGCAATTTCTCCCACACACTAAGAGTAGGAAATCTACCTTCTCTACCTCTATCTATCTTGAACTGCTTTCTCTATCTTATATTATGGCGTTATTTTAGATTCTAAGATATCTAGTCTTCATAATGTTTTTTTCAAAAAAATTGGAATAAACTGTACTGGAAAAATGGAAGTTAGATTCGGTTTGGCAAGAGAGAAATTTTGGTTCATACTTCGAATTGTTCATTTGTTAAATTGATTTAATCAACTATTTGTTTATAATTAAATATGAACAACATTTTCATATTTATAGTTAATTATAAATAAATTATAAACTAAATCAGTTTATTAAATGATTGATTTTAATGCCAACTTTTCTCGGGAAGCCTAATTAAACTCATTTTTTCATTTGCCTTTATCTAAGGAGGAGCGGTTAGGGCTGGAAGTAGGACCCCTCTTTTGACCAAGCTTAAGCTTAGTTTATGCTTAGCTTTATCGCAATTTGATTCTTCTATCTAATGGCTGAAATTTTTGCATCTTGTCTTATCTCTATTATTGGGATCCTTGCAAAGTGCACTTTATTGGACGTAGGGTTGAAATCTATTTGACATTGGAAAAAGAGCTGATTATTTACAATTCTGAAAGATGCATATAACTCTATAGTGATTCATTGATTTATACTACACTTTACAACTTTGAAGGTGATTTCTTCTTTAGCATTTCCATACTTACAAAGTTGCCTTGGGCAGTCGCTGATGATTGAACATATCATCATATAAATAAAAAGGATGCTAAAAGAGAAAGTTTATTCCTCAAAAATAAATCATGCTCAAGAAACTTTTTAAGCTGAAGTCTTCTAAAAGTTTTAATATGAATAGGTTTTAGTACAAAACAGAGGCTAAAAATCAATAATATTAACAATATTATGGTAGCACACTTACATAGTAGTTTTGTTAGTATCATTTAATCAAATTAAGGGTGTGTTTGGTTAGAGAGTAAAAATTGGGGGTAAAATTCCATGGATGAGCTTCATATGTAAAATTATGCATGGAGCTCATCTATGAAGTTTTACATCGTATTTTTTCCCTCCAAACCAAGCACGCCCTAGGTTAACAAAGTTAATGCTTTCTAGTCTAGGAATCAGCTCTTTAATTTCTTAGACTTGCATTTAAATCATGCCTGCTTTCATTTATGGTTCAATTAGCATGATTTTGGTGATAGTTAAGTGTAAAGACATAACAAGCAAAAGTGATTTTAGTTTAATGCTGGTGAGACATGTAAGGCTGCCTTCGATATATTCTGCTAGAAAAAAATTTTTAGACACTGGCTACACTCTACATTTCTTTTCTTGTGTCTATTTTTCACAGATACATGCTGGCCTTCATAAACTATTAGGAAAGCCAGTTTCAGTTGATGCAGACAATCTAACTTGGACATTCATGAAGTGTGTCAACTCTGAGAGTTGTGATGTCGGTTCTACTAAAAATGAATACTTGGTAGAGAGTTACAGCAAACTCGATGTTGCACTTTCTATGATGCATGAATGCTTTGTGCCCCTACAGAACCCTTCCTCTAGCAGAGATCTCATGGAAGATGTCATATTCAGCAGATGGTCATTCTTATCCTTTAATTCATGTTCATCATATTTTATTAGGATTCCTTGCATATTGTGTTTGCATCATGCACATAATTCACACTCAAAGCATTTTGAGTTGAATCTGTAAATCTTTTGCTGGGACCCCATTGATCATATTTTTATTTAAGCTTTGGACTTATTATGAACATTTATATACTATAAGCTTTCCCTCTTTCATATATAGTTAATACAAATTTGCCAGTCTAGATTTATCTTGCAGGATGGATTCACTATGATTTTTAGTACTGCACCTATAGCTGTATCCTGACTAACAATTATCCTGGCATAATTTGCAACTTCCAAAATGTTCAATTTTTCTTGTCTTCATAACTTGAATGATGCTTATGTTCCATCTTATTGTGGAAAATCATGCCTATGGATGGCATAATGAATACTCAGTTAGTGCTTGAAGAGTTCTGAACTGCAAGTATTTTGGCTCTCTTTGAATATTATGTTATGGTCATAGGGAAATTGTTACTGGATAATCTTGGAAGGAAATTCATATTTATGATGGGGATTTGGTTCATTCAAAATGAGTTAGTCGATACTGGATAAAGTGCATCTTTTAGTCCTTTGACATTTGTACCATTTACACTGACGAATTTGTTCACAAGTACCATGTTTATTTCTAAGTTTTGCTTCATTTTTGTTATGTTCTCTGGGCCAATGCCTGATGTCTGCACTTTGACACTTTTTAGGTTAGACCTTAACTGAACAAATTTCCAGGGTTTCTATATTGTACTTCTTGAGAGAGATGAAGAATTGATTAGCATGGCAACTGTTAGGTGAGTCCAGGATCTGTTACTACTAAGTTTCAAGTAATATAGGATCTATTTTAGTTGCAGTTTTTCATACCTTGTCATTTCATGTCCATTTGACTTTGCATTTCAATTTCTAGGATACATGGACAGAAGGTAGCAGAAGTACCACTTGTAGGAACCAGATTTCAGTATTGTCAACTTGGAATGTGTCACATTTTAATGAATGAGCTTGAAAAGGTAATCTAAAAAGCATATAAATATATTATGCATGTGTCTTTGCTCTTTTCTTTTGCCCCCCTATGTCCCCTATTGCATTATTCCGAACACTTTCAAGCAAAGCTATCACCAATTTTGATCTAATTTCTTATCCTATCATTAAATATGTCATATATGATATATCAGCCTCTTATCATTGCAATTTCCACTTTAGGCAACCACTTAATTGCTCAACACTCTGCTTCATATGCATGGTAGGACATATGAAGTGGAAGAATAACATTGGGTGTAGTAAGCCTATATGAATTTGTTTATTTTATCCACCCATCCTTGATGATGTAAAAAACATCGTCACCAATCTTACCATATTGCTTTCTCTCCAATAAGTTATTTCTCTTTCAACTTTTTTCAGCTCATGGGTCGAAGCCTGTCACAGATGGATGAGTTATGTAAAATATGGGTATTAGTATGTAATATGTGTATTAACTATAAAAATTCATATATTTGCTTTTTCTCAATTTTTTTTTGAACTATCATGTTAAAATATGGGTATTAAAATAATTGATGACTAAGTGATTTTGACGTCACAATAAAATATGAGCATAAAATTGATCATCTTGTCATCACAATTGAAGATATCCAACGTTGATGAATGGTCATAATGTTTATTTTAATGTTTAGCTCTTAAACAAAACTACATTTTTGACAGAAGTCAAGCTACATTTATGCGGAGATTGACTGGTGTAAATGTTCTTTTAATTCTTAAAATTTTACAATCCTATAGGAATTTTTTGTCGATCGTCAAAATCATTTTTAACTATACATATAAGTATGTTTATTTTTTATTATGGCTTTTGTTATACTTATATATGATCCTTTGTATGGCTTCTCATTTCTGTCGACATAATTGGCTGTTTATAAAGGCTATCTAATGATCTGATGCGGCAAGCAGTGTATAATCCGGCTATAGTATCAAATGATGATATCAAAAGGAAAAGGCGCATTTAGTTTTCATGTAGAATTTATCCTGTATAGTGAAAGTGGTGAAGGAGGTTAAAAGTGGAATATTTATAATCTCCAATTTTATTTGAAGTCCTATAGTTCCGATCGCTTTCCTACCTTTAGTATCATTTTTTGACCTTGAGTTTTCTTTCATCAAATGCTTATGCAACTGGGAGTAGAGAGGCCAGTTTTGCCTGCTGTTCTTGGTGTGCCAGGAACATGGACCAATTCTTTTGGCTTCAACAAGATGACAGAATTTGAAAGATCATAGTTTCTAGACTATACTTTTCTAGACTTCCAACGAACCACCATGTGTCAGAAGCTGTTGACAAAGAAGAGTCAATCCCCAGAATCGGTTTTAACAAGAGGTTTGTAACTTCTTATGATTCTTGTTGCAGTAAAGGAGACAAATATGTAATTTCTTCACTAACTGGATTAGAAATTTGACGATTCACATTGCAGAGATCCACATGATGTTTACCTTGGTAAGTGTAAAATTGATTTTGACAAGTTCAGTCCGGCATTTGAAGTATAACAAGCAAAGGAGACTGATGAAAGTAGAATGATGGATCTACAACTGGCGAAGTATGTCTCACCTCTGTCTACTTCCTAATCATACAAGAAAACAAAGTTAATATGGAGAGAGAGAGAGAGAGAGAGAGAGAAAGAGCGAGAAATTGTATTGGCAATGTGATATTGTGGAGTATTGGATAGGAGGAAATTTGGGAAATAAATAACATTATGCAATAAACATGCACTTAGAGAACTGACGCTGAACAAATCTTTTCGAGTATAATTGGAACTTCAACTGAAGTCCATCCTCCTGGTAATTACTGTTCTTGGGATCTCTTTGTGGGGCATAATACATATGTGGCTGTTATAAGCATGTTACAATATCGAAAGTTTAATCAGGTCTTGACATTGTTACTAATTTATTATTTGATTTCGTCATGAGATTTTAATTTATTATTTGATTTTATCATGAGATTTGTGTATGGTATGCTTTTTAGCAACATATATGCTCTCTCATATCATGTTTGGAATGATTTTTTCTAGGCTTACTGGGGCATAGGAAATGCTTTTTGTAGGGAAGTATAATATATTTGTCAGATTTGCAGAGAGACAGGAAAGCTCTTAAGCTGATGATTTCTTTTCCTAAATATCATTTGCTACTTTTTGCTTTGTTTGAGAGAATAGCATGTCCTCTAATTATGCACTTTTATTTTCTGTTAATGAATTCAATTGATAAAATAGTGTGAATCAAAGTACCTAACGACTGTGCTTGTGGCTGTCATATATATTTCTATGTAAATTATATTGAAGTAACAATTTGCACCCTCAGAGAAGGATCAGGACTCTAGTAGAAGAAAAATCTTTATTTTCCTACCAAGCTTGATCTAGTGGTAGAGAATACGGAAGAAGTTACAATATGTATAGGAGAGTAACTCTATTTTCAGGACCTTTGAGAGCTTGGTCTCTCCCTCCCAAACTTCTGTTCCTAAAAGCCTGACAAGCTCTCCCATAATCACACCGTTATACTTCCTGCTAAGTATGTAGTTGCAAATTAGGTAGTTACAAAGCCCTGTTAATTAAGCAGTCCTCTAAGCCACTTCTTATACTTCCAAATATACACACCTACCTAATTGGGGGCCTTGTCTCTCCCTCCTTCTCCAAAATGATAATAATAATAATAACAATAATGATAATAATAACAGCTTACCTTCCCAAAATCAAAATCAACCGATCTCTCTATTCTAGAGCCCTCATAACTTTTTGTCCATTATTGAATGTGTGTTTGGTTGTTTTCCTCTAGTTTGGGTGAGTTTTCTTTAACTTGATGCACTAACCAGAGCCTAGGCAACATGTTTGTAAGTTTTTCGGTGACCAACGGTGTTGTCGCCGGCCAAAGAGGTGCAACCAAGTGGGTCGCAATTGTGGATGTGGCGGTTGTCCAATTCCAAGGCATTTTTGGTCGGCAAGATGCTGGTTTGGGCACTTTGGGCCCTATTGTTGTGGTTTCCATTGTAGTTTGAAACCCACTATTACTTTTTGTATTTGTGTGTTGGGGTAACACTAGCGAGGTGTGCTATGGTGATTTCCTAGGCCCTTTGGCATCTCAATCTCATTTTTTTGGTGTTTTGGTTTTGTATTTTGCTGTTTTTAGGGGGTGAACATTGTGTTTGCTTTTAGATTGACTTTTTTGGGATTTGCTTGAGATAGCGGGCGAATGTTCATATTCAAGCTCTATGGTTTTTGATGAGTCTGAGGCCTTTGTGAAGCTTATGGTGCTCTCAAAGGTGATCTCTACTTCAGTTAGAATTGCAAATGACAAGTTTGAGGGAAGCACTATGTTGAGTGGTGTAAAACCATCCACATGTTTCTTACTGGGGTTGAGAAAGAGTATTATTTAACTAATGATCCTCCCTCATCACATAGTACAAAAGATTAGTGGCTCCAAGAGGTTAGTTAGTTGTTTGGCACCATCAATAACACCCTCGATATCTCGGTTAGACATGTGGTTTCTCATTGTGGTAAAGTGAAGAAGTTATTGGAATATATGGAGTTTATTTATTTTGGGAAAGTCAGTCCCTCTCATATTTATGAGGCAACCCAGGACTTTCATTACCCGATCCCTCTAAGTTTACTACAATAACTTTAAGTAGAACTATGAGGAATTGAATATTCTCAATTCTATGTCAAATGATGTTAAACAAATGTGTATGCAATGGGAGCAATTAGCAATTGTGCATTTCTTGTCTAGTTTGCGCCCGAGTCAATGCCCACACAAGACCAAATTTTGACTAGCTTTGAGAATATGGCCCTAGTTTATGTGTGTCATCGTCTCCTATGATATCGTTATAAGTTTTATTCTAAATTTCCTCCTAAAACCTCAGCTACATTGGTGAGTAAAGGTGGTGGTAGAACATGTAGAGGAGGAGGACAGAATGGTAGTGGTCCAGGTAGAGTTGGTGGCCATTCACATTCTAGTGGGCACGATATTGCATTATATATCTATCTTCATTGTGGTAAAGTTCGTATTACAAATACTGTTGCCAGTTGTATGGGAAACTAGGACAATCTTAAGGTCGTTGTTATGCTAATGCAGTCACTTAAAAGGGTATTTTACCATCACCTATATCTGCTACTCTGACACAGGATTTCAGAAACATTACCATGTCTAATGTTGAATTTAAGCCTAACACTTAGTCCTAGGCTTCACAGGGCTTTGGCACTTCCTGTACTACTCTCCTTATCTAGTCAAGTAATCTCATTGCTTGTCTCACCTCTTCCTCATGAGACTATTGATTCGGGTGGAACATATCACATGATGGATAATACAAGTATTCTTTCCTCATTTCATTCCTTTTCTTCACTACTTGATGTCACTATTGTTAATGGTTCTACTCTTGTAATAGGAAGTGGTACTGCCTATCCGTCACTTTCTCTTCCCTTACACTATTTTGTATCTAACTCACTTTTCTATTAATCTTTTGCCTGTTAATAAAATTGCAAACACCATAAACTGCAATGTTCACTTCTTTCCCCCTTATTGTTTGTTTCAGGATCTTGGAACGAAGATGATTGGTAGGGTTCGTGAATCTAATGTACTATATATTCTGCAGTCAATAGTTCAAGAGCCACAATTGTTTGCTTGTTATGCTTCTACCTTTCTAGTTCAACTTCGTTATCGTCATGGACATTCTCCTTTGAAGATTTTGATAAGTTGTGTACCAAGTTATGATCCTCCTTTATTTTAGATTATGAGTCCTATTAGTTTGCTAAACACCGTAGATGAACTATCCTCCTAAATTCAGTAAGTGGCCCCTTTTACTTTTGTGGCTTTTTCTAACCTGGTCCGTGCTAAGTTATGTCCTTGTAATATAAGATTAGAAAAGACAAATAAAATTACAAAAGCATCCTTAAAGATATATTTTTATCCCACTCCATTCATTCTCTCTTATCCGCATTTATCTTTGCCTCCCCTCACCACCACTATCATTCCAAGAATTGATGCTGCGAAGAATTATTTAGCAACATTTTTTGTTTTAATATACTCTAAAATATGAATGGATCTATTAATACATCATCATCATTGTCTAGCCTTATCAACTTATTGTCCATATCATGGATAATAGGGTTTGGAAAGCAAGAATATAGCTGTATAATTTGAATATTAAAAGTTTAAAATTCACCATAAAAGGCTTCAAATTTGCTCAACCTTTTCATTGATAATTGTGGGAAGTTGCTGGTTGACAATGTAATGCTTTAATTAAATTAATAATAATGCAAAGGTCCATTGTTAGCATTTGGGCTAAGTTTCATTCTGAGGAGATTTCTGATGACAGCATCAATGACCCATCTCCACCATGCACTACTACCAACTCAAGAGAAGAAAGAAGACAATAGACTAACATGACTCAGAATTGCCCTCTCTTTCTCTCTGTGTTTTTTCCCTCTCTGTTAGTGGAAGCAACAATAACTTAATACATTTTGAACTGTTCCAACAACATAGACATCTCCCATTGGAGTGGTGTGAGGTCGATGCCCCCAGTTGGCATTGTAGAGGATGCTCAGGCGGCGCACATGCGGGAGGATCACGACTTAGACCGGAACAGTGACTACGTGCAGGAGAGTCACAACTCTATGTTGCAGTCGGTGGCATTGAGAGATGGGAGGGGAAAAGATCGAGAGAGGGGAACAAATGGAGAGAGAAACTCAGACAAGAGATAAAATTGTGAAATTATCTTTTTATAAATATTAAAGTATAAATTTAAGTTATTATAAGTTTTTTCTTTTATAATAAAAATTTTAAGGGTGAATTACACTGACTTCCCCTGAAATTCAGTGTAATTACACTTAGCACCCCTCTAATTCACTTTGCTCGGTGTGTTATTTATAGATAGAAGGATACCGAGCGTAATTACACTGAACCTCAGGGGAGGTAAGAGTAATTCACCCAAATTTTAAATCTCAATTGTTAATTTCAATCTTAATAAAAGGACATTCAAGGACCATCTTGGTCCAAAACTTAACACGGCCCATGATAGAAAGAGCCTACTTTTGTTTGCTTAGATGTTTATGGGCCTTATACCATTGAATTTGAATCTAATTTTTGTTATTTTGTTATTCTTATTGATGATTATACTCATGTTACTCACATGACAACCCCCCTTAATCTTTTGATCTGTTTCTTTTCGGTCAAACCCAGGAAAGCATTTAGGGATCCAAGACTCCTCTCCATGCCCATCAAAATTGGGCCTATCTTTAGTATCTGATATAGGCCCTTTTGCTCCCTTCTATTTTTGCATTCCTTTTCCTTATTGTGCTCTTTAAACTCCAAGTTCCTATTTTCAATCTCATATTTTGTCCTCTTATCATCCATTTATGTCATTGTCCTGCTATCTTCAATAGCCCCCATTGCATCATCTTTAACTTCTACTGATTGATTAATCATAGGGTCTTTTTGAGTATTCTCACCTTCATAATTGACCTCACCTTTTTCCAATATATTATGATTAATATCACAGTCCACCTCCACATCACCCTTCTCCATGGTGTTTCTGATAACTAATACCTTTGAGGATCGCTCACCTCCATCGCCACCATGATCAAGATTAACTTCCTCATCCTCAGATACACTAAATTCACTTAATATTGTAGTATCCTTCCTCCTATTTTTCATATTCTATGTATTCCAATATTGGCCAATGTCCTTAATGAACACATCAGTTCCCATCTCTTCCAAAGACAAATATACCCATCCTTGTACAAATTGAAAACAACATGTATCAATGAGCATTTTTGTAGAACAGAATGACTTTCCAACTCCTGTGTTATGATCAAAGCACACCAACCTCCCCCATACTTCCCCAACTTTTCTCAAATTTTCATATGACTATGTTTGGATAAGAATTCCAAAGCACTCAATTCACACCTTTCTCATCTAGCACACCTCCTCATCTGGCAACCTTCTGACTTCTGCAAAGAGTTTAAGCCAAGGTAGCTAGAATTGAGATTCTACAAAGAATTGGAAGGGGAATACAAAACCGTAAAATGTAGAATCGGTACACGGATCATAAGATTCTACCATAATATATAATGACATTTATATAAATATATATATCACATAGCATAACATAAATAAGCAAATAAGTCACAACTAATGTAACTAAACTTCAACCAAATATGTATAAAGTCACAACTTGCAACTTAGAATTCAAAGATAACATAGCTACAAGCCTAAAAGTCCATAATTCATAACTCATAATACAAAATTTGGGGACTGAAATTCTTAAGGGAGAGAATGTAATACCTTATTTAAAATAAAATATTTATTCAAAATAAAATGTTGATAATAAAAAATTTTAAAATTTTCCATTAAATTTTATAGTAATAGAGGAATTAAATTAGTTAAAGGAGAATGCAATGTGAATTAAAGATTAGCAGTATAGAGATAAGGAAAAAAAAAATGAAAACCAATTAGACCACCAACACCTTTAGTGAGATGGACCACTCTAGACCCCTCCTTTTTCCTTCTTCCTTCTTCTTGCTCGTTGTTTCTAGATCCCTCAGTCTGCTTCTTAGTTCTTTCACCTCACCATCTCTAATCTTGAGAGACGGAAACCAGGATAGAGCTTCAATGGAGACTTGAGAGGGAGAGAGTCAATGGCAGAGGTACAGAGATGGAGACATGGAGAGATAGAATGTCATGCACTAGAGAAGGAGAGGGTGAGAATCACGATGGAAAGGGACTCACCTCGGGTTCCATCGCGATTTAATGTGAGATGGTGGGCCAAGCCGAGAGCTGAAGCAGGTTGGAGCCACCTGGTCTTGGACGCGAGCAGCATTGTGGAAAATCGCCGATTCCACCGCTTCCATGAGTTTGCGCGGCGATCCCATGGCGAGTCTATAGAGGGGACGCGACTAATGGAATTGGGATCGCCCAACGACAGCAAGAACATGAAATCATGCGATTTCACAATTTAAATCGCGAGTCTAGCTACCTTGGTTCAAGCAATATATCCTTCCTAGATGTCTAGCTTCTTCCATATCTTCCCTAGAACGAAATGTAATTAGTGTTTTGTAAGCACTCATATGTCTCAGCTTTGATATTGACCACCAATTCTTGAGTAGTTTGTCTGCTATAGATCCGATGAAACTGGTGTCAACATTCCTCTAATTATGCTTCTATTCAACATCTCCATATTCTCTTGACATACCTCCCCTTTTGCAACTATCACCTATTATATGTTCTGTCATCCAACTCCTATTGTGTCTTACTTTGCATTTTTTCTCTCCATACTTCCTTTCTTTGTCCTGTATTCTCATATCTGACATCATCATTATTTTTCTTGGTTGTTACACCTCCTTGTACAACCTTTTGTATCTGAAACTTGATTTATGCTCTTTTGCTTTTCTTCCTGTATCTATCCACTTCACCATATTTCCAGCGTGTACTCCATCATTTCTTCCAACATATTCTACATTCTGACCACCACATTCAGAAGCTTTTATAGAGATGCTCTTCCCTCTGACTACCAGACCATTCAAGTCCTGTATGGCTTTCCCTTCTTACTTATGTTTGAATCGCACAAACTCAAACAAACTTGGATTGGATGCTCTTCTCTTTCTTGAAACATAGGCATCTATCATTCCCTCACATCTAAAAATTTGCCAAAGCTACTCCTTATCCATCTCATTTGGGAGACTATCCACAAATACTGTAAATGATCTGGCTTCTAACTGCTAGTAACAACGACCAACCTTACAACTCCTCTCATCTCTCATATGCCCTCTCACGCTTACTCCTCATATCCTTCGTATGGTATGTATGGTGTAAAAAAGCACAGTTAACAATCACATGTACATGGTATATCGAAGAATGAATGACTACCTTACAATAAGGATTCAATTAAAAGTTTTCAAAGTATAATGACCTAATTTAAAACTTTTAAAGTATAGAAACCTAAAAAACACGCTAAAAATGTAAAGTCCATTGATTAACTTAACCTGAAACTTTTATAAAAATATAAAATATAACGTTTAAGTTCAATAAATTAAATTAATTATTAATATTTTTATAAAATTGTACAAGTATTAAATTTAATTTAATTTTCGAAAGTTATTCTAAGGTCTAATACTAGCAAATAAAGCAAATAATAAAATATTTAAACAAAAATAATCTATAGGCTTAACACTATGGAGTAAATTTACAAACTTAATAGATAATTGTAAATCTAAAATATTGTATTGAGGTGTGATAAGAACATAAGAACAATTTTAGAATTAAAATATAAATTTAATTTTAATGTACTATTGATGTAGCAAAAATTTTACACAAACTAAAAAAATTTTACATAAATATCTAATCATTTATTGTCATTTGCAATTTTAAAAAAATATTTGACTCAATTATTCACTACTTTAAAAATCTTACAAATTAAAACATGTGATTAGATGACAGTGTAAAATTATTTTACACTAATAATACATCAAAATTAAACTCTTAAAATATTATAAAAATATTTTTGTATGTATATTTTTACGGTATAGATGTATATATGAATAAATAGTATATAATATTTAATATACGATGTTAATATTTGTAACTGCACATATTTAATATATAATTTGTTCGATTTGGTTTAGATAGATTTTAAAAATTAAAAACGAGAAACAAATCTAACCGACCAGTTTTTATAAAATAAGAGTTAAACCAAATTAATTTATCCTAGTTTTGATTTATTTTTATTTCTTTTTTATCAATTTTTATTTTCAATTCGATTTGAATAAGTTTTGAACACTCGTACATCTCCGTATCAAAATATAGTATTCAAGACAAATGATCACGTTAGGTCTTCTCAACCTGAATTTGGGTACCAAATTGAAAAGAATTGCGTATCTGATTTGTTGAGTATTATCATCTCCTCCTAATAATTAATCTAAAAAAATTGTATAAAAGTCTTCTTATTCAAAGTTTAACTCACAATAGATATAATCCTTAAATATTATATAAAGTATAATTTATGTCATGATGAGTGGAACTTTTTCCTTTCTTTTTAGTGTCATAAATTTAGTTGGGTTTGGGGTCTAAAAGTCTAGGATATAGCCGAAAGAAAGCGCTCGCAAAAAATTTACGAGATCGCCCATCAATGAATCCTTATATATAGAGGTGTTTGCGGTGCGATTTGTATCGATTTTAAGTAAAAAATTTATCTGATCCAAATAATAAATATATAACGGTTTGAATTGGATCAATTTAATTTAAATTTTAAATTCGAATCAATTTTTATGGTTTGGATTGGATTGGATCAATTTAATTAGTTAATTATAAAAGTAAATTTCAAATATAAAGTGTTATAAATAAAAGTTAACTAGAATCAATAAAATAAATAAATAAAAATAAAAAATAAAAATGATTCATATCATCCGCATAAAATACTATTTAAATAAAAATAACATATACATATAAAAAATTATGTGATAAATTAAAATTATTATAAATAAAATAACAAACTTAATAATAAAAAATTATATTATATAACATTATTTGGTTTGGATTAGATTGGATCAGTTTTAAAAATTAAAACCAAAATCATATCCGATCTAAGCGGTTTACAAAAAATAAAATCCAAACCAATCCAAATTTTTATGATTTTAATTAGTTTTCAGTTTAAATTGGATTGATTTGGTGATTTTGATTGAATCAGACTATTTTTGAACACCCCTACTTATATAAGTAGCAAAAATTGAATTAACATCTTTATAAGATATAAGTCTCTTTCTTATAAATTGGACTGATAGTCATTGATATTATGAGTGAGATTTTGAATTGGGAAGACTTTAAATTGATTATTAAAAGGACATAATAACACTCTCCTATTTTTTAATAGTGCAATGTAATTTCTCTCTAGCTTTTTTTAATTATTATTTTTTCCAATTCCAACAAAAAAAGCGCTGAATACAACAGCATACAATGTTGGTTTAGTTACGATTTCGTACAAGAAGAAAAGTTTTGACGAAATAATAAAAAAAAAAAAAGAAAAAGAAAAAGGAAAGGAAAAGGATTTATGGCACAAAACGATTTTCGTACTTTGAGTACGTATACATGAAAAAAATAATAATTTGACCATGTCCACTGTAATAAGACCAGTATAATCGATATTTGATATTCAATCAACTAAAGCTAGTAGTATAATAATTTTGAAAATCTGTACGAGTCTATCAACGAATTCAACTAAACAATCTTCAATATAGGTAAAAACTTAAGAAAATTACTAAACCATCAACCCCTTGATGTCACACCTGCAATAACAAGAAGGGATTGGAATTAGTGATGAAAGGGAGGTGCAGAAGAGACAAAGGAATTTCACAGAAAAGGAAATGTCATACCAAAATTGCCTTCCACAAACCAGCTCATCCTGCCTTATGCTTCTCAGGTAACGTAGTCTCTAAGTGAGGAGTTAGTTACTCTCTTCCTAGTGCTCCTTCGTGGTTCCACATTCTCCACGCTACCAGCCACTTGTCGCCTTCCACTAACAAATTTACTTTCTTCCAAATTTACCCTCCCATCAATACATGGCTCCTCCAATTCTGCACTAGGTTGCATAACAATTCCTCCCCTTTTAATTTCAACCTTGTCCTCAAGGTTGAGTTCAGGATAATGAGCAACCATTTCCCTAGCATCCTCCTAGGTTGTTTCTTGCGACAGTAAATCTTCCCACCGAATTAAGACTTGAGGAATAATCCGACCTGCCCGTGAAATATTCCTATTGTTCAGCACTCAAATTGGTTGTAGAATTGGCCTCTTGTCATTAGTAATTAAGGGCATAGGAACATAAGGATTCGATGTCTCCCCCTTAAAAGGTTTGAGCATAGAAATGTTAAATACATAATCAATTTGGGCTGATGAAGGAAGTTGCAACCTGTAAGCTACCTTGCCAATTCTTTCTAGTATTTTAAATGGACCAAAATACCGGAGGCTAATTTCTAGTTCTTTCTAAGAGTTAGGGAATGTTGTTTATATGGCTGCAATTTAACTAAAACCATGTCTCCTGGCTGAAATTCTTTATCTTGTCTATGCTTATCAGCCTGATTCTTCATTCTGTTCTGCACTTTTTCTAAGTTTGCTTTCAATTTTTGCAACAATTAGTCTCTTTCCTCCAATAATTGTGTCACCTCTGGAAGGTCATTTTCTGCTTTAACATACCTAATAAAAGATGGTGCCGGTCTTCCATAGACTGCCTGAAATGGTGACATACTAGTGCAGGTATAAAAAGATGAATTATACCATAGCTCAGCCCATCCAAGTGCTTGAAACCATCATTAGAATTCTCAAAAGTGTAGCATCTCAAAAACATCTCTAAACATTTGATGACAGCCTCAGTCTACCCATCAGATTAAGCGTGGTATGAAGACAAGGGTGGCAATGGGGCGGGTTGCGGTGGGTTTTATTTCAATCTGAACTCGCCCCTCACCTCATTAAACAAGTCTCAACTCGTTCCTACCCTACCCATAGGTTTTGACATTTAAAACTCAAAACCCTACCCGCAAACAGCACATCCCAACCCGTACCCTACCCACCCCTACCCACCCCTACCCACTACTCCTTTTAAATACTTAAAAAATTATTTTAAATTTTTTGAGATGAAAATTATTTTAAAATTAATTTGTATTTGGGATGTGTTTGATATGGAAGTTAAAAATAAAGTGAAAATTTTCATAGATTAGTTTTATATGAAAATTTATACATTAAAAATTTTTTATATCTCTCTTTACTCCCAACTAGATACAACCCTAGAATGATAAAAATATTTAGAAATATATATATATATATATATATATATATATATATATATATATATATATATATATATATATATATGGGGTGCGGGTAGGGTAAGGGTGGGTTTGGCTTGAACCTGAACTCGACCCTACCAGCATCCAAACCCGCCCCGGTGTGGGGTGGGATTTAACTACTACCCAATCAGGTTAAGGCGGGGTGGGTACCCACTGGTAAGGTAGTAATTGCCACCCCTATATGAAGAGGACATGGCAAGAGTTGTTCCTTGTAATCGGAAAAGATGTTGCCAAAATGCACATGTAAAAACCTTGTATTAGTCTAAAACTATTGATCTTAGTATCCCATGTAGCTTAATGATAGTATTGAAGAACACCTCAGCTACTTGCTTTACTGTAAAATCATGTTTCATTGCCATGAAATGTGCATATTTTGTTAACCTGTCCACCACCACTAATATCACCGTATAACCATGACAATTAGGCAAGCCTGTTATGAAATCCATTGAAACATCCTCCCAGGTGATAAAAGGAATTGGTAATGGTTGTAATGACCCTGCTGGAGATATATTCAGCAATTTGGCATTTTGCTAAATGACACAATTATTGACAAAACTTTTAATGTCTTCTTTCATACCCTGCCAGTAGAAAATAGTAGATATGCGAGCCATGGTTCTTTTAATACCCGCGTGACCACCAGTTAGAGATGAATGAAACTCTTCTAAAATCTTTGCGATAAGGGGAGGGTCTTTAGGTGCCATTACTCTATTTTGCGAATAAAGAACATTATCTTTAAGTAAAAAATTACACCTCTTGGACCGGCTGAATTAACTTGATGCTTTGTGGTAGCCACAGAAGGATCATTAGCTTGAGCCTATTTAATATCTTCCAATAGCTAAGAATGAGGTTGACTCCATGCCATATAAAAAGAACTTGATAAAGAATGCTGCCACAATATCTTTCCCTGCCTTATATTCGATCTGAAAATCATAGCCTAAAAATTTATGTAGCCAGTCCTGCTATTCTGATGTCTGGAGGGATTGATCTAATAGATGCTTGAGGCATTGATGATTAGTTCGGATTATGAACCTATGACCAAGGAGATAACGCTTGAATTTAGCTATTGATTCAGTTACTGCATAAAGCTCTCTGACATAAGCTCCTTGCTTTTGCAATTTTTAGGGTAATTTCTTTGAAAAGAAAGCTAAGGGATGACCATTCTGACTCAATACTGCTCCAATCCCATATCTGGAAGCATCAATCTCCAGAACAAATTTTTGTTTGAAGTCTGGTAGTGCCAACACGGGCCCTTTAGTGATAGCTGTTTTCAACATTTCAAAAGCACCTTGAGCTATTTCAGACCACATAAATGCCCCTTTCCTAAGCAAGTCAGTCAATAGTGCTCCTATAAAACCATAATTTTTAATAAATCTGTGGTAGTATCCTGTTAGGCCTAAGAATGCTCTTAATGGTTTTATATTTATCGGAATTGACCACTCCACAATAGCTCGCACCTTTTGTTTGTCCATTGCCACGCCTTTTCCTGACACCACATGGCCAAGATAATCAATCTCCTCTAAGCCAAATGAGCACTTAGAGAGCTTAGCATAAATTTGGTACTGCTGTAATGGTTTTAGGAAAGCTTCCAAGTGGGATAAATGTACCTATCAAGAGGAACTATACACTAGTATATCATCAAAAAATACTAGTACAAACTTTCTAAGGAAAACTTGAAAGACATTATTCATCAAGGATTGGAAAGTGGCAGAGGCATTGCTCAAGCCAAAAGGTATGACCAACCATTCATATAGACCTTGATGTGTTTTGAAGGTTGTTTTAAATCTGTCCTGAGGTTGTACTAATAGTTGGTGATAACCAAATCTTAAATCTAGTTTAGAAAAAAACTTAGCCCATAAAGTTCATCTAAAAGCTCATCAATAGTGGGCATGGAAACTTATCGTTAATAGTTATAGCATTGAAGGCTCTGTAATCTGTTCAAAACCTCCATGTTCCATCTTTCTTTTTTACTAGCAGTATTGGTGAAGCAAAAGGGCTAGAGCTTGGCTAGATGATGCCTCTGTCTAGCATCTCTTGAACCATTTTTTCAAATGATCTTTTTGGCTATGAGGTTGTCTATAAGGTCGAGATGTTACTGGAGTAGCACCCTCAACTAATAGAATAACATGATTATGACTTCTGCTAGGTGGAAGACCCACTGGTTTGTCAAACACTGACTTATATCTATGGAGTAACAGAACTAGTTCTAGTTCCATGTCCGCAGGTAATGGTAGCAATGAGGGAAGATTGCTTTCCTGTGGTTGTAACTGAATGGTGTACATTTTAGCAATGGATTGAGTATGAGATATCTTACGAATGTGGTGAAACTGAGCTAGTGTAAGCTTGAAAGTCTTCAGTCCATGCAAAGTAATTAGTTTGTTGTCCCAGTAAAATCTAATAAACATATCAGTATGATTAGCCATGTATGTGCCCAACGTTGCTAACCATGATCCCGCTAAGACCAAGTCAGCACTTGAAATAGGAACCAAGTATACTGGAAGACATAAATCATGGCCTAGGATGTTCACAGATAGGTTCCGAATATGACCTTCAGCAGTGATAAAATCGCCATTGCCTACCACCACCTTGAATTCAGGGCTTGGCTCAAGAGGAAGTTTCAAGAACTAAGCTAATCTAGGTTGGAGGAAGTTGTTTGAGCTGCCACTATCAACTAATATTTGAATCAGTTTGCCCTGTAAAGAGCTTTCAAATCTCATTATGGTGACACTGCTAGCCCTACTCAAAGCATTATATGATCATTGTGGCTGATAAATTTCTTTACCCTCTTCAGAAGGTGCTCCACCTGGGTCTGGTATGTCAAGATGTAATTCTTGTTCCCCATCATCCTCCATTTGTAACAACATTTGCTTATTAGGACATCTGTGTCCTAGAAAGTATTTCTCATCACATTTGAAACAAAGTCCCTTTTCTCTTCTCATTTGAATTTTAGCTAGGGTCATTTTTTTTATGTTGGAGTTTCTGGATAAAGACCATGAAGGTTTTGTTGGTGGGGTAGGTAACAATGGAGGTAAATTTGCATTGTGGTAATATGTGTAACTGTGGTGCTATTTGGTTATGAAATGGGATGTGTTGGACTAGGAATGTTGCTTGAGTTTGTAATTATATTTCTCCTCAAAAGGTTTTGCCAAGGAAATTGCTCTCACTAAGGACATTGGATTCTAAGCTAATATTTCTCTCTTGATTTCTGGTTTCAATCCACCCACAAAGCATTCAAGTACTGCATCAGGACTAACACCATGGGATCGATTAGCCAAAGCAGTAAACTGAAGGTAATAGTCATGTACTGACCCTTGTGAGTGATTCTAAACATAGAGGTTCGTGGGGATTCAAATGGCGAGGGCCCGAACTCTAACTCCAATGCATGGAGGAACATTTGCCATAAAGGAAAAGGATTATTTCTCTGCATCATCTGAAACCAAGGAACTACTTCATGGTCTAGGTGTAAGGATGCAATTGGAATTTTCTGCTCCTTTGGTGTTGGATGCAGCTCGAAGAATTGCTCAACCTTGAAAATGAAATGCAAAACATCAGTGCCATCAAATCAAGGAAAATGCAGCTTCGCATGTCTAGGGACGAATTGAGTTCAGAGGGAATTATTCTTTGGGCAATTTAATTGAGCACCATGAGACGGTTTCCCATTACTAGCCAAGGATTGTTGGATCTACTCTAGAATGCCTTCTATTCTATCCATATGATCATTTGTAGCTTGTTCCTTCTGCTGTATCACTTCCAAAAATCTGGAAAACTTAATGTCCAAAGCGTCCACCCTGTTAAACACATCTTTTATCCTAGTGCCATCAGCTATGGTGAGTTAACGAGAGCAGCAAATGTAACATATTACAAGTTGAACACAAGACAAGTATAATTGGTATTTGATATTCAATCAACTAAAGTCAGTAGTATAATAATTCTGAAAATCTGTATGAGTTTACAAGTGAGAAATTCAACTAAACAATCTTCAATACAGGTTAAAACTTAAGGAAATCACTAAACCATCGACCCTTGATGTCACACCTGCGTTAACAAGAAGGGATTGGAATTGGTGATGAAAGGGAGGTGCAAAAGAGCCAGAGGAATTTCACAGAGTAGGAAATGTCATACCAAAACTGCCTTCCACAAACTAGCTCATCTTGACTTATGCTTCTCAGGTCACATAGTCTCTAAGTGAGGAGTTAGTTACTCTCTTCCTAATGCTCCTTCGTGGTTCCACATTCTCCACGCTACCAACCATGAGTCCCCTTCCACTAACAAATTTACTTTCTTCTAGATTTAGCCTCCCATCAGTGCATGGCTCCTCTTATGCTGGGTTGCATAACATCCACTTTCTTTATCCCTCTACTCCTCCAACCTTTCACAGGGGAATCATCAGCCACTACTGTCTGCAGATTTTCGCACAACCACTGCCCTGCTGCAACAGTACCTAGCCCCTACTATCCCCCCTTCTTTTTTGTTCTCTACTGGTGCTATTTGATGGAGTGAATTATGGTTTGTTGAAATTGTGCCCTTTATAAGGTTTGGCGTTTGATTATTGTTTATGTATCAAATTTGTTCTATTGGGATAATTTCTCTATTTCAGTTCTTTCCAATAGCCTTCCAACACGCACACCGTGGAAGAGGACGACATGGTTGTGGTTTAGTGAATGAGCAGGAACGAGCTTTTGTCAAGAACGGAATAAGAGTTGTTTATAAAATAGGCCAATTCTTTGGTACCCTTCAATAATTGTGCATTTTGTGCATTCTTGACCGTTACCCAATACAAAGAGGACGCGTGTGATGTTGTTGGTGCACGATAGACAATGCCCACTAATGGTAATTAAAACAAACGATGGTGATTTATGTAATAATTGTGGGTTATGAAAATAATAAAAAAAGATAAAGAGAGATGGATGGGAAAATAGAATAGGAAAAGCTAAAGGGGACGACGGCGGCGGAAGTCCGTAGCGATCATGGGCCACCGTTAAATCCGTCGTTGTGGGGGTGAAAGAAGACGGCGGTAGATGGTACAAACACCAAATTCGGCAGGTCTGTGTGTTGTGGTGGAATGGCAGTGAGAGGCGGCGCTGGCATCAGGGATGCAAAGTAGCTTCCTACTTGAGCGACGGTCTCTGTGACGGCGCATGGGGGGTTGTCGTGATTCTATAAGGGAAGCCCTATTTGCCACAACCGACTAAGTGAGCAAGGTGGGTGGAGAATACAGCAATAGTGGCAAGCAGGAGTAGCATGGGGTTTGCTTTCGATGGTAAGGAGGTTGGTAGATTGCAAAGAAAGAAGGAACGGCTTGCATGTCAATTGTCTCAGGTGAGCTGCCCAACCGATTCGACTTTGTGATGTTGTGGATGAATGATTGAGCCAATAGTCATGCTGCAGAGTAGTATTATTTGGTTGAAAATTATCAGTAATAAGGCAGTGAAATGGAGGTCAGGGGAGGTATTGGCTGTGGTGATTGTTATTTTATTGTGGAATTTTGTCTAGTATAGTTGAGGAAATATAATATTTGTTTGTCATTTATATGTATAAATGTCAGGTTTGGTTGAATATGAACACTGTTTGCAGAATAGAATGAATGGCAGGTATTGATTGGTGTACAGCAACTTTGCCATTCACAGTTTGGATGGCCATACATGCAAGTGGAATTGGAGAAGTGAGAGGTAGTCATGTGCTTATGAAATGTACTGAGGTGCATAAACTGAATGACTTGGAGAAACTATAAGTATGCGGTAGTTAAAAGAGAGTATCAGAGACATTTATAACTGGCTGTTGAAGTCAGATTTTGAAATCTGGCCTCATGAGGAATTGTATTGTAGCTGAATATCGAGTGGTATGATGGAATAGGGGATGGAGAAGTAGTGTGTCAGAAAGTGTGTTTGACAGCAGTAGTGGCAGGGTGAAAGTGCTTGTAATGGCTCATTGCAGGCAGTATTATTGGATGTCTTGGTTAGTGTTGGGATAGGCAGGGTTATGGCATAACTTGTTGCATGTAGTGAAACAAGCATATAGGAAAAGCATGGAACTATTAGATGCCACTTTTTGTGCTCATGGTAGTGTCTTCAAGTTTCAAAAAACTGTGAAACTGAAATTGATCTAAGGTGCCTGCATGATGTGTACATTTCTGCGAAGGATAATGATAGGAACATGATTGTGATTGTAGAACATTTTTCCGATCAGGTTCATACATTTAATTTCAAATACTTCATTGGCAAAGTAAATCACTTATTGGCAACCTATCAAACATTTGAAGCGAAGTGTACTCAACTTAATATTCATGAAATGGTTGCTTTAGATAGTAATGAAAGGAAGTTAGAACCATAAGAAAAGAAAGGCATGGTTGTAGATCCAGATGACAAGTGTGTTTAAAACTACAATCCATGGGTATACATGTTTGACGCAATGGGGGCCGTAGTGGAAGGTTCTTTTGTTTGATATGCCTCATTACCATACATCAAGCCCTGTAGTAGAGACATCTACCCATGGCCAACTACCTTAGAAAATTGATGATGATACTGGCCAAGCGGCACACGAAATGGAACTTCTTGAAGATTCCATTATCCATAGCTACTGCAGTTCCACTTCCACTCTTTTACGTGAACTTGCTATGTCATGAAAGGAATTGGAGTAAACTGTCGTTCTTATGATGTAGACATGATGCAATTCCAGTTTGGCACTATTATGTGAAGTTGGTGGGCAACTTTCCAAGTTTCCAAAGCTTAAAATTTTCATCATTGAGGGCAATGATGTGGTCATGGGGAGGGTGCTGATTCAGGAAATTAAAATGAAGATAGTAATGTTAGTTTTTGTTTTCTGCAGCATAAGTAAGTTTGTCCATCATAAGCATTTTAGGCCCACATCAGCCCACATCAGTAATCATACCCTCATCTTTCCTCTACATACCAGTTTCATATATCAGTCTTATTTCTTCATCCATTGCAGTTTTATTGTTTCATTTCTATTGAGTTAGCAAGGATAGTTCTGTGAAGTTGTGCATTGGCTGAGTTGTCACTGGATCCATGAATCAAGGTAGCAAATTTAGCCATGCTTTTAAAAGGTACTGATGTATTGAGGAAGACAGTGATGAATAGACATGAGTTTATATCGCTATCATATTTATTCTGTATTGTGTGTCATGTCCTGCTATAGCAATTGTTCGACAAATTGGATTCGAAATTTCGTTCGAATTGCTGAGCATTTGTTTGGGTTACTCTCGATTTGATGTGCACTCCCTGAGTTCCTTATTTTGGCTATATCAATGTGGTTGAAAATGAGAAATCAGGATGAGGAGGTATTTTTGCAGAAATCAACATTGGAAGGGTGAGTTTGTGGTTATAACTTGTCCCGCTATAGTTAGGAAATGCATTTACAGTTTTTTTGTTGTGTTGATCCATGGTGTAGCATATTCTTGAGTGGGAGAGTGGAAAAAAATTGTGAAAATCTGTCTGTGGTTTTGTTTCTGTCATGGTGTGTTCCCTCCCTCACTATGGGCACAAGGTTTACGAGCTGAAGGAAGAGATTTGCCATAGTATTTTGGATGTTGCGAATGCATATAGATGGAGCGACAATTTGGATTGTAGCTATGTGTAATGTCGTAGTGAGAGTGTTGCTTTGCATAAGTTCTTTTGTTAGTCCCCCATTAGCAGTTAGACTATTCATTTGTTGGGCTGACACAGTGTTATTCGGGATTGAGGTTTGTTACGTGGTGGATAGTATGGGGTTGGGCAATAGAATGTACTGAAAGCAGTGTTGGGCACGTTTAATGGGTCGGTGGGCTTTGGTGCAATGTTATTGTGTGTTGGCACATCTATGATGTAAACGTTTTATACTCGTTTGGGGTTTGTTAAATTTTATTTTATTTTATTGTTTTACAGGCATGTGCGTTTATAGTTGACTATTAAATTCAGCAAAAGTAAGCAGCTTTTGCTTGTATATTATGAAAATAAGCTGGGGTGTATATATATGAAAATTTGTTTTTGGGTTGGAGACAATAAAGAGGATGGAAGGTATATTAAGTCCATTGGAAACATCGTTGTGGCCAACTTTTTCAATATTAGTGTAGGGATGTGTTATCCTTTTTGCGTATAATAATGCATAGGTAACTTTAACCAATGAAACATATAACTGTGCATAACAAAGTATATAGTTTGCGAAACATAAGCTGGGATACTGTACAGGTTGGCCTTCACTTAAGTTTATTATTTTTGTGTAATATATGTTTATTAGGACTTATTCTGTAGTGGAAAAAGAAGCCACTTTGAGTCTTTTGTCCAGAAATATTTGATAGAGTAAAATTAAAAAAATTTAGCATATAATGGTATGGATGAGAAAAAAAAATAAGTTAATTAATATTTACTATATATGAATACAAAATTTTATACTGTCAAATAGTTTAATTTTGTTGCCATATTGTATTATTTTTGTGTGCTTAAAAAATGTATATATTTGCTCACCTATGATTAGTAATTTGTTTGACTCAGTTTTAAATTTTAACTGCTATTATAATAACATTCACAGAAAACCTACTTAAAAGTATATATAGATTTAGGGTATATATAAATCATTGTTTCTTGTATACATCTTAAAATCTTTGATGATTAAGTATATAATGTATTTTATTAAAGAAGTCTGTGCATAATATGTACATACGAAATTGGACATTTAATAGTAAATATAAAAGAACAGAATATTATATGATGTGAAAAGTAATTAAATTTTGGAGGTTTGTTGCATAATTCTATTTTGTTTTATACCAAAAAGGAGGTATATAATGTTTTCACCGTTCGGTATTACGTTTCTGAAACAATATCTTATACCTTTGATTTGATCTATATTTCGGTGATTGACCTTGGATTGAATTTATTATCGATTCACAAAATACCTTTCTGAAGAATTATTTTTCATTTGAAAACAAAAGGAGCACTGTGGGTTTAATGTGGACTAATTTCTGACAAAATTAGACGAATAAATTAAATGTATGTTAGTAGGAATTTTAATACATTTTAATGTGTTTAGACAGTATATATTTAATAAATAACATAAAATAATATGATATTATCGGTTTTGAAAAGTAATTTAATTGTTATGTTGCATTACTTTCGTTAGTACTAAAATTTTTATGGAACTTGTCATTAGTAATTTTTTGGAAATAAATTATGTTAATTTGTCTAGCAGATTATGAATATATTTTCTTCCACATTTAACTTGACATTAGTTTGCTAGTTTACACATACGAACCTTTATAATTTTGTCACCTATCATTACTAAGTATCTGAAATAATATATCTTAATTTTTTTTTCAGTATTTGTTATATATATTTTTTAACATTTAACTTCACAGTGATTTCAGTAGCTAGGCTTCCCTATATGTGTATTAATTACAATTAACTTGCATAAATGCTATGATGCAAGTGAAATTTAGTTTGGGTGCGCTTGGATGTGTGTGTGCTAGAAAGAGAAATAATTTTTTTCTCAAAATTTTTTTAAATAAAAATACTTCTTGTATTATTTGTTTGTATTGTTTTCAAAAAGTAGAGGCAAGAAATAATCAGGTTTGGTGTAGTATTTAATTGATATATTAATGTAATATATAACTGAAACTTCAATATTTTTGTTTCCAGTTTCTCTGTAGTAATTTGAAAAAAATAAATAAATCTTCAAATTAAAGTGAATCATATCCGTAATATATGTTATTTAAATTTAACTATATTTTATGTAAAGTCGTATATGTTGTTGGGCGAAAAATTAATATCTGTAATTGTAAATTAAAATTTATTAAGATTTCATATGATTAGTTTAAAGTGACATGACTTTATTTAGTCAATATGATTTTAAGTGTATTTCACTTATTTTATATTTTTGGATTTTCAATTGACCATGAGGAAATTGCGTCTTCTTATCTGCCAAGAACAAGAGTTGAAAGAAAATAGTCCAGCCAATTGCTACATATCACAATAGAAGTTACATAAATTTGATGGAAGAAAAAGATTTATGTAAAATTTAAAAGTGTTGATGTTAAATTTATAAAGAAAAATTCAGTACCAAATTAATGTCAACTTAAAAATATTATAACTAAAAGATATATATATAAAAGCTAGAGAAAATAAATGTACGTTGTACTTGCACATAACGGATAGAAAATAAATAAAATAGAAATCAAACAAATTTATTCATTATTTATTTTCAATTTTTTAAGTTGATGAGATAAAAATTATCTCTAATATCAATCAACGAAGACACATTAGCATTGTAACTCAGCAAATTAGGATGAATCGTAATGGAAGTTATCGAGTATTTGATAGAAGAAAGAAATTCATGTTTAATTTGGAAATATTAAATGTGTGGGTGTGGGTGTGGGTGTGTGCTTTGACTTGTTTTTTTGAGGTCGACTGACGGTATCCTTTGCAAGTCCAAGGTCTTCGTATCGTCTTTTGGTAGAGAACCTGCAAAGAATTCCGAATCTCAAATCAAAACTCTGTTCCACTCAAGTATGAGTAAAAGGAATTAGTTATTCACCTCTGGCTCTCCACAAGCCCCTCCTCATATTCCTATTCTAAATTCATGATCCCTCCAATTCCATAATAGTTTCTCATCCTCGTATTGTTAAGGGATTCTCTTATGCTCAATAACTAACTTTAATGGGTTAGCTATTGTGATGTGTTTGCTCAATTTGGGTTTATCTAGAGGAAGTTCATTCTACATTTCTACAGAGGCCCTTACTGAGCTCTTTTGGGTCAAGTTGTTTTTGGATGAGCTTTTTTGGGCTAACGTCTAAGGCGTAATAAATTTGTTCAGTCCATTGCCCCAAAACTTGGTTTTAATTGTTAATAACAATTTGAGCTTATACTCAAAATCCTGTTCCAAGATCTTGGTCCGAGCTTAATTTATACCAGCCTTCCTTCAAAGCTTAAATTCTAAGCTCATATTATGGACAATGTTCTAGGAATGTACTAATTCCTTTGGGGGTCATGGGGAAACATGCGAATACATGTATTGCACTATAAAGCCCCCATGATCATGTTGTTATTGTGCAGTTGTCATTATAATTCCTATTTTGAATTCCAGCCATTAGATTAAAGGTTGCAGCCATTGATTCGTTAAAGGGTGGGGATTTGTTGTTAATGGGGGGAACTATTTTGATCCGTTGGATTATTTCTAGTACTTTGAGAATGGGTTTTAAGTCCCATTTCTTTTTCTTTTGATTCATTTTCGTTGTTCACGTTTTCTGTTTTTCCCGTTGAAAAACTTTAGGTTAGCACCGGAATGTTGTCCTTTTCTATTTCCCCAAGTCATTGGTTTCTTCTTACATTTTTGCATTTTTAATTAAATATGAAAAATGTCTCGAACAAAGGTCAGCTGAACCATCCGCGCAAAAGAAAGGAAAGTTGGATTTCTATTTTTGGGTTACCGATGAGGTCAAGAATGACTATTCTTATATTTTGACCAGCATATCGTTGACCACTTGCTTAGGGAATGCCTCGTCGTATGCTCGCTTTGTAAGCCTAGCGAGTGAGTTTACCATATAAATAAGGCATCTAATAATTTAGAATCGAACTTACTTTTTTGTATGTCATGGATTTTTTTACCACTTTAGGTCTTAGGTTATCGTCCACCAATTTGGAGGTTGATTGCCTCAATCTTATAAACATAGCTCCATCCCTACTTCATCCAAACATTTGAGTGTTCATTCGCTCGTTTGAGAATCTCATGAAGTTCTTGCCCCCTTTCCGACCACTGCAGTGCTTTTTTCACTATTTGAAGTGAAGGATGTTGAGTAAGGGACATAGATCTCCCTTAGCAGTCAGGCAAGAAAGAAAATATTTCAATCATTTTATAAATAATGTTTCATTTTACAATGGTTATTTTTATGTTGAAATTTTCAATTGCTACTATTATCTAAAATGGAAAACCTAATTTTATGTTATAATTTTGACCATTCATATAATATCTAATGGTCAATATTTTCATTTCCTACTCTCACAATTAAGCAAATACAAAAGAAAATTTAAAATAATGGAAAGATAAAAACCTTGAAGGAAATAAATTTTTTTTATAATTTTGGTTTACATTGAGAAGACAGTGATGAAGGCACTACTAAGGGAGAACAGGTTCCATCTTCATGGAGGCTAGCGGGTTGACCATTGAGGTTGAAGCACGACAAGGTCGGTTATGGGAGATCGAGGTGACACTAGCCGCAATGGAATATTTTGCCATCTTTCGTGCTTGTCTCAGTGAACTAGCGGCGAAGCAGCGTCGAGAGATGAATGAATGATAAACTTATAAAAGAGTGGAGAGTGGAAAGATAAAAATATTTCTTTTCTCTCATCTGCCTGTATAAAAAATGTTAATTTTTCTTTTATTTTTTTCCTTCTTATTTTTCTTTTATTTAGGAGAAGTATTTTTTGTATTATTGGAATAGACAGACACCTATAACATTCAGAGATAGAAAGAAAAAAAATTATAAAAAAAAAGAAAAAAAATGAAATGATTGATAAAAAAAAAGATGAGAAAGGGTATTGGAATGTTGAAATTTAAAATATATATAACCCTTTATTTGGACATATATATTTAAAAACAAAATTGACTTAATTATTTTTTTATTTTCTTTTGTTTAATTTTTCTTTCTTCATCTTTTGTTTTTTTTCTGTCACCAAACACGCCCACCAAGTGGGATATACAGACGGAGGACTTTCCCAAGTCCAGAAATAATGAAAGCCGAAGGCCTATTTTGTTGCCACTGTTATGAGGCTTGCGTGGGAAGCCTCAGTCGGAGTTGGTTGCTGCTGCAGTACGGCAACACAGTTGTATTTTGCAGTCGAAGACGTTTGCTTCGGACGGATGAGTTGACAGGGCAGAGTACGATCATGCACCAGCTCCCAACGGCGGCAAGACCAGTCCATCGCTCGTCGGAGGTCGTGCGATTTGAGTATCCATAACATGTCTTTCTACCCCGTCCAAAACCCACATAGGGACTGAGGAGAATGTATTTAACGAACGCTGGAACACAATTTCAATTGGTAATGGTTTCATGTTTGGCCGAAAATTTAAAAATAAAAAATGGCCGAATATTCCAAAAGAATGGCTCTAAAGAAACACATAGACATAGTAAGTTATATAGACGATGGTTATTTTTTTAATTTTTCTTTTCATTTTTTTGTTTTGTCACTTTCCTCCCCAACCGCATGTTCTTTTTATTGTTTGTTATTTTTATTGCTAGTAAAATCAGAATTTTTGGTTTTTCTTATACAATATTTTATGAGGGACAAATTGGAAACTCCGAATTCTTTGTAACAGAATTTTGTTACTTCTCAAATCGGAATTCCGATTTCATATCACACTATATCCAGGTAAATTCTCCCTAATTTTCATATTTTGGTACATTTTTAAATTAAATCATATATTTAAGAAAAGAGACACATTTAAAGGTAATTTATTTAATTATAGATGGTAAATTTAACTTAAGTTTAGGTTAATTTATTGATTAGTTTATTAATTAACTAATTCATTTTAAATCAATCATTTATTTAATATTAAATTTAAAAACGTATTCGTCCGTGTGGATGTCACGCGAATATTTTGTGCAATATACGTTTTTATTTCAGCAAACAATTGTGATTTTTTATCCACTAAATATAATATTAATGAATAAATGGCACATTAATATTAGCATATATATATTTAAGTTAATTTGAAACTGGTGTTTAACAATTAACTTAAAAATATTAAATACTACTTCGGGAATGGGTTCGCCAAAGCACTGTGCTCCATGTCTGACTTGAATAGACAGCACACAAGGACAATTGATGGACTCACGGCCCGCCGAAAAGAGGCAGGAGAGCCATTGCATTAACAAAAAGGTGAGAACAAATTTTTAGACAAAGTTGTATATCCTAAGCTCTGAGCGTGCAACACATACGGGTGGAGCCATATCGAACTTGGAGGTTCCATCTTCATTGCACGAAACGTGGCGTTCCTATGGGTCGTCTTTGACTTTAACTGAGATCGCACGCGATCCACCCACGTGCTGCGTCGCTGACTTATGAGAGACGTACCGGTGAGATAAAAGTGGCGCAGCACCTGTATATGTCTTCCTCTCATTCTCGGAGGGGACGTCTAGTTGAACATGGACTAACTATTGATCTTTTGTCCTAACAGAGCAACGCGAGGGAAAGCTGGCTTCGTAGCCTGCGTGGTCAGGGGGGAATCAAATGCATCTTTAATTTGCATCATTGAGTTCGATCGATAAACAAGCACGTGCCAGCTAGTGGTCCGGATCTAATCAATAAGGGACATCACCCAACCTCATCTAAGGCCTCCCGACCACAGGTAATGCTACTTTGTCAATGTGCCTTTTTTTACTCTGAAATATCAAAGATACCCGAAAAAGTTTAACGCGACTTGAATACGAATAACACTGGTAACGTAAAATGACACAAAAAAGGGAGGATACGTCGATTTTTTAACGTAAAATGGCATTCTGCGACTAGGTTATATTATTTTCTTTCTCCTCACGGCAGGTCCAAATCCCCCAACTTTTCAAATGTCTCCATCGATGCTATATTTTTTGTATTCGCATTTAGGATGCCATATTGCCGTATAAACTATTCTTCCACAAATTCAATGGCTGCGTTGGATGATATCTCAATGATGTACATTCGAAATAATCCGGCACTGGTTATTGTCAATTGCCCCAAGTCTGACAGAAATGGGAAATTAACCTCAACTAAAAAAAAATCAATTCAAAAAAATAGTTGTGTTAGTTCTTTTTTGTTTTTCCTTTTTTTTATTTAAAAATATTTTTGGGTCAGCCTTCCCTTACATATTCCGAAGAAAACATTTTGCAATTTTGTATCGTCGGGCCAGAAAAACACTTCCCACGATGTGCGCTTCCTAAGACAAAAATCCACCTACCCCTACTGCGCAAAGGTGAAGAAAGTTTTAATTGTAGCCGAACTATTACCCCCTACATCTTCATCGTCCAGTCCACACCCGTAAGCCCAACAACACAAAATAAACCCATGCAACATACATTTCACTAGAGCCCAATCACTAACTGAAACATAAAAAAAAACCCTTAAGGTGTGGTATCCCGCTGGTGCCCACAAGAGGCCATGGTTGTGGAATTGCCCACCTCACTACTGCCTCCAAGTACGGATGCATAATCCCTACTTCATGGATAGGGGGTGCCCCCAATCCTGGCTCATGAATCTGGGGTTTGTTATCAGCAGCATGATACTGCTGGGAAATTCTTGCCATAACGAGTTTAGGGACACCTACGCTGCCACCGGTTATGAAATTGGAGAGATTGTCAACCCACTTTCACCGGAATGGGTGCAATCGGCAACATCACATGGTGCACAACGCATGGTCACGGCAAACCTTGCACACGGTGGCCGCAGTAAACCATCTTTTCACATCTATGGTTCATTTACATTATGCTTTTGTTCCTCTCTTGTATCAACTTGGGTTCTCTTTACATGCAACCTTTTTTTCCCACAACTTATGAGGTTTTTTTCATTACGCAATTCACTTCTCCACATTTCATCTGTGCTGATTTTTCCACCTACTCATTTGTGAATCACATGATGCACTGTGCAGGCAGTCATGCGAGGAAACATGGAACCGGCCAGCGACGCCAATGTCATTGTTGTCATGAACACCAGCAGCGAAATAGAACCTTCCCAGCTAAGCAAATCTGTGTTCTCATGTGCCCACAAAATAAGCAAACCATCCCCATGCCCAAGCAATCCCAAGTATGTGCAGCCTTGAAAATATTCTGCGCACCTCTCTTAATGTTTGAATTGGCTCATTGTCATTTATATTTTTAGTTACATGCACCACATCACGGACTCATTGTCTTGTTTGGCAATATCAGCAGAATTCACAGCACTTCTTACATTTACAAGCTTTGTATTGCACCGTCTGCTAAATTGCACGGATAAACAAAACTCCCACCATGCATGTGTATGATAGTTCATTGGCCAAGTGAGGGCAATAATTCAAATACTGTCACTGCACTGAGTATGCCATTAATTAATGTGGCCTTTATTTGTTACAGAGATAAATGCCTAACAGATGCATTTGCCGCTTACTCTAATGCTAGCAATGATCATTGTGATGCCGGTGCTACCATGGTATGCACAATGTTGAAATATAACTCGAAAATTATTTTGATTCATATCTCCTCTTCCATGCAATTTTTGCTGAACACAATAATTTTGAAAATGCAGCCTAATGGCATTGACGTTAAGAGGTTAACGGAATCGGTGCAGTCTTTGGAGGGCCAAGTGAAGGCACTTACAAGGATTGTACTTCAACAATGCAAAACTGTAGATGACATGACTGCGCAGCTGACCCAGTTCGTCAATTTAGGGCCCTTACCAAACGCAGCTAAGTGTTTGCCAAACCAGTTTGATGCACCACCAATTGATACCCGTCGAAGCAAGCAATCCGCCTCCTTCGACCCAAAGCGAAAGAGCAAGGAGTGCACATCTCACAAATCAAGCACGAGAACCCTATGCTCAGTACAAGATGGTCCAGATTACAAGCCTGCTACGAATACTTCATTTACCAGTGACCATCTAGCATTCCGATGCTCAAAGAGGAGAAAAGGCTCATCTAAGAAGACAATGAAAGTAGTCCCAAAAGTAGCACCAACTAATGTGCCATCCAAGGTTATAATATTGGTTCCCTATTATTTATATACCATTGCTGTGTTGTAGCTAATAATAGCCAATTGAAAGTTAGAATTGTACCTGTCATCACCAATTCAACTTACAAACTATGGAAAAAAATTGTAGAAGAAGTTGTTCTCCAATACACAAGAGAGCCATGAAAAATCAAAAGGAAACCACGGTCAAGGACCATCAGTTGGCACTCTCAATTGGATTCGGACTGAATTCATGGGAAAGGCTGACAACCTCCTCAGGGTATGCATGTGTAAGACTTTAGCAACCTTATCTCACCAAGTTTTTACAAATTTGTTTGCTGGTTTCCTTGTTAAAGGTATATGCGCCAATATGGTGTGACAATCATTGGTTTTTGATGATCATTGACACATTAAAGATGAAGCTGGTATATCTAGACTCCCAAAAAATTGACCAACATACACGCTAACGAATCCTAGCCATGAAGAGAGTGGTGGGTAAATTGCAACTCAAATACTTATATTTCCAATATAATATGATATTCAAGTGGCCTGACAAAATGCGTTACCCTAACATCTCATTTACCAGGCCTTGCTTATAGAAAGTCTCCTCCAAGATGCATCATGGTACGACAATCCAACCCGGAGACGACCTTCCATATCTGACTATAAGCTGGTTGAGCCCAAAGTGAATCAGCAAGCTACTGGCTTGTACGTTATTTCAGTCTTACACCCATATTTCAATTAATCTCTCGATTCATATGTAACATGTACTATAAATAAATTTAGGAATGATTGTGGTGTTTAGGTAGCTCAGTGGATGATATTCCATTATATGTGGACTTCCTACGATGTCTAGGTACAAAAGAATTATTTTCATTTGCACCTGTAACCTTCACATTTTGCAAACACTAATACTGCCCTAACATTGCATTCTTTCATGCGCAGACAGTGAATGATTGCACAAGGATGCGAATTGCTATTGACCCAGTTTTGAAGGACCACAACCCGAAAAGGAAAGACATTATTCAGCTGGCCCTTCATAGCTGGAATAGGAAGAGAAATGATCACAAACAAGACAGCTGAAACCACACTTTTTTCATTTTGTCGGGTAAAAGCTACCATGGCATCATTTGTGTTCGAATTACCCTTTTTGACTGCTCCGTCTTCACTCAGCTGATGGCAACAACCTACTCAATCTTTGTTTTTGGCCTGCCTACAAACAATTACAACTGGATTTAGTTCTACTAAAATCTGCAATACATCGAAATTGACTTTTTGCTCAAAAAGTCACCACCCATCCAATTGCTGGTTCAGGTAACTACCCACTCTCCTTCTAACTGGTAATGTACCTCGTTACAATTTCTGATCAATATGGGAGGCAGGACTGGATACAATTTGGGGTTCCACGGGCAATATCTATTGACTTGTCAATTGCATACACAATATCTAGCCGAGCAAGATTGTACTCGGCGGCCTTTGTTTTAGGACTTCAGCGAGTTTTTTGAAAAAAATTTTAGTAAAAAAAAAAAAAAGAAAAAACACTGTAAGATAATTTGCCATTTTGCTGGCGTAAACAATAAATTAGAACTGGGCTATTTTGTCTGCCTAGCAAGTAAAACTACATCTAACTACGCATCACAACTGGGCTGTTATGTATGCCACTACCTCTCCATGCCTCACTTTTACCAACATATTTCAACTAACAATAAACTATCTATGCAGGTCAGAATAGGCTTCGGTATACACTTTGCAGCGGTGGTAAACTCAGTTGATATTGTTTTTCTAGTTCAAAAGTTTTTGTCCGCTTGTCAGGATGGTTGTGATTGGGTTGAGGCAGGCGTAACACTCGATGACCGGATGGGGAAATGACCCCGATTTTAACTTTTGGGCTATCAGTGATGTGTTCATTTAACTATGTGCATGAGCTTACCTTGTTGAATGGGCTTTTTGAACACTATTCACTTTTACAAAATGAAGCAACACCCATACCTATTCGGCATCACAATGTAACATTTCATTGATTATCAACACTGACAAAGCTTAATGTGTTTTTCTCGAACAAGTGTTCAAAGCCAGTTTTAAATGTATCCCTTTTTTCCCAATAAAAAATCACGAGAAAAATTAACTATTTTAAATTCATAATTTGGAATTTTTAATGTTAAATTAACCAATTAGGAAAAAAAAATTATTTTAATATCATATATGAAAGTTACATTTTAGTTCGATCTAAGTTGATGAATCATCTAAACTTTATTGAGCAATAATTTTTTTTAATACAAGTAAATTATTAAACTTAGTTAGGAATTTTTTTTTTTTTTTTACTTATGAGTTTGATCGTAGTCAATTTCTATGTCTAATATCAATAAGATTATTAAAATTAATTTTGGAAAAAACAAATACAGTGTATAATATTTACATATAGCAACACTATTCATACCATTCATTTTGTCCATTCGCGCACTACCAACATAATAAAACCAACGTCAGCCTAACGAGATGAGATTGTTCTTTTTTTCTTTTTTTTTGCATAAAAATTATCTGCTCAACTCTCACTCTTCAGATCTCTTTACTAGATTAAACAAACTTATGCTTATAATTCTATCAAAACCAGCAACCATAACCCAAACAAGATGAAGCATTTACTATTCATCCTATGCAGACTCCTAAAGCTACAGCACTTAAGCAGAATAATCGAACAAACACATTCCTATGCTATACTATGCAAGAATAATTTTGGCTTTCTTCATTATTTCTATTTTTTGCAGGCCTTTTCTGACAACTCTATCGAGTAAAAAGGGTGAAAAAAAGCATGATTAGTAACAATCTTTATATGTGATTTTTCTATATTTATGTATATTATTGCCTGACTTTAATTTTATAATATTTGCTTCATTGTTACTTTCCATCCCGATGTTTTAATACATCAACAGGATTGTATATTGTTTATGGTAATATATGCTTTCATAATTCCAATACTAACCATCTTTTCCATTTTAAAGGCCTTTCTTATCACTCTTGCTTCATGTGAAGAAGATAACTTAACCGAAGTGAGCGTAATTTGATCGGATGATTCTTTTATTTTTCCAAAAAAAAATTATTTTTTTTCCCAAATTTCTTTCTTCGAAACTATATAATAATTTAAATCAATTTACGTTCTTTGTTAAAGGTCGCTATGATTAGCTCAATAAGTCAGCTCAAAGCAGGTATCATTATGTTAATAAGTCAGCATATACTACTTCACATACCATTATTAGCACTAAGTCACTATCTTCAATACATATCATTGTTCTTGAAAACTTGTTTTTGTCTTTTACTATCTTCACGCTAAACTTATTTTGACCATTTCCCCACCCTTACCCTTTAATAACCATCTGAACTTTTTCCTTCTTCTATTTTCAAAATTGGGTGCAGACTTACTCTTCAAACATATATATTCAAAACTACTTCCAAGTTGGCCAAGTTTCTCCACCACACCCACATTTTTATTTGTGTTCTTCATGAACAGCAAATAGAATGCTCTTTTTGCCCAACCCATTATGTATTTTTCCCCACATTCCTAATATTTTTTCACATACTAATACACTCCTAATCCCAAACCTCAGCGAAATCACTTTTGCTGCTGACTGATGTCTCATTGTCATATTCAACACAAATATTTCAACCCTCCCATACAATTATGTTTGTATTCATCTAAACATTCAGATTTTACTTTCAGTGCCACACACCAGGCTTCCATCCCTTCATCATGCGTTCCAACTTCCCTGTCTGCACTTGTTAATTCAATTCATTCCACACAAAATAAAAGGTGTCCCATACATAGCTTTATTCCCATAATTGCAGCAAAACTAACCCACCATGATGTGCATTAGTTATGCGCAGCCACACATTTCTACCTTACACCTTCCATTTACTATTGGAATTGCCAAGGACAGAGCTTGAGCCTCTTTATATGCCTATTCTTCCCTCCATCGATTGCCCCATGGACAAATGATGGCCAATTAAAAAAATATATACATGCAAATATTTAATAGATACATCACGGCATCATGTTAATCACCTTTGTTAATCACTCCCTGTGAATTTATTGGCATAAAAAATAACTCTGTATTCAACACTTCCCAAAACTTAGCCACAAAGTCCAACGGTCAGCAAGAACGACACATCGTGTAATCTACCTTACAGGAAGTAGACTCTGCATAAGACAATTAAATGACTGAGGACCAATTTCTCATGCTCCAAATAACAACTGAAACAAGTTGGCACAATATTCTAATGCCTTACATAGATATAACAGACCTAAACACCAAAATATGAAAGGTTGCAAAAGAAAAGTTAAGACAACTTGCAGACAAGGTTCTTCATCTAACTAACATCATACTCCAAACATCAGTTTCCGCTTCCTGCCATAGGCCCCTCTGTCTTCATTAATCAATTAATTTGAGTAGGACTAGTTCACGGAATAACTGCCAAAAAAACCACCAAATCAACCTCTAGAACAACAAACTGCTACATATTACACCCATAAACCAAGCTATAAAACTTCCACCAAATACCTATTGCATCCATAGTTCCACCTCCATTAAGCCATTACCTATCATTGGTTGTTGTTGCTTTTCTTCAAAGAGTTTCCAAACGTATTCTACAACAAGGATCAAAACACAGCAGCCATGTTCACTGAAAGTTTTTTTTTTTTTTTAAAAGAAGGTCCATTAGTAGGTTCTACCAATTACTACACATTTTATTCATAAACCATACCTGCAAAAACCATTGATGGCCAGGATTTGTGAATTGCTGACTTTGGCTAGAAAACTGTTGTGGCAGCCCTGGCAAACCAAGCATCTGAGCCTGCCCAGGATAAAATTGAGGAGGATAATATTGATTAAACTGCTGTCTGCCAAAGAAGAATTGGGTTGACTAAGGAGGATGCAATGGTGATACCCCTGTCCTACTTCCGGAACCCATAGCAGCATTATCCATAAAACGTGGCTGCATGGTTGAAGCCTTTGACTCTGTTTGGTTTTTCTCTGCCTGATGCAACATTATCATGCACCACAATGATTATTTGAAATTTTAAACAACAAAACTTATACACATTACACCCTAAACTTCTAAACAATCACCTGCTCACTAGCTGTGCAATCAAAATTTGCGTTTTCATCTTCATCTGATTCAGAACCACATTGACAACTTAAATCATCATTGACCATGGCCTTCCCATCCTTCACTGTGGGACAATTCCTCTTCGTGTGCCCAATCAAGCTACAATTAGAGCAACGATGCTTGTTATTCAAATTCTTTTGTGCTGGAGGTGCACCCTTTGTCCTTGCCCTCACCGGGTCACAAATCTTCTTTGCGATTGTATCAGTTGATGCAATGTCTCCAATACAACATTTTTGCTCCAATTCACTAGTTATTCTACGGATCCCCTCCATTGTGCTCTTGAAATCTGCTACCTGTTTAGCTCCAAGAAACGACATCCACAAGCTACCAGCACACAATGCACCATAACGTAGCAAAAAAGTCTTGTCGTTACCCTCTTCTTCCTCCTCCCGCTCGTGATAGGACTTTGCATCTTTACACCATCTTTTCATTATTAGCCTTTCTGGCAATTGGGCAATGAATTCATGTTTTATCACACAAAATATATGACTACATGGAATGCCATGGGTATTCCATAAACGGCACTAGCAATCCAAGTTTTCAACATTCCTCTCATACAAAACCTTGTATTGATGATTTGGATTGCAAAATTTCATCAATATGTATTTTACTGTGGTTGCAATCCTCTCACACTCAAAAACAATTAGCGATGCAACCCCTTCTATCTCCTTTTTAACCTCTTTGAATATTTCCTTGGTGTATACATTAGCAGCTCCCTGCTCAATCGAATCCAAACCTATAGTTAACACCGGCTGACTATAAATAGAATAGAACTGGGCAGCCAACTCATTGTTCCTATACTGTCTTACTACCCGATCAAGATTTTGCACCAACTCAAGCATACTGTGCCTTGACCTTATAAACCTCTTGATAAATGAATTTATACCCTCGCATCGGGATGTCATTCTCACTCCAGCACAAAATTTCTCCTGCAGGTAAGCATGGGCCCACATTTCCTTTCTTTCATATGCTTTCTTCACCCACCTATTGTCATACAACTCAAACTTCTGAACCATTTCATGCCAATACTCCTTAAACTCACCACAGTCAAAGTTGGCATAAATTGCTTTCTTGAAAGCTTTAACAAACTCGACGTCCTTTATATTTGCTGTCGCATTCTTCTGTAGATGCCAAGGATAGAGTCGGTGCGTGGCATTTGGAAACATAGCTTTAATTGCCTCCCTTATGGCCTCATCACCATCAGTCACAACCACACTAGGTTGTTTGTTCATCATCACCTCAACGAAATTCTCCAACAACCATTTGTGAGTCTCCGCCCGTTCATCACCAAGTAAAGCAAAGCCAAAGATACAAGTTTGGCGATGGTGGTTAGCTCCCGAAAAGATCACAAGTGGCTTGTTATACTTATTCTTCTTGTAAGTTGAATCAAAGGCTATCACATCCCCAAAGTACTGGTAGTCAACTCGACTCAGTCCATCAGCCCAAAACAAGTTGCCCAACCGATCATCGTCTGTGCAAGTGTACCTAGCAACTGTCATCGGTTCAGCATCGGCCTTTCCCTGCAAATAGCTAATAGCCCTAGCAGCATCCCCATCAATTATCTTTCCACATCTCTCCCTATAAATATAATTATATAGGTCCTTCTTTGAGAATCCAAGGCAGCTATAACCACCTGCCTGACCCACCATAAATCCCATTATCTGAGAAGTTTGGATCCCATATCGATGCATGCTATCAATCTGTGCTTTGTTTGCATCCGTCATCCGTCGATGATTAGGAATCAGGTGAACGAATGTCTGTGGTGTGAGCTCATGGTTATGGGCTTCCTCCAACTTGCTCACTTACCAGGTTGAGGTGATTTTGTCAAGGTAGACGAACAACCTTGCCTTGCAATTAGTCCTAGTCTCCGGCTTGTGCTCTCTTTTTCTATCAACTCTCGTGTAGTGTTTTCTATTTCTCAAACTTGCCCTGTGGCACACAAACTTGCGCCTTATCATAGTGCCACTGTCATCACGAGCCACATCCGCTTTCTATACACCAAATCCAATAAATCTGGCATATTTAACATAAACTTCATATGCCTTCTCATCGCTTTCAAACTCTCTATTTATCAAATCAGCTGCAGTCAATTGTCTTATATCATTACAATCAGTGCTCTCTTTCTCCCCTTCATCATACTCTGTCTGCTGATCTACGTCCTCCTCAACATCATTGCTAGAACTATGGTTGCTGAAACTGTCACTGCCATAATCATCAAATTCTTCGACCCCTAAACTTCCCATTGTCAAGTCTTAAAATTCCTGGATGCATCAAATTGCCACAACAGTCTTAACTTTCTACCTAACATGTAAATTCAAACAACTGACATACAACATCAGATTGTATAACATGAATAGACCAAGATAACCAAACACATATTGCTCTTCGCAAAATACCTTTGCCAAACTTTATACCCACAAAATTCACCCCATCCCTTTGCACGTTTTTTTCTTTTTCCTCTCCATATATTCTTATACTAAAGCCTAAATACCAAAACCAGCACCACCGGACATATTGTTATTGTAAGGCCTAAAGGAATTTCTTTTACCAATAATAGAACACCAACTCAATAACAACTCTTTCTCGCCCATCCATGCAACTGACAATATCAACTACCAAGGAAAACCGCCAACTACAATCCTTCCCATTGACATTCATTAATGAGAAACAGAGCACTAAAATAAAGAGATCCCCTTATGTACAACCAACAAAATTGACCCATTTTCTACCTCTTCCCCAATTTTCTACTCAACTATACAAAAATCAACCTTTCATTCATGACATTATATCCTCGCCCAATTTTTCCGCACCAACGCATAAAGCCTAGAATATATACTACACTATAAATTGGAAAAAGACCAAAAAAGCAAAAATAACGCAGACCTTTTCCAATGTGCCACTAGCTCGCCCACTGTCAATTACTCTTGTGTCCATTGCATATTTGCCCCAATGTGGCACAACAGCAACTACCCAACGATGTTGTTCCCCTCTCAAAGGGGAACTTTGCATACACAGATCACGACTCCAAACCTCCTAGATGTCGTATGTTACATTCAATGGATAATTTGGTTATGAAGGGATCGCACGCTAGAGCTCTATGTCTCCGATGGAGCTGTCCGCTTTCACACCACCGTGTCTTCCGCTTCATATACTTTCCCTCCTTCCCTATTTTCCTTTTCTTATTCCAGTATAAAAAAATAAAACAAAAGCAACTTAACAAAATCATTAAGGGAAAATTTCCCTATAACCACCATAGTGAATTGTTGGCCCACCGTAGTCAGTAATAAGACGTGTCACGGTCCTCACCGTTCAACACAAAAATGCACAAAATGTACAATTGTGACATGGTACCAGAGCATTCCCCTATAAAATAATTAAAAATAAACTGCACATCTACGCATCATCGTTTCGTGCAAAGGCAATTTGAGCCATATAGCACTTCTTGTTATGTTTACTTCCAATTTAATGAGACCTTTGTTATGTGGCTTGAAACAAATTGCACGAACAAAAATTAAGAGAGGAAAAATAGTGGAAATTAATGAATAGATTTTGTTTTGCTTTGTCAAGGTATCCCCTTTCTTTCTTTCGGCATAATTTGGCTTATTCTCTCAATTGATGTCCTCTTCAAGAATCAAATCGGAGTTCTTTTTAAAATTATAGTGTGCCTCTATCAGTACATCGACACATTTTTTTGTTATTAATGAGTAGATTTAATTAATAGAAATCAACTAGGGATAAAGGTGAACGCTGCATCAACGTTTTTGCTTTCACCTTTACCATCTCCTTTATTTCTATTAATTAAATCTACTCATTAGTTTTCACTGTTTTTCTTTCTTAATTTTCACTTCTGTAATTCGTTTGGAGCCATATAGTAAAGCTGAAACAAAACAAAATAAGCACAGAGAGAGAGAGAGAGAGAGAGAGAGAGAGAGAGAAACTTCATTATTTAAACTTCAATCACATCTCATAATAATCGATCCCTACTGAAATATATTTGAGGCTCTAGATTAAAATTAAATTTTTCACAAAGCTAAAAGCTAAAGTGGTTCTACAGCGCGCCATACTTCCACCTGAATGACATAATAGCGCCACCAACAAAAGGAATAGCAAGTATCACAGGAGCTAAGTTCCGTAAAACAAAAGCATCAAGGAAATGAAGAAGGGAAGCAATATTTTCACTGGAAAATCAAGCGTTATTGGAGCTAGGCTGGTCTGCAAGGCAAAATTAGCCTGATTTGGACCATCAGCAGCGGTAACAGAGGTACTCTGCAAAAAGAATTATAGACGCGCATAGTTTAGAGTAAAATCATTTTCAAAAGCATAGTATCATTAGACAAAAAAGCACATTATCAATCAGTGTCTCTTTTGTTTGATAATATGAATAGTTTAAAGATTATGTACAAAAACTTTAAAAATATTATATAATCTTAATTTTACAAAATAACTTCATTTAGCTAAGCAACTCTCTTATTCCATGAATGACCTTTCATTTTAGCTAATGAAGATATCGAGAATTAAAAATAAAGTTAAAACATGCTAGTCAGAGAATGGTACAAAAGGCTTGAATGAATTGTAAATATTTTGTACAAATTATGTATAGTCATATCTTTTAAAATGTTTGTCTTTTATCACAATTATGTCAAAAGTCACATAAAACATATATTTAGTTAACACTGTAAAATACATTATCAAAATATCTTGTTTAAAGTGATTGATATTATGAATTACAAAGTAAAAAGAGTAGATCGTTGCATGTTTTAGAATATCTCACCAACCTGTTTATGGCCATGAAGGCTGTAGTATATTACTAGGCATACCACTCCAACTATGGATAAGACAAACGCCAACACCTGTCCTAGCATCCCAGGATTGTCGAAGGGGTCCATCAAAGAAGAGACCTAGAAGAATTGATTATGGGTTATTGAGTGAAATCATCCACTAGCCTCTTATTTATATAGCATATAACATAGTTACCCTCTTTTATTGTTTGACTCTCTACGTGTTTATCATTTTTAATATGGAATCGGTTAATTTAAAATTATGAGATTGTCACGAGTTCTTTTATTGAGCATGACGTGATTATTTATTTCTATCTAAGTCTTTGCATGCAGAAGTGTAGGATTTTAATTAGGTTCTTATTAAATGGAGCAAATTTAAACACAATCAAATTGTTGTATTAGTTTGCACGGATTATATATGATATATATTAAACTAGTATCTTGTACCCCTGCAATGCGCGGGGTAAAATATAAAAATATATTAAATTAAATCCATTAAAAAATAATTTAGTAAGAGATTATGTAAAAAATGAATGTATTGATCTTAAATTGATATAAAATTTTTAAGAAAAATTAAAAGCATGTTTTATGTATGATGTTGCATTGAAATCTTGATAGTCATTAGAGAAGCGGTATTGAAATAAATAAAAATATTAATAATGTTGAAACAGTTGATTTAAGAATTTAATAAAAATATAGTGTAAGAAACTCAAACAAACAAATAGAATGTTATAACTAAAAGGAGCCAATACATGGAAATGGAATAAAAGATAGTTCCATCTAACCATGTGTTTGTAAAAGAAGGACCAAATTTGAGAATGGAGGGCTAAGATTGAACAGTGAATAAACATTCGCAAAATTTGTTAGAATTCCAATAGTTGAGGTTTATTTATTTTATCATATGATAAAATAATTGCATAATATTTTACATTTATATTTATATTTTATTGTTTTAAAAATAATTTTATGTGATTTACCCCATATACCCTTATAATTTTTCATCCACTTTTACTGCACTACCTTCCCCTCCCCCAGCGCCACCCTTCCCCCTCCACTGCCCCCCACTCTCCACACTGGTGATCCACCCCTCCTGCGCCCAACCCTCCCTTGATGTGGGTAGGTGCACGTATGTTTCCCTGTTGTAGCTGCAGGGGAGGAGAGGATAAATAATCACCACCATTACTTGATTTCTATATCCACCAAAAATTAATTTGCCACCATTAAGGGGAAGCACAAACAATACAAAAATAACAAGCAATCACAACAAAAACCATAGGGTTATAACCCATATCCAGAACAATTTTTGGTTTTTTTCAAAAAAAAGTTGATCTTGGTGAATAGTAAACTAATTCATCAACTAATTGTCATTAATCATATCACTGGATTCATTGAGGGAAGATTCAATATGGAAATCAAGGCTGTATTGATTGATTCATCTGCATGAGGCAATGAAGATTTTGTATATTTTTATTATTATTATTTTTCTTAGATTTATTTTTGTTGGATGTGAGAGTAACTAACATGCATAGTAGAATTAGTTGTAAACTTGTGATTAAGATTGCAATCTTCTATGTTTTGTTGACTCCATGTATCATTGAGAAATCCAAATGGGCACAAGACCGTGTCTTCACGTGTCGTATTGCTCCTGATTTCGATGCTCATGGTTTGTAGTAGAGGGGTTAGGGCGCACCCCCTCTTGCTTCTTCCCCTCATGTTTCATAAGTTGAATCCACGTGTAACACAGTATCCACCAGTATTCACACCACCACCCTCCTACTCTTTAAAAATTTAAAAGGGCCACAAGGACTATCCAGTTTCAAAACTCAGCGCGGATCAGGTTAGAACACGCCATCAGCTCAGAGACGTGAGAATAAGCCATTTTCATGTAATAGTTGAGCACATAGTTGAGTGTTGAAAGTAGGCCAATGTTTGAAAATAAACCATGCCAAGAATATAGTTGCCATCTCATTAAATTTTCCTTTCATAATCCAATTCAATTCTTTAAACGTACATATTGGCCGTTTGCGATGAGTATTTATGATCTTATTTCTATCTCACAATAACCAATTAGTGTACACTTTGAAAATAGGTTGGACTCATTCCTAGAATCTTTTGCAATACTATCTTCCCTATCTTTGGTCCACAATTTCCATTGTGGCATTAAAATCAATTTAAAACAACAGCAATTAATTCGGTGGTGTTGTTCAATGTTCAGGCACTTTTCAACACGGACACCAGCCACTCTGTTACAATTTCACCACATACAAACTGTGACTATGATGATTAATGATGCACAAGACGGACAAAATCCAATGGTCATCATCAGATCTCTCCAATACCGAAACACATCCAGTGTCAGTGGCAGTTTCTTTGATGAAAGAAGGGATGACATCTTTTCTAGTTATAATGAGAGTGATCAGTGCAAGAATGGACAACTTTTCCAAATAGATGTGGCTCATGGACAAGGATCGACTAAGAGCCTTAATAATCCACCTGAGGATTCTCCATCTCCAGCTACTCCTGGGGCTGTTGATGATGATTCAGCACCGGACAAAATTGTTCCTGCCAATTTCAGCCACTTTTAGCCACCCCCGGGATGAGAGTGATGATGATCAAGCTTGTGACACAGAAATCTAGTTCTGCTTCAATGTGCAATTTATGCACAACTTCCGCGTGAAATTATGCGGGTCTCTTGTTTTTTTAACGCCAGTTTTCTTGTTATAGAGTTAAGAGACCCTCAATTTATTTTATATTATAAAAAAGTATAGATGGCAGGCAGCACCTACTCATTGACTGATCCTAGAGGCTGTTTCAATTTACGAAAAAGTCATCTGCCTATGATGTGTATATATGATTTTTCTTCATTCATAGCATGTAACTTGCTTTTTCTGGCCGTCATACATATTAGGTTAGCTAGTATTGGGTGTTGGTGGGGCTTTTCCTGAAACGTTGATTAATATAAAATATGTCATCCAGTAGGATTCTCATTTTGTATCTTTGCTTATCATATAATACAACTCTCTTTCTCGGAAGCAACCAAATCAATTTATGCCCCTGAACCTCTTGATGTTGGACGAATATTGCAAGTTGATATTGTTTCAGAGGGCCAGCACAACATCATGCTTCCAACCACTGGTCCAGTTCCAGTAGACCCCGGTTTTTTTCGTTTTTTTGGGTTTTTTTTTGGGGAGGTGATAATTGAAGGGGTTCACAATCCTCTCAAAGAGAGAGGCCAAGGAAAGATGAAACAGAAAACACAAAAGACAAGGACCAAGAGACCAAAGTAAACCACCGTACACCCATAACACCCAAAAATAAACCACACCCAAATCAAAGAACACCAAAGGCATAAAAAAGAATAGCATCACGCTCCAGACAAACAACACAGTACTTCAGTGTCAAGCAAAGAGACCTCCAGCTCTAAATCATCCTCATCCAATCAGGCATGTCTATTATGGTACAAAAAGTAAACTAAAATGAAACTAGATGTCCAGTCTTCTATTTGTTTTACTAGTTACAGATATTTCAAAATGACTACATGTTCCATTTGGCCATATAATAAACAAAACATGGAAAAACTGCATCGAATAGTGCTCCAAATGGGACAATCACAGAAATATACACAAAAAGACCCCATTTGGCAGAGTTGATAATGTATGTAAGGGATGTTGCATTGGCAGCAAAAACTACAGCAGCCAAGGAGATATAGAGAGTGGTAAGCCCAGCTGACACTCTATCAAATAGAAAAATGTGTGTGGGGTACCATGGCAAAGTGAAGTATGTCATGAAGAATAGTAATGATGCAGTGGCCAAGAATAGTGCCAATAAATTAGGCATCATGAATTCAAAAGTGCCTGCCTCAACCTTCTCTGAATGATAAGTATAGGCTGTAATAGATGCAATGGTAATAACAGTTGTTGCCAAAACAATGCCAACCTTGGCTATTCCTTTGGCTAAGACCATTGCTTTCTGAGTCAACTCCTTTTGTCCAGCCAAAAAAATGTCCTCCGGTCTCTCACCCTTGCTGTTCCTCATTCTCCTTAATTCAGGAGGAACTTTCTCCTTCGTTTCCTGTAAGTGTATCAATATTAATCAAGAGTGTAAGTTAATGGTAATATATTAAGAAAACATGCATGACAAGATCTAATTACCTGCTAATTAAAGGATAATAATTAACCCCTAACTATACCATATTTATGTAATTGATTAACTACTAATTACCTAAACTAATTATTAACTAACTACCTAATCTAATTGTTAATGCTCTATAATTAAATTTCTCAAGTAAAAAGCTACAAATGATGATGATGATTATTATTATTATTATTACTTTGTTGGCTATTTTAAGACTAATTTGTGCCCAATTAATATGGCTAACAATAGATGACACATGACGAAAATACATAACAAAATGAAAAAGTGAGAAAAAAAAATGGATAAGAATAACAAAATAGATTCACCTCAAACCACCTCTGCTCTCTTAATAGCAGAGAACGTGGACTCTCAGTTGACAAGTCTTGCTGTGGGATCTGAGCTGCTAAGTGTAAAACATTGTTAGAATTCTTGTCCACTGTTCGCATTATAAGGCTCGTCCCATTTTCAGCTATAAAATCAACCACCCTTTTTTGTCGATGTAGGACAGCTGCATGCAACAAATTCTGTCCATCAGAGTTCTTTTGTGCTATTAGTTCTGGATTCCTTTTAAGCAGCCATAGCACAAAGTTGATGTTTCCTGATTCTATAGCATCAATTAATAGTGGGGAAGGATCACTAATTAATTGCAAGATGTCACTGGATTCCAATTCTTGGATGTAAGACCAAACTTCTTGAAGCAATTCCGATCTATCTCCCACTAGTCTCCATTCTTCAACATCTAGCAATGAATTTAATTGATTTGTCATAAATAAATAAATAAATAAATATATATATATATATATATATAGAGAGAGAGAGAGAGAGAGAGAGAGTAAAAAGAAATGCTTAACATACATTTTTCTTATTTAAATTGAAAAAAAAAAAAAAAGAACACAGTGATCATCCAAATTAGTTGGAATCAAAGTTCACTAAAGTGATGTCTTTCAATTTTAAAAAACAAACACACGATCTTGAGTTAGACTCACCTTTTAAAATCAACTAATACCTATGCCCCTGATCTCACGGGTTCATTTTAACCTCTGTTTCTTTTATTTGATATTTTTCATTATTTTTTACTATTTTTGTTTGCTTCTTTCTTTGAAAAAAAAAAATAATAATAATAAAGCATATGTTATTTAGTTGATTTATGCAACTTCCTTAGCCTTTACTCCTCATAGCTTCACTCGCTCCATTCCTTTTTCTCCCTGAAAAGCATAAATTAGTGGGAAGTGATTTGTGTAAAACAGTGAGAACTTATTTTTTACGGTTTTAAGAAAAACAACAATTTTAAAGCCGAAGCTGCAAAATAGCAAGCAGTCCCCCAGATTTTTTTTCAGCATGCATCCTGAGGACTATGTATCCCTGCTTTAAAAATAAATCTTTCATGGTGCAAGAACTGTAAAAATTCCTAGAGTTGTGACCAGAAATGCAGTACAACAGACAGATTCCGCAGAAGTCTACAACCCATTTATGCTTTATTTAACTTACACAGGGAGAACTGAGAAGCTGTTAGGATGAGAAACAACCTAAAACTGTGTCTTCCAGTAAATGATAAACCTACAACCAGAATTCAGCTTGAATATGAAACAAATGGGCACATCAACACAGCAACCCCTCTTGGAAACTACTGGGTTTGGAGACTAGATTTGTAAGGAAACCATTAATGTCCCAAAAAAGCAAAGAATTGAAGGTCCTCAGTTTTTTTTATTAAAATAAAAAAAAATAAAAAAATAGATTACCATGGGTATCAGTTTTCCAGCACCACAGAATCAAAGAATTTTGCCAGAAAGGGCCTTTATTCAACAACAAAAACAAATCGGTTGGAGAAGAAGGCCACTCATGAACTTAGGACCCACCCCCACCCCCACCTAAAAAGCAAGACACTTCAAATCACAAGTATCCGGCAACACAACAGAAAAATCCAAGCAGTCCTTAATTTGAGCTCTAAAATGGGAGCCCCAAAAAGAAAAAAAAAATCCCAGAAATTCACCCTGAAAATTAATGAAAGAAAGATAGGAACTTTTCAACAATTTTGGAAAATTGAACTGAAAGACAGTTCAGGGACCAACATATGACCCAAAGGGGTGCTAATAATGAAAAAAACAGAGCAAACCCAGACCAAGTTTTCAAAAATCAAGTACCACACAAGCAGCACATAGCACTATCCTATATATACAAGAGCCTGAGGCTCATATAATAGATGGACAGACATGAAAGAGAGGAAATAAAAAAAAAAATGACGACATAATAATACAAAGTAGTTGAAGAGACAGGAGAGAGAGAGAGAGAGAAGATATACTTCAAATCTATGCAGCTAATAATATCTTAGGTTTGTGCAGTGGAAAAAGGGAAGGCCTAGCTTGGTTGATGATGGTGTGATAAGCAGTGCCCTGGGGGTGACAGATATATGATGGGTTTTTTTTAAGCCAACAACCAATGGCTCTGTTTTTCTTTTTCTTTTTTTTTTTTGGGCTCGCGCCCGCCCCAAGACGACGTCTTGTGAGTGAGGGGATGGGGGGGTGGTTGGGTTTGCATAAGCCGTAGGCCAAGTGACACTTCCCTAGGCCCCTGTGCCAAGAGGTTGGTGTTGAGTTAGTGGTTCGATCCCCGCATGCCCATCCTTTTCCCCATTCCGTTAACTTTACTAGGAGCTCCTAGAACTTATAATAATAATAATAGTTCAAAAAAAAAAAAAAAAACTCAAGAACATTGCATAACCCTTTGTGTATGAGTGAAAGTGCGGTGAGGCCATGAGACATAAGGGAAGGGGCAGGGTTGCATTTCATGCAACTCATGATGAGTAGGTCGGTTGGTTTACTCATTTTTTAGTCTTTGATTCCCCTTCATCTCTTCCAGACCCACCAAAAGTATATCAGCCCTTTTAGAAAAGAAATTGTAAGACTCAATACCTGCAAGGCTGACAATATCTCTTATCAAATTAAGAAACAATATTTATGGCCTATCCGCTTCACTAACAATCTCATTGCACTAAATGGCCCAAAATCATTGTTCCCTTCCCATAATGTTCATTATAAAATAAAATAATCTGTAAATCCTTGTATTTCTTAAAATTTTTAATAGATTATTTTGGTTTTAAAACTACAAATAGTCCCTATAATATCGAATTAGTCACTCTAAGGACCTAAAGGTAGACTGAATTTAAGTATCATATCATTTTTTAAAATTATAGTGGTCTATTTTATAATTTTTAAGAACCCATTTAAATGAGAACAAAGACTTAAAGATTAATTTAAGTTAAATTCAATAAGCTAATAATATAACTAAAAAGAAACAAACAAACAAACAAAGGGAGGCAAAAGAGTTAGACAAAATTATAATTAAATTCAAGAACTAACCAGGCTCTGTCGGAGGCGTTCGCGCCAGCAGATGCAAAGCTGTTAATTGCTCTGGACCATCTCTTGCCACAGCCAACATTGCAGGACATCTTTTAAACAACTTTGTTGCCATATCTGGTACATGCACAAATTGCTACAAATGAGTGATGCATGTTATGTACTAGATAAGGTATAGAAGTCCAAATAATTGAGAAACAATAAATTAATATATAACTAACATATTCATGAATAGATTTTAATAAATTAATTAGTAGCAATTTTTCTTGGGGGCAAATAAGTGTGGTAATGCAGTTAGTCTTACCATATAACCCGCTGTTAATGGTCATAAAGAACAACAGTTCAATATCATTGGAATCCACACTGTCAAGCAGATTCCCCGAAGACAAAAATTGCATAGTTCCGCGGCAGCCAGATGATGCAGCTAAGTGAATTGGAAGTCTTCCCTCACTCCCCCGAATCAGTGGCAGATTATCATTCTTTTCCAGCATGATTTGAAGCAAACCATCAATCCCCGCAGCTGCAGCCATGCAAAATGTTGTGTTCCCGTCTAAGTTCCTGATCTCTAGGTCTTCTGGGGCCATAATGCCCAACAAACCTTCCACAAAGGTAGCCTTATTCTTTTCTACCGCAACATGTAGTGCTATGTCGCCGAACACAGTCAGCTCCATCGTTACCAGATGTGGATACTCATTGTAGACGGACTGTGCTAGGTCCCAATTACCACTGCAAACAAATTTATGCAGATCTCTTCTTAAAGAACCTGCCACGAGCGGAGTTAGGAAAAATTCAGTAGAATGGTTAGATTGAATACGTATAATTAAAAAAGAAAATGATAATTAAGCAGCTAACACAATATAAATTACATGAGCATATCTTTAGTCAATATAAACTATATATATCAGATATACATATAATATTAAATATTTACCTATAACTTTCCCTTTTACTTCTATTTTTCCTTTTTTTACGAGAGCCAATAAACTACAATATATTAATAGACTTTTAGAAAAACACTAAGTTCCCTCCGCCACTAGAAACTGCAATCCTTACAAATATTTATACTTTTGATTTTTTTGATAATTTAAAAAGGATCAAAGAAAACTCTATGATCAGGAAGGAGACCCAGGGATTCTAGAGTATATCATTAACTATATCAGAAAGCTATAACAAGATCTAAACACTCAGATCCAGTATAGTTCATCAGGATCCCATGTGGGCATACACACTACAAACATCCTAAAGACCAGTCAGGCTCCAGCATCGATCCCTTTGAGGTTATGCATATCAGAATATCACCATTCCAGAGGAGTATCAAATTAATAAAGCAAATCAGATGCAGATAAGGAGAGGAATAGGAGTGTTGCTGACTGTGAAGAAACAGTGGTGGAAGAGTGTACCAGAATGGACAGATGGCAACAAGGTATTAGAGAGAGGGGGGATTGGGCACTGAGGGCGATCAAAACAGATTCTAGAGGGATTTTGGGAGGCTGAGGCCTGGGTGAGAAGTATCACCTCTGCTTGTCTTTTCTTATTCCTGCATTTTCTGGCTTATCTTGTCCTGTCATTCTAGTATGAGGTTCTGCATTTCTTTTTTATTTTCTACAAGCGGTACCTATCTTGTAAGGGGCTGGTCTCCTAGAGTTTTATACCATTGCTCAGTGTTTAATACCAATTCCTATCCTCCTCCAAGTCCTCACCAATTTAACTTGAAAACCAATAAAACTAACAGACCAAAGATAACCAGCATACAACAACTGAAACATATAATATGAGTTGACTATATACCAAAACCAAAAAAGATAGCAATAGTTCCTACACACAAACCATAAACATCAATGATTGATCATTGCAAAATCAAACACCAGCAGCTATAACAAGTTCACAAACTATAACCCAATTAATTCCAGATTCTACTAATTAGTTTAGACCAAAAAATAAATAAATAAATAATAATTTTATACATAATATACCTTACTCTCATGTTGTGGAGTCATTTGATTCACCCCTGAAGTACCTGAAGATACTGTAATCTGAACACTTGACATCTGTAGGTAAGCTACAAAAAGAAGGAAGGGAAAGAAAAAAGAGGGATTAAGAAAGCTCTTCAACAATTCTGTACATGTAGCTGGGAAAACAAAAAAATAAAAAATAAAAAATCAGAGAAAATTATCAATGACCCATTTGCAAGAAGGAACCGAAAAAACGAAAAATGAAGAGCTCACAGAACGCATAACACTTTTTTTTTCCCTTTAAAAAAAAAAAAACACGCAGACCGTAATCAATCAAAAGAGCAGTGATGATTTTTAAGGAAGTTTGAATCTTTGAGAAACATGCTAATGTGTTTAACACTGCTGTGATGAACTAGAGGGGGCAGGGCAAGACAACCCAAGCACCAGAATCATCAGCATTAAGAGACATTGAAGAAAATTACAAAGACTATATTGACTGCATCTTTTTTGACAATATGACAATCACTCTCTTCATCAAGTAAAATCACACAAAGGATGCACTTTATATTGCTTCCCCCTTACATATATTATTTGATGTTGGTCTAATTTAAGGTTTTGTATTCAGTTTATAGTTATTATGTTGTCATACTATGTCTAAAAAACAAAAAGGTTGAATATATTTTCACATGACAATAATAAACTTGCATGTATATTTCTAACGTGTAACAGTACTAACACAAATTGGACAAGGTAAATCCTTCACAATAGTTGCTATATGTGAGTATCTAATTAACTAACCACATTAATTCATTACTTTGTTGAGTATTGGGAAGCGAGGCTACAGCCCATTGAAGTGCCACTCTGTTATTTCTTCAAACTTTCCTTATTACTGAGTTATCTCTATAATCTCATTAACATCAATTTATAGTGACGGTATAATCTCAATAGCAATAACAGAGATAAGAATTTATTAAAAAATAATATTTATTCCCGTGATTTTACAATGTTCATTTTGATGTTCTTGTTTTATTATTTCAAATTTTTTTATTATTTTTGTTTACTTTTTTTTAATAAAAAAAGCATATATTATTTCATTTAATATAAAACCAAAGTAAGCTTCTTATCACGACCTCTTGATAGCAACTTTGGAATTAAACGAGCAATGGTTTGTTGAAAAGAATTAAAAGTAGTAGAATTGTTATGGGGGCAAACGAATGATTTTGACAAGTCATTAATAAATATGTATAGTTAATAGAGTGCAAATATCATTGGACACAAAATAAGCTTATTTTTGGAGAGAATCAACTTCCAAAAAATGGAATGGAAAAAATAATACATCTTTTAGCAATTAAAATGATAAAATAGTAGCCAAAAATCTCATAGCTTATTTGAAACCAAGTACTTGCATGATGCCCCTCTTTACTACACCACCATCTACAAATTATTACCTGTAACAACAGAAGCAATCTAAGAAAGGCCAACAGGAGCTGCAGATACCAGATTATTTTTATAAGCCAACCCACCAGCTATACCTGATAGTAAATAACAAATATATAATAAATAATAAATAATGGAGTGAAAGCACCTAATGTGAAAGCACCTAATAACATATTTGATACCAAATACTATCAAAGACAAAGGAACTAATTTCAGGATGTGATGAACCATGTTTATATATGCTATTAGCTTTTGCTTTATGCCTTCTATATCAAACAGACATGATGATGTTTATGCATAACTTAATTGAGTATCTAATCTTCTCCTGCGCCTACCAACTTCCCTGTTTCGGCTCTTGAGCATACGCTGATTTTATACTGGCTTTACTGGATTTGTAACAAGAATATATGAAGCAAGTTAAATAGTGAAGCCCTATTTCACGTGGACCTTGCATATATAGCCTTGCACACCAAAAATAAAAACCTCTTCATTAAGTTTAGCACATGAATTAAAAAATTAGAGGAAGAAAATGTTATATGACATAATTACTAAGAATTTGAATTGTGGTTGCAGTATATACTGTGATGTTGCACGTTGATGCCGGCAGATTAACAATTACAAAAAAGATGCAGCTGTAACAGCTGTTTGCGGCTGCATTATATGGACCAAGATTAAAATCCTTTTGCATCCCTATTCAAACACACAGCAATGAACTATTATGTTACTTTTTTTTTTTTTTTAATTTTAAGAACATGAGGTATTTTTATAGGTTTGATTTATTTAAACTATTCTTAAGACTAATTTTCATTTGACTGCAAAAGTACCAAGGCTCCTTACGTTTTATTGGCACTGCAACATGGAGAAATCCCTAGAAGAGGCAATACATACTTGTGGTGGTTTGTTCAAGGCTGATCAAAGAGAATAAGCGCCTACTATCAATTGATATAGTATCTACATTTTAGTTTGAAATAGAATAAGTCTGGCTGCAGTTATTTTCTTTTTTTTAATATATATATATATATATATATATATATATATAAAAGAAAAATAGTATTAAGGAGAAGAGAAGAAAATACAAGAAGATGGGAGGACCAAAAATCCTCCTAACAAGAGCCAAAAATAAATAAATAAAAAAATAAAAATTAAATTAAATTAAAATTAAAAAATCTATGAAGCAAAGCTTTCCAATCTCTCTACATGTTTGAAAGGGAAAATCCTCTACAACAATTATGAACTTTACACAAAATAGAGGCCAAACTATCCTGCAAAACAAGCTTGTAACAGCAGCTCTTATCAATTGTTGGTTGCAACAGCATACACAAGAAAGAAAAATTGGCTATTTATCACTAAGAAATACTAATAGATAGTAACAGTAATGGCTACTAAAAAGTTTGAACCGATATCAAGGCCATCATTGCTCAGCGTTTAGGACAAGCAGACAAGAAAGTGGTGCTTCCCTTTCCTCTCAGACAGTGTTTCTTCCTAAAACCTAGGGCATTGTAGTAAAATGGAACATACAATATTTGCGTTAGAATAACAGATGGTTGTGTTTTACTTCCCATGGGCTGCAACAAACCCACAGGGAAAATAATAATAACAATAATAATAATATTCATTTCTTATTCCTTTTACTCAAACTTATAGCTAAACTACTAAAGGCATCTCCACCACTCTAATCACAACATAGAGCGATAAACCAAAAAAAATAAATAAATAAGAAAGGTGTTGCAGGGAGAGAGATGCTTGTTTCTTGCTGGTGCCATTCTGTTCACACCGCTCAAATAGGAATACATCATTATATATAATATTTCAGCTGCTGCTTTTGCTGCTAATCTATTGTCCTCGTGAGTTAATTGATCCACTTTCACGAACAGAGGACTCCTTTACCCCTATCTAGCTTTCATGACTTTTGTTGATAAGTGAGAGATCTTGATATGAGTCACTTTCACTACCTTGGATTAATGAAAACCATGCATATAATTATGTTCTCCCTTTTGAATTACTCATAGAGGATATTTTGAAGAACTAAAATGAAAGGAGCCAAAGGAAGAAATTTATGAAAATTGATGATAATGTAAAGGCATGTGGTTCTGATTTTTTTCTTTTTTCCTTCCATAATTATCATCTAAATGCACAAGATAATAATTAACATATGATTCTAATTAACAATTGAACAACAAAAAACCTTCAAGCAACCTGTCAGGATCCCAGTAAATGGTGATGTTGAATCTGATAATTCCCACTTTAGCCCAAGCAATTTTATTTCACCTTATGCTAATGTATATCTAAGAAGAAATAGAAAGAGGAATGATAACATGAGGGGGCCAAGTGGCCAGGGTGTAAGCAGTGGGCTTTGTAACCAACTTTTTGCCGCGTGCCAAGGTTAGAGAGGGAGAGAGAAAACACCAATTCTGTTATGGGTGGAAGGGGATGGGATATAGGAAATGGGAGGGATGCAGAGGAAGGCATCTTAGAATTGTTGGAATAGACACTCGGGAGAAAATTAGGTCTCTCAAATACGTGGCGATACCTTTCTATATCTTTTCCATTTAGTTTGCGAATAATACACAGAGGAGGAGCTAGATACTACACTAGCATCAATTCTTTCCCTTATTATACAGCAAATTCTTCTCTCAATTTCTACCTACTAATCCCAGTTCTTACAACAATATCAGAGCAGGCTCTATGTATGGCCAATAAGCATGCCGCCACGGCGTAGAGATTGGAAGGGCTCGAGCGAAGGCTCCAGAATGTGGAGCAATTGTAAAAAGAGCAAGGACGCGTGCAGGCAAATCTATCGCGGCAGATCGATCAACTGATGAGGGAGCGGAGAGTTAGCCACTCAACGGGAAGAAACTTCGATCGAAGGTTTGAGCACCATGGCCACCAACAAGGTGGAGGACACAACGGATGGATCAGCTGATGAGGGAGCAGGGCATTAGCTGCTTAAGGGGGAGAAACTTCGATCGAAGGTTTGAGCACCATGGCCACCAACAAGGTGGAGGGCATAGCAGACCGTCGATGCAAGGGGATGAATTGGGGAGATCAGAGTTAGTGTTAAGGGGTGGATTGGTTGGAGAGGCTAGGCACCTTTGAGGGTAATTACCAAGAAATGACAATTGTGTAGGTGGAAGACAAGTGCCTCAAGATGCTGAAGGGAGACCCAACATTATGCAAGACAACATCCTCTCAGAAAACAGCCCTGAAAGCTTCAAGGGCTTAATGGGAGGGATATTTGGTGACTCCGGTGGCGGTTGGACTTGAAAAGGAGATTAATTCAAAGTTATCAGTAAAGGTCCAAAGCCTATTAGAGGAGCTTGAAGACATCTTCCAAGTGCAAAAATGGGTCATCACCAAGAAAGGAGCAAGACCATGCCATTGTACTTAAGGAGGGGGCCGAGATTCCACATATACGGTCATACAGATGTCCTCACTACCAAAGGAATGCGATTAAGAAGATTATAGATAAGATGCTACGAAATAGAATCATAAGATCTAGCACTAGTCCATTTCCTAGTCCTATAATTATGGAGAAAAAGAAAGATGATTTTGTGTGAACTATAGAGCTTTGAACCAAATTAATGTTCCTAATAAATTCCCCATTAGTGTCATTGATGAAGTGTTGGATGAGTTAGGGGATGCTAGAGTTTTTACCAAGCTAGATTTAAAATCTAGTTATCACAAGATACGAATGAAGGATAAGGACATCCACAAGACAGCTTTTATGACTCATTAGGGGCATTACGAGTTCTTAGTCATGCCCTTTGGGCTCATTAATGCTCCCTCAACCGTCCAAGCTCTTATGGACAAGGTGTTATGACCTTTTCTAAGGAAGCTTGTCCAAGTGTTTTTTGATGACATCCTCATTTATAGCCCCCCAAGTGATCCATAAGAGCCATCTTCAGTAGATTTTTTAAGAGTTGATGTTAGGGACCGAAGTTTATAAAAGAAAGAAGTATAGGGGTAGTTTGGGGAGTGGGAACACTAAGGCAGCAGGGTCTAGCTAACTTCTGACCTGGACAGTGTATGAGTGGGTGCTGAGGGTGTGTGTGTGCATGCATGAGTTTGTTATGGAAAAGTGGATATTTGTATGCTTGTGAGGGAGTGTGAGGCAGACTTGATTTTGGGAATTGGCTAGGAGAGGCTGGACTGCTATAGTGTCCAGAGACTCTCTCTCTCTCTCTCTCTCTCTCTCTCTTTTCTGCATTGTTCTCTGTTACTTTCTCTAATTCCTTGGCTGATATTTACCAACATCAGTCAAGAAGTGCGAATAATATTCTGCACTTTTTTTCCTTCTTGTTTACTCTATTTGTGGGTTTTATCATTTTGGCATCAGAGCCACTTTCTTAGGGCTGTGGGGGCCAAACGTTGAAGCTGCTATGGAAAACAGGGTGGAGAATTGGAGAGGAGATCGGAGGAAGTAGTGCGGCTCTTGAGAGATCAACCGCGAACGCGACCCCGAGGACGCTCTCCCCCCAAGAGAAGAAACCACCAAGTGGCTACGGAGGACTGATGGGTCAGGGGGTTCATGAAGGGTGAGCAGTCATCAACACTTCGCTCCCTTTTGTATAGAGCGTCGCAATTCATGGTCTTACCATTGTGAGGGGCGACACTCACCCCATTCCTGAGATGGACCTTTGCACCATTGAGGTGACTCTTCTTGGGGAAGCCAACCACCAAACTCAACGCACGGGAGCCCTACTCGACGGCGTTGCATACGCGACCAGAAAACGGAGCTATCCATCTTTTCCAATGAGGACGCCATGGGATGGTTGCTGCGGATTAAATGGTTCTACACCATGAATGGGATCGAAGGTGACGAGGGGATGCAGTTGGTATTGGTCGCCTTGGAGGGAAGAGCTCTAAACTTGTATCAAGCTTGGGAGTAACAGGTGCTCCTCCCTACTTGGAACCAATTCAAGGAGGCGGTGCTAAGGTGCTTTTAGCCTGGGTTGGGAAAGGATTCAGTCGGTCCTTTGCTTGGGGTGAAACAAATTGGGTTTGTAATGGACTACATTGAGGAGTTTGAGCAGATCTCAGGTCCAATGAGAAACATGGATAGGGAAATCATGAAGGGAATTTTCCTTAACAAGCTGAAATCTGAATTGAGGGCTGAGATTAAAAGCTTGGAGTTGGGGACCTTGGTTGAGATCAAGGACAACGGTCTCATGCTAGAAGAAAGGAACAGGGAGTGGAAGGGTGGTGGAGTGAGCCCAATAGAGAAGGGAATGGGCCATAACCGAGGCCCAAATCAACTCATGATTGGACCCCCAGGGAATAAGATCTGGGACTGCAAGGAGGCAAGCAGTTCAAGACCCACTGGGGTCAATTCCGGAGAGAAAGTTGCCGGGAAAAGACTCTCCCAAGAGGAATTACAAGAAAGAAGCAGGAAGGGATTGTGTTTCAAATCTAGGAAAAGGTTGGGGCAAGACCACATCTGCAAGATGAAGCATTATAAACTCATGTTGATAGCAAACTCAGAAGGGGAATCATCTGAAGTAAGTGAAGAATCCGAAACTGAGGAGGACCAAAAGCTAGAGATGAAATCCATGAAAATTTCCTTCAACTGCCTCAGGGGATTGACATCCAACAAGTCATTTAAGGTATGGGGGATGTTAGGAGGAAGCATGGTAATCATCATATTGATATTGGTGCAACAAATAATTTCATCTCCAAGGTTCTAGCTCAAGAACTGAAGATTCCCATCTCCAACACCCCAAACTAAATTGTTGAAGTTGGAACAGGACAGCAAACTGCTAGTAGCGAAATGTGCAAGGAGGTAATTCTTGAGGTGCAAGGAGTGGAGATTAAGCAATCATTTTTTTTACTAGCCTTAGGGGAGTAGATGTGGTGTTAAGGATGGATTGGCTCAAGTTTGGGAGACATAAGGGCCAATTTCCAGAAACTAATCATTACCTGGGAGGGCATGCACAAGGAATTCAAGGGGATCCTTCCCTACGTAGGGCTGAAGCAACTTGGAAGACAGCCCTTAAGGTCCTAAAATATGATGGTGAGAGTATGTAATCACCCCAACAAAGGGCAATGAAGAGTTGCAGTTGAGTGATGGTCTCACAGAAGAGACTCAACAATTGTTAGAGGGGTTTGTAGTCATTTGTCAACCACCCCAAGATTGCCACCACGTAGGGAGCATGATCATGCCATCAACTTAAAGAAGGGAGCTGCCATTCCGGACAAAAGACCATGCAAGTACCCTTATTCTCAGAAAAATGAGATAGAGAAAATTGTTGATGAGATGTTGGGGGCAAGAATTATTAGGGCCAGTATAAGTCCTTACTCCAGTCCAGTGATTTTAGTAAAGAAAAAAATGGGGCATGGAGGTTTTGTGTTGATTATAGAGCCCTAAACAAAGTAACAATACCAGATAAATTCCCTATACTAGTAATAGACAAGCCACTTGATGAATTAGGGGGGGCTAAGATTTTCTCTAAGTTGGCCTTGAAATCATGGTACCACCAAATTAGGATGAAGGAGAGGGATGTGGAAAAAACTGCATTTAGAACTCATGAAGGGCATTATGAATTTTTGGTAATGCCCTTTGGTTTGTCTAATGCACCTTCAACCTTCCAAGCTTTTTAATAAACAGAGTCTTGAGGCCTTATTTGAGAAGATTTGTGTTAGTTTTTTTTTTTTTTTAATGATATCTTGATTTATAGTAAGTCAATGGAGGAGCATTAGATTCATTTGAGAAGGGTGCTGGAAGTGTCGAGGGAAAATAGTTTGCACATCAACAAAAGAAAATGCCGCTTTGTGCAGAAAAGTTTGGAGTACCTTGGCCATATAATTTCTAAAGAGGGAGTGGCTGCAGACCCCCACAAAATTGATGCAACGGATACTTGGCCTCCTCCCACTGATTTAAAAGAATTAAGGGGATTTTTAGGCTTAACAGGTACTATAGAAGGTTTGTAGAAGGGTATGGAAGGATAGCTTAGCCTCTCACCCGACTTTTGAAGAAGGACAAATTTCAGTAAAGTTTAGAAGCCCAGTTGGCATTTGATACATTGAAACGGGCCATGACCACCCTCCCTATTCTGGCTATCCCAGATTTTGAGAAGGAATTTGTAGTGGAAACAGACGCTTCCGAGAAAGGATTGGGGGCAGTGTTAATGCAAGAAGGGAAACCTGTTGCTTATATGAGTCATACCCTCTCTGACAGAGCTCAGCAAAAATCTCTCTATGAAAGGGAACTCATGGCAATAGTGCTCACAGAACAGAAATGGCAGCACTGCTTGTTGGGCGGAAAATTAACAATACAAACATACCAAAAAAGTCCGAAATTCCTAGTTGATCAACGAATGATGGGTGCAGATCAACAGAAATGGGTAGTTAAGCTCCTTGGCTTTGATTTTGAAATTAAATACACGCCGAGGAAGGAGAATAGAGTTGCGGACACCCTGTCTCACAAGTTTTACTATGCTGCCATTTCATCAGTGACCTTCCAAGATTAGGAGGGCCAAGAAGAGAGGTCCAACAAGATATGAAGTTGAAGGGGATCATGCAGAGCCTGCTATTGGGGGAAGAATCTCAACGAGGCTTTGAGTTGAGGGGAGGGAGGTTGTATTACAAAAATAAGTTGGTGATTCCCAAGGGATCTCCGCGGATCCAATTGATTTTGCAGGAGTTTCACAATTCTGCCAGGGGGGCATTCGAGGTTCTTCCAGACCTACAAGAGAATTTCAGGGCTGCTGTGGTGGGAGGGGATGAAACGCTCAATCCAGCAGTACATTTAGTAGTGCGATGTCTGTAACAGGAACAAGTATTTGACCCTTTCTCCTATAGGGTTACTTCAGCCCCTTCCTATACCTTTGCAAGTCATGGATGAATTAACAATGGATTTTATTGGGGGATTACCTAAGGCTCAAGAGCTAGATACAATTCTGGTGGTTGTTGACAGGCTCACTAAATACTCCCACTTTATTGGACTCTCTCATCCTTACACAGCTCGAGATGTTGCTCATTTGTTTGTAAAGGAGTAGTTAAGTTGCATGGGTTCCCCTCCACCAACATCACAGACCGGGACAGAGTGTTCATGAGTTCTTTCTGGTCAGAGTTATTTAAGCAAGCTAGTGCTAAGCTCAAGTACAGCTCTGCTTATCACCCACAAACAGATGGGCAAACGGAAGTAGTAAATCGATGCTTAGAAACCTATTTAAGGTATTTTGTGGGTACCAAACCAAACAATGGCCAAGGTCATTGTGCTGGACTGAATTGTGGTTTAACACAACTTATCATGCTTCAACGCATACAACTCCCTTCAAGGCTCTTTATGGCAAGGACCCCCTACCCTGTTCAAGGGAGATATTGCAGTTTCTGCAGTAGAAGAGGTGAATAAGTTACTGGCTGAAAAGGATGCAATTCTGGAGGATTTGAAGTGGCACTTGAATTTGGCTCAGAATAGAATGAAGACTCAGCTAGATAAGAAACGAAGGGAAGTGGAGTTTGCTGTGGGAGATATGGTTTACCTCAAGATCTAACTGAACTCTTTGGCTACCAGAATCAAACAAAAGTTGAGCCCAAGATTTTATGGGCCTTTTGAAGTCGAAGCACGAGTTGGTGATGTTGCCTACAAGCTGAAACTTCCTCCCGGTTCAATTGTGCATCCGATTTTTCATGTTTCCCTGCTTAAGAAGTGTGTTGCACCCAATGTAGTGAGCCAACCCTTGCCTATGGGACTCACATATGCTTGGGAGTTGAGGGTTCAACCCTCAGAGGTGTTGGCAGTTAGGAAGAACCCTCAAGGAGAGCTTGAAGTCTTGATCTGGTGGTTAGACATGCCAGAGTTTGACAGTTCCTGGGAACTAGCCGAAGACATCAAGCTTAGCTTCCTAGACTTGCACCTCGAGGACATGGTGGTAGTTCAAGAGGGGGGTATTGTTAGGGACCGAAAGTTTATAAAAGAAAGAAGTATAGGGGTAGTTTGGGGAGTGGGAACATTGAGGAAGCAAGGCCTAACTAACTGCTGACCTGGACAGTGTGTGAGTGGGTGCTGAGGGTGTGTGCAAGCGTGCATGAGTTTGTTATGGAAAAGTGGATATTTGCATGCTTGTGAGCGAGTGAAGCAGGCTTGATTTTGGGAATTGGCTAGGAGAGGCTAGACTGCCATGATGTCCAGAGACTCTCTCTCTCTCTCTCTCTCTCTCTATTTCCTGCATTGTTCTCTGTTACTTTCCCTAATTCCTTGGCTGATATTTACCAACATCAATCAAGAAGTGCTAATAATATTCTGCACTTTTTTTACCTTCTTGTTTACTCTATTTGTGGGCTCTATCAGTTCAGAGCCCACCAATTGTATGTGAACAAGATGAAGCATTGTTCTAAGCAAGTTAAACTTGAATACTTAGGTCATATAACTTCTGAGGAAGGTGTGGCTGCAGACCCCAAAAAGGCGAAAGATGTTAGATTGGCCAAGTCCCAACAGAATTAAGAAGCTTTAGAGAGTTCCTAGGACCAGCTATTATAGGCAGTCAATGAAAAATTATGGGAGGTTAGCTTGGCCATTAACCCAACAACTGAAAAAGGATAACTTTAAGTGGGGGAAGAGGCTCATATGGCTCTTGAGAAGCTAAAAAAAGCCATGACTTCTCTACCAGTCTTGGCTGTTCCCTTTTAGCAAGCTCTTTGTGATAGGAACGGATGCTTTCGGTAATGGAATTATGCAAGAAGGCCGCCCAATTGCATACATGAGCCAAGTTCTTGCTGAAAGAGCTCAAACTAAGTCAGTGTACAAACAAGAAATAATCATTATGGTGCTGGCTACACAGAAGTGAAGGCATTACCTCATGGGGCAGCACTTCATTGTGCACACTGATCAGTTAATTTTGAAATATCTGCTGGACCGGAGAATTGTGGGTGAGGATCAGCAAAAATGGTTGACAAAACTCCTTGGTTTCAACTTTGTAATCAAGAACAAGGTTGGAACTGAAAATTGGGTGGCTGATGCTTTATCTAAGAAGTTACAATATCCAACCATCTCCACGGTTTCATTTGGGGATTGGGCTGAACTTGAGGCTGAGGTGCATGAACATGCAAGGCTGCGAAGCATAATTCAGGACCTGCTATTTGAGCTAAAGGGCAGATTGTACTACAAGAGAAGGTTGGTCATAGCTAAAGACTCAGCCAAAATTCTACAGATTATGCAGGAGTTTCATGATTCCAGCATAGGAGACCATTCAAGCTTCTTTCAAACCTACAAGAGTATCTCCGGGCTGTTACATTGGGAAGGAATGAAGGGTCAGATTCAAAGGTACATTAAGGAATGTGACATTTGTGAATAGAACAAAACCTACCCTTTCACCCACGGGCTTACTGCAACTGCTTCTAGTATCGAGTAATACACGGACTGATATGGCCATGGATTTCATTGGGGGGCTGCCTAAAGCTATGGGAATGGATACAATAATGGTGGTAGCTGATAGAATGACAAAATATACTCACTTTTGTCCACAAACTCATCCTTATACTGCAAAGGAGGTAGCAACCATCTTTGTCAAGGTGGCGGTGCAGTTACATGGGTTCCCAAGCACCATCAGCTCAGATAGAGACAAGGTGTCTATGATCACATTCTGGACTGAGTTATTTCGCCTGGCAAGGACTAAATTGAGTCATAGTTCCACGTATCACCCTTAGATAGATGGCCAAAGTGAGGAAGTCAACAAGTGCTTAAAGACCTACCTAAGGTGTTTCATGAGGTGTAAACCAAAGCAGTGGCTTAAGTGGCTTACTTGGGTTGACTACTGGTACAACACTAGATATCACAAGGCTATCCAAATGAATCCCTTCAAGGCCTTATATGTGAAGGACCCTCCTACTCTTCTTCGGGGTGGCAAAGTGTCCGCTATTGATTAGGTTCAAACATTGATGGAGAAATGAAATCACATGTTGGATGAGTTGAAGTTCCAACCACAGAGGGCATAGAACAGAAGGAAGACCTATGTTGATAGGAGGAAAAGGGAAACCGAGTATGAGGTTGGTGAAAAGGTGTACTTGAAGCTTCAGCCGTACAGTCTCGAATCATTGGCCAAGAGGATCGACCAAAAACTGAGTCCTCGATACTACAAGGCCACAAGAAATTGTTGAGAAGATTGGTCTCAGGGCTTATTGCTCCCAAATGATTCACAAGTCCACCCAGCTTTTCATGTTTCACTTTTGAAGAAGTGTGTCCCCAGAGGTGTTTCCTCAACCTTAACCAGAAGCCTTAACAATTGAGTGGGAATAAGCAACCAGAGAAGGTTCTTAGTACTAGTACCAATGCTGCTGGGCAGTTGGAGGTTTTGATTGAGTGGCAAGACTTACCAGAATTTGACAACTCATGGGAAGTGGCAACAGACATTCAGTAGCAATTTCTTTCCAAGGTGGATTTTGAAAGGTGGTGCTGTTAGGACCCCAGTAAATGGTGATGTTGAATCTAGTAATTCCCACTTTACCCCAAGCAACACTATTTCACCTTTGAGAGGGACAGAGAAACTATTGATTCTGTTATGGGTAGTGTTAGAATCTGTGAATAATATGTAATTATGTTAATTAGGATGATAATTAGGAGTTAAAATCATACATTTAGAGTGAATATATATTCTCCATATCTTTGTATTTATTACCTAATGTCTATATATTCTAGTCTCCACTATGTCGTTGAAACACATGAATTACATAAGCTTTTCTCTTTCTCTTGTTGTCTCAACATGGTATCCAAAGCCTAAAGAGAGGCAATCATGCCATCAGGAGGATCCATTGTCCTCTGATGAAATTTTTTTCTCTAGAAACTGTGTTGTCCTTCCAATTTTTGGCCTCATCACTGTTATGTTGTCAGTCGAGCTCCCCCAGCACTGTCCTCTACCAGCAAACATTTTCCAATGTCTTCTATGACCACAACTCCACCGCCATGCTTGCCCACCTCCACATGGTCGACCCCCAGTGCTCACATCCCTTGTCGACGAACGATGCACCTTTACACGCCTCCAACAATGTCTGCAACACAAGTCACCCACGGCTGTTTCCTCCGCGCGTAGCAGAGCGTCAAACATTGTCTCCAACCACTAGTGCCACTGCTAAGCTTGTCTCATCGTCCTCCTTCCAGATTTGCCTTTCCTTTGTTCGTCCGGCCACTAGTTCGAAGCACCATTTTTTGAATTCCTATTTTTGCCCCTATTTGTAAGTCATGGCTACTGCCTCCTCTGCCAATAGTTCCAAGGATGTCCCGAAGGTTGACACTCCTACTTTCACTAGCTATGTTAGTGAGCCTCTCTCCACACACGAACTAGATGGAAGCAACTATGACTCTTGGACCTCAGGCATCAAGCTTTGGCTCACTAGCCAAGACTATGCAGACCACCTCACCAAGATGGTTGAAGATAATCCTGAAGCAAATCGCCCTTGATGGATTCGGATTGATGCCCATCTTTGTAGTGTCATCAAATCCACTATTCATCCCTCTATCAAACAGATTTTCCGAGCGCATCTCACTTGTGAATCAATCTAGGCACAAGCTAAGGCCATTTACACCATCGACAACGCAATAGCTATCTGGCGTTTGTCAAAACCTGAGTTCCTGCTAAACAGCTTGTTGAGCCTGCCATTGTCCTGACTCTGGGTGATAGTTCTGTCCTTGTTCTCAAAGTAGCAGCCGCGATAATCCTAGACAGTGAACTACCCTGCTCCGAAGTGCAATCATTGCCATCATTTGAGCCACACTTTAGACAAAAAATGTTGGACTCTACACGGTCGACCCCCGCAGACTATTAATGTTGCCTAGGGCATTGCCCCAACTACCTCAGACTCTCCTGATCAACACAAACAATCACCTGCTGACTACGTCAATTTCCTAAAACAGTGAGCAGCATCAAACCTCTAGTTTCATTGCCTTTGTTGCACACACTGGTAATTCTTTTGCTTATCTATCTCAATCTATTTCCTTGGGTCTGTGGGTCTTGATTCAACAGCCATTGATCACACCTCTAGCAATAAAGCTCTTCTTTCTAGTCTTTCTTCTTCTGATTATTTGCCCACTGTTACCTTAGCTACTGGCTCTAAAACCCAATCTCAAAGGGTTGGCACAGCCCATCCTTGTAAGCTATTTCTGTCCTTTAGGTTCCTGGTCCTCCATTTAATCTCCTTTCTATTAGTCGTTTGACTCATTTGCTTAATTGTTTTGTTTCATTCACTAAAGACTCTGTCCTTCTATAGGACCGGAGCTCAGGACAAACAATTGACACCAAATGTGAGTCCAACAACCTCTACTGGCTCTCCTACCCCTCTCATGCTTTTTCTCTCTTCACAAATCCCCACACCATCCATTTTCAGTTGGGTCATCCAAGCCTTGCCACACTTCGACATATGTGTCGAGTCTCTCTAAGTGGTCTAGTTTACCTTGTGAGTCGTGTCAACTTGGGAAACATACTCATAGTCTGTTTCCTAATAAGATTAGTAGTCGTGCTTCGTCACTTTTTGCTTTAATTCATTCTGACATTTGGGGTCCTAGCCGTACTGAGTTCACATTAGGGTCAAAATATTTCGTTACTTTCATTGATGATTTTTCCCGTTTTACTTGGTTATTTTTAATGAAGAATACATCTGAGTTGCTTTCAATTTTTACAAATTTTCATCAAGAAATAAAGACTCAATTTCATGTTCCAATTCATACTTTACGTAATGATAATGCCAAAGAGTATTTATCTCATCAATTTCAAACTTTTATAGCATCCCATGGTGTTCTTCATCAGACATCGTGTGCTCATAATCTTCAACAAAATGGGGTTGCTGAACTCAAAAAATGTCATCTAATCAAAACAACTCATACCCTTCTTCCTCATAATCATGTTCCTTTTTGTTTTTTGGGGGATGCTATCGTTGTTGCTTGTTATTTAATTAATCGCATGCCTTCCTTTGTTCTGGGCAGAAGTGTGTCCTTGTACGTGGTTGCTTAGCCTTTACCAGCAGCCTTAACAGTTGAGTGGGAATCACAAGTGCAGTCAAAGAAGGTTCTTAGTGCTTGTACCAATGCTGTTGGGCAATTGGAGGTTTCGATCAAGTGGCAAGACTTGGTAGAGTTTGACAACTCATGGGAAGTGGCAGCAGACATTCAGTAGCAGTTTCCTTCTTTCCACCTTGAGGACAAGGTGGATTTTGAAAGGGGGTGTTGTTAGGACCTTAGCAAATGGTGATGTTGAATCTAATAATTCCCACTTTACCCCAAGCAATATTATTTCACCATGTGGTAATGTATATGTAAGAAGAAATAGAAAGAGGAATGATGATATGAGCGGGGCGTGTGGCCTCGGTGTGAGTAGTGGGTTTTGTAACCAACATTGCCAACTGGCAAGGTTAGAGAGGGAGAGAGAAAATACTGATTCCATTACAGCTAGGAAGGGATGGAATACAGGAAATGGGAAGCATGTTGAGGAGGGGCATCTCAAAATTGTTGGAATACACACTTGGGAGAGTATTAGGTCTCTTGAATACCTAATGATACCTTTCTATACCTTTTTCATTCAGTTTGTGAATAATACACAGAGGAGGAGCGAGATACTACACTGGTATCAGCTCTTTCCCTCATTATACAGCAAATTCTTCACTCAATTTCCACTAACTAATATCATTCTTCCAGAACCACATTCCCACACGAAATCGATGAAAGCAATGCATCTACTTCCTTGTGCAATTTCTAAATCAACCATAATCACAATTCCTACAAGCAATCACATTCCCACAAGCAATCACAGTCCCACAAGCAATCACAGTTCCCATAACAGTAATTTCTCAAATCACCCACAAGCTCAACTAACGAAAAAACATATAGTTTGGTTAAGGCATGTCAAGAGGGGAAAGGGAATTGTGTTAAAATGCAAATCAAGAATGTGAAATAAAAAATGAGTGATAAGAAACAAAACAAAAACACGTCTGGATCAATGAAATAATGATTCAAATTTAAGTTGCTATCAAGTTTGAAGATCTAGGAGAATACTCACCAGAGGCAAAGGCAGAGAAGTCCAAGAGCGAAGCCTAAAGTTGAGAGCGGAGAGTGGAGAGCAATGCCTAAAGCAGGAAAAGAGACGGAGGATCTGAAAAGAGAGTGAAAATTTTCTTAGCAAGGAAAATATTGACTAAATTGCAATTAGAAGTTGCCATATGACACTTAGAGGCAATCCATTAGTAATAGATAATAAAAGATAATAGACTCAATAAAATAGTGATCAGGTTTCCAATTCTCTATTCAAACCAATCATTTCTATCCAAAGTTTATAATCTAGCATGTAGAAAAAATTTCAAGAAACCTAGAAAAATTGCCCATCTGCTTCCTTGTTCAAATACTTTGCAAGCAAAGTAAACTGAAGTTAAAGCTCATAAAATTGAAATGCTGCCTCGCAAAAATTTTGCTGTCGGGCAACAAAGTAATAACAAAAGCAAGATGCATGCCTTCATTCATCCCTAAATATAAATGAACACATGAGTCAAATGCATGCACTTTAAGTGTGCTTAAGTACTTGAGCATATTTATAAGAAATCACGACATAGCATTATACCCTAATACACCTTCTAGCAATTAAAATGATAAAATAGCAGCCAAAAATGTCATAGCTTATTTGAAACCAACTACTTGCATCATCATGCAAGTTTATGCCTCTCTTTACCACACAACCATCTACTAATTATTACCTGGAACAACAGAAGCAATCTACGAAAGGCCAACAGAATCTGTAGATAACGGACTATCTGTATAAGCCAACCCACCAGTACCTGATAGTAAACAATAAACATATAACCAATGACAAATAATGGAGTAAAGGCATCTAATAACATATTTGAGACCAGATCCTATCACAGACAAATGTACTAATTTCAGGATCTGATGAACCCATGTTTGTATATGCTATTAGCTTTTGCTTTATGCCTTCTATACCAAATGGACATGATGATGTTTATACATGACTTAATTGAGTATCTAATCTTCTCCTACGCCTACCAACTTCCTTGTTTCAGTTCTTGAGCATACACTAATTTTAGATGGGCTTTACCTCAATTTGTAACATGAATATATGAAGCAAGTTAAATAGTGAAGCCCTATTTCACGTGAACCTTACATATATAGCCTAGCACACCAGAAATAAAAACCTATCATTAAATTTAATACATGAATAAAAAAATTATAGGAAGCCAATGTTATATTACATAGTTATTAAGGTTTTAAATTGTGGTTGCAGTTCGTACTTTGGCATTGCAAGTTGACATAGGCAGATTAACAATTACAAAAAAGATACAATCGTCACAGCTGCCAAACTAAGATGTTGCGGCTGCATGATATGGACCAAGATTAAAATCCTTTCGCATCATTATTCAAACACAAAGCAATGAACTATTATGAACCTTTTTTTCTTTTTCTTTTTTTTTTTTCAAAGAACATGACGCATTCGCATAGGTTTGATTTATTTAAACTATTCATAAGAATAATTTTCATTTGACTGTAGAAGTACCAAGGCTCCTTATGTTTTATTGGCCCTGCAACATGGAGAAATCCCTAGAAGAGCCAATGATTTGTCGTGGTTTGTTCAAGGCTGATCAAAGAGAATGAGCACCGAGTATCAATTGATATTACACCTAGATTTTAGTTTGAAATAGAATAAGTTGGGCTGCAGTGTTTTTTTCTTTGGGGGGGGGGGAGATAAAAGAAAAATATTATTAAGGAGAAGTGCTGAAAATACAAGAAGGTGGGAGGACAAGAAATCCTATTAACAAGAGCAAAAACAAACAAAAGAAAAAGGGAAAAAAAATATATCTATGAAGCAAAGTTTTCCAATCTCTCAACATGTCTACAAGGAAAAAACCTCTAAAATGATCATGAGCTTTACACGAAATAGAGGCCAAACGCCTAACCCTATCCCACAAAACAAGCTTGTTACAGCAGTTCTTATAAACTATTGATTGCAACAGCAGAAACAAGGAAGAAAAATTGCCTATTTATCAGTAAGAAATACTAATAGATAGCAATAGTAATGGCTACAAAAAAATTTGAACTGACATCAAGGCTATCGTTGCTTAGCTGTTAGGACAAGCAACAAGAAAGTGTCGCTTCCCTTTCCCCTTAAACAGTGTTTCTTCCTAAAACGAAGGGCATTACAATAAAATGGAACATGAAACATACCAAATCAAGTCAGATTTATGGACGCTTGTGTTTTACTTTCCATTGGCTGCAACACACCCACAGAAATAATAATAATAATGATAATAATCATGTGCTCATTTCTTTTACTCAAACCTATAGCTAAATTGCTAAAGGCATCTCCACCACTCTAATCACAACATGGAGGGATAAACCGAGAAAAAAGAAATAAATAAGTAAAATAAGAAAGGCGTTGCAGGGAAAGAGAATAAGAAAGGCGTTGCAGGAAAAGAGAATAAGAAAGGTGTTGCAGCGAGTGAGACAGGCATTTGTTGTTGTTGCCCTTCTATTCATAGCACTCAAGTATCAATATATTGTTGTTCTATTCATAGTGCCCATGTGTGCGTGTGTGTATTTTTGAATTTTAGCTGCTGCTTTTGCTGCTAGTCTATTGTCCTATGAGTTAAGTTATCTACAATATTTTCGGGAGTGCTGCAAAAATGGAAGTAATTTACCTTGTAGAGCTTGACGGATCAACAGAGCTTGAGGGAGGGCGAGGGTGGTGACGCCGTCGCGGTGAGGAGCTTGGCGCAGGAACAAATGGGTTGGAGGGGATCTTGTTCCTAACCCGCGTGGATGGAGAAGGGAGCTTGGAGAGGGAGAGGGGTTGCGACTGTGTTCGACTGGGGAATTTAGAACGAACCATTTTGCTTTCCTCCCCAAGGCAACGGCATTCTCATGCATCGCTGTCGCTGCAGCCACCCCTCCGTACAGCGAGCGGCTTCCCATTTCTTGTTTCGGCATGTTCTTCCGCCAGAGCGAGAAGGAGACTGTTTCTTGTTTCGGCATGTTCTTCCGCCAGAGCGAGAAGGAGACTGTCAGACAAATTGCTATTTTCTTGTATTGATATGATGAAATCTGATTGCTTTCCGCAATAGGTTTCTCGTTTGACTTGCCCTGAGACTCCTTTTAAACATTATTTGTCGCGTTTACAATTTTGAAAGAAATATTATTTGTCGCTGGCTAAGGAAAACTTCTCGAAGAAATTCTTTAATTCAAGTCAGTCTCCACAACCATTTAGCATATTGGTAGGTTTAGGATTAAACTCCCCTCATCTTGCCACCGAAAACTGTACATTGAAATTGAAATTGAAATTGTATAATAATATTAGGATTTAATTTATATGTATTATTAATATAAAAAATTTTATAAATATTTAATTATATATTATCATATCAATAAAAATATTTAATTTAATTTAATTATTTATTATTAAATTTAATTTAAATACATTAACAGTATAAAATAATTTCATACTATCAATCAATAAAAATAATAGAAAATACTAATTCATACAAATAACTACCCATTATAATGAGGGATTCATCATGATTTCTTACTTTTCCTTATTTCTATTGGTTGACAGTATAAAATTATTTTACATTATCAATATATATTAATTAAACTCTTTATTATTTTAAAAATTTTACAAACATAAGTATCTAATTGGATAATAGTATAAAACTCCTTTATATTGTTTATTCATAGTAATTAAACTCATAATTTTATATTGTCTGCATATAATTGCAATAAAATATTTTTTATAACTAATTGTAATAAAATATTAAATTATAATAGATTGTTATTACAATGAATAATTACTTATCATAATTTACTATTTTCTTATAATTCTATTATATGATAATATAAAATTATTTTACACTATTAATATATAGAAAGTAAACTCTATAAAATATTGATTTGGTAGTTAGAAGACAATATTTTTGTTTAACATCAAAATAATAAATTATTATCTATTTAAATTAAAAAATTAATTTTGATATACTATTAATATAAAAGAGTTTTATATTGTCATTTAATTATATACTTTTATTCATAAAATTTTTAAAATGATGGATGATTAAATTAAATACTTTTACTAATATATTAATACATAATTAAATATTTATATGAAATATATCAAAATTAAATCCTTAAAATAAAGTTAATGCCATGTGACAATTAAAAATTACCATTTAAATAATAATTAAGTATTGTTAATATTTTCAAACATAGATTCGTATTTTTAAAAATAATAATAATAATGTGCTAAAGAAGAGTTTATTTAGATTTTGTATTTAAGCAATATTATTTGTACTGTCCAAAAAAGAGGAAAAATACTAATACTTTCTTTTTATTTTTTCTCTCTTCGTCAATTATTTCACTATTTTCACTTTTTTATAATTTTTTTTCCCTTCTCTTTCTAGGTGTCTAAGATATCTACTATTTCAAGGATCCAAAAATCATTTCTCTTTTATATCTATAAACCAAATTTTATAGTTATAGTTTAGAACTTTAAATTAAGAGAAATTCTTAAGCAAACACTTTCTACCAAATCAATATTTAGTTATTCACTAACATTTTGACACAAAAAAATGGTAGCCCATATCTCAATTCTCATTAATATTATATAATTTATTACTTAACATCTATTTATTATATACTAGTATTTATTACCCATGTGTTGCATGGGAATAATTTTTTGTATCAATATTCAGAAATTTATAAATTTAAATTAGAAATAGCATAAAAATTCATTACAAATTTATACATCAATGGAATGATTGAAATAAAATAAATAATAAGAATTAAAAGAAAATCTTTGCTCCTGAGTCTACATTCAGGATTTGACTTTCGTTTGACACACTACGTAGAAATAATAAAAACAATAAATAAATTAAAGAATAAAATATAAGACAATGGATATATCAAACCAAAAAAATTAACTTCTTACAGATATATAAAAGTATAATAGATTCTTACAAATAGTAGCTTATTTATTTTAAATTAATTCGTTATAATTACATATATGACCGTAAGAAATTATAATTTTTAAAAAAAATAATTTTAGTAAAAATTGTAGTTAAATATATACAAAGTTGGTATTTAAATACATATTTTTCCAGTTTTCTTTGTTTGACTATTAAATCACTTTTCTTTTAGTAGTCAGCTTTTTTGGACATAGGTGTTTATAATTGACCAAAATATAAAAAAATTTAATATTTGACATTGGCCGGATTTTAAATAATCCATTATAATGAAAATGAAGAATATGAGAATTTGTTGACGAAAAAAATTCTTTATTTAATGGAAAGGCAAATGCACATAAAAACGATACCTATAAATCTTTCACTGCTAATACCCACGATTTATTAATAGTGTAAATAAGACTTGGTTCTAAGTGTGCTGCTGTATTGTTGATGAGAACATATACCTTTTAAATAAATAAATACAAATACTTAATTTATTTTAATTGCATTTTAAAGTTAATAGTTCTTCAATAAATATAGTATACGGTTTTTTAAATACTGTTAACTTACAAATAATATATATAAAAATATAATAGTTATAAAATTATTAGTTTGCTTAGATATATTTAATTCATCATAAACTACATATATCGCCAATGGAAATTATATTATATAGCTTTATAAAATTGATATTTATACGCAATGGATAAATATGACAGTTAAAAACAACCATAAGTCACAGCTAACAGCTTATGCAAACTCTTGTTTACATAAACATGTCCATGTATGATTTTAAAAGGTTTTGTAATACAAATTGTGCCAAAAAAACTTATTACATGATTTTAGAATAATTAATTTTTTTATTTCGAAGAATACTTAGTTTTGTAAGATTCCTTTTTTAAAACTTTAAAATATAAAGATATATATTAATAGGGATGACGGAGTGCATATTCTGCTCAAAAGACAGCACCGACATTCAATTTAGGTTGATAGTCAGAAATTATTAGTATAGAAGGCACCAGGAAACTAAAAGATTTAAATTTTTTTCAACAGAGGACATTGCATAGGTAACTTTCATTGCATACATAAACTGAAAATTCAAATGCCCTTAACACAAGGGGTGTAGATACTCTAAACTCAAGAAACAGTAAAAAGATCAAACAACACAATATCCAGAAAGAAATTAAAAGGCCATACAACAAACGGGCAATTGCAGCAAATTAAAAGCTGGATAAGCTAAGATTTTACAATTGAAAAGGCAAAGCAGCGACAACATTAGTTCTTCTCCACTTTAACAGATTTCATCTTTGTGGTGGACAAATCTCTATCGATAGATCCTTGATTTTCATTTGACAACCTCTTTGCAGGAATAATATGGGGAACCTCATCAGCAATCTGAGAAACATTTACACCATCCACATCATTGAACTGGCTCATTAAATCCTGAAATAATATAAGCAAAAATAGTCAAGCACAAATGAATACAACAGGACATTGCATTATTAGTCAGTGCAAAAAATTCATCAAGCAAGTTTGTGTAACCTTTGAAACAGAAGAAGATTGTACATCATTGAACTCCATGCCCAAGGAGTTCTCACCAAGAGATCTCCCCAGAGCCAGATCAGGCTACAAAAGACATATGGTAGATCTTATCTAATCATAAACATCTTTTAAGAACAATTTCGAGGGTGATATAACATATCAATATATACACAACTCTGCTTTAAAGAAACTGGAATCCAATTCCCTGAATTTAGCTATTATGGAGACATGTTAGCATATTTCAATAACCTTATATGAAGGTTCAAACGCATTATTCGCAACATTGTTAACCACAACCTTAAAAAGAATCTGTTTTTTACTAACTAACTCATTAAATTCTGCAGGGTGAGACAGCAGTCCGCCAAGCTATAAAACAAAATCAAAAGCAAGTATGTCAAATGTCACTCAAAAATGAAACTGTACTAAAAAATTAAGGCAAATAAAAACTTACATCAGATATATAGTACAAATGGAAAATGCAATAGACTTCAAAACATACCTTCTCGATACTCCTTAACATCCCAGAGCATGACTTCTTCAAAATTTGGTACGAATGTTGCAGTGTCACTTTGATCAATAACTCTTAGTTTCATTCTATACCTATAACATATCACCAGAGCACTAATTCAATACATATAAGAAAATATATTAAAGTTTAATATTTCAGTGACAGGAAAAGAACAAAAACCTTGGCACAACATTGACAATATGGCTGTTACATTTTGCACAGTAGTAAAGACCAGAATCAGGTGTAACTTGGCCATGGCATCTGCAGGATGCATACCACCAGCCCGGTCCATTGTTAAACCCTTTAACAGTAGCTAAAACCACAAACATCCCACCCTAAAATGAAAGACAAATATAAATAGTCAAATAAATTATTAAGTGAAAAAAAAATATACTATAAATAGCAATTTAAAAAAAATATATATATATATATATATTTTAAGCTGTTCAATTCACTTTCGAAGGGTGACGTTTAAAAAGTCATTCTGGGTCACCCAGATTATTAAGTTCACTTGGATTCTCAACAAGATGTGCAAACTTAGCTATTATAACAGGATCTTGAAAAATTCCAGAAATTTGAAAGAAGTACCAAAGTTAATGTTGGTAGCAGTTTTAAATTCAATCTTAAAAAGAAAGGAGCGGCCAATTAACAGCTCATCAAACTCAGAAGGATGATCAGTAGCAGAAACTCTCTGCAGAACCATCATGGTTGGCAATAAAATTCTGAGCTTGCTCTACAAATTGACCAAAGAGTGCGACTTCTAGTTTCACACTAAAATAAGAAAGACCAAAAATTAAAATTCACATGCAAGAAAACACTGGAAACATGATTTAAAATTAGAAACTATCAAATAAATCAAATAAAAAAAGGAATGAGTCAGTGATAAATACTTATTAACTTCAAGCTGGATTACTATCATCCTTGTTTTCTTCCCGTCTTTATCATATTCTTTTTCAGTGCCAATAGCAATAAGAAGGCCCATTGTATCTGAAAAATATAATAATAAGATCAGTAGGATAATAAATACTCAAAAGTAATAACCTATAGAATGGATGAAACTATAATAAAATGAATAGAAATTACCAACTGAAAATGGAGATTCAAAATCATTTCGAAGAATATCCCCAAAAGAAACCAATTTCACACCATAAAGTGGAATAGGAACACCCTCAACCTTCTTCACAGTGGTTCTCAACTGAAAGTTTAACCGGAATTCATGCCTTGTAGTGCGAAAAAAACCTGTGTTTTCGTCTTCTCCGAAAGACGCAATCTGGCAAAATTCACCCTCAGTTAACATCGGTTTGAACGGGTAAACCAATGTCTTCCTTACAGAAGCATGGATTGTGGAACAGTAAAACATGGTTAGACAGAAATCAGAAACTCAAAATATTATTATATCTTTAAGTTAAAATCAGAGATAGAAACATACAGATTCATCCATCAAAACCATCTCAATGGCACTGATGTTACTGGGGTTGTTAAAACTTGGTAGAAAACACGTACTGATAACAGTATCAGTTCGGAAATCAAAAGGAAAGAACCAAAAATATCAGATTCAAGCAGAAAAACGAAATAGCAGTAGATGCTTTAAGTAAAACGAAGAACTCAGACAACAATGGGAAGAAGAGATAAAAAACGGATGTATATATAGAAAACCATAAGAATGAAAAACGTGAAGAAATCTCACCCATTTACATTCTCGATGGAGTAACCGAAGCAATAACCAATTAGGATGAACAATGGTTCCACCTTCGCAAGAGTGGTTCATGAATTCGAACTCCATTATCGAATGATTAGAAGCTAATAGTCTCAACCCCAAGAATCATGAAATAAGACTTGAGAAAGCCGATACAAAATGGGGCAAACGAAGCAGAAAGTCTCCAAGGCCCACTACGGAACATTCATTTCATCTCATATGGGTAGAAGAATCCAGAAATAGTAAGGAAGGGGCTCGAAAAAATCACCCACTCACCGCCACCGTCCACTTAACCAAACGTTAGGAAAGAGCTTTTAAAATATCACTTAATATTTTAATTATTGGTGAGGTAAGACATTGTTTTGGACTTTAATCATCCCCGCCCTCATTGAAAATCCACTCTCACAAAATGCATATCAATAATGGGCTGTCACTTAGAATGCTGGCTGGAAGATTTAACTAATAGAGACTTAAGTAATATATTTTTATTATTTTTTAAATTTTAATTATGTGAATTTTTTTCGTAAATCTTTCTCTTTTAAGAAAAAGAATGTACTGAAAGCTGATATTTGGCAATACTCTGCAATTTATGGTTCTTAGATATTTTAATTATTATGGACATAGATATTATATTTCTAGATATCTATATATCTATTAATAATTACTAATATTGTAATTTAATATCAAAGATGTTACTTCTTGTTTGCCGATATCTCTTAATCAAGAAATCATTTGGATGTTTAGGACCAGGTTTTCAAATGAATTGCTACAGCTAAAAATAAATAGTAACAACTCTACCCCCAATTATTTTTCTTTTTTAAGAGAATTTGCCATAACTCTAAGGTGTGCCCTATTGCAACCGACTCCAAAGTTATGGCCGGTGTTTAGAGATAGCAAACCTCTAGCAAGCCTGCTATGGCTATTTTTATGAAAAACGAACAGAACTTTCTCTATTTTTCTATCTTTCCCCTGTTAGTCAAATCTATTCCAGACCACCAATCAACAAATACAAGTTGAGGCTATTAGAGCACTCTCCAATAATTCATGTATATATATATAAACCATCAATACACCAATTTACATGTTCCCTATTTATACTTGTTATTTACATCCTATTCACAAAAAACGAATTCCCAATACCATAAGGCATATGTATATTTATATCCTATAAAAATAGATGATCAAGTCGCAAGATCCTATTCATAGATCGTGGAGCAACTTTAATAAGTTGGAAGAACCAAGTAAAGTGCTATGCCAAAATCTGAAATAGGAAAGGAAAGAAGGGTGAGTCCAACTCACTCAGAGAGGGGCAATAAAACTATAACATATGAGAACAAATTCTAGAAGAATAGTAAACTATACATAATAAAGCATTAATATCACGAACTAAGCATAACTAAGGAATCATCGTTTTAAATAATATATAAGTAAAAGAAAATCAACGATAGAAACTATGCATATATATAAAGAATTCACATTATTTTCATAAACTGAAAATATATTTCTCAAATTTAGATAAAATTAACAGTATCTCCTATACTTGAAAATATACTTCTCAAATATAAATATCAAAGCAGGGAGGCTTCCAATTCTAAGAAACTTCCAAATAAGGGTTAATCCCTTTAGATTTGACTAAGTCGATGGTATGCGTAGGCCTCACACACATACATACATACTAAGCTAGCAACACTACTGTTAGCTAGGTTCGAACCAAGGTATAGCGTCAGTGACCGCTAACTACCCTTTAACTGAGAATCCTCCACAAAGTATATAGAAACTAAAGTAATATATATCAATAAAGGGCTAAAGTAACAAATATCAACTCAAATTTTCGAAGAACAAAGTACTTACCAAAATTCAAAATTCCAAAATATAATTTACTCATAAGATCCATAATTCGTTTCCAAAAATCTTTCAAATCTTCAATAAGTTCATACTACTTTATTTTTCAAAATCCAATTAAGATCATTATTCATAAAGGTTGAGCATACTGAATTACATAATAGTTATACCAACTAAGCAAGGTATTCATAATTGACCAAATATACATACATACATATATACATACATACATATATATATATATATAGAAAATAGACATTCAATATATATATAAAACCAAACCAAAGCTAATGGCATAAGGCGCATATGCCATAGAAGCACTATCCACTTACAGAGCAATAAAGATCGCCAAATGTATGTCCTAGGCTACCGAACCAGAAGGTTGGTCTCCTCAAGGATCTGAAACCAACACATCCAATTATCTAAGATACAACAAATAATGACATTCAAATATTATATCAAATAGTACCCACTTAATAGTCATCCATCAAGGTACAACCATATAGATTAAAAGATTTTATTCAATTAAATTCATATAATCTTACAATCAAAAACTTCTATGGATGACCTCAGGCCCTATAGTTTAAGGTTCTAAACTTTAAGTTCCCTAAATACAACCTATCACTAATATAGTAAAAAGGGATGATATCAGTCAATCAATGAGATGCTAATTAAATTGTTTGACCAAAATGAACTTCAACAAACTTTCATAAATTATAATTTGTTAATGGACCAATTAATAATTCTATAAGGGTAAAACTAAACAAAAATAAAATGATATATGCATCTTAGAGAAGAAATAACACGAACAAGCAATGAGAAAATGGTAATTAAGAACATAGCATAACTACCACCCCTCAGTAATTGTTACTAACTTATATATATATATATATATATATATATATATATATATATATATATATATATATATATATATATATATATATATATATATGTATAATTTATGTTGATTTGATTACGATTTATGGCATGAAAATTAAGAACAAAATTAGAAACAGAATAAGTGTGAGAGAACCTGAGTTTAATCGATAAATAATGATCGATCAATTCGTTTTTCGATCTGGGATATGGAGAGAAAGAGAAGAGAATCTGGCCAAGGAAGGCCAAAGGGAGAGAAGAGCTCTTCCTATTCTCCAGAGATCCAAAAGAGCATTATGTTTCAATAGGGCCACAGGCGCCTAGATATAGGGTTAGGAGGAGGAGCCTTTCCCCGTGTCAAAAAAGTGATGTACCAAGCCATCCATTATAGCAACGTTCATACACACAAAAATATATAACAATATTCACCAATGAGTAGTGCATAGGCCCAATGGGCCCAATAAGCCCAATAACAACAATCATTAGAATAATTTGGGCTCCAACAATTGGCTTTAATCAATTTTGACATTCAATTAATCCGAGTTCAAAATAAAAATGCGGTTTGATTTATGTAAGTCCATAAAATTTTTCAACAATCTCCCACTTGGATGACATAAATCAAATCCTTACAATACAATTTCCCAGACTCATTCACAATATGTGGTCATAATATTATGTCAAAATTGAGCCCGCACTCTCAATGAAATGGTCCGATATGGGAAATAAGCACTCAACAATGTAGAGAATCATACTCGAAGAAGTACTGATATCATACATGTGAGATACTTATTTCCCAGTGACCCAATAGATGGTGGTACATAAGCCAATGGGAATGCATAACAATAGAATGGTATGCTAGTACATTATCAAGGTGCAATTCCCAACAAATGGCCCTAGTATTCACCCTAGATGTTATATGAGATCTAATAAATCTCATCACAATATGAAATAGGTCCAAAATGTCTCCAATATTTGCCATCTCAACATAAATGTGCACAATAATATATGGCAATATAAGCATCTACCCAAGATGCTCTCTAATATTCAACAAAATATCTCAGCACAAACTCAATATGTCTCAATAATAATGTCATTATGCAAATAGCATAAACAATTGAACTGCGCAGACTTAAATGACATTAACAATAATTTGAGGTCATGATGAATTTACAGACCAAGCTCCCACTAACCCAAAATGTCAGAGGGACCTCAATATACCCATAAGGGTTACAAAATCAATAATAAAACTTTTGGCAGCTAACCATTAGTTAAGGGTTCAATAACAATAAGTTCTATAGGAATATACTCAAGAAGAGTCTCGAGTCAACCACGAATTGCCATATAATCACAAAAGGATGAAAATAATATGGCTAACATATCTCCCACTAATCCAATATATTAATCAATATGAACAATGTAACGTCCCATTTCTGACTTCCGACCTCATCAGTAAAGGTTAGAAAGTTCCTGATTTCCGATTTCGTTAATGCTCAAATGGACTGGCTGGATTTTTCCGATTTCTGACCTTATGCACGTAATGCACGATTTCCGACCTGACACGAAATCCGACATCCGAGTTGATATCAACCAAAAACGGACGCGAGATCAAATCTCTAAATTGGTCTCCAAGTTCGAGCAAAATTTTCACGAGTTCCGTTCTCGAGTTTATTTCTAAGAGCTTTTCATGTCCTCATTTTCCAGAGTTCCAATTTTCGAGATTAAGTTTGGAGTTCCAAGATTCTATAAGTTTCAATTTCCTAGAACATAAGATTAATGGTTTTGACTCCCGATCTCCGGTGTCATGCTTAGAATCGATTCAAGTTTACTAATGTCCCCGACTTCCGGATTTAAATGCTTGGTTTCACATCCGACTTTGCTTTCAAGTTTCGAGTAAACCAGACAATATTTTCGAGTTCCGATTTCATCTCCACGATGTGCACGATTTCCGACTTTAAGAATAGTACGAGTTCCAATGTCATTTTCAGAACATACTGGAAGCGAGTCCCACTTTTAGGCGACGTGGAGAGCAATTCTGCCATAAAAGGGGACGATGTGGAGAGCAATTCTGTCACAAAAAGAGGGCGACGTGGAGAGCATTTTGGTCACAAAAAGAGGGAAAGGTTGGCTGAAATTCAGCCTTGTATTTTGAGGCCAATCAAAACCTTCCAAGTTAACTACCACTCATGCCTATATAACACATTCTCCTCCTCTCATTCAGACCCCCTTCTACATTGCCTTCCCCCTCACTTCAACTCTCTTTTTCTCTTCACTCACTCAACTCCATCAAAGCTCCAAACTCGCCCCAACCCCAAAAACAAGCCAAATCACTCATAGTAGGAGGTAGAGGTTTTCTTCTTACTTGATTTTCTAATTCTTGGATGATTGGTGGTGGTTAAATTCCTTAATTTTGATATATTGATTGAATAATTATGATGAATTATGGTTGGTTTATTGGTTGTTTGTGAGATTAAAACCGAATTGGAAACAAGAAAGGATGAAGATAGGAAGAGTTAAGAGGCTGGAAACCCCAAAACCCTCGGCAGTCCATACGGCAGAGTGTACGGCTCCGCCTCTCGCCGTTTAAAATTGATAAAACCATTTTTATGTGAAACTAGACATTCAGGGCTTTCTATATATATATATATATATATATATATATATATATAAGGTCATTGGATTAGTATTGAGAGAGATATGAATTTTGGAAGTTCAACCTAGAAATCAAGACATTCACCCGGGCAGTATGGGTTGAAAAGGGTGTAACTCACCCTATACAACTCCAAATTGAGTGAAACTAATGTTGTTGGAAAGCTTACATATAGGAGAACATCATACAAAGAAATTCTGAGTTTGTTATCATCTCAGTTGTTCCCAGTGATTCAAAGAAATTACCCTATGTCTAAACCAGGCCAAAACAGGGCAGTTCAGGAAGGTTAAGTTTCGGGGCTTATAACTCGAGCCCTACTAAGGCAATTGAAATGGAATTTTTTTGCATATGAAAGTTTATCCTGTTAGCTTTGATAAGAGACCAATTTTGTGTAATTTGAGCCAATTTTCGATTTTTAGTAGATTTTTACTTTTGAGTGAACAATTCTGGCCAACCACAGGGCAGGTCGGGATAAAACCTGAATAACTTGAGTTATGGTTATCAAAATCGGATGGAATCAAAGAGGTTAGAAAATAGATATATAACACTTTAACATATCCAAAATTGAGGTCCAAATGAGTTAAGTAGAAATTATGGCATGATTTACAAAAATCGGGTTGAATGATTTATGTTGAGGCTGTAACTCTGCCTTAAGGAGACTAATGCTTCTATGAGTTCTGTAATGAATTGTGCATACAATATTGTAATTTCTATGAGAAATTGGTATTCTGATGTACTGGCACTATTCATGGAAAAGCGGACACGTTCCATTATGCCGCCAAAATTGCGGTAAGGTATATGCATGAGTTATGAGATACATGTAGAGGCATGTGCATTTTCAAAAAAGCTATGAAAGTTATGTTATGATGAACCCAAAGAATATGTTATGATGAAAGTTCCATGATACTTGGGCTAGCCCCAGATAAAAAGTTAAGGGAAATAGATCGGTGGGGACGTTGGGGAAAGTAAACCCTATAGCTCCTCAGATAGGAACGAGCTCGATCCTGAAAAGCAGACTATTACCCAGGAGTCTAAACTGGCCAAGAACTCCCAGGGGACCAAGTGATGGAAAATGATGAAAAGTAATGAGGAAAGGTTCAAGAGCAAGTTTGCATGATTGCATTAAATGCATAATTACATTGAATGGTTATTATAAATCATTTACAATTTATTTGCTACATTCATTTACTGCCGTATGCTCATTATTCTGTTTATTGTTAATATTAGTTCATTCTGTTCCTTATGTGTCTTAAGTAAAACTGGACCCTGCCTCGGACTAGACATTTTCACAACCTTATTAAATAAGAACAGTCAAGTTTAATCTCACGTTTTCATAATTAAATAAAACCCAAGGCAGCTGAGAATGAATGCGACGTCAGTTAAATGTCATACACGACCCTACTGAGAATTTTCTTAAATTCTCACCTCGTTTTGTGTTCCCGCCTCATTCTCAGACGTGGACGATGGACTCGATGACTACCCTCCTCATTGAGATTCCAGACCTGCAACTTCACCAGGACCCCGAGTTAGACTCGCTGTACCTAGCTGGCTTCCACTATTTCTGTCTCCACTTTTTGACAATAGGAATCTTATTGTCCCTTTACTTCACTTTGCTCTTGATATGTACATTTATAAACTGAAGCTTTGGCTTCCAACTTATATATGTAGATATATATACAACTAATGACATTTCTATGCTAATCACATTTATTATATAGAGCGCCCTATTTCGTAAATATATTCGTCAGTCATATACATATAGATCAGAATATAAAATAATGAATACAACTTTAGACAGCGAACTAATACGGTAACGCAACCTATCCAATTTCATGCTATGACTTAAGCATAACATTAAGTTGGTAGGGTGTTACAAACAATCCCATTAGAGACTATAAGATTTGAATACACTCTAATAGTACAATAATTAATAGTGAGATTATCAATAGTTTTGTGGTAGAATGCTTAATGTAAGTCAGAAACTCAATTATTCTTTCTAACAACAAAAGTATAAAATAGAGATAATCTAAAAAATGCAGAGTCAACAAAGCTTTCAGCTACAAAGTTTCGCAAAATTGGCTTCACATACTCTGCATATATAAATGAGGAGATCATAAGTGTTTTTGACACTTTAAAACAAATATCCTCTTTTTATCATCGCAAATTCAAACAACAACCAAATTATAAGGGCATAGCAAAATTAATATGCTAGCCAAAGCATTTTAGATCTATATGCAGCCATTAATAAGGACATAGCAAAATTATAGAGTCTCTAATATATGAATGGGAGTAACATTATATTCTAAGAGACTCAAAATGTTCTCAATATAGGTCTCAAAACAATAGCACAATGACAAACCAATGGGAAAAGAGAAAATTTTTCATCAAAATATCATAATTTATTCATATAATAAAATTGATTTTCTCACGTTCAATTAATCGAGCAATTAATTGAATTAAAGACCTTGTATTATTGTAATCACATCGAAGGGTCTCAAATCACAATATATAAGCTTTTTCCACTTAATAGAGTCTTCTCTATCACATAATGATTATGTCAAATAATGTCACACCGAAGGGTATGTCCATTATCTACATAACCCAATAATAATTACAATTCGTAAATAATTTAATTCAACATAAATAAGTTTCATCATTGGTTGAAGCAAAATTCACAAAATATCAGATTGCTTCAAATGCCCAATTAATAAATGGAGCTCTCATGCAACTGTAATACCCTTTAAGGGTCTCAAAATTTAACACATGAGTAGACTCCAATAAACAATAAAAAAATAATGCCTCTAAAGCTAGTATAGAAAGGATACTGAAAACCTTAGGACACAATTTTCAAATCATCAAGAATTATATCAACAAAGACAAATCGAAGGGTAAGTTCATTATCAACACAATTCTTAATGCAACATAAATAATAATATTTAAAATATCCACAAGAGAAAATATAGGACAACAGCACAACCAATATGGGAGAGAAAATGAAATTTTTGAATATATTAATAAATGCTCACAACATCAATAGCAACAAATTGAATTTTCATAAACAAATCACAAAAGAAGTATGTAATAAATTACAAATTGTGAGCTAAATTCTCCTCAAAATAAAATGGCACATGGTTGTGAACTTATGGAACCAAACATAAAGAGATTTTCAAAATTTGAATTATTTCTCTCATTTTATAATGGTAAATCACATTACCAAAAAATAACTTTCTTTTATGGAAAGTGGGATTTTTAGCCAACATAATAATGTTTTGACTATTACAAAATTTGTACGTAAGCAATGAACAACCCCCAAGAAATCAATATTTTCAAAATCCACAATGTGCTCCAATATTTAAGCATGTATCTAATTTGGATTAAATCTAAATTCAAATTCTACTTATGCAAATCCATTCTAATTTCTGCAAGTCTACAAATATCAAATATTCTCTCACTTGGACTGCATAAATCAGATCCTCTAAACTTTACATAAAAGAAGCCATTATTCTACATAAAATGGGAGTTTGTAGCAAAATCATGTTCTAGAATTTGAGAAAATAATTCTCAAAACAATTTTGCACAAAATTATTCAAAAAATTAGCATTTATCACAATTGGTCTCACGAAGATGAGCTCATAATCATGAAAAATGCTCAACAATATTATCAAAATATTCTAGAAGTTAACTCTCAAAGTAACATTGCATAAAATCTGACATAATTACAAAATTTGCAATGTTTTATAATCAATATATACAAAAAACGGTGCCAAATTTATTTCAATATTCAAAATACCTCAATTCTGAGAATGAATAAATTATGACATGCCCAGATACGTTATAATTATCCACAAAATCTTCCAAAATAAAATTTGGGGAATATCATACTACTTTAATCAATTTAATTTCTGGAAAACTCAAAATAATTTATTTGATGCTGAAAATTTCATTAATGCTCAAAATAATAGTCTTAATATTTCTTAAACTATAATTCTCAGAGTAATATTGCACAATATTCAACAATAGTGATAATTTACAATTTTAATTGTGCAATACAATGAACATAAAGAGCTCAAAATTATTTCAATATGCAAAGCACGTTGACTCTAAGAGCATGCTTAACACAATATGCCCAAGAATAGCACAAATGTGCAGAAAAATTTTCAGGCCAAAATTTGGAAAGTACCATATAATTATGAGCATTTTAAATTTGAAATAAATTCAAATAAATATTTGTAATGCTCAAAAAAATTAAATAAAATTCACCAATAATTTTATCTCAGTCAAAAACCCAAGCCTGTAAATTTTGGTGAATTTTGGGCCACATTTGGGCCCTGCACGCGCCCTATGCGCTTGCATGCCGGAGTGGGCTCCGTGCGTGCACTGTTCATCGTCCTCTACCTTGGGACGGGTCAGAAAATGGGTTGAACAACCGGCGATGCAACGAAATGGGTCAAAAAGGATATCTCCCTCATCCGGCCTCCATTTGATGCGTTCTTGGTATCTATGAACTCGTGAGAAAGAGCTCTACAAAACCCATATAATGGTTTGAAGAACGAGGGTCAATATTTTCTGGGCTTGCTCCAAGAAGAATCGCTTGGGCATTCGCGATTGTTTGCGATTTTCTCCCTCAATTCTCAACGAAAATTCATGTTCTTGGTCTCTATAGATTCAGCTTGAAGAGCTCTACAAAACCCATATGGAGTTCGAATGCAAATCACTCTAGAAACTAAATTGGTTTTTTGATCTAAGTGTTGGGATTCTTCGGTTCTTCCTTCGATTTCTCTCTCAATACAGCCCCAAATCACACAATAATCGGCTCAATAAATTCACAACAACATAAACAATAATAACCCTCAAGAAATTTTGAAATTAATCGGCCAGAATCATAAATTCGATATTGACCCCTTTGGGTTCATGAACTTTCGAACTTCAATCACCCAAACTCACACCAAAACACAAACAGTAGCCATAATCAAAGATCAAACAGGGCTCTGATACCACTTGAAGGAATTTTCACGCCCTTGGATCAAGATTTGATTCTAATTTATGGCATGAAAATCAAGAACAAAATCAAAAACAGAATAGGTGTGAGAGAATCTAAGTTTAATCGATGAAGAACAATTGATCAATTCATTCTTCGATCCGAGATATGCAGAGAAAGAGAAGAGAATCTGGCCAAGGAAGACCAAAGGGAGAGAATAGCTCCTCCTATTCCCCAAAGAGCCAAAAGAGCGTTCTATTTGAATAGGGCCACAGGCACCTATATATAGGGTTAAGAGGAGGGGCCTCTCCTCATGTCAAAAAAGTGATGTGCCAAGCCACCCATTATAGCAAGGCTTATACACACAGAGATATATAACAATATTCACCAATGAGCAATGCATAGGCCCAATAACAATAATAATTATAATAATTTGGGCTCCAATAATTGGCTTTAATCAATTTTGACATTCAATTAATCCAGGATTCAAAATTAAAATGCGATTTGATTTATGTAAGTCCACAAAATTTTTCAACATATAACACATCACATCAAACTAAGAGATCACCACTACATTACTATAATTATAGCAGTATGATGCCTTGTTAATCATATTCTTGCTAATAATGATAAACATAATTCTTTTCTCCATTGTTAAATCACTTAATTAAATTTCATGCACATAAATAAGAATTCAAATGAATAAAAGGATATCAAAAGGAATTCAAACTTATTTTAGCAAGCACCACAACACAAATAGGAACAAAATTGGGAATAACTTACTAAGCGGCTATGGGTTGGTTGGAGGAAGCAAAACTGAAGCTCCACTACCGAAGAGAAAGCAAAACCAAGAGAGGGGCATGTAGAGAGTGAGGTGCGGTGAGGAGAGAGACAAAGTAGAGAGAAAAAGCAAGACCAAAAGAAAGGAGTCACAGATGGTGTTGGTGGCGAAGAGAGGTGCACTCAGTTTTGAGGAAAAACAAAATTAGAGAGGCAGAGGGAAAAGAAGAGAGCGAGACGAGAGAGAAAGGAATGAATAGAGAGAAAGAGAGAAAGAATGAAGCTCAAAGAAAAAAAACACAGACGGGCATGTAAAGGAGGAAGGAGAATGAGAGGAATAGTGAAGAAGAAGGAAAAAGGGGTCTACAATGTACAACACCACCTAAGATGCTGCGTGGTCTATCCCTCTCTCATTTTTTTTCCAATCAACATTTTTAAAAATTTTATTTAAATAATTTTAATTTTTTTATCACTCTATTCTTAAGATAAATAAAGAATTACTCAAGCCACAAGCTATGTAAAATATTTTAAAAAAAATTTCTCGATTACCAATATTTTATTTTAAACAAGCATTTTGAGGAACTAAAACAAAAGGAGCCAAAGGAAGAAACTAATGAAAATATATAATAATGTATATGCATCTAGTTCTGAATTTGATTTTTTTTTTTTATAATTAACATCTAAATGCACAAGATAATAATTATCATCCGATCCTAATTAATAATTGAATAATAAAAAAACTTCAAGCAACCTATTTGGACCCCAGTAAATGATGTTGAATATGATAATTTCCACTTTATCCTAAGCAATATTCTTTCACCTTATGCTAATGCATATGTAAGAAAAAATAGAGGAATGATGACATGAGACAAAGGGAGACCCTTGTGGCCTTAGTGTGAGTAGTGGACTTTTTAACTAACTTTGCCAGCTGACAAGATTAGAGAGGGAGAGAGAAAATATTGATTCTATTATGGATAGGAATGGATGGAATACAACGAATAGGGACAATTACTATAAGAAAATTGACCTATGACAACACTTTAAAAGTGTACTTTAAAGTGCCATAAAGTGTTGACTATAACAAATGCCACACTTTTGAAGCTTAAGACATCACTTTTCATGGGGTTGCAAAATTAAACGTGGTCTTTTGTCAAAAGCAACACTTTTTAGTCAAAAAGGCAACACTTACAAAAAAATCTTCTAGCTACACTTATCTAGCATTGCCTTTGAGTCAATATAGGCAACACTTTACTATTTAAACCCAACAATTTTTTAAAAGAATAAGCATCACTTATTTTGCCTAAAACAACTTTTTGTAAGTGTTGCCAAATTAGGAATCTATAGTTACACCTTACAAATGTGCCCTGCTCTTGTACTTTTTTAAAAAAATAAAAATTAAAACTAAAATTTCTTTATGCAAGCGCACATTTAGTGATATTGAAACCTATTTCATTTGAAATTGTTATGATATATTATAAGCATATATTTTAAATTGAATTCAGTAAAAATTATGGTAATTTTAAAATTTTATTATATTTTAATATTAATTTTATAAATTAAAAATATTTATTTAGTATAAAATTTTAGGAAATAATATCAATTAAAGATAACATAAATGCCCCAACATCGATATGGTACATTAATATAAACCAGATAACGAAGAACCCAGAAATAGCAAATAGACTGCCACTTTTCATTAATCATAAATCTTTTATAAACAAAAAGAGGATACAAGAAAAAGTTTTAAAATATAACTAATTAAATACTCATTTAAACATGACAATGCTATTCAGTGCACTACATGTTTCACTAATTAGATCTTCCGTGTTTGCAGGCTTGACATCAACGATATTAAAACTTTGATTGCTAATTTATAAGTTCCAAAGATCTATTTGGAGGTCATCAGCTGATATAAAAGTTTCACCATCACTACAAAATAGAAAAGGGGAGACATAAATGGAGATGAGTGGCCATTATTAACATGATAAAGGAAAAACCATGATTCCAAGAGACAAGACTAAGCAACATTAAAACAAATGGATAGAATGACTGCTCAAACACATCTTAAAATTAAACACATTTTGCTATGATTCACATCTATGTAAGAAATACAAGTACCATGTGCATAGCAAATTTCCCTGTTTCAAATGAAATAAATTAAAAGAAACTTGAAATAATATGCACTATAGGTGATCAAAATGAAGAAATTTTAAACAAATTAAAATAATACAGATACAGTAGAAGGGGAAAAAAAACTAAAACTAGCATCAAGTCCACTTGTGTGTGCATCAATTTCTTTTTTTTTTTGGGCACCAAACTTACATTAAAAAAAAAAAAAGGCTCCATATGCAATCTTACCTTCCATATAGGACTACTTAAATTTATATATTTAGGGCATTGAAAGCCAAAAGAAAAGGACATGAAAAAATTGATGCACCCATAAATCATAACTAATAGTGCAAGGAAGGAAAAAAATATTGTTTCAGTCCTAGAAGGAAACTAAAAAGGTTTCAAGAACTACAAAAATTAAGGCTTAGACATGCACTAGGTGCTGAGACAGCAGCATGAATTACTCATCAATCATTGGGATATTTATATAAGCATATGGTGTGTAAAAGAGGTGAGGTAAAAAACGGTGTGGTGTGTGAGGAGGTGCTCACCAGCCTAAGCAGTTATGAGAGCCGCAATACAAAGGAGTGTAATCTAGAAACAAAAAATACAGAAGGCACAACACAACAATCATACAGAGAAGAATCATCTAAATCCTATTCACATTTTGCATCCATGCACTCCTCATTTAGGGTTCAGAGTCCTTTCTTCTCTTTAGTTTGAGGCTTGGACCGAGACTTGTCTTACTTTTTCAAGGTTGTGGGCTTGGGCCAGTTGCCGTTGCGATGTGGTTCTATTATCCCCCACACCCCCCCCAAATAAGCTAGAGGATGGAAGATGTCGATCATCCCCAGCTTAGGAAGAACAAACTGTAGAGTAGTAACAGGGATTCCTTTGGTGAAAAGGCTAGCAACTTCCAAACTTGAAGAGGTGGGGAAAAGCTTTATGAGCCTAGACTATAATTTTTCCCTTACAACATGGCAATCAATTTCCAAATGCTTCATTTGATCATGAAACACTGGGCTAGCAACAATATGGAGAGCGTTGTAGCTATCATAGTAGAGTACTGGAGGCCACAAGCATTCGACACCAGGTCACGAAGAAGGCAACTCAGCCGTTGTAATTCACATATTGTGGTGGCTTACACACAGTAATCCGCCTCGGCTAAAGAGCGGGCAACTGTGCTTTGTTTTTTTGTGCGCCATGAAACAAGTGATCACCTAAGAAAGAAGTAGAAGCCTATGATCGACCTCCGTGAATCAAGGCATCCAGCCCAATCTACATCACTGAATCCGATTAATTGAAGCTCGGAGTCCCTTTGAAACAGTAAACCTTATCCCGGGTTGCCTTTCAGGCAACGCAACAATTTGTTGGCAAAACAGAAGTGAGTCACTATTGAGGATCCCATAAATTGGCTGAGTTGCAGAGTAGCACAATTGATGTCGAGGCATGTCGAGGTTAAGTAAAGGAGCTTTCCCATAAGTTGGTGATAGCCAGCAACATCCGCATAAGCCTCCGTAGCATCTTGGTGAAGGTGCTTGATATAGTCAAAGGGTGTTTGGGCTGGCTTGCACCCAAGGAGACCAGAATCAGCTAACAAGCCCGGGCAGTAGTTGTGTTGGCAGAGTGTAATGTCAACCTGAGAATAGGCCACCTCAAGCCTGAAAAAGTATTTTAACTAGTCTAAGTCTTTGATGCAAAAATGGTGATCAAGTTGTGGCTTTGACAAATTTAAATTCCTACAATGAGCTAGCATGATATCATCTACATAGACAAGAAGGGCTGTGGTGCAAGAATAGTCATGTTTGAGGAAGAGAGAGTAGTCACTGGGAGATTGGACATAACCACATTGAAGCAACAAGGTTGACAATTTGTCAAACTACTGTCAACTTGCTTATTTGAGCCCGTACAATGACTAGTGCAACTTGCACACTTGATTAGGCCTTGAGGTTGAGACTCGAAGAGAAACTTGCATGTAAATAGTTTCTTGCAAATCACCATGGAGAAAAGTGTTATTAACGTCCAGTTGGTGCAAGTGCTATTGTCGAACAAAGGCAAGTGCCAAAAGGAAAAAAAATAGTGGTCACTGTCGCAAGCATAGAGAAAGTATCAAAACAGTCAAGTCCTTCCGTTTGGATGTAGCCTTTTGCCACCAAGTGAGCTTTGTATCGCACAATAGAGCCATCAGCCTTCTTCTTGATCTTATATACCCATTTGGCACCACTTGGAGTGATTCTCGAAGGCAAGTCCACTAGTGTCTAAGTTCCATTCTGCTCAAAGGCAGTTATTTCCACTTCCATGGCTTTGCACCAATTTGTAGATTGAGAAGCCTCTTGGTAGCTCCTAGGCTCGACCTCTAAAGAAAAGGCCAAGACAAAAGACTTGCGTGCTGGTGAGAGATTATTAAGAGTGAAATAAGAAGAGAGAGGATGTTGTTTACCCAGCCCAACTGGTTCGGCTTGCTTATTGGCAGCACTGTAGCACTCATAATCAGCCAAGTGCACAGGTGGGCACTTAGTGTGGATGGGCCAAGGATAATGGCCTTCGAGTGAATATTAGCCTGAGGAGTGGATTAAGCCTCAGTTTCTAGCTTTGAAAAAGTGAACTGAGTGTCATGGGCAGATGAGATGGCTTGGACTGGATGGGTGTCATGGGAAGAAAGTAAATAGTGGATTAGGTTAAACACTATGTATGAGGCTAGTATGTGTGGTTGTTTGGCCTCTGAAGGTTGGTATTGGTCTGTCTATGAGTTAGACATTGGAGCAAGCTTAAAAGGAAAAATCAACTCATCAAAGTTAGCATTTCTTGTAACATTTATTTCCCCAGTGTCAATGTTGTAATACAAAATGCCTTAAACATAAAAAAAAAAAGCACACTTATTCGTACGAGCATCAAATTTATGCCTGTTATTAGTGAGAGTTGATACAAGACAGCAAAAAACTCTAATTTTTTGCAGTTAGGAGTCTTGCGATATAACAACTCATAAGGTGATTTATTATTTAAAATAGGCAATGGAATGCGATTAATGAGAAAACCGCATGTACAACAATGTAAGACCAAAACATATTAGGCAAATGACATTGAAAAATTGAAGCTCTTGCAATATTAAGAATATGTTGCTATTTCCATTCCACATGCCCATTTTGTTGAGGTGTTTCCTGGCAACTAGTTTGATGAATAATGCCCATAGAAGAATAAAAGTTAGCAAGGTTAAATTCAAGTCTATTATCATTTCAAATAAATTTAATATGACTATTGAATTAGACCTTGACAAAGGAAACAAAATCTTGCACCCTATGAGATGCTTTAGCCTTGGTTTTTAACAGATACACCCAAGTAAAATGACTATAATCATCAACAACAGTGAGAAAATATTTGTGGCCATGGATAGAAGGGGTACTGAAGGGGCCCCAGATGTCAAAACATACCAAATCAAAACATTATGCTGCATTATGTTTACTAATAGCATATGGAAGTCTCTTTTGTTTTGAATATTGACACATCACATAGAGAAAAATTCCTTCCAGAACAAGAAATACTATGAAAATGTTCACTTAGAAATTTAAGACGCTTGGAAGATAAATGTCCTAAACGAAAGTCCAAAGTTCTTCTGAGTTTATGGAAGGAGTAAGATTAGAAGGGCTGATCACATAGTGGCAGGTAGAGGTTCTAACATTCACTGGAGTGCCTTCCAAGTAGTACAGTCCACCACCATGCTTAGCCGAACCAATCGTCCTCGGTGATTTCATATCCTATATGAGGCAGTGATCAGGGAAGAAAGTCAGAGAACAAAGTAAAGTGGATGTTAGCTTAGAGATAGAGATTAAATTGCAAGAAAATTCAGGGACGTATAAAACATTGAACAAAATGAATTTTTTTTTTGTCAGGGGGGTAGGGGCGGACCCATCTTATGGGGGGGGACAAGAGCCTCTGGCTCTAAGAATCGAATGTGATTCCTTCCCGGATGCACTGTGTAAGGGCAAATGCTTTTACCAGTTGTGCCGCACTTTGCATCTTGAACAAAATGAAGTTTGGTGAAAAATAAATGGCTCCTCTGATATGGGCTTGTATTATTCGTCCATCTGGTAGCTTAATTTGGATGGGTTTTATTTTGTAATGTGAAGAAAAATGGGCCAAGTCGGTGCACATGTGGTCCGTAGCCCTTGAGTCCAAGATCCAGGGGCCCACGGTCACATGAGAAAGGGACATGAAGGCATAAGGCTGATTACCTGGGTGGGTCGGTTGTGGTGGAAGAAGATGGTTTTGGAACCTGACTAGTCAGAGTAATATGAGAGGTAGATGGTGGCTAAGCCATCGGAGCATCAACAGGTGCATTTTGGAACAAATTCAGTAAGCAGCGATACTGATCCTAAGTTAGACCGGGAACTATAGGCTGGCTTTCCTACTTCGATTTATCATTCTCATTGTCATTTTCATCATCACCAATGACATTATAGGCAGTAGGTGGTTCGCGGGGGCATGATCCTAGCAAATATCCATGCTTTTGAAAACACATTTACACGGTGTGATCGATTTTTCCGCAAAAAGTGCATACCTTCCACGGCCAGAGGGTGGAGGTCCAGTTCCTCGACCCTTGCCTGTGCTTCTTCAATTTTTAGCAGCATTCACCGCTTCCACTAAGCATTCAATAAAACCAGGGCGATTTTCTCGTTCATGTTGTTCAACCATCGAGTAGACCTTGGTGAATGGAGGGACCGGTCCATGACAAGAATTTGCGACTATACACTTACATGTCATTGAGTCCATGCAAAAATCTGAGAATGTAATCTTGTTCCTTGTAAAAAATGGCATTCCTAAAAGCAACATAGGCACATTGCACTAGGCAGAGATAGTCAAACGCAAGTCTATAGTGTTCTAATTCTTCCTACAAAGTAGTTAATTCGGTATAGTACTCACTCACTGAAAGTATACCCTATTGAAGCCATTAAAGTTGGTGCTGGAGCTTACCGATGTGTGTCAAATCTCCTCTCGAGATTCGCTCTCAAAGGTTCCACCATAGATCCACCACATTTTTAATTGCATCAACACTCTTCGCGATTGATGGAGCCATGGAATTTGTCAACCAGGAGTGGATCACATTGTTGCAATGCTTCCATTGACGATGCAGGGGATGGAATGGATCTGGCATTGGGATAGATCCATCAACGTACCCATCCTTATTTTTGGATATCATAGCTTGTTTCATTTTCCTAGCCCACACATGATAGTTGGGACCTATGAGTTGAAAAGGGACCATGATGGTTGAAGGGAGCTCATTTAGGTGTAGGTAGTATGGGTCTTGGTTAGGATCAGGTGAGGGGACGGTTCCCCCAGCAACCGTTTTGCTGGTGGAGGACTGGTTATTAGATGAGTTACTATTTCTGGCCATGGGTACAGTAAAAGCTTAATCGGAAAAAGACTCAAGATACAATGAAAAGGTTTCAAGAACTAAGAAAATTGAGGCTTAGACATGCGCTAGGTGATGAAACAACAGCTTGAATTACTCATCCATCATTAGGATATCTATACAAGCATACGATGTGTAAAAGAGGTGGGTTAAAGAACAATGTGGTGTGTGTGAAGGTGCTCACCACCCTAAGCAGTTACGAGATCCGTAATACAAAGGAATATAACAAACTATTCTAGAAACAGAATATACAAAAGGCACAACATTACAAGCATACAGAGAAGAATAATCTAGATCCTATTCACATTTTGCATATGCGCTCCTTGCTCAGTTTTTTTTTTTGGTCGGGCTTGCTCAGGATTCAAAGTCCTTTCTTTTCTTCAGTTTGAGACTTGGACTGACACTTGTCTTGCTACTTCAAGGTTGTGGGCTTGGCCTAGTTGCTATTGGGCTGTGGTTCCATTAGAAACAAGCCAATGGGCACAACAAGATCAGGTTCACGCTTTGAGAATTGCTTATTCCATATGAAATCATGCCTTAGTGCAGATTGGGGTCTGAATTTAAGTAGTGCAGAGACATAGATCGCAAGCCCCATGACCCCATACAAAGTTATGAATTTTTCTATTTTAATGTTTGGATGCTAAATAATTGATTAGTCTAATGTCTATATTCCATAAAGTAGGTTAGATTAAAGAAAGACTTTAAAATGCGAATAGAGCTTAATGCATAGTATCTCGAACATATAGCTTAATATTGGAGATAGTGTCCCAAAAACAAAGTTTTCAAAATTATGAATTGTTTTAAGCCTTATATATGTGACTAGTCTTACAAACTGCTACAACTCACATCCCAAAAATGGAATTTACCTTGTAGAGCTTGACGGATCAATGGAGCTTGAGGCAGGGCAAGGGCGGTGATGCCGTCGCTGTGAGGAGCTTGGCACAGGAACAAATGGGTCGGAGGGAATTTTGTTTCTAGCCTGCGCGCAAGAAGAAGGGAGCTTAGAGAGGAAAAGGGCTCGCGACTGTGTTTGATTAGGGATTTCGAACAAATATAAGTGAACCATTTTGCTTTCCTCCCTAAGTCAATGCCAATCTCATGAAATGATGTCGCTCCAGCCACCCCTTCATATAGCGAGCGCCTTCCATTTCTTGTTTCGGCAAGTTCTTCCGCCAAAGAGAAGGAGACTGTGTCAGATTACTTGTTATTTTTCTTACATGGCACCGATACGTTGTGATGAAGTCCAATTACTTTCTACAATAGGTTTCCGGCTATGACTTGCCCTAAAAAAAACACGACTTGGATGGGGACCTCCTTTAAATATTTTTTTTTAATTTTGAGAGAAATATTATTTGTTGTTAGTTAAGGAAAACTTCTAAATTAAGTTCTTTAATATGAATCAGTATTCACAACCATGTGTCGTATTAGTAAGTTTTTGGATGAAACTCCTCTTATCTTGCCATTGAAAACTATGCATTGAAATTGAAATTGTATAATAATGTTAGGATTTAATTTAGATGTACTATAAATATAAAATTTTTTTATACAGATATCTAATCATATATTGTCATATGAGCAAAAATATTTGACTCAACAATTCATTACTTTAATCTTATAAACACAAGTATCTAATTGAATGACAGCATAATTTTTTTTTTATACTTTTAGTGTATATCAATTAAATTCTTAATTTTATACTATCTACAATATGCTTGCAATAAATTTTCTTTTATAACTAATTGTAATAAAAATATTAAACTATAGTAAGTAGTTATTACTATAGATAATTACTTTTATAATTTATTATTTTTTTACAATTCTATCAGTTGATAGGATAAAATTATTTTACACTATTAAGACATAGAAAGTAAACTCTATAAAATATTGATTTGGTTTTTAGAAGATAATAATTTTTTTCACATCAAAATAATAAATTATTATCTATTTAAAATAAAATATTAATTTTGATACATTACCAGTATAAAAGAGTTTTACACTATCATTTAATTAATTATGTACTTCTATTCATAATATTTTTAAAATTGTGAGTGATTGAGTCAAAAAATTTTACTAATGTGATAATACGTAATTAAATATTTGTGTAAAATATATCAAAATTAAATGTTTAAAATAAAATTAATGCCATGTGATAATTAAAAAATAAAGTTTAAATAATAATTAAATATTGTTAATATTCATACATAGATTCGTATTTTAAAAAAATAATAATGTGGTAAAGAAGGGTTTTGTTTAGATTTTGTATTTGAGCTATGTTATTTGTATGTCCAAAAAGGATGGAACACCAACACTCTCTTTCTGTTTTTTTTTACTTTGTCAATTATTTTGCTATTTTCACTTTCTTTTATAATGTTTTTCTCTTTTTTCCCTCTCCATGTATCTGCCATTCAAAAGGGTTAAAAAATCATTTCTTTTTAATATCAACAAACCAACATTTATAGTCAAAGTTTAAATTAAGAGAAATTCTTAAGTAAACACTTCATACTATATCAATATTTAGTTATTCCACTCATATTTTGACACATAAAAATAGTAGCCCATATCTCAATTCTCATTAATATTATACAATTTATTAATTAATATCTATTTATTATATCTTTCTATTTATTATTATTATTATTATTATTATTATTATATATATATATTTAATATCAAAGATTTTACTTCTTATTCATCGATATCTCTCAATCGAGAAATAATTTGGATGTTTACGATCAGGTTTTCAAATAATTTGCTGCAGCTAAAAATAAACAGTAACAGCTTTGCTGCTGATTATTTTTCTTTTTTAAGAGAATATGCCATAACTATAAGGTGCGTTCTATCTTTAAGTTTTTTTTTAAGATTAATTTAATTAACAATGAAATTTAATAAAATTATTGAGAAAGTAATTTTTTAAAAATGATAATATAAAAATATTAATTTTTATATTTTTTATCATCATCATCATCATCATCATCATCATCATTATTATTATTATATAGAAAGAATATATAAATGTTACTAATTAATTCAATATGCTTTCTTGAACACATTTGTTAACATAAAACATAATAATTATCATTATTTAGATTGAATTATAATGATATAATAAAAAATTAATTAAAAGTAATTGTATATCTATAATTTTATTTTGTATTAAATTTTTAGAAAATTAGCTAATAATAATAATAATTTAAAAAAGAAGAATTTCTGAGAAAGTAATTTTATAAAAATAATTTAAAAATAATAGTTATTTTTTTGGGTGGTTTACATCTTTTTCTGCGGTTTAAAAATGATAGTTATTATATTATAATATTATTAATTATTAATAGATAAATATAATAAATAAATATAAATTAATAAGCTATATAATATTAGTAAGGATTGAAATATGCGGATCATTATTTTTATGTGTCAAAATATAAATAAAATATCTAAATATGAATATGATAGAAAGTACCTATCCAAGAGTTTATTGATTTTGTTAGCAGAGAAGTTAAGTGTTAACGGTCTTTATATTTTTTATCACCAAATATTAAGTATTTCAATAGGAACTTTGCATTATAACTCAAGTGAAGGACAAGTAAAAAAAAAAAAAAAAAATAGAGAGAGAGAGAGTCAACCATTTTGCTTGCCTCCCCAAGACAACGCCAATCTCATAAAACGTTGTCATTTCAACCGCTCCTCGGTGCAGTGAGCGGCTTCCCATTTTTTGTTTCGACAAGTTCTCTCGTCGGAGAGAAGGAGTAGTTTTCTGGCTTTGACTAGCCCTCAAAAAATCGAGACTTCTTTTAAATATATATTATTTGTTTTTTTTTTAAATTTTGAAAATATTATTTGTTGTTGGTTAAGGAAAACTTCTAAAATTAGTTCTTTGATACAAATCAATATTCAAAACCATGTGGCATATTAGTATATTTTTGGATTAAACTCCTCTTATCTTGCCATCGAAAACTATGCATTGAAATTGAAATTGTAGAATAATTTTAGGTCTTAATTTATATGCACCATCAGCATAAAATTTTTTTATATAAATATTTAATTATATATTATTATATTAGTAAAAATATTTGACTCAACAGTCTATTATTTCAAAAATCTTACAAATACAAATATTTAATTGGATAACAGTATAAAATTCTTTTATATTGTCGATGCATGGCAATTAAACTCATAATTTTATATAGTATGCAGTATCATTGCAATAAAATAATATTTTATAACTAATTGTAATAAAATATTAAATTATGATAAATAGTTATTAGGCATATAATTACTTATAATAAATTATCACTTTCTTACAATTCTATTAGTTAACAGTATAAAATTATTTTATATTATTAATACATAGAAAGTAAACTCTATAAAATATTGAATTGGTTTTTAGAAGATAATAATATTTTTTTCACATCAAAATAACAAATTATTATCTATTTAAAATAAGAGATTAATTTTGATCCATTATTAATACAAAAAAATTTTATACTATCATCTAATTATATACTTCTATTCATAAGATTTTTAAAATAATAAATAATTAAATTAAATATTTTTATTAATATGATAATATACAATTGAATATTTATGTAAAATATATCAAAATTAAAGAGAATTGTGCCTCACGAAGTTTAAGTCCACTATCTTTTACTTTTATGATTTTACCCTCGTACTCTTATCCTTACTCTCATTCTCTCACTCATTGATTGTAACTTTTTAAGTACTTTTATATTTATTACATTTAAATAATTTAATAACTTCTGATTTTAATAAAAAAATACTTCTTTAATTATATTCAACTACAAAATAATTTTATATTTTTACTTTTACTTTTACTTTTAATTCTACTTTTGAATATGTACTTTTCCCAAAATTTTAAACAAACGAACCCATTGAACCCACATAACCTTTGAAGAAGGCTTTATTTAATTATCATCTTGCCTAGAAAGTGCATGAACAATTTCTTAAATAAAAAAAACGCATATATGACTTTCTTATATAGTTTTTATTTTTTATTATTGTTTAATAATTATTTTTATTTTAATAAAATATATAAAAAAAGATTGAAAGAAACCTTATATATCAAAAGCTAATTAAGCTTAATATGATATTTATAGACTAGATTAAGTTATCCATTATTTTAATGTATAAAGAAGTTATGATGGATAAATTTATACAAATATTAAATGCACCAAAGAACATATAAAATCATAATGTATATTATTATCTTATCCTAGATAGTGACTATTGTCACTCCTTTGTCATTTTAGATACTTTCTCTAAAATATCCTTTATATTATTTGTTATTAAAAATAGCAGTTTAATGCTAATTACTTTTTTATACAAATGCTAATTATTTATCTAAATTTATTATATCTAATTTAATTTTATATTGTCGCTAAATACTATATGAATTTATATATAATCCATTTGGTATAAAAAATTTTAATTAGATATTGAATAATTTTTTAAATTTTCTTACTATAATAATCTTTTATATAGACCAGTAGTAATTATTTTGAGAAAAAATTTAATTAAAAATTAATAATAATAATAATAATAATAAAGACGAACTAACAAATCATGATATTCAACACATATATTTAACATTTTGCGATCTAACTATTTTTGAAGTTCAAAAATACTAATAAATATTATATAATATTAAAATTTGTTTTTATCACCCCTTTTAATTTTTATTGTAACATTTTTCATCATCTCTATTTTAAGCAACCAAACTAACTTGATGTATTAAATTGGTTATATGCATTATATACGATTAATATAAAATAATTTTATACTGATATATAATGTTTTATTGTTATACCATTTTAAGAATTTGGCAATATATTAAATATCAAACTCATTAAATGGTATCACAACTTATAATTAGATGACAATATAAATTTTTTGTGGCTCTATATATGTGACAATAGATATGTAGGAATGGTTTATAGAATGTGAAAAAAGTATATTATTAGTGTACAAAAAATTTTATGATGATAATGAATACAACTCTCAGCACAAATTTGCTCATAAGCAATTTCTAAGATTAAAAACTTAATACATCAAGTCACTTTAGTTTTTAAGAATAGTGAAGCGAAAAAAATTACAATAAAAATTTAAGGTTTAGTACCAACAAGTCTGATATTATATATCTATTTGGTGTTTTCTTTAATTATGTAAATACATACTAGATGATAAAATATTGAATATTACCTTTTGTTAATACATCTATTATTATTATTGTTATTACTTATTTTTTAAAAATAATCATTGCAATAGTATTTAGACAATTATTATGTTAAATTTTTGAAATAATAATTTAGTTTAATTTTTATATTAATTAAATTAAATATAAATGCATATAGTATTTGGTGATTTCATAAAAATAAAAAATGTAGCAAATTAAAACTAAAAAGAAAATTATATCAACATATTAGTCAACAAAAACGACAGATTTAAATAAAATTATGATCAATAATAAATAATTAATTGAACGACTATTTTAATTAATAAATTATATGAAGTATATTTTAGAGAAAGTATCTAAAACTTAAATACAAAAGAAGTGGCAATAGACATCTTGGAATGGCAATAGCCACTCCTTCTATTATGCCTACATGACATGCCAAACACATCTTTAGGGCAGTGGTTGAATAAACTCTTTATATAATACAAGGATAATGATGATGATTATGAATGAGGTGCATATTCTGGTGATTATAAGTGGCTGAATAGTAAGTTTACACATGGAAAGTGGGCCATTATAAAGTCAATCTTAATGAAAGTGAAGTCAATCTTAATGAAATCTTAATGAAGATGGTTAAACCGTGTTAATGATCTCCACTTTCTCTAACAACACTTTTTCATGCACTACCTAGAGCAAGAAAAGAGCAACTTTTCTGTAGTGGCAAGGGAAGAATGCCTTTGTAGTAGTTGTCAATGCTAGCAGTAATCCGCACCTATGCCTACTGGCAAGGGAAGAATGCCAGATCTGCACCTTCGCATCGTCGATCAGTTGTAGTCTTCTCTACATTTTGCAATTGTCATTGTTGACGGTGGTGTGACCAAACCAGTGGTTGTCCGGGAAAAGGATGGAAAGGTGGTTGTGTTTTTAACTTTTTATACTAGGTTTTGACATCTGGGGATCAGTTGGATGTTCAAGCTGTTAATTTGGGGATGAACTTGATAGATGCAAAAGGAAGGATTTCTGAGTTTCAATTTGGGGACGAAGACAATCATTCAAATTTCTAATTTTTGGAGATGGGAGACCAACTCCCAAATGAATAAGAGGAAAAAAAAAAGGGAAGAGTGACGATTAGAAGAATACCACAAAAAAGATGGCAGCACCTTGCCCTCAGAGACTTGATTCCCAACCCCCTCATTTTCCTCCTATAAGGTTCTACATTTAGCCATCACAATCTTTTCCATCTTGCTTTGGAGGAGTAAAATTTAGTGCATCAATCTTATAAAAATTTACTGCACCTTCGCGATGTGAACATAGGTGCTTCTCGAAGGGTTGATCTTAGATGATTCACAATGCAAGTACAATTGTTTTTTTTCAATTGATTTCAATTCTAAATTAGAGCAGAGGATTTTATTAACACGGTCTAATCTTCTTCATTAAGATTGACTTCTCAATGGCCCACTCATCCCACATGTAAACTTACTATTTAGACACATATATACTTCATGGTGAAGTATCAAAAAAATACTTCACTAGAAAACTTGCCTATGAATTATGCTTTTCCCGCACGTTTTCAAAAAGGAAAAGCAGAAGATGATACCATTAATACAATATTTCGTGAAAGTAGGTGAAGGAAAGCAAAAAGAACAAATGCTTTATCAAAATTGTCTTATTGCATACAAAGGCAAACCAATATTATTTTTTGCCAAAACCCTAAACCCTTATTTTTTTTCCCACATGGTCCCCTAGAACAAGTATTCTCAAGTCCCCTTTTCCTAAATAGGAAGTTTGAGGAGTCTTGCTCCTAAGAGATCCGACCTTATCACGGCCACCAAATACTATAGGGAGGCATACATGTCCATATTGTGAGAAATGCTTCTTTATTTATCGTGACAATTATGTCCAGATACCTATGAAATAACTAAGTTATTGAATTAAAATCATCATTTTCTGTTACAAATATGAATAATCACACTCAGCAATTTTCTTCTCTCTAATAAATAAATGATAGGCTTGTTGGTTGAAGTTCCTTGCTTTCTCTCTTGTGATCTCTCTCTCTCTCTTTCTCACTCTCTCTATCTCTCTCTTTTATTGAATTTTCCACTTTTCTCTTTTGTTAAAGGCAGAAATGTTTTTAGAACCCATGATTTAAAACTATTTTCGACATCTAAGCATCAGTGAGTGAATAATAGGGGATTTTAATTATGTTCTTGCTAAGTATAATGGATTTGATAAGATAGCTGGTAACAAATGTGATATCGACTAGATTCACTAGTAAAATAATGGGTGATTCCTGACATTTCTTTACAAATAGATTCACCAGTGAAATTTCAATTATTTGTACACAAGATTCTCTAAGCAATAATATCTAAAAAGGGATTAATTTTGATATCCTATTAGTCTAAGAAGTTTTATATTACTATCCAATCATATGTTATTCAATATATAATTTTTGAAATATTAATTATAAAGCCAAATACTTTAACATATAGAGTGATATATTATTAGATGACTATGTAAAAATTTTTTACTGAATGACTATGTAAAAATTTTATGTTAATAATATATCAAAATTAAATTCATCTATACCAAAAAAAATATTATTATATGAGACCACCAATATCTTTGTATGTGAGACGATGGCTTTAGGAGCATCCTTAATATCTTTATAGGTTCCATGTTCATTTGAGTTGCTTATAAAATTAATTTCCATTTAACTTACGCAGAGATTATGCAAGGTAGTCGTACAAGAGCTATCTCTTTTTCTCTTATGCCAACACAAGGAAAACCACCAATAATGATGGCCCTCAGGAGTCAGGACCCATACTCTTAATGTATAGTTTGGGAGTACCATATAATTATATTTTTTGTTAATTATATAAGTACATTTTATATGATGGGAATATATAATCTTATATAAATACACTTACATGATTGATCAGAAATACAGCCACGTAGTACTCCCGGATCATGCAAGCATTTCTCACTCTCAATGATCCTTTCCTAACTGCAGTTTTCTCAATCCGCTTCCGCTTTAAATAACCTTCATCTGTACATGAAAAATAAGTGGCTATTTAGCAAAGAGTGTTCACCTGTAGAAATAGATGCTCATGGAGCATTAAATAAAATTTTACTTTATCTAATAATATAGTAACATTTCAATTTCAATTAGTAGTAGGAACTATTATTAATTTATATTTTTATTTAAAATATTATTTTATTTTTTTGGTAGAACATACCCGAACATCTAATAATTTATACTTTCTTAGTGGTTAGATCTGAAAACACCGTGCTCTGCCACTCCTACCCCAATTAGAAAATGAAAGAACATTCGGTTTCACATTTCAATGCCCAATCATGCAAGGGCTGCATTTACAATGGTCCAAACCAAATTTTGGACACTGATGTTCCAGCAAATAGCTGGTTACCCACCGGTCATCAATTGTGGAAGGACTAAAATAGGCAAAAGGTGATGGCATATTACAAGTTGACCCACATGTGTGTGCGTTGCACCGCAATGGCAACCAAAAGTGATCCACACATTTTGTAGCTGTCCAAATATCAATAAAAATAATATAACATTTTATTCTCATGCTACTAGTACAGTTAAAGCATATAGGGCAAAGTGCAATTTTTAATGCACAATGAAGTAAGATGCTATTTTGAGAAATCTCAAAAGGGCTCGTTCGGTTTAACTTTTGGGAGAATGCCTTTTAAAAGAAGGTATTTTAAAAGAAGGCCTTTTAAAAGAAAGCCTTTTAAAAAAAGGTCTTTTAGAAGAAGTATTTTTGTTTGGTTTGAATATTTGAAAAGTAAGTTTAAGAGAAGTATTTTTGTTTGGATAGGTTAATGTAGAATGACTTTTAAAAGTATAATTACCAAAATAGACATAATATAATTTGAGAATATATTATTGTAGTATATTCAAATTTGTGTGATATTAAAGGATAATTAACTCCTAAATTATTATTAATTTTTTTATTTCCAATAAATTAAGTACAACTTTGTTTTTATAATTTTTAAATGACAAATTTTTATTTTAGTATTCTAATTAAATATAATATTTTTATATATTTTTAAATAAATTTACCTTAAAATCATGTTTTTAAAATGAAATATTCATGTTAAGAGCTCTATTTTATATATAGATTTATATATTAATATTGATAGTATTTCCATTCAAAATAATTTATAGGAACAAAATTACGAGATAATTATATTTCTACATTCAAATACAGACAAAAAGACAATTAAAAAATATGGCATTACTGCATGCTCCCAATTTAAGTTATATAAACAAACTATTTGCACAAGTATTCCAAAATATAAATATTGTCATAAATAACAAGATTCACTAATTCCTACTTTGGGCAGCTACAATTTCATCTCTAATTCGGTCACGAACATAATCCATTTCTGCTGAAGAAGTCAAGTCAACATCAAGGCATGTGTTCAAGTTACCATCATTATCAAGATCTTCTACCATACTATTATCATATTCCTCTGCACGACAAAACTCAATATCTGAGATACTATTTCTGCGAATAAAGTTATGTATTGCCATTGTAGCACAAACTATCTCCACTTGAGTCATATATTTAAAATTAGGCATATGACGCAGAATTGCAAATCTATTCTTCCAAACTCCAAAAGTTCTTTCTATGGTGCTTCTTAAACTAGAGTGAAAATAATTGAACACTTCATTATGATTGTTGAAACTTGCTGCACGCCTAAATTCAGGTAGGTGATACCGTTCACATCTATATGGACCCAAATAGCCCAATGGTGTTGGATAACCAGAATCAACCAAATAATATTTACCTAAAACAAAATACAACTTGTTAAAATCATAATCTATAAAATTAAGAATATTAACTATAGTAATGAGATCAAACCTGTAGGAGGATGTGGAAAGTTATACTTTGACCTTGTCAGAGCATCCTTAAAAACTCGAGCATCATGAGCTGATCCTTCCCACCCAGGCAATGCAAATATGAAGCACATATCCCAGTCACAAACAGCCATGACATTTTGTGATGTATATCCTTTTCGACCAATATATTTTACACTCTCTTTGGAAGACACTACACATGGCACATGAGTACTATCAATTGCCCCTATGCAATCCTTAAAATATGGCCAATAACGATTATCATGTTGAATTTTCTCATGCACATGTTCAAATCTGTAATCCTGTGGCCTAATTAAATTGAATGATAATTTCAAACATGTATGAAGAACTCTATGAAATTGTCTACTAACTGTTTCACCTGAATGTTGGAACCTTTCTTGGATTACTCTATTTCCTACTCTGTGTCCCAGAACATGCAAAAACATGGCGACCATCTCCTCTACTCCCATGCGATTAGTACTCTTTAAACCACACTCAACTAGTGCGGCACAAAGCAATGAGAAGACATGCTTATCCATCCTAAACATTTCATAGCATCGTCTATCATTTCCATGTAATATTTCTTGGACCCATTTATGTCTAGTTAGTTCACTTGTTCTACATGGTCTTTTGCACAAATATTTTAAAGCATATTCTCCGACTAAAATCCCTGCCATAGCTGCCATAGTTCCAACCATTTCGTTTATTTCATTGGAAGTATATTCATCTTCTGAATTTTCATCACATTCACTTGAGGATATGTGTGATATTTATATATAAAGATTTGCAATAAATAAAAGTATTAAAATATATAAAAGACAACATTAATTCATATAACTAGTCATATATTTAATACAACAATAAGTTAATAAGCCATAAACTAAAAGGTCAAGTACTTAATACATAATACAATAATAATGTAACAAGCAACAATAAATCCTAAACTATTGAGATCATACACATCTTAATTATACTAATAAGGATTATCTTTATATGTCATTCGCTTCAAAAAACCAAGCTTAAGGTCTTCATTAGGAATGCTCAAAAACATTGCTCTTGCTTCCTTCTTCATTAGTACCTCACAACATCTAGCATAAAAATCAGTATTGTCCATTACTGGTTGCAACTTATGAAGCTCAGCCATTACTACACCAATACTATAAGGATCTTCCTTCTTAGAAGTAATAGCAGCAGCATGAGACTCAACTACAGAAGTCATGGATTTAAAGTGTTCTCCTATAATAGTGGCATTATCCATTTTACCCTTACCCTTTCCTGCCCTTTCCCCTCCCCTTTTTCTTTTTTCTCCACTCCTTGAACTCCCTGCACCTTGAGAGGTGTTTATATTTATGTTTCCAACTCCTACACTATCATCATTGAAATCAGCACCTATAGTTGGATCATCACTATCACCAGAACCTTCATTTCTATCCAAACCAACACTCTCAAACCATTCATTATTTTGGTCATATTCATCATACCCATCTGGCAACTCTCTACTTGAAGGTGCCCAAGCAAACTCACCTATGGCTGTTTTATCTTTAAAAAGATATGTCAATTCACGTGCATATGGTAGTCCCTCATGGCGATACTTACCATAAGCAGGATTTTCCTGCATGAAAATAAATTTTGATTACTTCAAATGTCATAAAAAGATTAATTGAAAATGCTAAAAAATATTTAAACAATGACAATAGATGCTTACCAATTCCTTTAAGGCCCCACCAATCTGAATCTGCAATAAAAGTGTGTTTTTCATTATCCCACCCTAATCCAGTTGTATATCGAAATAGATTGTACCACACAATCCATTCTTTTCTTAGACTATCCCACTTATTTCTCAATTGTACCCTATCATAATTTCTCCCACTAATAGTACAAAATTGGTCAATTGCATATCTCCAACCCCTTTTGGATAATGTACGTTCGCTGCGTTCACCTTTTGTCGCTTGTTCCATACAAGCATCGATGAAGAACTTTGTTGTTGTCCGATCCCAAATGGCCTTTGATTTTGGCCCACGATTTTCATTATTAAGGGACAAATCTTGGGACGGAGCTTTTCCCTTGGACTGATTAATCAGCATATGATTTGACATTCTACCTTATATATACAGATAATAAAAGTCATAATTTAGCCATATACACATAAATTTAGGCATAATTCTGATTGTAATTTTTTGGCAAGTTGTAAGTCAATGCTTCATATAACTTGAACAGCAAATAACAAAGCAAAGCAACAACCAACATCAAGACAAAAAGAAAAATAAAATATAATTGTTTACTCCACTCAAATCAATTTTACTCCAATTCGAACCAGTCTTATTACAGGCAATCAGTACACATAAATTGTCAAATAATTAATTTCATAATCAAATTTTTCTCATTTAATTAAATCAAACAACAGCTTATCACCATGAAAAAGACCAAAAAGATCCTTCAAACAAAACACAAATATTGTAATATGTGACCACAAGATCCTTCCTTTTATTTTATGTTTTTGCGTCTTAGATCATGATATCAAGTCCCTAAAAAGCTCGGGCGAAGAAAGGATAAATCAAACAATAATTACAGCCTAGCTATTCTTTTCACTCAATTATCATAGAAGCTTGTAATTCTGGCCATATGGTTACTTGCAGCACAAAGTGGAAGTATTAAAAAAAAAACCTTAGCAAATATGGTTATACAGTACAAATGAAGAAAGGCATGGGATGTGGGAGATGGTGGCAACGACGGCGGATGCGGACGAGCTGCCGGCGAGTGACGAAGACACGGCGGAGTGAGACGAGGTTGAGCAGGGGTAGAGCAGGAAAGAGACAGCGACGGCGACGTGACGTTACACGATGGCGAGATCGATGCGACGGCGAGATCGAGGACGAGACGGCAAGATCGGCGACGAGATGATGAGATCGGTGACGAGACCGCCGAGATCCACAAGAACCAGCCACCGCCAATGACACTGAGATGCGCTCCAGCAACGGTGAGATGCAGCCCGGCGACGGCGAGGAAGTGAAGGTGAGAGCGAAGGACGAGAGCACAGAGAGCGAGATGCCCGGCGACGGCGAGATGCGGCCCGACGATGGTGAGATGCGGCCCGCGACGGCGAGGGAGTGAAGGTGAGAGTGAAAGACTGAAGGTGGAGTGAAGGAAGAGAGCACAGAGTGAAGGTGAGAGCGAGAGTGAAAGAGTGAGGCGAGAGAGCACAGAGAGGTGAGAGTGAAAGAGTGAAAGAGTGAAAGTGAGAGTGAGAGACGAGAACGTGAGTGAATGTGTGAGGGTAATATTGTAAATGAACAAAAATGAAAAGGAGAAGTAATCTCGGCTCCTCTTCTGTCAAAAGGCCTTTTTTTCATCTGAGAATGTGTTTACTGTAGATACAAATTAAACCAAACATGATACCTGTACTGTATAAACTCATTCTACTCATGTAAAAGGCCTTTTATTGAACGAAAAAGGGGAACCAAACATGCACAAAGAAGTTCGCTTTTTTTATCCTTTCAAACATATCATTTTTAAATTTATATAAATTGATAATAATATTCAAATAAAAATTTAAAGTAAATTAAAATAATAAGTCATGGGTAAATTTTTTTAGGATAGTTAACATGATTTTATATGTTCCAATCTCGTTGCCATGATATTCCAAAAAACAATTTTAGATTTAGATTAATTATAAAAAATTATGGACATTATATATATAAGTTATATATCTATCTTTGCTCCGTTTATTTCCACTGTCGCTGATAATCTTTTTTTAAAAAAAATAGCTATTTAGTAATTGTTTAAACTACTCTTCAAAATAAGTTAGTCATAGATATAACAGCTTTGTTTGTATTTTTTTTTTTCCTAAACAGCTGTTTATTAATATAAATTAGATGCATTTTTCTCAAAAAAAAAATTCCTATAACAAATTATTTTTAAAAATGTAATGCATGTAAAGTTTAAGAATAATTAGGAAATAGTAATGTAATAAGATTTTGTATGTATAAAAATAATTAGAAAGACACACATGAGAAATATAAATTGATATCAAGGCCACATAATTAAAGACTGAAAATGAGATAATTTAAATAATTATGTATGCGTTAAAATGTAAAACTGCTAATAATTAAAAACAAATGAGACAATTAAATATGTGTAACATATTACAACAGTTCTTTTTAGTATACATAAAAATTCATAATTTATATATTAACAAGTGGCTAACAGTTGTTAAAAAAAAAAGGATAAGAAACCCAATGGGACCAACACGTGATGGCGCCAAAATTGAGGGGTTATTTGTCATTTCAAACTATCAAAAGAAAATTACCGAAAGGTCATCGGAAAAAAATTGGTACACCGATGTGGTAGTATTTATCTTGGAACATTGCAAAAAAACTCAAATACATAAATTAAGTCAACTACTGACTTGGTTACATAGAAACCAAAAAAAAAAAAAATTCTGCGTGTGAAACTGCTGTCTACAGTTGAGGGATGAAACTCGTGGCAGTTTGCAAATGGCCAACGTCATATGTCAAGCCCATTTGTGTCCATTTAGGTCATTTTAATTATTGCAAAGTTTTATTATTTTAATGAGTTTAAATGATATGCACTACATTATCAACAAATAAAAATAGAAAAAAATAAAAAATTATGGTGAGTTTCTTATTATAATAGATAATTATTTGTGTGAGTTGATATTTTTCACTATTTCTATTAGTTGATAGTATAAAACTGTTATATACTGTATATTTAAATTAAATTCTATTTTAATAACTTACCGGATCACTGCGAATGTATTTATACTCCAATACTCTGTGGCACCATGTAAGACTTATGTCAACCAATCTACACCGTGTTATTTTTTTAATTAATATCTTCACGGTTTAAAAGGACTGGCACACCAGTGTACCAGGATCTCGCCTGGAACATTGTAAATGCAGCCATCATGCAACCGTACAAAGATCGCCGCTTTCACCATCATTGAAATCCATTCTTTTATTGGTTGCAATCATTGAAATCCGTTTTACCCCTCATCCACTTCACTCAATGCCCACACCGCCAAAAACAAAAAATGAACCCAAAAAAAAAAAAAAAGAATAAGCCTTAAATGTGTTTGAGTAAAAATGTATATCCCGTTACTGAACCACGTTAAAGAGTTGTAACGTGAACACGCTCATCTACCTTCACATGCTCACAACAACACAAAACCCCTTACCCTTTCCATGAGCCCCACTCCTTTGCCTTTTCTATATAGATGTCAAAACAGTTACCTTTTTTGTTTCGCTCTCTTGTTTTCTTTTGGCTTTTCCCTTTCTTCTCTCGCATTGGATTCTTCAATGGCCCTTCTATGCTCCCAAACTTCTTGTGCTGTTTTAGGCACAATCTTGGCTCTTCTTTTCCATGTTCCACTTCAATGCCACGTAGCTTCTTCAGCTATTACATTAAGCCCAAGGCACCGCTACCACCACAATGTCCAGCACCACAGGCCAATGGTCCAAGCCAACCAAAGCACCTGTGCATTGTTTGAGGGCATTTGGGTTCGTGATGATACATACCCACTTTATGAATCTTCTAGGTGTCCAATTATAGACCCTGAATTCAACTGCCAAATGTACGGTCGCCCAGATTCTGGTTACCTCAGATACCGTTGGAAGCCCCCCAGTTGCGAGCTCCCAAGGTACAAACAAAACAACTACACCATACTATAGACACAGACAAAGACAAGAACAGAATGTGTTGTCCTAAGAGATACTGTTGTGTTCTGTTGTGTGTTCTCTAGTGTCACTACATTTTCTGCTTGTAGTCTTATATTTTTGAGCAAACTCTCAAATTGGTCATCCACGAAAATATCTCTAGACAAATTTGAGAAACGAAAACTCCAGGCATAGTCCTGAAAGATGGAAATGTCAGTGAAATTAGTCCCTTTTAAGGTATGGAAAAAGCATTTCTTAAGGACTAATCTATAAGGGCTAATTTGACCCACATCTTCAATTCTCAGAGATTATGCTCAGTGTTTTCATTACTCCATGCTTTTTTGTATGTTAGTACTTACTAGTTTACTACATTGGGCGCTTAGTAATCTGAATATATTTTTGTGGCATATTTGTCATGGTAGGTTCAATGGGGTTGAGTTCTTGATGAATATGAAAGGCAAGAATGTAATGTTTGTGGGTGATTCGTTGGGGAGGAACCAGTGCCAGTCTCTGATTTGTATGCTATCTGCTGCAGCACCTAAGGCACAGACTCAACTGGTCAGGGGAGACCCTCTATCAACCTTCAAATTCTTGGTGAGTCTTAATAATTTCTGAGCAGTGATTGAGTAATCATAGTAATACACCTCTTCACATTTCTGCACAGTTTTTATTCCTAGTAAGATTGTAGGCCACAATTTCAGTTTCCCAGTTCTTTTCTGGGTGAGATTTAGATTTTGGTTGAAACTTCAAAGGGAAAAAGGTAAATAAGAGCTAAGAACAGTGCAGTTTTTCGGCAGCAGAACAGTTTGCGTCCCTCTTTGTCAAGTTTCATTCACAATCAGATGGGGTAGGGTCATATTTTTCTGTAATAGGACAAAGAATCTGCAGGAAAAGTGATTTGTGAGAAGAGTGTCAATTAAAACATGAGGTGTAATGGTCCAATCACTATGAAAGGACCTCTTATTGAGGGGGACCCAAAAGTGCTGTCGGGCATTAAATTTGTCTAGTTGGTGCAAACTTCAGCCACATTATCATCATGATTTACACTGCAGAAAGTAGACTATGTAGAAAAAGAAAGAAAAAATTATCCTAATTGTGTTTTGATACTGTGTATGCAGGACTATGGTGTGAACATTTCATTCCATAGAGCTCCTTATTTGGTGGATGTTGATGTGATTCAAGGGAAGAGAATCCTGAGGCTGGAAGAGGTAGGTAGGAATGGAGATGCATGGAAGAGTGCTGATGTGCTGTCATTTAACACAGGGCATTGGTGGAGTCATCAAGAATCTCTTCAGGGGTAAGCAACAATATCTTACCTTTCTGTTAGCTTATTCGGGAAAATACCAAAAATGATTTCAAAATAAAATTTTGGGGTTTTCCAATTTTTTTCATTTTTCCTTTTTTTTTAAATAATTTGATTTTTGAGTAATGGGGTGCAGGTGGGATTATGTAGAATTAAGAGGCAAGTACTACCCGGACATAGATCGCTTGGCAGCTTTGGAAATAGGTATGAAAACATGGGCTAATTGGGTGGACACCAGTATTGATAGAAGCAGAACCAAAGTTTTCTTCCAGGCAATTTCTCCCACACACTACAAGTAGGAAATCTACCTTCTCTACCTCCATCTATCTTGAACTGCTTTCTTTATCTTATACTATGGTGTTGTTTTAGATTCTAAGATATCTAGTCTTCATAATTTTTTTTTAAAAAAAAATTGGGATAAATTTGTACTGGAAAAATGAAAGTTTGGCTCGGTTTGGTAAGAAAGAAATTTTGGTTCGTACTTTAGATTGTTCATTTGTTAAATTGATTTAATCATCTATTTCTTTATAATTAAATATGAGCAACATTTTCATATTTATAGTTAATTATAAATAGATTATAAACTAAATCAATTTATTAAATGATTGATTTTAATGCCAACTTTTTTCAGTAAGCCTTATTAAACTCATTTTTATATTTGCCTTCATCTGAGGAGGTGCGGTTAGGGCTGGAAGTAGGACCCTTCTTTTGATCAAGCTTAAGCGTAGTTTACGCTTAGCTTTATCGCAATTTGATTCTTCTATCTAACAGCTGAAATTTTTGGAACTTGTCTTGTCTCTATTATTGGGATCCTTGCAAAGTGCACTTGATTGAACGTAGAGTTGAAATCTACTTGACATTGAAAAAAGAGCTGATTATTTACAATTCTGTAAGATGCATATAACTCTATAATGATTCATTGATTTATACTACACTTTACAACTTTGAAGGTGATTTCTTCTTTAACATTTGCATGCTTACAAAGTTGCTTTAGGCTGTTAACTCGCTGATGATTAAACGTATCATCATAGAAATAAAAAGGATGCTAAAAGCGAAAGTTTAATCCTCAAAAATAAATCATGCTCAAGAAACTTTTTAAGCTGAAGTCTTCTTAAAGTATTAACAGTACAAAACAGAGGCTAAAAATCAATAGATTAACAATATTATGGTAGCACACTTAAATAGTAGTCTTGTTAGTATCATTTTATCAAATCAAGGGTGTATTTGATTTAGAAGTAAAAATGGGGGGATAAAATTTTATGGAGGAACTTGGCATGTAAAATAATATATGGAGCTCATCTATTAAATTTTACCCCCTTATTTTTACCCTAAATCAAACACTGTAGGTTATAATATGAAACTATGCAGCCGCAGAGGTGTTTTTTTGTCGCCTCCAAAGCCACTCATGGTCACATGAGGTTGCAACTGGCACTTTTATTGCCTTTTCACAACCACCTTTTAAACCCGGAGAAGGTTGTTTTTCCTCGTGCAGGATCAATGCGATACATGTCCTGGAAAAATTTGTGTCGGTGAAATAAAGCACGTACATCATCCAATTAATACTATATATACAGACACACACACACACACACACACAGTTGGTACAATAAAAGTTTATGCTTTTTTTTTCCTTTAATTTTTTTCTATTTTCACATGTAACACATGAGATGTGTATTTTTGTGTCTCTAAAAATCATCTCTAGCATTTTCCTAATCCACTAATTTCAAAAAATACACGTTCAAATCCGGTATGGGCCAAAAGTAAATGTTCTATAGTCTGATGGGGCAGGGCGGTGACATAGCACATGGAGACGTCCAGGTCTACAACAGTACTTGGCTGATTCAATAGTTTTATTTAGCTCAGATAAAAAAAAGTTTTATTTAGAAACAAAAAATAAACAGCTACTTTAGTTTGTGGCTGGCTTCACAGCCACAATACTGTCCAATTAATGTGAGTAACATTGTACCCTTTAGGCTTTCACATTGATCAGCATTGATATGTAGTAAAAGGAAAAGGGATAACAGTAACTTGTGTTTTCCAGATTTGATAATAACATCTTGTACTTGCTAATAACACACAAATTTGATGGTGACATATTGTACTTGCTATTTGGTAATAACTTCTTTAGTTGTTTGGTTAAGGTAGTCTCTGTTTTTGGTAACAAAGTTGAACACAAGTAATGCTAAAGCTTGTTGGCACTGATATGCAGCCCAAATGAATGGAATGCTGGAAGGACAACAACAGTGATGACAACAAAGAATTGCTATGGTGAAACTGCACCTATCAGTGGCACAGCATACCCTGGAGCATATCCAGAGCAGATGAGGATTGCGGATATGGTGATCAGAGAAATGAGGGACCCTGCATATCTTATGGATACCACATTTTTATCAGCATTGAGGAAGGATGGGCACCCCTCAATTTACAGTGGTGAATTGAGTCCATATCAGAGAGCTAACCCTGACCACTCAGCTGACTGTAGCCATTGGTGCCTGCCTGGATTGCCTGATACTTGGAATGAACTATTCTATACTGCTTTATTCTACTAAATTATTCTTGTTTTGATCTAAAATTTAGTAGGTGATGCATTTATTGGGGGTTGCATAATTGCAGCTCCCTGCATTTGTAAAGTTATATATATGCTAATGCAACTGAAAAAAGTTCTTTGTTGCTTTATGATTGTAAAGATTAAATTTACAATATCATATACGCTTGTAGCTTTTTCCATTGTCAGTGTAAAGGCAACTACTATTCAAGATATCAAATCCTTTTAACCATATAGAAATAGATAATTGAATGATAGCAAAGAAAAAATTGAACTTTGGATTTTCAACAATGACAGTGTCAATTGATTGAATAAATCAATCTTTTTTTCGGTCAATAAATAAACCTTTTTGTGATCAGTACAGTACCCCTTTTGGGTCAATAGCACAACTGTACCCTTAACTGAGCACTATAACACGCCCATAATTGAGGCCTGATAATTTAGGACTAGGCTTTCTTCTAACTAATCTGTTTTAAACTAAGTTTTGTGCTAGTGATTTGGGTTTCTATTAAGAAGGTATTGAGACAATTAGCATGTGCATCGTTGTCAAGGACCAGCTTTGGAGGCAAGCATCAAATTCCTTACCACCTATCCAAAGAAGTTATGAGAACACGTCAAGAATTAACTTTTCTAAAAGCTTAAGTTGTTAGCAAGAAGTTTTCAAATGATTTTACATCTGATAACAAGCATCTCATCATACAAACTTGGTCCTTCTAATGCTATGTTCTGGCATCTTCTTACTATTGTATTTTCAATATATTGAAACTTGAAAGCAATTTGCATTGCTTTCAAGTTTAATCTGACTTTTAATATTGTAATTTTCTTTTCCTTTATATGGCATGAAGAATATGCTTTAGCAACTTGAAAACATGGTACACCATTGAAAAATAATTGAGCTTGCATTCATAATAAACTGATAATAGAAACACTTCGAAACCCAATATATTCTGATAGAGTTCAAATCACAGCATTCAAAATAAATACAAGATGCAACATCTTTGATTTCCTTATCTATATTAGCATTGCCTGGATAAATTATACAGTAGGCAAATTTTTCATGCACTTTCTGTTTTCATATCTTCATTCTCGCGCATTTATTCCTCGCCACAGCTCACACTAGCCCTGGATGGCAACTTCAACAGGAGTTGTTTCCATAGGTATGATCTTCTCAAATTCTGCAGCTTTGTTGACTGAGTTGGCCTGGTTGTCATAAGCTGAAAGATGAACTCCAAGTGCTGCTCTACCAGAAGGATCAAGGTTCTTGGACCAGGAAGCATCCCATTCAACAGCTTTCGCCGTACTACATGCAACACTTGCTCCTCCAGGAACAGTGAGCCTGGCTGAGTTCTGCAAAACCAAATTGAGGAACATAAATATTTGATTCAGCCCCTTTTAAATTTTGTTGTCAAGTGGTTTCAAAATTAAGAGTTCTTTGATTAACTTACCTGAGGGAAGAACCTCTCAAAGATCATTCTATAGTAATAGGCCTCTTTGGTTGTTGGGGTGTTATGGGGGAAGATGTTACCAGCATTAAGCATCATTCTATCAGTCACCTACTCAAAAATGTCAAGAAACAATTATAAGCCATAAGCAATTTTATGACAATAGCCAACTTCATCACTGAATTGTAGAGAAAAGGTTGGATTCAATACATGTTTTGCAGCATGGGCTTTAAGGCCATCAATCCAGCTATAACCAACTCCATCACTGAATTGTTCTTTCTGCCTATACAAAATGTGCTGCATGAAATTAAATGTTTATATGTTAGTTCAACCATATAATTTTACAAAATATCTATAGACAGTGCAGCAAATTGAAGAGTACCTTTGGCAGATAAGGATGCTCTTCATCGTCGAAGGCCCTCCTCAGAACCCATTTCTCAATTCGTCCTTCTTCTGGTTTTATCTGAACATATTATACGTAAATCAGATAAATAAATTCTGTTAACTTCTTAAGTGATAATGCAGCCAAATCACATTCTTTTATTCATACCATTTTATACTCAGGGTCAATACTCATTGCAACATTGATAAACTCCTTGTCCAAAAATGGTACTCTTGCCTCCAGGCCCCAAGCAAATGTTGCTTTATTTGCTCGCAAGCAATCATACTGGTGAAGTGCTTTAATCTGCATACAAAAAACAATATCTATTAACACTTTTACTTCAACCCCTTATATTGTTCTCATAGTGAGCATGATAAATACATGACCTTGCGGCATGTTTCTTGGTGAAACTCTTCCTTGTTGGGAGCCTTGTGGAAGTACAGATACCCGCCAAAGATCTCATCAGATCCTTCTCCAGAGATCACCCATTTGACACCAAGTGATTTAATCTTTCTAGACATAAGAAACATAGGTGTGCTTGCTCTAATTGTAGTCACATCATATGTTTCAATATGGTAGATAACATCCTCAATGGCATCTATGCCATCCTGCATGTACCATATATAAATTATTTACCAATTATGATTTCTTATAAATAGAAACTGTGATCTGAAAAGTGAAAAATACTTCTTCATATAGATACCTGAACAGTGAAATGAAACTCATGGTGGACAGTCCCTAGATAGTCAGCAACTTCTTTTGCAGCCTTCAAATCTGGTGAGCCCTACTCAATGTAAGATGACTAAAGATCAAGACAACATCAAAGGTTTTCTTAAGAGAAACAATATCCACTAAATTTGCAATGTTATTCATAACATTGAAAAGAAATACACCTCAAGGCCTACGCAGAATGAGTGTAGTTTTGATCCCCACTGCTCGGCAGCCTTTGTGGTTGCAAGGTAGCGAGAAGTGATGGATGCAACCAATGAAGAGTCCAAACCTCCAGATAGTAGAACACCAAAAGGCACATCAGTCATCAACCTTTTTATGACGGCCTGTAATCGCATTCACTGTGTCAGTTGTATTACATGAAAAAGCTTCCTGACAAAAGAATTTGTGTGTTTGGTTTTGCATTTGCAAAATTGATTTTTGTTAAAAATGATTTTTAAGTAGAGTGATTCATATTTGATAAGTGAAAAGTGATTTCATCAAAATTAATGTTAAATAGTATCTAAAGGAAAAGCAAGAATATTTTGATTTGTACCAAACCTTGGTTTTGAAGTTGAATCAATTTTGAGTGAAATAATGAAAAAAGGTAAAACAAAACATGATGAAATAAAACTAAAATCAATTCTATGCTGCCAAAGCCCCGTTTGATGTTTTCTACTGAGAATTCAACCATCTATTAGCCCTTTTGTGGATCTTACCTTTTCAAAGGCACGTCTCAAAGCTAGAGGATCATAAGGGGCTGATGGAATAGCCTCAGAGAACCAAGGAGGATTGTACCATCTGCGGAATGCTCTTTCTCTGCTAGAGTACAAGTGACCGGGTGGGAAACACTCAAAATGTTCACAATCATCATTCAACCCTTTCATTTCTGATGCAATCCAAACAGAACCTGAACCCAGATAGTTGCCAAACATGTCACGATTCACTCAATTCAAATTATGTTCAAGTACAAATTTAAATTAATATGAATTCAATTAAAAAGCCAAGGCATATTATATAGCATTACCATCTAATCCCCAACCAATGTACAGGGAAGTGACCCCTATAGCATCCCGGGCCACTATGAAGCTGTTGTCACGGGTATCCAGCAGAACAAATGAAAATATACCATCCAGCATGTCCACAAAGTTTTCTCCATATTCCTCATACTATTGAAAAGATTAACATCATAACAAGCAGTTGATAAGAACTACAAGTCTAATCATAATTAACAACCTATTCATTATGACAAAATTAAAATGGATGAATTGATTTTTACAGAAGACTAAGAATAAATTTTAGAACTAATGAAAGAAAAGATGTTGTAAAATTTTAATTTCATCATGATAAATATATATCCTAAATATAACTAACCAGGTGTGCAATGACATCACAGTCACTTCCAGTTCGGAACTTGTGATTAGACAACTGTTTCCTGAGCTCTTCATGGTTGTAAATCTCTCCATTTACCTATTTTTCAGTTTTGACATTTACCATCAATTATAATTTGCTGCGCATAAATTAGTAAAACAATAAACGAGAATAATAACTAAAAAGAATGAATTCTAAATTCCTCTAATAATATTTTTAATTACTTAATAAAAAAATATTAAAATGGTTTTTATATTTTCAAACTATTAATACAATTATTTTTCTATTTGATATTGTTTTATTAAATATTAAAAAGACTTTTAAGAAAATATAACAAAACTCAAAAAAAGAATTACTATTCTAATCAGGCTTCAGAACACATCATGCTAATATCCTAATGATTCCAGATATATTTACAATTAAGTCATATTATTGCGACATAGATCGACGGTAGAGATTTATTTGTTAATAAATGAAAATTTTATATACATAACTCAAAAGTCGAGTAATTATTATAACAATAAATAATAATACTGTCAACTAATTTTTCAATCATGTGTATCAATTCTCATTTATTTACATGCGAATCTCTCTAATGTTGATCGACATCTCATATAACAATGTCCAAATAACATTTCTATTTACAATTACCAGCTCCATACTTGTACAACAGTGTAATCATAAACTTGCACGATCATTTGAAAAAAAAAAAAAAATCATTGATGTTTAGCATATGGCCTACCGTGACAGCAACGGTTTTGTCTTCATTAAATAGTGGTTGATCCCCAGAAGCAGGATCAACTATAGCTAACCGTTGATGTGCCAAATAGCAATCACCATGTTGGTGGAGCCCACTCCAGTCAGGGCCACGGTGCTTCAATCTGTGACGTCAACAAGCACAAAAAATAAGAAGAATTAATAATCAATGATCATTCAAAACTGCACTTTCTTAACACACCTTTTAATTAATTAACTTAATACCGCAGTTGTAAGGCCAAGTTAACCCCTTTTAATTATTGGTTTCTCAATCGTCATTCTTTCTTGGACATTTTTCCTACCAAAAATTACCAATAATTGAATTTCAACCTGGACCCCACATCCCCACTTGTTTATCTCAATAAGTGCTCAGATTAGAATATATTTCATTTCATTTCTTAGTTGCCCACTTATCTTATCGGTCTAGTCGATTTTGTTTATATGTATATCACTACTACCCAAAATTTATTTTTTAACTAATTTAACTCAACTTAATAAATTTTTTATGGGATAAAAATATCTTAATATTAATTTTTTTAATAAAATTTCAACTTAGGACTTTATTTATAAATAAATAAATAAATATTAAATTACTTAAACTAACTAAAAAAATACTTGTTAAATCTAAGTGACAGTCATGGGTTCCCAACATAAAGCTGTAATTATAATTTCAACTCCACCGTATTTAACTCATCTTCCTTAAAATATTTGATGGACTAGACACCACCATGACAGTTGAAAGGAGCAAGTACATTAGGTCACTTAGTCCCATATTTAGGATGCGTTTATTTATAAATTTTTGGGATAAAAATTATTTTTTTATTAAAAAATTATTTTTATATATTTAAATAATTTTTTAAAATTAATTAGAATATCAAAAAAAAAATTATTTTTAATTTTTTTATAAAAGCTAAAAAATAATTAAAAATAATAATTTTTAATCTTTTTAATTATATATAAAATTTAAGTATTATAATTACATTTTTAAAAAAATGAAATAAACACATCCTTACTCTTCTATCATCACCATACTCTCAATATCACCAAATTAAAACTCCGCCAATTAAAGTGGAGTGTTGGCATGTAAATCAGCCAGCCACTCCCTAGACACAAAGTCACAGTCACAGAAAGCACTTAAAAACAAAGGATTTGCTGCTACACGTATCATCAGCAATTCAACCTGGATTTGAAAACCAAATACATACAAAAACTCCGGGAAACAAAGTACCAAATTCATATATCTAGTTCATGATTATCTCCGTATGTGATAAGATATATTACTCTAGACAAAATTTAAAGATACAAATGTATCCATATTATATGATAAATATATTGTCTTGCATAAGCATAAGAATTCAATTTTGATATATTTTCTTGAAGACTTTTATTTTATTAATTAATCATATATTTATAACTTTAAAGATAATTATTATAAATATAAAATATTTTTATACCAATAATATATTAAAATTAAAAATTGATGCATCGTTATTATAAAATTTTTTGACATAATTATTTAATTATATATTAATGTATTTAATTTTTATAATAATTATTTCAAAAACCATATATATAATAATTAGATGAAAATATATCAAAACTAATCTCTAAATATTAATCCAACTACATGGTAACATATATATAAATATATAGCAGACCATATATGGTAAACGAGGTTGGTTAGTCCAAAAAAGACCAGAACCTAAGACTTTGTTTCATGAGGGAAAAGATGCCAAAGCAAGAGACTTGGAATTAATACAAACATATATGTATATGTATGTATATAGAAAATTAAGAATCATTGCCTGCGAGAAAGCTCTAGGACGCGGACCCTTTTGGCTTGCGATTCATCAGAGCAACCAAGCACAGCAAGTATACCGCACATTGTGATTAATGCTTATATGATGAAATCAAAGAAAAAAGAAAAGATAGAGAGCTTAAAAGGAAGCTCTCAGAGGAAGAAGAAGAAAGAAAAGGGAAGAAGATAACTGAACAGAGAAATGAAAGATATGAAGAACACAACGTATGATGGTTGGAGTTGAGAGTTAGTAGTTTAGTACGCCACGCTTCTCCGAGCACATACTTATATGCATAATATGAAGGAGGATAGGCCCCACCATTGGGAGTGACTGTGAAATGACGTCGTTTTAATTTGATTCTGTGGATAGTTACGGGCAACTGGGTGGGCCTGGAGACTCGACACGGGGACCGCGGCCTCGTACGCCCTTTATTGCGCCACGTGGTGAAACGTGGTTCGTTGATGGTACCCACCGTTTTTGTCATTTCATAATTTATTATGTAAATTATAAATATATTTTGCATTTTTATGGAAATATTATATCATAAAAGTTTGATATTTTTTGTTTGCCTATACTTCATAGCAATTTGGTGCCTCCTTGGGTCTCCAATTATTATCACGGTGAAGTTTATTCCTTTATCTTGTACCAAAATTTTATGGTGCATGCCCTGATGCAGACAAATATTGGTGCAAATGTGTTATGGCACAAGGAAAGAGTGACACATGGGAGTCGTTTAGTGGGTACCATGAACAAGTTCTTATTTCTAAGTTTTGAGTTTTATGCTCCAAATTCGTTTCTTTATTGTCCATAAGTTTCCGAATTCTAAATTTCAAATTCATTTATTTATTATTCTCGAGTTTCTGAGTTATAGATTCCAAGTTTTAAATTCAATAATTGATTAGTTGTGGGTCCATACCTCTATATGTCACTATCCCATTTGTCAGACAGGGTATCTGTACCATTTACATTGATGGTGATCTACACTAAAGAATTGGCTAAATTTTATTTTCTTTTTAACACAAGCTTGTTCGATTTTTCAATCCTAATAATCAAATAATTGGATTTAGTATTAATCAATAATTAGAGTTGTTATGAAAAAGGAAAGTAGTAGATTGCATTACCTATTGTCCCTGAAGTGGGTGAAACAAAAATGCTGTTACTCCTTTTCTTAATTCTCACTAAAATGGGAAGCATATACTTGGAAAGACTCCAACTCTCAAATGATTAGGAGAAGCTCAAGAGGTATTAGGTACAATTTGCTTGATGTTACTTACTTGAGCAATTAGCTCAGTGTAGGTTATGTAAACTTAGGAGCTTGTGTGAGTGTCTCTTTTTGTGGGATCTTCTTCCTACAAATAGCACATCCCTCAATCTTAGAAATCGCGGGTATATAAATAGGGGAGTTGAGGCCGAATCATATGAAACATGTCTTCATAATTTGAATGGGAGCACAAGTAACATGGCTTTTCATATTGGGCCTTCTTGGTCTAGCTCAAAGCCCAAGATGGATTGGGTTTAATAGAAATAGTCCATAACAAGAGTAATTTTTATTATTATTTAATGAATTTAATTTTATTATACTGTTAATATAAAAATTATTAACTCTATCTATGTAGTGTTTTGTTACAAGTCTTTATATAACTAATCTTAAACTCTAATAAAATAAAAAGGTTGTGTTAGGTAATAGACACTTAATGTAAAATTTTATGAAATCTCTATGACATAGGTTAGTGTAAAATATTTTATATTATTATTCAATCTTTATAACTCTCTTTTTGTTTTTTGGTAATGGATGATAAGAAGACAAAAGAAAAAGCAAAAAAAAAAAAAAAAAACTGGCCACTAAGAAAAGAAACCAACATCCACAAGCAATAGCGCTTAAAGCCTGGGAGCTGGGGTGTCCTAGAGGACCAAATCTTCACCAGCAGCAGCACCCACATGAGCCATGTAATATGCACAAAAGTTACCCATTCTCATAGTATGAACAAAATCAACTGAACCCACAACATGGGCTAAGTTTTTAATTTCCTGGATCAGCTGCACACAAGCATGATGCCTATCAACTCTAGATGCAGATACAGCAGAGGTAGCCTCCAAGGAATCCGACTCGCAAATCACATTAGTAACACCATCCTTTAGCAACCTTAAACCATAAAGAATGGCTAGTAATTCCACCTAGAGGATGTTACAACAAGAAGTAGCCCCTGAGAAATCGGCCAACCACATGCCATTACCGTCAAAGACCAAACCACCAAAACCCCCTCGACCAAGGATGCCATAACACTACCATCCACATTAAGCTTTACAAGACCAGAAAGAGGAGCCTACCACCTTTCATAAGACACCGAATGGGAGAGAATGGGATCCTTCATGAAGCACCTTTTGATATCCTCAACAAGGCTATAAATAGGTCCCAGAACTTTATATGGACCCCAAATCTCCTTGCCAAAAACGACCTGGTTACGCCAACACCAACGCCAAATCCACCAGAGCATTGCAAAGAAGATAGCTGAAGATTTATTCTTAGAAGCCCTTTTAAACCAACACCAAATATTCTGCTCATGCACAAAACCAAGGCTTCATAAATCCGAAATTAAGCCAAATACCCCAATTGAATCTACAATCTTTAAAATAATGCAACAAGCTTTCACCACCATCAGCACAACGAGGACAAATAAGCAAAGATATATGGCAACCATGGCGTAAAGCATCATAAAGAAACAACCAAACTAAAACTTTAATATTCTCCAAAGCATGAATCCGCCACACCCAAGACTAGTCTTCTTTTAGATTCCATGCTAAAAGCTGCTAAAGAACCCAAAAGTAGCCACTAGAGATAGAAAAGACCCCTAACCTGGAGCCATTACACAGCCAACCATTAGTTCGGTCCTCCTCAGGAGGAATAGTGATCCTAGATAATCCCTCCCAGATATCCCCAGAAAGTGGAGTAGCCAACACATCAAAATTCCAAACGCGACCATTCCAAACATCCCACACTTTAGCATCAAGATCAGAAATATGGACGAAATCTACCACCTCACATAGCTAGCCCATATTAGACCAGGGAAAGGACCATAATGAGGAATTTTCATTCCCTAGTTGCCATTTAAAACCTTCTTGAAGTTCCTACCAAGCCTGGGATATGCTCAGCCACACATATGAAGCATCCTTCCCCGCAATAAAATTCAAACCCACACCCTGATCCAAATATCTGTGATTCAAGACCTTCCCCCAAAAACTCCTTTCACCATATACAATCTTTCAAATCAACTTCCCCAGCAAAGCAATATTCATAGTATGGGCTTCAAGAACTCATTTAATAAGTAAATAAGTATATAAGGAGTTAAAACTATTAAATAATGTGACACTATATCGTTAAATATAAGCAGCAAATTTTTTTGGAATTTATTTGTAATATACTGTAAAATTTTTTTTTTTTTTACAGTGATTCAATTCTGTTTTGATATGTCCGAAAAATGATTTAACTCTTCAACAATTGCTTTAAAGATCACACACATAATAACAGACAATCAATTGATAATGTAAGATACTATGTCCATACTATATAGAGAGAGAGAGAGAATTTTACTTAATAACTATGTACCTTTTGTTGTCCAATTTTAGCTTTTCATTTGAGTGGAGCTATGGCACCAAAAATTTTCACAGGAAAGTTGGTGAACAATACTGATGTGTACAAGTGTGTTATAATCGGATGCTAGCCAAAAATCATGGGGTGGGTGAAAAAAATGAAAAATGTTAGTATAGACTCGGCGGCCTCACGGTAAAACAGAATCATGAAAATATCTCTACTATTGAGTATATAATATTTATATATTTATAATTTTAAGAGTTTTAATTTGAATATATTATTAGTATAAATTTTTTTTACATAGACATTAAATCATAAATTATTATATCAATAAAATTGTTTAATATAATTATCTACTATTTAAATGATCATATAAATAGAATATTTTAATTAAATGATAATATAAAAAAATTTTATACTATTAATATACCTAAATTAAACTCAATTTTAAATTATATCTTAAATAATTGAGATATTTTCATACATAAATTTTACCATGAACCTAAATTTATATTATCGATAGTTGAAAAAAAAATTTCCAATAACAAGACAATATGTACTTTCGTATTCACTTCGTACTATTTACTTTTGTACTCTTCTGCATTTCTCTTTGAATTTTTACCCTCGTATTTTTTTTATACATTAAAATAATGATTAAAATTCTCTAATACACAATCTATCTTTGTTATTATTTCTTCCGAAAAATCTTTATTAGTTACCAATCTATCTCTTAATAACTTTCAAAAGGTTATTATTTGAAGCTAAACACTATTTTTAACCTGTTTTTTTAAATTCTAATTAAAAAAGTAAAAAAAAATGTATTGTAAAAATTAATTAAGTACATTAATTCCAAAGATCATTACTTATTTATTTGAATTAATTCAAAGAATTTTCAGTTTATTTTTAAAATAAACAAAAACAACCTTTTAAATTTACATAAAAATTAAAAAATATGGATTGATAGGCATGTTAATTAGTGTCCATCAATCCACTAGCATTTATAGTATATTAAAAATCAATCTCATACTTTTATATTGATAATATATTAAAATTAAATTATTAATTTAATATTTATATAATTAAGGCTTGTTTTGCTAAATCTTTCCTCTCAAGTCGTCCGCGATAAGCACCCATTAAGTAGGTTACACAATATCTAGTAAGTCTATTCAAATGAAAAATTAATTTTATTATTTTTTCTTGTTTTTAATTCTTATAACTTTTTTATCAAATTTCATATTCTTGCTCATTTCGATTTTGGATAGTCTTTTACCAATTTCAAGATAATATATTTAAAATGTTTCAATTTTTTTTTTTTATACATTGATAGCAATAAAATTTGAACCTAGAAAATTATAGAAACTACCCAAGTCCCTCACCATCTACTAGACCACATCTATAGGTTTAAAATATTTTATTTATAACCTTTTCTAACTTGTATAATAAAATATTTTAGAGTTTAATTTTGATGTTTGGTCAATACAACTTTTTTTTCACATATACTATTTAATTTTATGTTAATAACTCGTTCAATGAATCAAACAACTACACGATATATAAAAGTTATTAATGGATATAACAAAACATTATTGGATACAAACACCTTTTTTTCTTTTGGGGTTGAAACCTCATGTATCCTTTTACCAAAAATAATTCGATCTGTTTGAACATTTTTACACTAATAATTTATCAACATTAATTTCATACTTTTGTCAATTATTAGTACAGAGTTATTTTATATTATTATTATTAAATATTGTGTTAATATTAATAAAAAATTGATCATCATAATAATATACTAGACTTAAACTCTTTTAATTACCTGCCAACACATAATTTTATGTAATATAAAAAATATTATATTAATAATAAATTAATATTAGACTCATAATTCAATGAATTAGGTTTTAATATTTATATATAACATTTTTATAATTTTATCATTTAAGATAATTTGACATTGAAATATTCAAACAAACCGACATGAAGTAACTTGCGTGATACCATTTGCAAATATACTCGAGACCCTAATGTTTTATCGATGTAGCTTTGATCCAGTGACTTCTATGTCACATACAATTGGAACTCATCGAAACGAACTTCCATATTGTATAATTTGTGTTGTTATCAAAGTACCATTAAGTTTTTTTTCTTCCATTCTCTATCTCATGTCTTCTTAAATTAGTGGTGCAAAATGTTAGCGAGGTCTATATACCTCCTTTTCTTTGTAAGTTTATTTTTCCCTATATGATATATAACTCGCCACTATTATAAAAAGAAAAAAAGGACAAAAAAAAATACTCACCACTTTGACGTTATCAACTAAATGAAAATTAAAGGTACAAATTTAACATATATAAGAAAGAATAGTTAGGACTAATGTGGAATTAGTCAAAGTGGTAGATACTTTGTCCCCTTAACAAGAGGTATTGAGTTCGATCCCCAAGAATGGAAAAAATCCTAGTTAGGAAACCCCTGCCTCCTTCAGGGACCTACATTGGGTCGGGTCGAATTAATCAAATTCCTGATAATAGGGCATAGTGTAACATCATTCTAATCATAATACTACACCTAGGTCATAATATTGCAATTAGAGGTTGTTACTAGATATAGACATATATTAATGTTGGATATTAGACTTGGTAGGTCGACAAAGTGCAAAAGTTGTCAGCATATATATATACACACATCATATGTACAATAGAGAGTGTTAGCAGTTACAGACCCACTGTACAAGCCAAAATACTAGTACATGACATGGCAATTGTATAACTAAAAGCACTCAAATGTATCTATCCTCTGAAGATGAGGAAGGAGAACTATCCTCTGAAGGATCGGCCTTAGTGGAAGGTGATGATGGGGGTGATGGAGAAGGGTAAGGCAAATGAGCTGTATGCAGAGGCACCCCATTAAAGGGGAACTCTGGATTGAATTGAGGACTAAGTGTAGTGACAGCAAAGGGACGATTGAAAAATCTGTACATTCTAATAGCTGCATGGCCAGTTAGGTACACCCAGTCTAGAGCTAGGTTGTGATGCCAAGTCCAAGTAGGAGTCTCAATGAAGATCATTATAGAGGCCATTAGTAGGGTCTGAGGATGATACGGAAAGAAATATATGAGAATTTGCATTCCCAATAGGAATTCTTAGACTAATCTATGTGATGTCATCATAATCATCCCTAACTGCTTTGGGTTATTATAGAAAACATATCTTTGACAAACAAGTAGCAGGAATGCATTCTTAATTGAGAGCGCTTTTCCGAAGCAGATTCATTTAAATTGTGCAATCATGAAAAGCATACTATATAATATCAATTATCATAATAAGTAAGACAAATTATGTATTACATGGAACATATATATAGCTCAGCCTTCTTTTCTTGTCTTCAAGTTAGCATTCATATACTTAGCTTAGTAATCCCTTGATTTTGAATGGCATTCATGTAATTTGGGTAATAGTCGATCTTGCAGGATTGAGCTTATTCCTGTACTTGATTTCCATATTCACTCTCTTTGACCCTCATGCACATTTATCCCCAGTCAGGTTCTCTGACATCTTATAGAAAGGTTCAATTCGCTCTCTCTACCTCAGGTTCACTCTTCTTGACTTAATCCAAGGGAGTCAAATCCACTCTCTCCAACTTAACCGGATTCATTCTCTCTAGTCCAAGCATAGGATTGACTTTACTCTTTCTTAGGCAAATGAGAAATCATGTGCAATTACATTTCATGCATGTAGTTCATCAATGGAGAGACATAGTCACATTAATATGCACATGTATTTCAAGTTTCACATAGGAAGTAAAAGAATGTAAACTTTATCGATAGTAATTCATTAGGAATATATCAATTAATTCAACACTTAGATCCTATTTAGGCTTGTTCGAAATTCCCCTAAGTCCCCAAGTTCCATACTAATCATGTTACATACACAAGGTCCTAGTTTCGAATTTCATTTTCTGAGTATCGGGTTCTAAGTTTAATAGGTCACTCTTCCCAGGTCTCGAGTTACGAGTATCTAAGCTTTGGGCTCTAACTCTATGTTCTGGGTTATGAGTTCCTACCCTAGGTTCTCGGTCACGAGTTCCAACTCTAGGTTTCGAGTTCCACCTTTAGCTTTCCCTCCTTAGGTCTCCAGGTTACGATCTAAGTTTTGTCCACAATAGTTCTCTACTAGGTCTCTGAGTTCTGACTTCACTCCTCAAAGGTCTCCGAGTTCTGACCTCAACGCTTTCCTCCTAAATTCCAGAATTCTGACTTTAACAGTTTTCCTCCTAGGCTCCTGAGCTCTGGCCTAAACATTCTCCTTCAAGGTCTCTAGGCCTATCCTACTACTTGAAATGGGGTTCCCTTCTTTTATCCTTGGTTTTCGGACTCTGATTTACATCATCCTCTCAAGTACCCAATCTCTAGCTTATTCCTTCCCCTCATTTCCAAGCTCCAGGTTCCTAAGACGGCTCTACCTAAAAATCTTGGCTAAACTCGGGGCTATACATTTGTTTCCTGCAACCTGGTTTGGTGACCATAAGGCAACAAGCACTCTAAATGATTACTAGGACTTCTACAAAAGGGATCTGACCACAAGATTTTTCAGGGATATTTCCCCATGTGTTAGCTTGTTAATAAAGTTAGTTTCACTCAAAGATGATTTATATAACTTCAGATATTTAGTTTTAAGTTTAGACTGTTTAGAGGCTTATTTAGCGAAACTGGGACAATCTTGTAGAATTTATAACTTTTTCTACATAAATCATATGAACTTATATGTTTTATGGATGAGCTCATCTTTGAGTTAACTTCCATCTAAAATTTGTTTCAGTTCTTTTTAAGTTTCCTATCTTCAATTATAGTGACCAAACCGCTGATTGTAACTCCCCCTATCAATTCAGTTCCTAGTTTCTTTTAAATCATACACAACACAATCACTTATCAATCTCAACACTTCAACCATTGCAAGCATATGAGCATAAGAATGAAATTTCACCAATTTTCACTAGAACATGCTTATCAAGAATACAATTGAATCCTAGTAACAACACACACACATATATGATTCAAGTCTTGGAATTTTCCTACCTTAATCCTATGGTTTTGCAGCTTCTTATCTTGATGGTTTTGCACCTCAAATTATCCTTAACCAACCCAAAATATATCTATCTTTTTCAATCCTACTTGAGTCAAAATTCTTGCTTGGCTAGGGGAAGGGTTTTCTTTTGATTTGATTTTTAGGCTTTATGGGGAATATAAGGGCTAGTATAGATACAAATTTCTCTAAAGGGTGCAAAGGATGAAGGGTTGTGTGAATAAGGAAGGGAAATGGAGAGAAAATAAAGAGGTAGGAGCTGCAGCTAGAGCAAAGAGAGGGTGAAAGTGTTGTTGTGTGACACCAATTGCAATATTTACAATGCATTGGGGTAAGGTTGGTTTGGTTTAATGAGTGGCTAGATTTTAATATTATGTACCTAGTTAGGTGAGCATAACTATAGTCATTAATTTTACAAACCACCTAGGTGGTAAATATCATATCATAACCACTCATCCTATTAGTCACATGACTTATGTGAATTTTTTTTTCTTTGCCTCTAGATACTATGCATTCTCAGCCCCTTGCTTCCTATATTTTTATTTATTTATTTATTTGTTTGTTTGTTTTCTCCTTCTTTCTCTACCTTTAATCAATAACAATGAAGTCTAATAGTGTTATTTATAGTTTAAGGTTAGATCAGGATATTACATCCAGACACTGGTGATTCCATCAAGACCAGAAAAAGAAATAATAGTTAGGAGAATGAAGTTAGTATATATATTATAATATAAGAAAATAAGAATTTAGTATGAAAGAATGTTGAATTTCATAAATCTATTTAAAATGTGTTTATCACCTAATTGGTTATATTTTAAAAGATTTTAATTATATTTTTTTATAATGTTCATAACCACATATTTTATTTTTAAAATAAAATCAGCATGAACAAATCAAATTCCAAGTTCCCATTATACTTGATCATGTATTCTTTTTTTTTTTTTTCAAGTTATTTTTACTCTTAAGTACTGTCATGATTAAAAGATCATTCTAACAATTTTCTTCTCTAAAATTTGAACCTTGGTCCTCTCACTGAATTAGCAGGCTAGTTGATATTAAACCATTTTGACATATTGGCTATGTTTCTTTCCTTAAAACTCATGGTTATCTATAAGGCCTTAAGGGCTTGGGGAAAATGTTAATTCGAAGGCCGAATGATGGAAAATAATTATTTCTTTAGGATCATTCAATGGCATTGTTATTCTTCTCTTGTGAATTGGATATATATAATGCTCAAAACTCTCCTAAAAGAAAGGAGAAGCATAATCAAGTTGAGATACAAAAGAAAAGCATAACAACAAAACAAAAACAAAACAAAACCCCTTGAAATAGACCAAAACAAAACACCAAACAAAATCAAAACATTCAAAAGAGACCCCCTATAAAAGATATTGTATTATGACCCGTATATCACCTAGCTTCAAACCCCCTCAATCAAAATACTTTGTTTATTGATATCTAGAGGATGCTTCATCCAATTCCTTCTTTAGACAAATTTGGTTAGGCCTCAGACAAAATGGCCATTCATCTTGTGTACATCTATGTAGTGTGAAAGCAATCCTTTGTTAACCAAAATCTTCTGATGTATTTTGCCATAAGTACTCTACAATCTCTAACTGACAGCAAAACGAGGATTGTACATATAAAGCAGCTAGATATGATATCTAAAAACTGCTATTTGAGAACCATTCCTGCAACTCTAGACTTCGATAATACCTTGAGCTCTCATAGATGTTTCTTTTTTATTCTATTTCCTAAATCATGTGACTGCCAAACTGCTAACCTTAAAATCCTTATGACCAATATGTAATATACCCCTGAAAAAATAACACTTGTATTCTTCAAGGATAAGAATAATGCTTGCTTTTGATCATTGCATGCTCTCACACCTTCCTATTCTTATTCTTGATTCCCTTTCTCTCTTTTTTTTGTTTTTTGTTTTTCATATCTAATCCTGTCAAAAGGAGCATACAAAACTACATCTTCCTTTCTTCTCTCACACTTTGCTATTTTTCTTAGAATTTTCTTTCGTTCTCCTCTCTCTTCCTTTTTTAATTTTCTCCTTCTTATAGAATCTTAGTCCACATTGTACAAACTCCAATTTGAAGTGAAATAGCTACATACAGATCAATAATAATCTTCCCCATCATACTTTGATAACCCCATTGCCCTTCTTAACCCCCTATATCTGCTACCCTACATGAGTTCATCTCCTATATCTACATCTTATGTACTAACTGATCATCGTTCCCCCCAAAGATGACACTATTCGCACCACCATCCTCCAACCCCAATACTTTGCCATTTTTTTTATGCCTCCTACTTCACTACTCTCCTACATCATTAATTTCACTGCTACCTTTATTATATGATTTTGCACCTGATCCCTACCTCCACTAACACTTGTATTCTACTTTATCACCCACATTCAAAAAACCTTTTCTGACCACCTGCATACCTTGCCAAAACCATATTCTCTATACAATATCCTTATACCACTTCACCATCCTTCATAGCCCCATTCTTATTTCTACCTTCATATCGCATCTCGTAAACCTTCCATCAAAGAACAACCTACAACAATGACTTCCAATTAGAACTGTCTATATATACTAGTAGTAATTTTTTATGTTTTTTCCTTTTTTTTTTCTATGTTTTCAACCTTTTCCTTTTTCTTTTTCTTCTTTTTCCCCCTTTTTTTCCTTTTTTTTTTCCTTTTTTTTCTTCAACAAAAAGATGTGACCAAAAACCATCATTGTAGTTGACCCTAGTATAGGTCCTTATCCATGCACTACATGATTTTGTAGTTCTTCAACTTCTATTTCTGAACCATTCAGTAACTAAGTTACAAACAATTCTTTAGGTTTCATTTTCTTTGTACACCTCTTTGTCAAAAATAATTTTGTTTTTCTTGTTCCATATGAACCATGTGACTGCAGCAAAAAGAGATTCCCATGTTTATGATTTCATCTTTTTTGCAACCACACTTCTCTAGGAATCAAAAAATACTTTTATGTCTTTGGGAGATGACCAGATCACCCCCACCCATTTGAGGCACTTTACCCATATTTCCCACACCACCTTACATGTAATGAAAAGATGCTCCACTATTTCATTTGCTTCCCCACAAAATACACACTTGCCTTCAGAAATCTATATAATGTTAAGTTTTCTCAACTTATCCATAGTGTTAAGTCTTCCTTAGAGAAGAAACCAAAGGAAGATTTGGACTCATGGTGGTGATCTAATCTTCCATATCTTCTTTAACCTTGCAGCTGCTTCCTAGTCAAAACTAGGTTCTTGCATTATTGTTTTTGTGAACGATTTTACTGAAAACCTTCCATTTGGTTTAAAGTACCACCATAATAAATTCTCCTTGTCTTTCTTTAGTTTAGAATGTGCAAGCATATCCCCTAGCTCCTTTACTTGTTTATCTTCCCATTGGAACATCTTTCTCCTCCACTTTAGCTGCCATACCCACGTCTTATTTATCTATTCCCCACATTCTACCACCTTCTTATTTTTTAACAATGATATGCTAAATAGTCTTGGATACCTACTCTTCATATTAATATTTCCTATCCATATATCTTCCCAAATAGAATCCTACTTCCATTTCCAATTTTCTAACATATCCCCTTATTCAAAACCTTAGAGACCCTCCTGTTCTTCATGTCTAGCCTACATATACCTCCCCATGGACCTGAATTACTCAAGACATTCCGTTCCCAAGCCTGTGATTTGGCCCCCAATTATGGGCCGACCATATGATTTTCTTCCATAAGGCTTCTTCCTTATTCAGATACTTCCATCGCCACTTTGACATTAAAGCCGTATTTCTAACCTCGATATCCCCCACACCTAGACCTCCCTCTTCTTTTAGGTTCTGAATCAACTCCCATTTCACCTAAGGGATTCCCTTCTTCCCATTTCTACTCCCCAAAAAGTGGCAGCTGCAGCAATCTTATTCTATTAAAAAATGCTTTAGGTACTGAGAACAGGCTTGTACAATATACTAGTAAGCAATTTAGTATAGCCCTTATGAGCACCAGCCTACTAACTTTAAATAAAATCTTCATCTTCCATGAACTTAATTTCTTTTCCACTTTTTCAATAATCAGTTTTCAAGTTTGAGTTCTTTTCGAATTTGCCTCCACCATAATCCCCAAGTATTTAAAAGGTATATTAACTACTTTATAGTTCAACTTATCTTTCATATCCTTCACCCACTTGTTAGCACAGTTTACTGGAATCATGAAGGACTTTTCATAATTAATCTGTAATCCTAACAAAATACCAAAGCAACTAAGCAGAAGTACATAGTTTCTTATGACCTCCTCCTTTGTTGGGTTGAAAATGATGGTATCACCTACGAATTGTAATAGCACAAGGTCCACTTCTTGTTTTACTGACATTTAAACCCTCAATCAGTCCCAACTCTTTTGCCTTCTGCACTATCTTATTGAATACTTCTACCACCAGGACAAACAGAAAAGAGATAGAGGATCTCCTTGTTTAAGCCCACGGTGCATAGGGAAAGGTTTAGTGGGTGAACCATTCACCAAAATTGACATGTTTGTTGTTGTAATGCATCCCCTAATCCAACTCCTCCACTTATCCCCAAACCCCATCTTGGCAAGGACATGGTCTACAAAATCCCACTTGAAAATGTCATAAGCCTTTTGAAAATCCAACTTTAACAAGGCTGCAGCCTTCTTTCTGGTCTTCATCCAGTGAATGGCTTTTGACGCTATCAACACCCTATCATGTATCAATCTTCCTTCGATGAAAGCTGTTTAGGCTTCCCCCACTAATTTTGGAGCCACCACTCTTATTCTTTTTGCTAAGATTTTCGAAATGACCTTGTATATGCGACTACCATGCTTATAGGTCTCAAATCTTTAATTTCCTCAGCCCTTTCAAATTTGGGAATTAATGTTACCCATGTTAAATTTGCATGCCTTGGCATAGTCCCGTCATTAAAGAACTTTAACACTTCCTATGTAAACCCTAATTAGATTGTCCTCCACAGTCGCCTAATGAAGTTCCACTTATATCCATCTACATCTGGTGCTTTACCTGGTTCACAATCCTACACTACTAACTTCACCTCCTCCTCTGTTCGATTTTCTTCCATTAATTGTCAATCCTCTTTTGATAGTATATTCAGAACCCCATCCGGAATAAGGATCTGTGGGTCTTGATTTGGACCATATAACCTACTATAGAAATTCCTAATCTCTTGTTTTATTCTCCTCAGGTTATGTACTAACCTATCCTTTATTCTCAACCTTAAAATCTGGTTCTTCCTCTTATGTCCTATGGCCATCATATGAAAGTATTTAGTATTCCGGTTACCCCCTTGTGGATATGATATTGGAAGTTGGAATATAAGAGAATAATTGAGTGCATGGACAGTAGTGTAATTAGCAACAAGCTCTTGTTTAATTTAATTTGTTATTCGAAATCATAACAAAGGGTGGATGTATCAGACACTCATAAAAATTCCGTCTAGTTTAACTCTAATCCTTAATTTAATTTCTGATAGGGAGTTATATACTAAGACACTTTTCTCTATAATTTAGTAACATATTCTGATCTTATATGACACAATTCCCATGACTCATGAGTTTATATATATATATATATATAGGTGAAAGAAATTTTCACAAATCATCATTGCAATATAATTTGTCCCTCATTATGAAGCGCTTATAATCATCTGAATTTCTTTGCTCCTAGCTTAATTTATTCCAAATTTAATTTCTGATAGGGAGTTATATACTAAGACACTTTTCTCTATAATTTAGTAACATATTCTGATCTTATATGACACAATTCCCATGACTCATGAGTTTATATATATATATATATATAGGTGAAAGAAATTTTCACAAATCATCATTGCAATATAATTTGTCCCTCAATATGAAGCGCTTATAATCATCTGAATTTCTTTGCTCCTAGCTTAATTTATTCCAAATGTCATTTATGGAATTATGGTCATCACATACGTGTCTGTCATAGAAGAGAACAAAAAAGCAACTCTCCTTTCTTATGTTTTTCTGTCTTCAAATAATGTAATTTCTTTCTCTTGTGGGATCAATGATATAGTATAAATAAAACAAATAGGCCAAATAAATGGAGGCAATCAAGTTGCGGCAATGCCTCTGTGAACTGCATATACCCAAAAGATTGGCTCTATACAGATCAACCTGCTTTATACGCTATCACAATATCACATGCAGCATATATACACAAAAACACACGCACACATATATAGATATGTATACAGTCCCACTTTCCTCTGTCGTCTCACTCAATCTGAACTTTTTATTGCCATTCATTGTATATTTGCCGCGTTTCCATGTGGAAACGGATAAGAACCTTAGCCAACCTGATCCCCTTATTCTCTTTCAAATATAAAGAAAACTTAAAGGAAAGAGAGGAAGGATTTAATATCCAGAGAAAAAAGCTTTTGGACTTGAAATCAAACGAAAGTCACTTTCATGAAAGGTTTGCACAGTGCGACACATACGAAATGGAATTATCAATTATCACCACCTATCCTCTTTTGCAGTCACATATAGGCGATGCAAGCATTGTGGATTTTATTAATTAATAATAGAATCCATATAATTTTATTTAATTGTACAATAGTAATTTATATTATGATATTCACATAGCCGATTCCTCTTTTTTTTTTTTTTATGACGTAAAACCTCTTCTTAATTCGATAAATTTGTAACATAATGAGTATATTATGAATATTCATATCGCTACATTAACTGGTTATTTTAATTATCTCATTAATTTTTGTTATCATGCTATCTATCTTTTTCATCTTTTGGTATAAGAAAAGCTAAACACACATGCGTCAGAGTAAAATGAAAAACAGAAAAAGCATTTAAACTCAATTAAGTTCGATTATAGCTTTTGTGGCTTTTAGAAAGCTCTTAAGGCTCATGTACATACTATGAATGGTTAATCTAAGTTTGAGATCCTCGTTCATAGTGACTTTTGGCTAACGAGGGAGGTCATAATTGATTGATATATCTGCGTGTTTTATTTTCAAGGTGAAGAAAAATATAGGAAATCAAAAACATGTAAACCAAACAAATACTCCCATGAGGTCCTTATCGATTGAATGAAGTCATCTATGGTACTGATGGAAACTGGAAAGTATCGTTTAAGAACACCGTCGTTTTCTTGCATCCAAATCTTAGTGACTTTTAGAGGTTACATAGAGTTACTTCTATTATACTTGGTGACAATTTATTGTCGTTCACACCTTTAAAGTATGGCTCATGACTTTTGGTATCTCCGTTAGGTCGTTCTTCATTTTTTTTCCCCCCTTTAATTTTTCTTTCGTTATTTCCTAGTGCACATAAGTGAAGAGTTGGTTGATAAGGACTTTCTGAACTACTTTACTTCACTTATAGTATATACAAATGTTTTTCTAGTTGACTTTCTTATTGAAATACAGAGTTAGCTCATTTAACTATTTTTTTTTTTACAGTAAACATAACTTAAGAATTACTTGTATTTTTCTTTCAAAAAAGGAAATTTTCAGAAAAGGGAGAGTTTCATCACTCTCTAATTAGGCATTACCTTAAGCTCTTAAACTTGTTTAATTGATGATATAGAATATGCGATTAGATTCTAGCAAAACATAAAGTCATAAAACTCAAGAACCAGTCGTTGATAGTTGTGCACATGGAGACAATGAATTATTGAAGCTAAAATGACAAGCCGACAAGGTGATGCATGCTCGTTGTTACGTATTGATGATTTAAAAAATTGGGTAATTCTAGTTTTATATATAAATATATGACGATATATTTATTATTTAATATAAAAAGGCTATAAAAATTACTATTTTCTTTTTTACGTGTATAAAAATTATTATATAATAATTTACAAGTAGATGCTTTATACATTGGATTTGAAAGAAGCAAAAGGTTCCGCAATAATGAAAGGCGATGACGGTGATGACACAATCTTCGATCCGTGATCGATATTTTGATCCTTTCCTTTGGGAATATCTCTGATCTTAGTGTGGACGTCATGCCCAAAACACAACTGTACAGATAAAGTAATGGGTAGCAACTTGAATTGTTGGCAAAACCCCCAACAATACCAGCCGAGCAAGCTCTTAGCCAGTGATTTTCCTCGCAAAGTAAGTATTTAACATACCTAACGGAAATTAATTTTTCCAATAAAAATCCAGATTTAAGAAATTTTTTTTTTTTATTAAAATTCAGACCACAGCAGAATGTGAGTCGTGAAAAGTTAATTATTATATTCAACAATAATTACAAGAGAAACGATTTTAATTTAATTTAATAAGTGTTGGATTAGTTTATTTAGAGTTAAAAAAATGTATAATAAAAAAAACTTCTGAAGTATTTTTGAGAAAAATAATTATATACCATAGTTAATTGTTTCCAAAACATGCTATTAGTTATGCCAAATTTAATCAATTAAGATTTAGTTTTTAGGCCGACTATATATCCTTGCAAATATATATTTATGAAAGTGAAGTTCTAATCACAAATATTTTTCATTTCATTAAGTACCGATGTAATACATACTGTACTTTGTTTTTGTTTTTATTATTATTAGAGAAAACAAATATGATTATATAATTTGTCATTTATGCACTGTATCTGTACGTATAGTAATTAATTTGGGTCGGACACGTAACTGGGCGAAATGCTTTTTGTTAGGGCTCTCTCCGGGGCTCCCCCCAGCCTCCGCTACCATCCTGAGCTACAGTCTCGGTCTCTAAAGAGAGGGGGCCCATTCGCCTTATATGTGCGCCCTTCCCATGCATGAGGATCCCGAAGTCCAGGGAGGCAACTCGAACCTTAAGCATAGCCCGCGACCCTCTAGATTTAGCACCGACAGCAATACAACTACATAAAAACAACTAGAAATTTATATCCATCTTTTGAATAATATATTTATAATTTACGTCATAAGCTACTTACAATAAGGTCCATATATATTAGCAAAGTATTGTACGAGTGGAAGGGGTTCAAGTCTCTTAAATATGAGGCTATTAGTTCGATTACGAGATTTATGTGCATAATAAAAATACGAGAAGCTCTTGTTTTGATATTTGGCCGTATCTTAGTTAGATGAAGAAATATTTTGAGAAATAATAATAATAAGATCTATATATCTCCTCTTATCATTTACAGATACAGGTATTTTCCTTGTAAGCCTTATCAACTCATTTTGTCGTCCAAAGAGGGAAAGGGCACATGTGGTACATTCTAATAGAGAGACATTAGCGTGTAAGTGAGGGGTGTCCTTTTGTCCGATCTCTTCCTTTGTGCTAGGGATGAAACTGAAAAGATTGATAGAAGCTTAATTATTGGGATAAAAGGGTACTGAATGGCATGAAAACAAAGCAAGAACTGCAACAACGAAGGCATGACATTATTGCTTGCTAGGGCCTGGCCAGGGATAGAAACATAAGCGCATATAAAGAACCCACGTGTATTGATTCTAGAGACGCGCCTAACATATTTAAGCTTATCCTTTTCGTCTTATGAACCTTTTTGCTATGTGACCGAATTAAAGCTTATATTTTCTTGGACAATTATTGAGCTTGTGGATCACAAATGGGAATATGGGAGTGGTGCACCTCCGGAAATTAGGAAATACTCAAGAAGATTTATATGCGCTCTCGTAATCTTTTCTTTTATTAACTCTACTCTTGCATGCTTTTAAATCTTTGAAGTTTGTTATTGTAAATTTTCTTATGAATATCTAACAATTTTTCATAATTTGTTAATATCTTTAGTTCTTAGGAATTCAAGCATGCAACTGCTTAAAGCATCAAGAATTGACCGCAATTTCAAATTTAAAGGTACATATAAGAGGGGACATAGTCAATGGCATGTTATTTTAATGGAAAATTATACAGGCTTGGAAAATAAAAATGGGATTTAGTTACTCAAAACTGTAGAAAATGGGGAGGAATCCAAATTGCAAAACTTTAGTTGAAATCATACGTGAAGTAACAGTAGCGATGCAATTTCTTCTCAAGTAAAGTAGAACTTATTACCAACCTAAGAAGGATAAAAAAATATATTATTTATACACTATTATAATACATAATAAGTCAATTCAAGTTCCACCACCATACAGTATTAAAAAAAAAAAGAAAAAAGTAAAGAAGAATACTATTTTTTTCTCTAAGAATACTTTTAAGAATTACCAAAACCAATAATGATGGATTTAGTTTGTGTGTGGATCAATTTTGTTTCTTAATTTATTGAGGTATAGAATCTTTGCATAATCAATTAAATATATGGTATCAAAATACTTATTTCATATTTAAAAAAATTTGTTAATATCTTTTTAAATATTTTTTAAATCTTATTGACTAATCATACAATTTTGAGCCATGAAATAGCTAGGTAAAGGTCATTTCAAAATATCAACTCTAACATTTCAATTCTTGACACTGTAAATAGTTTTGATACATTGTCAATTTAAATTTTTTTATATTAATAATGTATCAAAATAAATTAAAAAAATTATTAAAATCCATTTTATCAAAGCAAACAATCTAATATAAAAGTTTGGCTAGTTTGATAGTACTCTTTGAGAGAGTGCTCCTCCTTATAAAAAGTATAAGTCAATCTTTTTGGCAAATCAAAAAGTTGGGCTGCTTTTGCTCCTAACTTTTAAATGTCAGGGATGCTCTTAAAAGCCCTTATGGGGTGCTTTCGGAGTTGGCTTGTACTTTTTAAGTTTTAAAAGACTAATATAACTTATTTTTTTTAATAATAGTGAAGGCAGAAATTACTCTTATTAATATTTATGTCCATTCTAGCCATTTTAGATTTTAAAAATAATTTTACTAAATACTACTTCTGTAACTTTTGCTTATTGAGAGTAATTTTTATATTATTTTACTAAATAATACTACCATAAGTTTTTAAGAGTAGCTTTTAGAGAGTTTAATAGCTAGCTCTGAATAAATCACATTAACATCAAATCAAACCTTATATTTTTGTTGGGTGGAAAAAAAAATGGGAAATGGGAAAAAAATGAGAAGACAAAGATGAAGAAAAAAGAAAATAAATAAAAAAATAATGTTCTCTTTCTCTATCTATTTTTTTGTCGTATTTTCTTTCTATGTTTAAATAAAGAGAAAGTGAGTGATAAAAACTATTATTGTGTAAAAAAAAGTTGAAAATATAAAACTATTTTCTCTCTCATGATTTCTCCCTTTCACCACCAACACTTACAAACTCCACACACTCAATTCTCTCTTTGTAGAGTTTTCTTTGCAATAGAGAAAAGAAAACATTTATATATGCATACACCACTTAATTCTTTTTTCTCTTCTCTTTGTTTCCTCTTGTGAACCAAACAAAGAAAAATGGTAAAATCTCTCAATTTTTCTAATCTTATTTTCTTTTCTCTTCCTTTTTGTGCTTTTCTTTTATTATCATGTTTTTTAGGTCTCATAACATTTGTGATCTGCCTCAAATTAGCGGGTGGTCGCATCCCCTGCAAATTTTCAATCGCTAATTAACGATTTTCTTATAGTAGTTACATAGACTACACTATTAGCATTTAATTGATGACTTTATGTTTGGTATTTATTTTTTTAAGAAAATTTTTTATTAACTTGTGTCTTAATAGAGCATGTTTAGATGATATAATGATGAAAATAGAAATAAAATGACAAAAATTGGAATAAGTTCTCCTATCTCAAAGTTTAAACACAATGAGAAAAGAAAGAAACTTGGGATATTCTATTCCTTCTTCTTTTCTCTCAAAAGCTCATTTCTTCAAAATAAGGATAACACGGGAGAAACTAAGAAAATTCTAGGTAAAAATAAGTACCTAACATTTTAATCCCTATCATTTATCAATGTATTAAAAAGTCTGGGTTGACTGCGATGACTACCACTGTTCATATTGTTGGGAAATGTGAATTCTCCCTCTAGTTCATATTTCTAGTTTAATCTCACCAACTTATTTCCTCAGCATATTTTATATATGAGTTTATTGTGAAATTGATGAATTATTTCTTTTTCAATTGATAGTTCTTTACATCAATTTGTTTCATTATTAATGATATATTATAATTTGATTGAATGTACATTTATTCAAAAATAAGGTGTTTGAGTCACAATTAAGGATGACAATTTTCCTGCATTTATGGATTTTCATAAGGATTGCTCCATATGGGTCTCTAGTTTAGAAATTTTTCACCTATAGGGATAGGGACAGGGATAAAAATCTCCTTGAAATAGATTTAGGGATGAGGGCAAAAATCACACTCCCTATCATGTGAAGTCTCCATATATAGTTAAATTTATTTAAATATCCTTAATATTATAAATATTATGTACAAAATTATGCCTATGTTAGTATTATTTATTATACTAATTTAAAAAAATATAACCTACTTAATTTATACTACTATTATTTTTTAAAAAAATTTCATTTGTTTAAGGATCATGCAGTAGCCTTTGGGGACTTAAGAAATGGAGACAAGGAAAAAACTTCTCAAGGTGAGGATCAGGAATGGAAACCAAAAGAAAAATTTGAGGTAGTAGGAACAAAAAGTAAGGAGGCACTCTCCATGCCTTTACCCACACGAATGCGATCCCTAATTCGTTAGCTTAAAACCACTACGTAAACAAACAAATGAATCTTTTGATATTTTCCATATGTACTTAGAGATGAAAATGAGTTGAACCTATCGAGTTGACTCACTTAACCTGCCAATCGGCAAAACAGGCACGTTCAATTACTATATGCAACCTGCCAAAATTTTTTAACCCACCTAACCTATCTCACTTAACCCTCAGGTAAAGGCAAGTTGGGGTGGGTTTGGTCCATGGGTTGTAGGTGTTTTTTTTTTTTTTTTTTTTTTGGGTTAAAGGTGAAATAACATATTTGGTTTATGTAATATGTAATGTTAGACTTTAGATTTTGCTATGGGCTATGTTGTTGATTATGCTTTGTGGACTTTTTTTTATAAGCTTATTATGATTAATTTATGGGACTCCTTATTAGTCTATTATGGCTATGATATGTAGAAAGTAGATTTGTTAAATGATTCATTACTTTTTTGTGATTGATTTATATTATTAACTTATTGTATTTGGATTTGGATGTAAATTATGTAATTTAAGATCTTTTTAAGTTTATATGGATATTAATTATCTTATTTTATTTACATGAAAATTTTATTAATTATTTTTGTAATTTTTAAAATTTTTTAGCAAGCCAACTAGTAATCCGCCACAAAATGGGGTAGGTTGACATGGCCAATTGAATGTTTTAAATATTTTTATTTCAATTGAATGTTTTAAATATTTGAGTAAATAAACTGTTAAGTCCTAATATTTTAAAATTAATATCAGTTTGGTCCTAAAATTTTTTTTGACATTAATATTATTCCAACAATTTAAATTTTGACATCAATTTAGTTTTAACAAATTTTCTATAAAATAAAATTTTTCATTAAATCATCAATATATGACTAAATTGATATCAAAATTTAAAATATTATAATTAAATTAATGTCAATTTTAAAATATTAGGACTCAAATAAATATTTACTTCAAATTTTTTTGGCTTAATAGTTGAAAGTTTAGTTCCATAAAAATATATGATAACAAAAGAGCCATTAAAAGGACTATTTAAAAAGTTAAAAATTATAACTTTTCTATTTAGTTTCTTTACAATATAACTTCTAAATATGATTAATGAAATTTTATTCTATTCCTTTATCAATCTCTTAACAAAGGGAAAGGCAACTTGTTCAAATATTCCTACTCTTTCCTTTCCATCTCATGCTTACTAGTTACGTTTCATAATTTCCTAATGAAAGTTGAAAAACATCCTAATCTTTCTTAGTGCACATGTTTAAATTAAAATAAAAAATATTTATTAAATTTCACTAAAAATAAATTTATTTATTTAAAAAATATATAATATTTTTTAATTTTTTAAGATATTAAATATTTATACATTTTATTTTTTTTAATCTTTTGTTCCTTAACTTAAGACAAAACAAACAATCAAACCCGTCTATAAAAATTATGCAGTCAATGTATGGATTCCTATTTTACTTTATTCATTTTATTGGCCTACAATGTTTTCAGCAGCGAGGGATGCGATAACGTTGCATGTCACTGTAGACAAGGACAGCCATGATATAGTTTACTTATTCCAAGACAAGAAAACAATGGAAGGGGAACCCTATAGTTTTTCCCTTTTTTTTTTTTTTCCTCCCCTTATGTTACGTGCTTTCCCTTGAGAATATCGTCACTACCTTCAGATGCATAAATAAACAAGGGAAACATAGCTTTCGTTGAGTGGGCAGCTCCAACGGAATCACGCTCAATCGCCTTTTGAAAAGAAAGCAGAAGAAACTCTCAAATAATGCTAGCGTGCGGCGACACGATGAAGTTGCGTGTATAACAAACTCGGCAGTGACTAGCTGGTGGCATTGTCATGTAGCATACGCATATTAAGAATTTGGAAAATGACTTTGAATTATTGAATTAATGAAATATGGTTTTTGGGTCAAATTCAACTTAATTTGTGACTTGTCAAGGAGTTAAGAATAGACAATGGACCACCTTATCTACAATTCAGTTGAAGAAAATTGGTTTCTTGTGGGTGGATTATTGGATTATTAGGCTGGATAAACGAGATGAAATTGTTACTTAGTTGTATTCTATCATAATCCGTGAATAGTGGTTACCTAAGTGAAGCAATTATTTATGGACATTTGGGATGCTTACTATTTGCAAGCTAACTGTTAATACTTAAGTAGGGATTTTGCTTCTAGCATGGCAAGTCATGGAATGAGGAAAATCTTAATGCTCCTTTAGTATGAAGCCTAATTTGGGTATAAATAATGTTTGAGCCGGTCGTAATATGCTTCAAATTATAGAATATGCTAACGCTGGGAGCACTAGCTACTTGAATTGATCATATAAATATAATATTTATGACTAGAGGTGAAGCATATCGTTTTATGAAATGAATGGTGGAGAAGCGAAGAAACTTTTGACTTAGTTATTTGATACGGGCTTTTCTCTTCAATTTTGTGCATTGGATTTGTCCTAATTTCAATGGTAGCTGCCACATAATCTTGGAGGCTTTGGCTTAGTTCTTGGATAAGACTGTAATAATAGTACTGCTTTTGTTATACATGAAGGTAAACCATGTGTACGGACCGTGCAGGGCACAATGGGTTGCACTAAAGGTGTAGAATAGATTGGGTAAGTTGAGTCACATCGGATTCAAATCTAACCCAATAATAACCTGGGTAGTGACCAGCTTAAATCAGGCTAATCCAACATTTAGAGAATATATATAGATTTTGATATTATGTATAGTAAAATAATCAAATTTAGGAAGTAAAAAACAAAATTCAACTGGTGTTACAATATATATCTTAAAACAAATTATACCAATACAAAAATAACAACATGTAATATAAAATGTATTAATCAAATATAAAAATTTTATAATTCATCATTAATTTTTTTTATAAGTACAATTTTTAAAAAAATATTTAACTTCAAACTTGGTTAGGGGACTCAAAAAGTATATTGAATCAAATTTCACAATCCAAATACCCAAAAAGCTTGTGGGCATAATGGGTTAGTTAGCAGGCCAAACTGGGTCGAGTCATAAACACCCTTAGGTTGCACATCAAGATACCTACAGACTGGGTAGATCCAACTGAGCTAGACCCGAGTGTTGAATTTAGAGATAACAGAATGAATTGAACAACAGATGAGCCAATCACTCAATGGTGAATTACATACAAGTGTTGCAAAGAGTCACAGGTTTGACTATCATCGAGGGACGACCCCTCCCTCCTCCCCTAAATGACTCAAAAAAAAAAAAAAAAGAAATTTGTAGACATGTCAATCCAATTTTCAAAAAAAAAAAAATGATAAGTTAGATTATATTTTAGGATTTAATTTGAATACACTATCAGTGTAAAAAAATTTTACAAAGACATCCAATCATATAGTGCCACATCAGCAAAAGTCTTTGACATAACTACCCACTACTTGAATAGTCATGCAAATAGAGTATTTTGATTGGATGGCAGTGTAAAAAAATTTTACACTGTTAGTGCACTCCAATTAAACTCTATATTTTATAGCACATTTTTTATAGGGAGTATACCAAAAATAAGTAAAAACTAGGGGCTCCCGTGAATAGATTGAAGGGGTACAGAGTTGCCTAGTTTTATTTGGCCATGTGTTGAGTGGTGGTAGACATGGACGATTACACGCTAACATTTAAACATTTTGATTTAGTCTTTTAAATCTTTTTTCTTATAACTCTATCCCAAGGGTTTAAAAACAAAAATAAAAACTTCTTAATTCTAAACAAAGTTTGCTATTTTAATGTTCAAAGATTTAAATAATCCTTTTATCCCAAAAATTATTATAACCCTAACATTTTAAACTCTTCCCCCTTAACCCACCAGACTAATAATATATCTCTCATTATATTCATATCCTTTGGTCTAAATTAACGTCTTCACACAAATGAAGTTACCTTGAAGCTCATGCATATGATATATATGTAGGAAATTCTCTTCCCTTGGCCTAAATCAACATCTGGACAACAACTTCTTCAATAACTGGAGCTTCTAAACTTTCCCGTTTGCGTGAAGACTGGTAGTACTGAATTCGTGGATATATATATATATATAGTGATTGTTTATATACTTTTATTTGATTAACTTCAGGTGCTGGGGAAGAGTAGTCTTATTGCTCAATTTATCAGGAATGAGGTGGTAACTGAAGCGATTCATTTATTGGATTGTAAAGTTTGTTGATATATATGTGGCAGATTCACGATTTAGGTCTCTTATACTACAATGCATAATACAAGAAAAACCTCACTACTAGGAAGGGGGATATGACTCCAACGAGAGAGACTGAGAGCTCATGGGTTGGGGGGTGTTCGGGTTCTTATAACTTTTGGGATAAAAGGAATGTTTAGATCTTTCAAAATTAAAACAGCAAACGTTGTTTATGTTTGGAATTTAGAAGTTTTTAATTTTGATTTTAAACCTTTAGGATAAAATTGTAAGAAAAAAAAAATTAAAAGAACCTAAGTTTAAATATTAAAATGCTGACATATCATTGTCTGCATGTACCTTCACTTAATACATGGCCAAATAACATTGGGCCATGTAGGAAGGATTCCAAACCCGTCAAATTAAAAGGGTATCAAATAAACCATCTTAAAACAATTGCACAATGCATTAATTCTAATTTGAATATACAATATAGAGTGAGTATAACAAAAAAAAAAAAGACCATTACAACTAGTGAAAGTGAATATTCCCATTAACTTTAGAGTCTCATAAAATATTTTCTTATAGACAAATATTTAATTATGAAATTAGATCAAATATAATTTTAATATACAAAATAATAATAATAATAATAATATGGAAAAATTATACTTTATCTCCTAAATTATAATCATATTCACTTTAGCCCCCTACATTTTAAAAAGTAAATCGACCTCTTGAACATTTATAAATATGTATTTTAGTTAAAATAAGTGTATTATAAACCTTAAATTTTGGATCATATGCAAATCAATCCCTTGATGTTTTTTTAAACGTGTAACCTAATACTCTAAAGTTTCATGAATCTGCTCTATTTATATTAATAATTGATGAAAAAATTAACAGAATGATCGATTTGCATATTTAGAAAAGTTTAAAGAATTAATTTATACATTTTTTAAAATGTAGGCAAAATATTTTTTTTAATAATAATAATAATAATAAATTTTAGAGCGAATATTATAAGCATTAAAACAATTATTTACAATATACAAAAAAATCACTTTAATTTTTATATGAATACAAGTAAAAATTTGGTGAAAATGGCCAGAAAATGAGAGTCACATGCCTACCCACATATGTGATGGGCCTTGATAAGGAGACCCAAAAATGGGTCTTCTTCCTCAAACGTGGGTTGACTCGCTTCTAGGCGGGTCCTGCCATTATCAAACTCGTTTGAGCTTGGATTGTAGGAGTTTTTTCGTCGTTTCTTCATGGAAATCCAAACCTAGGAACAATGATCGTACTCATTCGAACAAAAAACTCATGGATTCACCCGTTTCATTGAGCAATATATAGGGGTGTGAACAGACTTGGGTTGCTATCCAGGTTCTGCCATTGAAGCTCTTCCAAGAGCTCTGGATCATCGCTTTTTCATCCTTTCCTCATCCAAAATTGAAGACAAACTCAAATGAACAAGACTAACGGATTTTCTCACAATACCACGCATTATTCATCAAGCAAAAAATGAAGACCAAAACCCGAAGGTCCGATTACATTCTTGATGTTTTAGATATTTAATTCAATTAGTTTGCGCAAAATGCTCCAAATCATGCAAATAGTATCATATGATGCATTCATTGGTCAAATTTAATCAAAATTGAATGAACTTGTGACTTTGAGTTTAAAACCGTAGCTTTAGAACAACGAAATTAAACACCAAATTCTCTCATTATAAGCAATGATTCAACTTGATTTTAGTGTCAAAAGATTTCTTTTAATGAAATCTACAAAAGCCCCAACCCAATTTCTTCTATTTAAAGCAAAGAGATTGAAAATCAAATCAAGGTCTTCAAAGATAATACAAATTTGGCCAAGGAATTCTTGAAAAAAGCATAATTTGATGCAATTTCAACGTCAAAAGATTTCCTTTAATAAGATATATAAAAGCCCGAATTTTTAAGGAGTTTAAAAATGGATTATGGGTTTCAAAGGTACAACATTGACCATGTAATTATCATACCATAGAACATGATTCAAGTCTTATTAGAACTTGTAACACCCTTCTAAGCACAGTACTATGCTTGAGTCATAGTACTATATTCGGGAATTGTTATTGTTTCTTGAATGGACATTGTCTGATAATAACCTTCAGCCGTCTCCATTCATCCTAGTCAACTCCGTCTCGGATGATATCTTCAGGATTTCTTGAATTATCTAAAGATAATACAGAAATAAATAGAGGAGTGAGAATTTAAAATTCTTAGTAGAATTCTCTAAATTATCACACATATTATCATCATTATTATCTCCATCGGCTTCAGTTTACTATGAAAAAGGTAAACATATTATATAAATTATTTAGTTTTGTAGTTCGAAAATATAGTGTCCAAATCAAAGTTTATTTTATCCATACACTTGTTAAACAAAGAAAGGATGTAAACATAAATGTAGCAGAATAAACAGCAAGTTTGTATGAATGTAATTAAACTCTTGATGAGCAGAGAAAGGAATCGAAGCATACAACAGACTGAGGAATAGAAAAATAATGTGCAAATGTGAATGCAACAGGACTCTTGATACAAATGCCTTTGTTTCATTTTAACTTTCTTTATTTTCATTCCTTGGCACTCCTAGGTATTACATATCGTCGTTCTTATGGTGCATCCTTCACTTTCATCTTGCCTTTCTGTACTTGGTATACATATTCTAAAGTATGATCATTATGTCATATCCTATCGGGTTGCGATCGCTATGTCACACTTCTTAAGTTGTGTTCATCATGCCATATTCCAGAGTATGATCACTATGTCATACCTCATCGGGGTGTGATTGCCATGTCACACTCCTTAGGAATATGGAGAATATGTGACCTTTATCATATCTTTTAACTGCCTTTATAGGGAGGGACCCAAATAATTGCCACCTAATGAAAGGACCCAATCTTACATATTCATGTATTTTCCTCTTTTGCATACAAATATGCCATCTTTCATAAAAATAATCATTATTATATCATCATACAATGTTCATATGCATTATAATGCACTTACTTTCAAATATTTTTGTATGTAGAATTTCATATTCATATCATAAATTCTCATAACATAACCTATCATAACTTCATAAGTTTCTGCCGAAAATTTGACAGCATAACGGATCAAATCTATTTCCTTATGAATAGTGCTTTTCAAATCAGACAGCCAATCAAGATACTAGAGCTAATATAATTCACATATCATTATCTCAATAGTTTAATCAAGAGTGTGCACATATAAACTCAATTACTTTGCAAGTTATAGTTCAAGGGTGTGAAACCTTGAAAAGTTAGCTATTCTGCCTTTTATCCCTATTTTTCTCTAGTTTTGTAAATTATGCCATAAATTCATCTTAATTTATTTAAGTTTGAAATTTTAATATGTTATAGTTTTATGTGTCTACTTTTAACTCCATTTGGTTCCATTAGGTTTTGATAAGTATAAATTAAGTTATTGAGGTTTAACCTAAGATTGCCCTGCTGCTGGGCAGAAATTATCACTAAAATGTGAAAATTCACTAAAAATAGAAATTTTATTGGATTTGTTAGAAACTTATGTCGTTTTAAAGCTAACTGTACCATTTACTTCCAACAAGCTTTGTTTTATTTGAGTGAATAGAGCTCAAGTTATAAGCTTGCAAAGTTAGTGAATTTGGTTTGCCTTATCCATGTCCAGTTAGGATATAGGGCAACTTGGCTGAATTATTGGGAGCAACAGAGATCAAATTTGACTCTAAAATTTTTATGGCATGCTACCCTATGTGTAAGCTTTCTAAAAAAATTAGTTGTGCTCAATTTGAAGTTGTATAGGGCAAATACAAATCACTCTGGTCAAATCCAGAGGCAGAAATCTAGGATAAACTTCAAAAAATCATATCTCACTCAATACTGAACTAGTGATTGTATAATTTATATGGCTGGAAAGCTCTAAGTGTCTAGTTTTATTTAAAATTTATTCCATCAAATTTTGATGGCTATGTGTGAAGCTGTACTCTTTCCAAGTACAAATGCTGTGGGGTTTTCTCTTCTAATAGATTCTGGTTTAGCTTCTCTTTCAGTGTTTCATTAAATTACCAACCTAAACCAAGAATACTCATCTTTAATCACTTAAAACATATCATAAAGTCATCAAATAATATTAGAAGGAGAAGGTGCAACTCAACCCCAATCAGTCACTTATTATTAAAATCAAGGAAAGAGCAAGAATCCTACCTCAAAATTGAAGTTTGAGTTAAAAAAATGAAGGCCATAGGTGTAGAAGTTTGTGTAGGGTGAAAGAGCAAGAAGAAAATGATGAGATGGAGAGCAAAAATGGGGGAGGAGAGCTCAACCTCCTCATGCACGAAAATGAGAAGGAGAAATAAGGAATTGTGATGATTTTATGACACAAGATGGTTGGAGCTATTGGTTCTCATTGGTGGGTGAATTGCTTGGGTTGGATGTTGGCCAAGCCCCTCCCCCCATTGTGTGGCTGCATGTGGTGCTAGTCAAAGAAGAGGGAGTGGCTAAATTTTGGCTACTCAACTTAGGGTTCTCAATATAAAATTCTACTAATTCGGTGCAGCAGTTTAAAACACTGAATGTTTATCAATTTTCTCCAAGCTGACAAAATATTACTAAATAATTTTGTAAAATTTTCTATATCTCTATTCTAATTGTTCTTAAGCCAAATCTGTCTAATTAACTTCTAATTGCTCTTACATGACTATCAAAATCAAATAAATCAATTAACAATGTAAGTTAATCGTTTTGCAAATTTAGGGCCTTTCTATTTTTTGTTTTTCATAGCTAATGACATTTTCGTGATTTTCGGTAAGTCTAGAGGCATTCCATCTCATTTCACGTGTAGACACCTCCATGGCCCAATTGGCCAAGAATTAGGTTTCTACATTTTTGCTACGTGATTCTGCTTTGTTTAAAACTTTATTTTACTAATTCTATTGATGTAAAGACCTAAATGTTATTTTCTAAAAAGTTCAAGGGTAATTATAAAAAGAATCTTTGGGATCAATGTGTAATTACTAAAATTCCAAGGTAAAACTACAAATAACGAAACTTTATACAAGGACATTTTCATCATTTGCTAATTTTTTTTATATGGCAGCGCCATATTTTCAAGGCAGTGTTACGCTATCTTATAGTTCTAAATGTGAGGATCGTTAGGCTTAGCGTTGCCTGAGAAATTCTCACACTGCCTAGGAGAAATAATTCAAAGTTTCTTTTACGCATTTTCAGAAAATAAGGATGTTACAGAACTACGTTATCAAATCCTGCTTCATACCAATTTTAAGAGAATTAATCAAGAGATTCAAGAATCAACCAGTCATTATTTTATATGATTAAAATATTCCCAGAAACAAACCCCAATACACAATTTTCAAAATTATTGGGTCCTAAAATCATATATGGAGACTCTAATACTACATGTAAGAAATTCAGGATTTCATATATAATTGTAAAACACCACCTGTAGATTAAATACAACAAAATGTGCACCTATGTAGCCATGATTGGTGGAACAATCTCCTTTAGAACTAGGGGTCTTCATCTCAATGCTCCAATGTGGCCTTCAATGAGTAAGACACTATGTTATGGAGTGGAGGGAGGACTTAGCCATGAATATATAGTGATACCAACCCTAGTGAATCCTTCCATTATAGGCCCCAGGGTCCTTGGCCAGTACTAAATTACTTTACAAATTACTCCAATAAAGTGCCATAGGCCCAAAAATAAGTGGATCACCCAGCCCATTCTAACTCCCAAATGAATTGCCCTTCAACCCATTTTTATAAAACTCATAAAATATCAATTAGTGACAACCCATAATAGAAAACTTCTTACACCTAACCTACTTAATCTATCATTTTTGTTCATTTTTTAGCAAATTGACCCATTAACCCACTTTTTTTTCTTTGTTATTTTAAAGTTTTGGACTGATTGACGCACCAACCCCTCATAAAACAAGGTGGCTGACAACTCTAATCCATTTTCTAAAATGGGCCAACTTGTCCCACCTATTTTTGAGTTAACTCGTGACGGGATAGGACAAATTGGCTATTTTACTATGTTTACTTGAAACATTTTAGGCACATACACACTTTCTCCCTAATTTTAGAAGAAATTAGAAAAAAAAAATCCCAAAATTATTGGGATATAATATGTTCATTCCTGAAATAGAAAATAGATACATTTTACTGCCTAAATTTAACCATAGTAGAACAAAATACAAATAATGTGGTCCCTAAATTTAATGAAAGAAATGGAGAGATTAACTTGTTTTAACATAGTTAAATTCAGGTATCAAAATGTATATATTTTCTATTTTAGAAACAAAGAATTTGTTGCAACCTGAAATTTTTAGGGATGAAATTGTAGTTTTTTTTAAAGAAATTATTACATCGTGTATTTGGAGCCATACTAGTATGACTGGGATGGCTTCAGTTAGTGAGGCTACCAATCTTGGGACTTTTCTTTAGATTGCTCTAATTAGAATTTTGGACTGAAATTCTAATTAAACTCAATTTACTCACTTCATCCAGTTGATTTGATCATTTTTATTCTTTTTTGAAAAATTTTACTAAAATAAATTTATATGACTTTTATATTAAATTATTTTATATGAGAAATTTTTTCTTATTTTGTGTAATATTTTTTTATTTTTCTTTTATATATTAGCTTTTGAACAAGTTTTATTTAATTATTAGTTTAAACAATTTTTTGGTCCTTATAGTTTTTATTGATTTTATTTTAATCCCTATATTTTCATGTTTAGGTTTTAGCACTTATTGTGTCCAAAATTTAGTTTTTGATTTCTGAAATTAATTATGATCCTTATAGTTTTTACCTTTTTAGGTTTTAAGCCCTATAATCGTTATTTTTTTTTATAAAGAATTGGTTCCTATTTTTTATAAAGAATTTATCCTCATACTTTATTTATTTATTTATTTATTTTGATTTTAATCCCTCAAAGTTCAGAACCCAAATAGTAGAAAATTATGTGGACTTATACAAAAAATAATATATTATATAGACCAAAACTAAAATATAATACAATTATAGAGATCAAAATGTTATTTAAACCCACATTATTTGATAAAACCTTTAGCAATTTCCTTTTGTATTTATGTTATTGTGTTATATTGGATTGTAATCATATATTAAATATTAAATATCCTTTAATTATCATAAATAAATTATATTCTATTAAAAATAAAAATATACTTTTTATATAATATATGCTTTTAAAAAAATTCTTTATCCAAAGTCTTAGTTCAACAGTTGATTTGATGACCCAACCTTCTAGCCAAATCAACCTACAATATGAATTACGTATAACTATATTTATGAAGCATCTCATAAGAATGTGCTTAATTTATTCACAAACTGATTTCTAAACTTCAATTGATGGTAAATGTTACTATTAATTTATATATTTATTATTCTTCTTCTAAATTTATTTTTTCATATTTAAAATAAAAATAATAAATATATAAATTAATAATAAGTGATAAAATTTATGAAAATAAAACGGAATTTATGAAAAGAATTTGATCATCTTGTAATAATAGATATGAATAGTTAAAATAATAATTTAGTTCGCAGATGAGGCCAAGGGTGAGTGATAAATTTATTACCTTGTAGAAAAATTTATAGGTTCGATCCACAGTCTCTCCCACTCTCCCAAATACCCCCTCTCCTGAGACAAAAAAAAAAAGATTTAGTTCTGGTACTCTTTAAGAATTTTCATAGAACCTCTATAGATAAAAAATAATATACGAGTCCTTATAGTTTTAATTTTTTCATTAAGTCCTCATAGAAACCTGGTTAATGATAAAGTGGATTTAGGGATTCTAACAAAAATAAAATCAAAACTAGAATTCTCATACTAGCAAGAGTTAGACATAGTGGTAAGTAAGCAGCAATCTCAGGATAAAGATCAAAGTTCAAACATTGGAGAAGATAATTATTGAGAGGGTCTCTTGTCCAAGAAATTTTTTTCGTATCAATGTTTGTAAAGACACCCTAAAGACAAAAGGAAAAACTAGAACACTCATTTATAATTTTTAAATTGAACCTATTTGACATATTATATAAAGTTTGACTGTATAAACTGATATAATATAGGTTTAAATATATTTTTAATACCTATACATATGAGTTATTTTGTTTTTAGTCCTTTTAAAATTTTTGTTTTGGTTTTGGCCTTTGTTTTTTTCGTTATTAAGTTTTTGGTGTCTGTTGTTTAGACCGAGTATTAAGTGATGATATGTATATAAAGATCAAAAGAAAATTTAGAGAATATTTATAATAATAAAAAATTTTAATATTTTTATAATAATTATATTAATTTTTAAATATATTATTAAGCAGTTATTAAAAATTGCGATTTGAATTTAATCTTTTCTTGTTATGTTTTATAGTAAGAAATAGAAAATATCAAAATATATACAAGTGAGTATTATGTATTTGTCGATTTTATTAAAGTCATGAATACTTATTAAAATATATATAAATAATAAATGTTATTTAACATAAATTATAATTCTATAAATAAAAATTAAGAATATAAAAATAATTGTACTTAAAAAATTATTTAAATAATAATATTTATTTGTTAATATGCCATTAATAAAAGTTAGGCTTTTTAATATAATTTTATTTTGTAATTAGATTTTTGCTTATGATTAGAATTATGTGTGATGGAGAAAAGATAATATTATTTTATGTAATATAATATGTTGGCTCCATCCGTTATGCACCTGCTAAAGATGGTGGATAATGCATCTTGTAATTCAAAGATAATGGTCAAATGGTATATTGATGCAATCCTCCATTATGATGCCCCATAGCCCCACTCTTTCCTTCTTCACTCTTCTCGCCAACTCGCTAACGATCCGCCGACACCCCAAAAAAACTCCTCCATCGGCGGCGAAGGAGAAGAAGCTTCTTCAACCATTGACATTTGAAAGAGCAAACAATAACTCTCACAAATACACCTACTCTTCTAACAGAAATTGGAAAAAATCAAAGCCAAACCAAAACCAACATCTAACTATCACTCCATGTTGAGCCTAATTAACCCAGATGAAAATTAACAAAACAGAGCAAATGAATCCACAAATCTAAGATGTTATGGCGAAGAACATAATACTCCATCAACATTAAACATTTCAAAACACAACAAACACCAATCGAATCAAACAATCAACAAATCAAAGCATATAAGTCCCCATTCAAAAAATGCAAAATGCTAGAAAACCAAACCGACCTTGGAGAGCCTGCAGTCACCAAGATTAGCACTCTTGTGGGCCTTTTTACCGGCGCCAATGTAGTAGTGGAGGCATTCATCGAGCCTGCGATCGATCTTGTCGTCGACATACCCTCGGAGGTGAACCCTTGGATTTGGCTGCCGAACCTCATTGAGAACTTGGACACGTCATAGTAGTCGGTGGTAGTGATGCCACTATTATTGGTGAGCAGCTTCTTGTAGAAAAGGCCGATTTCGTTGTCGAACATGGAAGTGCTGGCGATGGTTGCCAAAGATTACCAGAACGTTTGGGTGTTTTGGGGTTGGGAGGGATGGAGATCTCTCCCATCCTTCGATCAACCTCGCTCCCCACCCTCAAATCTGTTGAACAATGTCTCTCCTCCATGGGAATCCACCGTTCCCCCATGGGTCGAATCCTAAACATGCTCTCGAGCCCCTCGACCATGAGGGACACGATTGAGGCATGAACGGCAAGAACTTTGACGACCGTAACATTGCCGTGAACGAGGCTCAGCCTCGTGGAGGAAGAGGTAGCGGCGGCGATTACAAAAGCGGTGGTGGATTCAGCCACAGCGACTATGGATATGGTGGCAGTGGATGTTGTGAAGGTGGCTACAATAGAAATGGTGAGGCATGGGGAGTGGCGATCGTTTTAGCATTGGCAGAGGGAAGAAAGGGTGGCTTGAAGGGCGTCTGTGGTGCATCAGTATTATGTGGCGTATGCATACTCCATCTAAAATTACAATGCCACATCACTGGTGTATAGTGCACCGTAAATAATAAGGTACATAGCAAAACACACCATAATATGTTATATAATGACATATAAAATATTATGTAATATTCAAATTTTAACAAACTTTATATAGTCAGACCTTATATCGAATATTATAATGTTAAGAGGCCACATTCTGTCACCCGTGTCTTCAAATGAGCCCCGAATTTTTGGGCATGCATGCTGAGATCAAGAGACTTATAGTATAATATTTCTTATTATGACCTAATTTCATATAATTATCACAGTTAATTTTTTAATATGCTATCGGTCCATGTTTACTTACATATTATATATTCGTATACCGCGCGCAAAACATTTTTTTTTTTTTAAGATTTTATCGAGACAAGTTTAATATATGATATATTTGTAAATACTAAGAAATGACTTGGAAAGGTAGCATGTCTCCTGAGATTCCTTCACAACCCAGAAGATGAATATCATAATTTTTTAGGAGTAATTTTTATGTGATCTCGGTATAAGAGAAAAATTTTCCTCCATTCTATTTGTTGTTTGACAGTTTCGTCATTTATTAAAATATAGTGAAAGTAAAAAATAACAATGATTTACAAAATTAAATTGAGGTGTCAAATAACAAAAAAAAATTCTTCCTCCGAGACCAATTTAATAATCAATTTTCTTAATAGGAGAAATTGCTAAGTGTTAAAAATCGGTAACCAAATTAATTAAAAATCGGTCACTAAATTAATTACTAATTCCTTAATTAGTGACTCATTTAGTAACTAATTTCATAACGAAAGAGACACTCTTTAGTCATAATATTGGTCACAAATTTTATATTTAGAGACCAATTTCTTTAAGAAATGGGTTGCTTTTTGCTAATAGGATTGATCACTAAATTAGTCACTAAATAAATAATTAAAGACTAAATTAGTGACCAATTTTTTTAATAGGAGTGGTTGTTAAGTGTTAAAAATCAGTCACTAATTGCTTAATTAGTGACCGATTTAGTGAACAATTTCAAAAGAAAAGGGGATGCTCTTTGATAATAATATTGGTTATTAAATCGATCACAAATTTTATATTTAGAAACTAATTTAACAACTATTTTTTTTTAAACAATCTTTTTCTGGAATTAAATAAACGGTCACTAAATTAATCACCAATTTTTATTTAGTGGCTAATTTTTTTTATCACACATCCACTTCTTAATTGCTAATATCGATTGGTCAATCATTTTTTGCATTAGCGACCAAAAAATTTTAATTGCTAAATCGGTTGCTCTTCCAGTTTTATTCTAGTGGTGGAAAGAATGCAACTTTAGAGGAGGAGAATGACTTGACTTAAAGACAAGTCAAAGCTGCTGCATGTGAACAATGCAGTCAGAAGAGGATTATCAACTTAATGGCAGGCAAATTAAGGTGGATGCTATAGGTAAAGAAAAAGGAACCACGCATTTTCTTTTCTTTTCTTCATTCATGGTGGATTCAAAGGAAATCATTTCAGACCTAAATACCTAATTATATGGCCTACAAAAGTAATTGAAGTAGGATTATTCGTCAAGATTCAAGAATCCAACAATAATCCAACTAAAAGGCCTATTGGGTGTGATATATTTTGAAATTTTTTTGTCAATGAATGTTAATTTTTGACAACATAATAGGATTAAATATGATATTAATTTTTCTATATTATTGGAATAAAATATTTTATATTGTCAGTCAGTCGTATATCATCTTTTGTATGATGTTAGAGACAGTTATACTAAGAATCAAACAATTTTAATGACATTGTTATGTATAATTAAATAATTGTGTAAAAAAAATTATACTAACAATGCATTAAAATTACCAATACTTGATTAGTTTAAGTAGTTCGGCATTTGTTCGCCTTAAACAAAGTGTTGAGTTTGACTCTTGTGTATGGAAAAAGAACTAGCCGTAGAAGAACTTTACTTTTATAATGGACTGACATAGCTTGAGTCAAATTAATTGAAATACAATGTATTTTATATACTAATGATTCATTTATACAAAAAATAAAAATTAAAAACAATGTACCAAAATTAAATAAATTAAATTTTATGCAAAAAAGTTAATGATAAAAAATGGCTATGTTCAAATTTGGGCTTTGTCTACAGTCCTCCCAAATGAGTTGGAGGACTAGATACTCTCAAATAGCAAAAAATATGAGTTGTATTGTTTTGCATGAAAGTCCATACAAGGCGTTCATAAAGAATTTTTGAGGGATTTGCAGTTATAAAAAGGAAACAAAAAATATTCTCTATTCAATAATATAATAGAAATGTTAGAGAACAAACAATTATTGGAGAGGAAATACTTTTTTTTTCCTCTTATATAATTGTAAATCCCTCAAAAGTTCTTTATAAATCCTCCTTAGAAGGGTAAAATGTATTTTCTTTTCAATGATTATTTATTCACTCTCTAATCTTTCATTATATCATTAGTTGGACGGGATTTATACATAAAACTTAGGAGATTTTTGGTCGAAGAATGGAGATTTTTACCATGTATTCGAATACGTACTTAAATACAGGATTGATTATAAAAATTTCTATTACATAATTATAAATGTCCAAAATTTTGAATATTGATCTCATTATGTATTTGAATACAAACTTGAAAACGCACTCTCTCTTCAATGATGATTTATTGTTTCTTCAACTTTCTTATCATATCATTAGTTAAATAAGAATTCATGTATGAACCTTGGAAAATTTTCAATTGAAAAGTGAGGATTTTTAGCAGTATTTGACAAAGTGTTTAAATACAAACTTATTTACAAAATCCTCATTGCTTAACAATAAATTCCCAAAAATTTGAATAGTTATCTCTATTATATACTTAAATACAAGGTTCAAAAGTTTTTTTTATTTTTTATTTTTACGGTTGAGAGAGAGAAAATGCTGGAAAGAAAAATGTTTTTGAAATCCCCCAAAAATTGTTTATAAATTCTTATTGTACTGTTTATAAAACTTTTGCCAAAAAAAAAAAGTGAGGATAGAATACTCCCAAATCGTTTGGAAGGACTGAAGTTGCCTCCTCAAATTCGTTTCATTTCAGTCCTAATAATATTTGTGATCAAATAAATTAACTGACAGAATCAACTAATTATATATATCCACTAGTTCCCACATGTGATATTAATCATACAGGAGATATATATATATATATATTTCCTTTATGAAATTTTCTTATATCATTAATTATATAGTCAGGAAACTAATTGTTACTCCAAGCAACTAGTTTACCCTTTTGCACAAACGCTAGTGCAAACTAGAGCTCTTGATAAGTTGACATCATAGAAACCCCTTCAAGCTTAGATGGTGAAATCAAAGCTTCTTTGCTAGCTTAAGCCCCTCGACCAAAAGTGTGGAAATTAGCTACGATTTCCATCCCTTTAAAAAGGGAATGTGATCTTTTGACTTTAACAACGCTGTGGATCAATCATCATTCTTCCCTTTTTTTTAACGGAAAAAGGGTTTATTTTATGCACGAGTATGTTGAGAGAGCCCAAATTACTTTCCCAACAAACAACACTATATCTGTATGGCACAGATTGGTTTTACAAGTTTATTTGTGGTTCGGACCAAAAACAAAAAGGATTGTTTGTGGCTGTGAGTCGTGACATCAAATTCACTGGATGCTCTATATCTTTTTAATTTTCATTATAATATATGATACCACAGAGATATGAATTTAAGATCCTCTATATCTTTTTCATTTTCATTACGACGTATGACACCCCACAAATTTGAATTTAAGATCCTTGTAAACCACTGAACCCCCTCGCTCCCTCCAACATGTTCCCTACATCATATCCTTTGAGGTTCATGTCATGTCTCTCTTCTAATTGAGCTCAAGAGGGTAATCAAACAACTAATGCAACTGTTGTTATTTGGAAATTTTTTAGAACATGTATTATTTCTACAAAATATACTCCCCTGACTTGGATTTTGGAAACAAGTAAACTCCTAATTTATAATCGAATAAGTAGATTTCAAACATATTTGCTGAAAATTGCAAAATAATTTCTAGGTTTGGTTTTGTAAGGCTACAGCTGCTCCAGAATTCATGCCCAGTCTTGGTTCTTTCTCACCACAAAATATTCATTATCCTATAATAGAGAATGGGCCTCATCTCAAGATACTGGGCTTAGGTCACATACTTGCCTAACTTGAATGATCATCTTATGTTCAGACCCAAAAAAAATTTGGTCTTGTATTGACGCCAACAAAGAGAGCTGATTAGTTTCGACGAGCTGTTCAGTGACCAAAATAGATCAAAAACGATCATCGCCTGTTATAATCTGTAGGATGACAACAAAACCCAATCCAGCAAACCTTTTAAATGGGGAAGGTTTATTGACCAGAAAAAGTAAGCTTATAAAAAACAAGGTCAACGGCCAACCAGGCAACCGCAATCATCCTCGTGAATTCAGGATATTTGACCCAGAAACGAAAATCCCAGTACGTGGTACGAGGGCAAGTGAAATATTTCCGAGTTAAACAGTGTGACCTTTTATTTCGTTGATCCAAAGTCGAAAATGCACTTCATTCCACAAGAAAACGGCCCAGCCACCGCAGCTACAACAACAACAGTACAAACCAAGCCCACAAGCTGGGAAACAAACACAAACTAGGCCCGACGGGCACATTATACTTCTAGCTGAGCAACGGGCTGCCACTTTGGGCCTTATAGTTAGTGTTGTTTTGAGCCTATAAGTTTTTAGGTTAAAATGGATCGGCATAACTTAATTGATTTCCGAATGATAGAATCAAACTCTGGTTCTGATCAAGACCCCCGAAAAAAATAAATCTTGGCCCATTGACACAAAAAGGAAAATAAAAAAAGAACCCTCTTGCCCCCAACAGCAAACAACTCCTACTATCTATATATCAACCCAAATTTAAATGTCTCATAATACTCAAACATAATTATTTTTGGTAGAATGATACTTATTAGAAACTAATAAAAAAAATCCATATATACAATCTCACATGATATCAAGCTCGCCCAATCTTTTACATACAAAAATGTTATTTTAGTTCACAAGGTGAAGACCTCTTGATATGTTATTGAATTGAGATTTTGAAAGGAAAGAGAGGGAAATGAATGGTTTAAATAGTAACTATAAGTCCACCCCTAAAGAATTGATAATTCATTGCCAAAGAAAATTCTTGACCACAACATTAATTTTATGAGAAGTGTTATTTGTAAATGAGTTTAATTTTGATGTACTAATAGTGTAAAAAAATTGTATACATCATCCAATTATATTATATCATATTAGCAAATATATTTGACTCTCATATCCACTGCTCAAAAAATCATGCAAATAAGAGGATTTGATTGAATAACAGTATAAAAAAAGTTTTATATTGATAATACATATAAATTAAATTTTTTGTAAATCATTACGAGATATTATATACAATATTACTCTCACATAAATATACACTACGTCAATTTTATGTGATATGTGTGTATATTAAAACTACGCACTCTTATATTAACATATAATGTCTATATTTCATAAGTTAAAAAGATATTTCTCTAGTTTTGTTACACATATAAAGTGACACACTACATGTTAAGGGCTGCTATGAAGAAAATGATAAAATCAACGAAAACAATAAAATTATATTTCTTGTTTTCATTTGTTATTTTTACTATTTCTTAAAAAAAATCCTAAAAACAAAATCATAGAAAATGAAAACAAGAAATTAAAACAAAAACCAAAGGGCCTGTTTTGTTTTTTCGAAAATGCTTGTTAGTTGAATTAATATATGAAATGATTTGTTATGATTTCTTTTGAAAATTTAAAATATAAAGAAATTTAAATATTTCAATTTAATTCCTTTCATTTTTTAACTTTTTTGTTCGAATAAAGTAGTTATATTTTTTTATTTACAAAATATTTTATTTGTATAATAAAATTATATTACATTCTTGCACAGACATCATGAGATAGACAGCAAACAATGAGCACCTGGTGGCAACAATGATAGACGACAGCTGGCAGGAGGTGGTTGGCAATCACCAAGCAATTGTTAGCGATTATTAGGCAATGGGCGCTAGGTGACAAGTATTGGACGATAAACTACGAGTAGTGGTCAGTTGGTAGCAGTTGTCAATCAACGAGTGTTCGGTGGTGGGTTGCAAAAGCGTAAGATGGATCGGAGGCGAGGGTCATTGGTCACTTGTCACCAGGTTGTAGTCGGTAGTGGTTGAATGGCAATCACTCGTCATCGGGTGGTGGTCGATGATAGCTAGGCTGTAGCCATTGGTCAACAAGTTGTGACGATCCACAATTGCCAGTTGACTATTAATAGTAAGCTTTTAGGAGGACGGAATCAAAAAACAATGGATAGAGAAGAGGTGAGATTTTAGAATCTTTTGTGTGGAGGTGAGAATTAAGATCCACTCTTTTAAAATTTAGAAAGTATTTTATAAAAATACATAAAATTTTAAATTTTTTTCATATTTTTATCCAAATAAATAATTTTATGTTAAATAAATTGAAATCTTTTCAAAAAATATATTATCTTTTATGAATACTCCATTCAAACATGCTTTTAATTTTTTTGTTTGATTTTTATCCTGTAAAATGCATCCACGTCAATTCATGATGAATTCGTAAGAAAATGTCGAAGAAAATCTTCCTATTACATTGCAATGTTTTTTTCCAAAAGAATTATTTATTTGTTTTTCATTTTTTGGTCATTGGAAAAAGTCTGTCGTTGTTTTTTGGTTCCAAAGTGAGAATAGCCTTGGGTTGGGCTGGCTAGGGTTTTACTATTATTCAACCTCGGGAAACCCGCTGATCCGCTATCTCAATAGAAACCCTCTGAACCGCACGATCATAAGGATCGCATATTAAGCGTCCGATTAAACCTCTATCCTTCCTATTTAACATTGCCTCTTGCGCCGTTTTTATTGTGATCCCTTCTTCATCTCCTTCGCCGCTGCATCTGAAACTAGGGTTTTCCCAAAATTTCCCCCTATGCTCTGTTTGGCTCTCTGAAATTCTAATACCCAGTACGCTTCGCTATCTAGTCGATGTGGACCACTTCAATTCCCATTCGATTCGTTCCCTCGAAGCAATAGTGATTTGTGTTGTTCTTCTATATCTCTCCCGCAACCCTAATTACCAATTGTGCTTTCGGGAGAACACTGGAGCAACTAGATTTCATTGAAAAGTTACAATTTTTACTTGTGGGTATGAGACTTTTCGCCAATTGGGTAATTGGGTGTGCGCTATTTTTCAACTGTGATGAGCCTACAGACCTGTAATGATTTGCGGTTATGATCGCAAACATTAATGAACATCTAAGGGACTGAGTTTTCTAGTGCTGCTCCCAGTTTTCCAATTTTTTTTTTGTTTTAAATTTGGTTTTTAATTGTAGTTTTGATAGAACATAAAGGCTTTTATTTTTTGTTTTATGGTTTTTAATTCCATGTTAATTAGTGTTGGTAAGGCTTCAAATTTCAACGAAATTTTGCATTCACCTTTTCTTATTGTGTTTAGCAATGTTTTGTTGAAGCCGAGATGCGTGTTCCCCTCGCTATCCTGTGCTGCAATTTTGATGCTGCACCAGGACGTCGGGGAACAAAATCTTCTTTTTTTTTTTTATAAATTTAATTGTTATTCAGACCCTTGATTCTAGTGTTTTGCAAACGTTGAGTTTGAGTTTGAGTTGTTGTATTTTAGTTTTGGTAGGTAAGGATGAAGCAAAATATATAATCCAACACTTGATCTGAGTTAATTTACGAGTGATGGTAAACCAATCTATATGCTTCTGAATCTACCTGGTTTTGTACTGTTTTGTTCAGTAGATGTATATATTTATTTGTACATTGGCGGTTAGTTTAATAACTTCGGTGGAATTTTTATCCTATTGTTAATATTTAGCTCTAGGAATTTGTCCAATGTACCTTGCTGTTTTTTGTATTATTTGTATTAGTCATGTATTGATTTGCTTGTGTGTTCTAATTGCTTGTCTCACATCAGGTGATGAAAGTGGAAATAAATCTTAGGACACCTTCCTACACAGCAGGTATTGCTGTGGATGAGAATAAAATTTCCATTGCTGATGATGTGCTTTTTTTGTATTTGGATATCTGATTTAAGCATTGACTGTCTTGAACTCAATTTGTGATCTTTTTCTGCTTAATTCCTATTAATGCAGCTTGCCTTGCTGAGTTGAAGCATATGCCAAGTATGTTGTGTTGTGAATTTATTGGCAAATACAGTGTAAAATGATTGGGATTGACACTGCTGACAATCAAAACAATAACTACAAGGCTTGGCGTGATTATTTTAGGGGATCATTTGAAGGTGGAGAAAGAGCTTTTTGGTGTAGTTTTGATACATTGTATAATTGTTGTCACACTTTCAATGTATATAAGTCAATTCATTGACTCTCACTCTTTGGGCCGAGATAAATATAAATTCCTCTTAAAGTGCTCTTGAAGCCTCAAGGCTCTCCCACCAGCCTTGGATTAACGCGCCATTCCTTCATTGTAAAATTTTGTTAATTAATTAAAAGACAATTCATTGACCTATGATATTGTTTGATATGAGGATTATTATTGTCATATGGACTATTTTGTATCTGGCTGTAACAGAAATTAATCCAAGTAAACATTATATGAAATTTAGAATTGAACTGCAGCCCTATCCATTCGACGTTCTGTTCTTTTTCTTCAGCCTGATCGGTTGATTCCTCAAGAAGATGTTGTTATAACGGGATTAATTTTACATTTTTCATTAATTCTAAATAGTTGCATAATCTTAATAGTAAATTAAATCATTAAATAAGCAATATTCTTATACTTGAAACAGTTTTGAGTTCGTGGTGCTTGAACAAATTTGTTTGATGTTTTCGTTGGTCATTCTTTTTATTTTCTTGGTCTGGAAAAGTGGGGATCGAGATGGATTTAGAATCGAACCTTGGTGTAGTTTTAAGTCAACAATTGCCACTGTGCTGCACGCTTCAACTGTTTCTGGTCATTCCTCCTTGTTTTTTAGGGTCGAGTCCGGTCATTCTTTGAGGTGTTTTGATTTTGGTCGATTTTTTTGTGGTCCTGGATTTTGGTCACATACCTTGAGGATGTTAAACGGTGAAGCTAATGGACCAACACTATAGTGGCTTGGCCCGTTTAAGACTGCCAGTTTTTTTTTTGTCACCTTTTGCCGCCTGTCTAGCAATATTCGCAAGTTTCTCGGCTCCCGACCGCAAAAAACACCAATGTTTCTTGGCTTCTACCCAAAAAAAATAATTAATAATAACAATTGTTTCTTGGCTCAAGTAAATATGAGGGCAGCCTCATATTTATTTTTCCCAATCATTATCAAACTCACATAATAAATGATCAAATTTGTTTGTAAAGAAACAACTTGGTTTTTATTAACCACTGTAGAATGAGATAAATTTTTGCATACTAAAACATCCACACTGCTTGCACACACAGGCTTCCAAATTGACTCCTTCCTTTGTAAGTTGCAAAAACTTTGCATATTCATTTTTGTCAATCATTGGTTGTCGATTGTGCACAACAATGAGAGAGCGGTTAAGACTTGCAAGGCAGTGCAGGCTGCACGCGGAGCGGTAAGGTAGAGGTGGGTGCCGTAGTTGGTGAGTGGCGAGACAGATGTGGATAGTTGGATATGAACGAGAGAGAAGTGGGAGATGAGCAGCCAAGGGGTTGCGACGCAAAGGCGCAAGATAGGCGGTGTCAGGGGTAAGGAGAGGAGAATGAGATCTTACTTAGGGTTCTTACTTCATTTTAGATTCAACCAACTTTTATTTATTTATTTATTTTGTTTTGAAATTTTTTTTTCTAGTATAACGATGGGGCCAGAGGCCCGAAAGAAGAGGATTACAAATGAGAAACTAAACGAGGCAACGCAGCTTCAGACTAATCATCCCTCAAGATTTGTTGCAAACCTTGAGGAGGACTACTAAAAATGCATCTACCAAGAGGAAAATTTTAAAAGGTTGGTGGGTTGATTTGGGTAATAGTCTTGCCTGTTTATTCACTAAATTAGTCTGTTTAACTCAAGTAAATTGATAGCACTAAAAATAAGTTAATTTAAATAGGTCAAAATTTTTAAAGTGTAGTTCACCTCATTTTGATTGGTAAACTAGCGATCTAGTGGGTTTGGCTCGTTTCGATGAACTTACTTTTACATTCATGCACAAGTGGAAAGGAAGCAATCACATGAAATAATTTGGACAACCATTACGGTAAGCGTACGAGTCATAAAGAATCCTCGGCATTATAGCTTAGACAAACGCAGCATAAAAAGCTCACCCTATGCTTGCTCATGAGATTACAAGAGTCAACTATGATCCATCTAAATTTCAACATTAGATTGAAAAAGAATTGATGAGTGAATTATCTTTTTAGTCTTAATATTTTAAAATTGACATTAATTTAGTCCTAAAAAAATTTGATATCAATTTAGTCTTAATACTTTGAAATTGATATCAATTTGGTTTTAAAAATTTTTTGATATTATTTTAGCCCTAATAATTTGAGTTTTGACATTAATTTAATTTTATCACTTTAAATTTTGACATCAATTTAGTCTTAATAATTTTTTATAAAATCAAATATTTTATCAAATTATCAGTATACGACTAAATTGATGTCAACCTTAAAGTATTAGATTAAAAAGGTTATTTACTGAAAATTGATCAATGACTGTTATCAATTACCAGTTACCTAATAAGTAGGTAAAAGAAGTTCTGCAAAATAAAATTTAAATAAATAAATTTAATTACAAAAGCATCCAGCAGCTCCCAGTCTTTCAACATTCAAATCCATCTCCAACTTTGCCTATTCAACCAAATAAATGAATAATCCATCTGCAACGTTACCTACCCGCAAAGCTATCGTTGAGGGGTCTGGTGTATGGCTTGAAGAGCCACCAGAAGACTTATTCCTTTTGTCAGCTTCGGATACTTATTTCCAATAAAATCATATATTTTCTCATAAATAAGAAAGGAACAATGTGTTTCGGAGTATCACTATAAAATACACAGTGAGAAAAACTCACTTTAACTATATTATGATGAATACAGATGACTTTGTCTGAGATAAAAATTATTGGCTTAGTGGTTTATGTTATGAAAGTTAATAGTTTAGAACAAAAATGCTCTCCTTTTTTTTTTGGGTCAGTAACAAAAATACTCTCTAAAACTGGTTAGTTACAGTAAGTGCACATTGGGCTTTCCCCCTGATTGTTCAACAAAAAAATAAATAAATAAATAAATAATAAGTGCACGTTCAAACCAAAAGAAGTGGGATAAGGGTAAAGAGTTTAAATAACATGCATGAAATTATAAATTTAAATTTTATTATTATTAATGTAAAAAGAAAATAAGTGCACACATTTTCAGTTATTAAATGAGCTTAGTTACTTTCATTTTCAAAATTTTAACATGTGCTGCATGTACTGTATACATATAGAATGAGTTAGAAGCTCTATTGAAATTTTTTAGAGGTTGATTTTGATTCATTAATAATATAAAAAAATTTTATGAAGTTACCCAATTATATTATTTTATTTATATAATTATTCAAATAATAAATATGATATTTAAGTATATTTATTGATTTAACAAGGTATAATTAAATAATAATATAAAAAAATTTATACTATTAATATATCCAAATTAAATTCAACTTTTTATCTAAATTTCTCAAACCTTAATGACAAACGTTGGAACTGTTATTACGGAGGAGGAGTTACTAACTGGAAGTGAGTTTCAAATAGGTAGTGAACGAAAATTTTACGTAATTTTATTATATACAAATTTTTACCATGGGTTAAAGAAGATAAACTCCTAGCTTGGGTCCCATAAAATATTTAATTAAGATTATCCAATCTCATTAGTACAAGTGTGAATGTGATAAATGGCAAAGAACAGATCTCGAAAAGCAAAGTGTCTGTTAAACGTTGGGAATGTGTACTTGAGCGAGTATCATCACCATATGAGAGATGACAACGGTCATGAAAAGCCAAATATTGAAGAATCTGTCCTTATTCTCTTCCCTTCCTAACGGTAACTTCATAGAACTTGCGCCTCTCTCTCTCTCTCTCTCTGTCTCTATGCCAATCACAAAGTGGGGTCCACACTCTCTCATGGCAATGCCAAAAATTTAGAAAACAAAAAAAAAAAATGAAGAAAATCTTAATTAATAAGCAATAATGAAAGACTTTTGGTGCAGGCCCAGGCAATGAAGCTTGCAGTGTGCAAGTCAAAGGGAAACTAGAATAAAAAACGCTCTTTCAACACACATTATACACTGTTCTTTTTTAATTATTTTTTTCACTTATTCATTCATTCACGTCCGCAGGCCGCAGTCGCAACAATAACATTTTATTTTTCTTTTCTATTTTTACAACTTTCTCCGGTATATACTCCCCCATATCACACTTCTTCACCACCCCAAATTACATTCTTATCCTCCTCTGTTCAAAATGCCTTTAATAACCACATGTTCCAGTCAACATTCAAGCGGATTTTAATGCCCGTTTAACATTTTTAATAATTCATGCAAATCATTTTACAAAATTTAATAACTCTAATAATAATTTATGTAAATATTTTAGAAAATATCAATAATTCAAAAAATAATTGGGCACATCTTTTTTTACAAAATATTAATAACTAAGCAAAACTTTTTACAAAATATTAATAAAAATATAAAAATAATTTATGGAAATATTTTTTAAAAAATTAATGAATCTGATAATAATTATGAAAATCTTTTTTACAAAATACTAATAGTTCTAATAATAACTTATGCCAATCTTTTCACAAAATATTAGTAACTCTAATAATAATTTATGGAAATCTTTTAGAAAATATTACTAGCTCTACTAATAATTATGCAAATCTTTTAGCAAAATATCAATAACTCTAATAATAATTTATGCAATTGTTTTACAAAATATTGATGACTATGAAAATCTTTTTACAATGATATTAATATGTCTAATAATAATTTATGGGAATCTTTTTGTAAAAATATTAGCTCTAATAATAATTTATGCAAATCTTTTTACAAAATATTAATAACTCTATTAATAATTTATACAGATCTTTTTACAAAATATTAATGACTCTAATAATAGTTTTTTAAACCAATTAATGACTAATAATAATTTTGGCAAATCTTTTCACAAAATATTAATAACTCTAATAATAATTTATGCAAATCTCATGTAAAAAAAAAAATTATGCAAATCTTTTTACAAACTTCTTTCCTGGACTTGATTTGTATACCATGCTTCACAATTCAAAGTAAATCTTACTAAAATGGAATTCACACTTTTTGACAAATTCTTTCTTTATTAATGCTTATTAATTTTTAATTACAATTTTCCAAAGGGGAAAAAAAAGGAATACGCGTTGCTGTTTTTATTAGGCGAATTATTTTTGGAAATAATCATCACTTGATTTTCTTTTAATAATATTGGTTTAATCTTATATGGGAAACAATATCAATTGAGTTATATTTAGATTTTCTTCCCCCTTTGATAACTTTTCCTCTAAATTTAAGTATCACCAATACAAGGGAAAAAAAAAAAAACAGAAAAAGGAAAAAATAAAAAATAAAAACCAATTTCAAAACAAAATATCAGCACATACTTTGACCAAATTCACACTGCCTTTTCACAATAGGCTAAAAGACGAAAAAATAAAGGTGCAAATAGTGCAAAGTAAGGAAAGTGTAGTGGGGCAAAATAGGGTTTTTGCATAGAGAGTAGTGGTCAAAGAACGTTTCAAAAATTGACTGTGATAGCTGTGTGCTGCTATGCTAAGGCTCTGGCTAATAACACGCAAAGAAAGATTGGCCCCACACTGACTCCAATGCGACCCATCAAAATTCTCTTTCTCATCAACCGCTTTAAATACCCTATGCTTCAATCTCTCTCTTCGTCTTATATCAAACCCCTTCAAAAAACCAAACAAAAGAAGCACCAACAAAAGCGATTTGAACAGAGACAAGACCAATTCTAACGTTTGATTTTTGACCAAACAGGGAAGAACATGTCTTGCTCCGTCGCAGTTTCGAATTCTCCGGTGTTCTCTCCTTCTTCTTCCCTCTTCTGCACAAAGCCTTCAATAATATCTTCCATTTCTACTGCTACTTCTTCTGGTTCTGGAACGGCGTCGTCTTGCTCTTCCCCTTCTTCTTCTTCTTCGCCCTCTTCCCCTTTTCGTCTTCGTCTTCCAAAGGCACCAACCGTGTTTGCAAACTCTTCTTCGGGTGCGGGTGCCACATCACCAAACGGCACCGTTTTGAAGAGGAAGAGGCCGGCAAGGCTTGACATACCCGTTAGTTCGCTGAGCTTTGGGGCTCCGGCGACGCCGTCCTCTGCGGCGGCGGCGCGTGACGTTGTTGAGGAGGAAGGCGAGGGGTTCTCTGTGTACTGCAAAAGAGGAAGAAGGGAGTACATGGAGGATCGGTATACCGCAGGTGATAATCTACGCGGAGAACACAAACTGGTAAGGAAAAAAAATTGTTTTTTATTTCTATTTTGATAAAAAATATATATTTTTTTGGAAGACAAAGAGGGGGGGGGGGGGTTGAGTTTGCGGTGTGTTTCTGGGACCTGGCGTTGTGGAAAGTTGGAAACTTTCTTTGTGGATTTGATCTGGGTCTGTTTTAGGTTTTTTGAAGAGTTTTTAATCGTTGCAGGAACAAATGCTTTTGTTTTTTTTTTTGGTTGTCTTCTGAAATTAAACTTTTCTTGATGATTTTGTCAAATTTATCGATTTATAGCTGAGCTGCATCTGGGAAAACCGTATTAGTTTACGATGTTTAAAATCAACCTTTGGCTTGAAAACAATCAGCTGTTAGGAAAATTTTCAATTCATATGTTTTTCTCGACTTATGTATCAATGTTTGAGTAGTTATTTTGCAGTTAAGACATGTCTACATGGTTGAAATAAAGAAAGTAGGGATGGATCATAATGAATGCAATGTTAATTGAGGCTTCGATGAATATAACCTAGATTCTACATGATTAATGAGCTGATGGATAGATATGGATAAAATCTAACTTGCAAATTTGTTTTTATGATTATGGCAGGCTTTTTTTGGCATATTTGATGGGCACGGAGGTGCAAAGGCTGCTGAATTTGCGGCAAATAATTTGAAAAAGAATGTATTGGATGAAGTGATCATGAGTGATGAAGATGATGTTGAGGAGGCAGTGAAGCGTGGTTACCTCAACACCGATTCTGATTTCTTGAAAGGGGATCTCCATGGTGGCTCTTGCTGTGTGACTGCATTGATTAGGAATGGTAACCTTGTGGTGTCCAATGCTGGTGATTGTCGCGCCGTTATCAGCAGAGGAGGTGTTGCAGAGGCCCTTACATCTGATCACCGACCTTCAAGGGAAGATGAAAGGGACAGAATTGAGACTTTGGTAAGCATTTGATCATGATTGTGATTTCTCATTTCGCTATTTATTGAAACACATTTGAGCTTGGCTTTGTTGGTACTTAAGTATTGAAATTTGTTTATGTAGGGTGGCTATGTTGATTTATGCCGCGGTGTTTGGAGGATCCAGGGATCCCTGGCTATATCAAGGGGAATTGGAGATCGACACCTGAAACAATGGGTGACAGCAGAACCCGAGACCAAAGTTCTCAGAATTGAACCTGAACATGACTTGTTAATTTTAGCTTCAGATGGATTATGGGATAAGGTAATAGACCTAAGCCAATTAATTGCAATATCAATAGTTTCTTAGTATTGCAGAACATTGTTGCTCAATTATGAACTGATCCAACTAATAAGTTTCTCTTTGTAACTCGTGTTTCAGGTTAGCAATCAGGAAGCAGTAGACATTGCTCGTCCTTTCTGCGTTGGTAACAACAAGCCGCAACCATTGCTGGCCTGTAAAAAGCTCGCAGATTTGTCAGTTTCGCGAGGCTCCATGGATGATACAAGTGTTATGCTGATCAGACTGGAGCACTATGTTTGAAGTTTCACTAGTACAAGAGAAGAATGTCGGTGCCCTGATGATAGAGTAGCTGATTCTTTTCTGTATATATACCTGATGACATTTACTGGAATTTTTTTGCACCCGTAGAAGGAGAGATATTAACAAAATAACATTTAGCAATTTTTTTTTTACCCTCTCCATAGAATGATATATTGATGTAATAAGCATTCATTTCCTTTATACAATTCATTCATTTTTCATGTTGAAGTTATCAAATTTGTGGCACAGCCGCACTTTTTGGATACTGATGCAAATTTGCATACTATTCAATGAACATTTGATTCAATGAATTTGTAAAGTCTGGCCAAGTCTCATTTTGATTGATCAGTGCCCTCGATATTTGACAGCTTAATATTAAGCTGCTAGAGATTGATTGATCAGTGGAATGTTATAGCAGTGTACTCTTTCTTTCTTGTGAATTTGACAGCTTAAGCAAGCTACGATTTGCAAGGGATGAATTTTAACACAACGGATTAGCCCATCTATAATTAGTTTCAAGCCTTTTTCCATTACCTTAATCTTCAACAACACATGTGATCTGCTTTGCATAAACCGTTGCAATTTAGATTGATCATTCCTTGCTGTTTTGCTTCTAGAGTAATAAATTCAGTTGTTCACTTGTTTTCTTGGGGAACTAAGCACTGCTTACATAATGATAAATACAACTTATATCTATCGTATTTTTTAACATGTAGCAAACGGTTAGCCAGTTTATGACCAAGACTTTTTTTATTTAATAAATGAAAATTGAACGTGGGTCTTCATCTTTGTAAGGGACTAATTTATTTATCACTTGTCAAGTTATTTATTAATTTTTTATTTTTTTCTACACAAGAAAAACTGGGAGAGTGGAACTTGAATAATGTAAAAATTGAGTTCTTGTTGCTTTCTTTGGTGAGAGAAACTGGGATAAGGTCCATGAACTATAATGGAAGGAAACCTTCAATTATTTGACATAAATTTCTTGTGAAAACGGGACTACTAGTTCATATGAAATATGATCGGCACCGATGACATAAGTTGACCAAGCAAGTTTCCTGGCCGTTAGGAGCACTGACTACGTCCCCTGCCGACCCACCGAATTGAACAATGACCTGGAAAACATATTCATAGCCGATAAACTCATTTGTCTTTCGCTACCATTGTACACTGAATAAATGTGCCAACTCATAAACAATGAGACTATTGTTAGTTACAGATCCAGAACTTTGTTTAAGAATTAACGTATTTTCACATTTTTTTTTAGATTTGTACATATTAGACGATAAATGGATTTTATTTTAATTTTGTGTTATTATTGTGGAGAGGACTTGTAAAGATTCTGATAAAGAGAGTAAATCAGATGAAGAGTAATCTAGTAATTAAAAGTAGGAGATCAAAAAATACAAAAAACTATAAGCAAATCTATTGAATAATATTTGAATTTTAATAATTTAACTATAAAGATGGTTTATATAATAATATACTATAGCATTGTTTGACTTATGTAATTGATCCAATCTAGTAGTACAAGATTTGACTGTTATTGTTGTCTGATTATTATAACTATATTAATCAAATGCACGAGCTCAGTGCACAAATTTAGACTGGGGATAATAATGAAATAATTAAGCCAGCATGATATTTGTTTTGGCTTGCCAGCTCATAAACAATGAGATTATTGTTAGTTACAGGTCAAGAACTTTATTTAAGAAACCTTACACAAGTTTTTAGACTTGTACATATTATATACTAACTGGATTTTATTTTAATTTTTTATAATTATTAAAGACTTGTAAAAGCTTCAGTAAAATCATAATAATAATAATCAGATGAAAAATAGTTTAATAATTAAAGGAAAAAAAACCAAAAATATGAAAAATTATAGAGGAATTTATTAACTTTTTTTTTAATTTTATTGATTTAACTATAAATATAGTTTATAACAAAACACTAATCGGCCCTATCTCAAGGGACTAGATTTAATTATTGTTTGCGTGATCGTTATGACTACGTTAATAAAATGCACGAGCTGTGTGTACATATTAAGATTGGGTACAATAATGAAGCAATTACGATGGTATGATATTTTTGGCTTGACTTGAGATTGACTTGGGATGAACAGGGCCAAGGTGGGTTCAAGGCATTGAGACTATATACGCATGCGACACGCTGTCACTAGGGGGTGAACGGCGATCCTTCTCGGAAGGCACAACGTGTTTCTTAACATTTGTATATTGTACACACCGAGCCAAATGATCTTTCGTTACCAAATCACCGACCAACATTTGTTCGATATGCAGTGCATATGTTTTATGTACCCCACGCCATACGGCAAACATATCTATACACCGTCTCATGAACTTGATTGATTCAGAAGAATTGGTCATAGCCCCAGTGATATACTATGTACGTTATGAAACATGCAAATTTGGCCGTTTGGACTTTAGATTGTCCTTTTGTTGATTTATTAATTTATTATTATTTGCTTTCCTGTGTGTTTGTTTTTGAAAAAACCTCGTCTGCCGCCGTATCTGGTAAGGGTGAAACCGTCTTGATAAATTTGCCTTTTATTTTTTGCCCTTTTGTGAAAAAGATAGTGTCTAGTTAGATGGTGGCGATGAAAAACGATAGGACTTGCTTTTGAGTTGAGTTAGTCAAGTTGTGTAATTCCAGTAAGTTGCACCACTTGTTCCTTTTGGCTTAATAGGAGTCTTACAGAATCAAAGTTTGCTTTTGTGTGGGAGAGGATTCAAAGTTCAAACTATGTAAAAGTGCCCACTTATTATAAAAGGGGTTATTTTATCAATACATTATCAACATGTGCAATATAATACACACAACTAGAGTAAAAACAACAGCTAAGAAGCAATCAATCACAGAATTTATCCTACAAAGTATAGCTGGATGAAGGGTGCATACCGAAGAGCTTAGATCTATGATTGTCAAAGTAAAATGACCTATGAAGCTGAAATCCTAAGAAATCTAAGGATATATATGGACTAACATTAAATAAAAACACACAGCACAATTATTGACTCCGATATATTGAGATAACCCATTTAGGGAAACGTTATTTGTGCATTCACTGTCAACATAGTGATTGACACCCTGCAATTAAATGGATAAGTGTTTCAATTAAAAAATAAAAAGTTTATAATTGCCTTTTAAAGTTGGATTATAGAGGTATCAAGACAGGAATGTCGAACTGCTATGTTCATATAACATACTTCGCCCATTTAACTCTAATTTGAAGCCATGGAATGGAATAAACCTTGCGTTCATAATAAGATTGTGTAAAGCTGTTAAAGAAACAACCTCCCTCTATTAATTTATGCCTGTATCACACATTAAAAATATAGAAGATATAACAATCTTCAAAGCCTATGAAATTTAATTTGAATAACCACATTCATGAAATCATGAGAAACGCGTGGAAAATTAGTACCAATTGAAGAAGGAACATGTGAATGTCTAATGCTCAAAGCATGAAGCAATATACTTGTGATTGATGAATCCAAATTTTATATTTATATATATGACATAATTTATAAATGAAAAGAGATTTATTGATATTGGTGTAAAATTTAGCATATTTATACCATTCAATAATTTTTTATATACTATAATTTATATTAATCTAATTGTTGAATTATATCTATCATATTGATCCTTTATGTCAATTTTTTAGAAAAAATAAGTATCTATAAAAATGTCATCAAATGATTCTTGTTTTTATGTATTTATAAAATATTTATTATGTTGATTTTTGTATATATAAAATATATTAAATAATTTTAAATTAATATTAAATTTTATAAATATGATATATAATATATGAATTCTCAATTGTGGGTTTGTCAAAATTTTCTATAATAAGAAAAATTATTTAATAGTTTAAGAGTTATTTAAACTTGCGTTGATATAAATTAATACACTCTCTTTATAGAAAAACATTGTTATATACTCAAATTATGATCGCATTTATATCTTATTTTATAATTATCAAATAAAAATTTTACTAACTCGTAGCATATTTGGTTTTTCATTGAAAAATTTTTAACCTATGATTTGGGCAAAAACCCTTATCTCATAATTTTTGCACAAATCATAATTTTAGAATTCCAAACAAAAATAAAAACATGCATGGAAAGGAAGGCAAGTATACAAACCAAATAAAGGTAATTAATGCTAGAATATAACTTCCTCCATTTCAATAGATATGTTAGTTTGATCAAAGTAGTACATTTAAAAGTCAATATATTTTGATACCATGTATCTAAAAAATTGAGTTTAATTGGGGTACATTGATAGTGTAAAATTTTTTTACACTATTATCCAATCAAAACTTTCTATTTATATGACCATTCAAGTAGTGGGTGGTTATACCAAAGACTTTTGCTGATGTGACAATATATGATTGGATGTCTGTGTAAAAAAATTTTACATTAACATTATATTCAAATTAAATCCAAAAAAATTTGTGCAACATTAATTATTGAGAAATTTAAAAGGTTCCGGGGGCAATCTAAATATGATTTATTAGCAGACAGAAGAGAGGGGTGAGGTGATCTTTGCATGCTGGGCGCAAAAGACGGAAATTTGTTGAGTGCACAAGCACTACATGCGCATCTCATATGCCATTAATGACTTCTCTTTTGTCTCGCTCTTCCCAGACAAACTTCCGCGCCATTGCAATGAATTTGCAACAAATCCGAATTCCCATCTTCTTGCTTTCTCAACTCTCAACAAACTAATCCTAATTTCTTTAAGTCTTTTCCCCCTTTTTGATGCCAGTCTTAGAAAGAATACTGGGACCTTGGTTTGGGGACTTCTAATCCTGTGGACCAACAATGGATTACACGTCTTTTGCTTCTTTTCATTAAATAGAGCTTTATCTATAACTCCTTTTGAGACAAAGAGACAATGAGAACAAAAGGTTCATACTTCTCATTTTCTTTAATTTTAACTTAGTTGATGGTGGGATACTAGTAGGATAAAATGAGCTAACGTTAGCTCTATGCTCCTCTTGTATTTCGTTTGGTTAGTGAATTTAATCTTTGATTTTTGCCATGAAATTTTTGAAAACCGGTGATGAAGAAAGGATATTCTTATTATTGTTATTATTATTAAAAAATAAAACGGGTATCTTATTTACAACTCATAATGGGGAGCACTTAGCTGCAAAATGTAAGAGTTTGAGGTGATAGCTGCGAAATTAAAGGAGCTATTATTTATTTTGTAATTGGGCTTCAAAATGCAATTCTGGAGGTGACATAAAGAAAGTCCACTTAGCTTTATACGATAATGCCGCCATCCTCTCTCCTCCCCCCCGGGGCGGCCAAAAAAAAAAAAAACAAGCACAAAAAAAAAAAAACTTTATACGAATTACGATGATGAGTTGACATCTTTTTTAGCTGAATGAAGTTGACTTCTACCCCAATTGAATTAAGTGGGAGACATTATTCTTTTCGCCTGCTAGTTTGACAGATTTAATTGCTGGCGTATCTTTAGACATTGTAATAAGGTTGCTGATAGATTAACCAATTTGGCTATACCTTTAATAATGCTGTTTGGTTAGGAAAGTACCTGTCTTGCATATTATGGACGGTTTGATTTTTTATGTTTATGATTAATAAGTTTGATTTGATAAAAATATCAAAATAATAATAATAATAATTTAAGTTTGAAAATCAAGACAATTAAAACTTACAAAGAAAGTCTTACATTTATTTATTGAAAGTAATTTTAATACACTATTTAAGTATATAATTTTTATATTATTGCATTCAATTATATACTATTATAAGTGTAATTATTAATATAATAATTGCAAGAATTAAATTTTTTTGTTATTGTATCATTGCATAATTAATTGGTTGTATAAAATTTTTTTATACTGATAATATATTAAAATTAATATTTTATTTGTTTTGGATAATGATGGGATGAATTTTACTTTATATACCAGCAGACTGCCTCTATTGTATAATTCTTAATTCGGCTTTTTCACAAATAATTTTATAAATAATTCTTGTTTATGAATTTTAATTGAGCGCCTATTCGATCCATACGACCTACATAGCTCAAATATACGACATTTAGGTCTAATTTACACAAAATAAAATGAATTTAATGTTTGTTTGTTTCAATTTCAAATAAATAAGGATAATATTGTAAATAAATAAACTGTGTAGGTTATTTTCAGCGTGAATATTATTAAGCCATGCATGTAGATCCTCATTCACTTCACAAACACCTCTTTTATAGTTTGATATTTATTAAGGAGTATTTGTATCCAGAGAAGGTACTAGTCGCTTAAATATTTAAAATGATATTAAAATATTATTTTTCATTGAGTTTTATGATACGTGGTCTACGTAACTAATTATTTTTAAAATTTTTGTATATATTATTTATGTTTTGACTTTTGTATTTAAGTTATATAATGAGAATTGATTAAAAGTAGTGATTTCAAATCCAACAATCAAAACTAATCTTGCTTTAATTTATTGTTAAGACACACAATTTATATTATAAAAAATAATTGAAAAACAACTTGACCAAATAGAGACTTAAATAATCACCCTCATGGTTCACAAATTCAAATGATTAAGTCCAAGGTGGAACATATATGCTTCTAACATTCTTACAGTTTAACTCGTCACCAACATCTATCCTCTTAACCACTTGCAGCCACTATCGTCAAAGGCTTATTATAATAGTTGAGAGTGGGCACAGAAACTTCGTTGATTAAAATAATAAAAATACGGCCATAGTATAGTAGCATTACAAAATTTCGTATATGCTCTGAGAAAGAAGCCTTTCCACGTGGACGCAACACACCGCGTTACATAATATACGTCTTATGTGGCTTATATATGCAAGTCAAGTCATGAAGCACGTTGCTTAATCCTCATGACAACCACCTAATCCAAACCCCAAGTAGGTCACCGAGTAAGAGCACACCTCAATTTTATATATTCCACTCTTCCCTCATTCGTGTCTTAAACGATCCAAATTGATTATAAATTGAAGTTACTAAGAAAAACCATTCCTACGCGTCACTTTTTCCTCCTTTTGCAGTTTGTGGAGGCCGTCACCACCACCGTGTTGTGGATCACTCATGGTGGCGGTGGGCACCTACTTGCAAGCCGAATGGCAAGGTTCTAGAAATTCAATTTTAATAATTAAGGGGAAAAAATAGAAGAACTGAATAATCATGTTGAAATTGAATCCACCAAGGCACCAAGTTTCCTTTTCATGCCTTTTTTTTTTCTTTTATGTGTCTAGTTTCATGCCCAAAAGTCATATTTATGTGGACAAACCTTTCGTTCGTTTCCCTTTCCCTCTGCGTAACGCCTTGTCCATTTTTTTAAAACCTTATTCGGTCAATTCAATTCGAATTAACCCCCCCTCCCAAGTATTCACACACTGCCATGTGGCACAACTTTAAGAGTTCCAAGCAGCCTCAACTTCAGTTTGCATACACGAAATCAAAAGGAAAAATATACTCGGATAAATACACCAAAAATTCATGGAATGGCAATCTTATCTTCCCCCCTAATAGTACGATATCTAATGAACAATTTTACATAATTATTTCTTCTAGTACAATACCATAATTATTTTTTAATGTTGATAACTTGCCAAAAAAAATGTTAATATAAATTTGAGTTTACAGACGTTATACGTGATAATATATCAATCAACAATTTTATGATATTTATATATTTATAATTTTATAATATGCCTTTAACGGTTGAAATATTACTATATACAGAAATTACCGTAAATCCAAATCAATATTAACATTATTAAAAAAAAAATTAGAGTAGAAAAAACAACCTCTCTCTACCCTTTAGGGTGAACTGTTACACTTATTTGAACTAGGGATTTGGTGATTTTAATTTTATAATTTAGGCCAAATTAGGTGAAACTATTTGAGGTAAAATCTTATCTCCTATCACTCAAAAAGAAAGCTCCAGTAACCGGTGCCACATACTTAATGAGGAAGTGAAGAGCCGCGTGCCGAATTGCACCAACGCAAAAGAAGAGAACATCCCCACGCTTGTCCCAGCTCATCATCTTCTAAAAGATACGACCCGACATGGGGACCTTAACCAAAGGTCCAAACTTCACATGCCAACTAAAACTCCTCACGATTACATCCAAATGAAAATGAGAATAAACGCTACATTAAATAATATTGTAATAATATAATATCTGATGGAAGTGTGGTGGTGCACGTCACATACTTGAAGTCTAACCAAACTATGTGGCTAAAGCCACACACAAGCATCATGGCTGTCTCTCCATGCATCTCCGCATCTCCTTTACCAGCCTCTAGCACTCTCTTGACCACTGTCGTGGACCAACAAATTTCTGCCACGTGGTAATTTCCCAGCCCTCTTCCCCTTTTACCCCTTCCTTGGCTACTACCGTGTTATGTTCCCCTTGTCCAACTCTTATCACCCACCTCTCAACCAGAATTGCCCACATTCTGCATTACAACCACATGTTCAAATTGATATTCCCCCGCAACAGGACAAAATATAACTAAGAAAATAAATATTAACCCCGCAATTAAAAAAAATAAAAGAATAATGCTGCACATATTATTGCTTGAACCAAATTTGATCCATCTGAATTAAATAAAAAAAGGGCTTTAAAATAACTAATTAAATATTATAAGTGAAACCCATATGTAGTTAATGTGTACTTTGTGACATAAAAAGGGTTAAATTAGATTGAAATGAGACGGCGGAACTTAGTCTGAAATGATATGGATAAGGATTAAAAAGCCCCACCCCATAAGAAAAAAACAGTATCAATACTTCATTTCCACTGCCACCCATTTACGTCAAAAACATTTCCACTTGGGACTTCCGAGCCTCTCACATCTCCACCTCAACGTCACCACCGCTTTTCTTAATTATCCACTTTCACAAATTCCACGCTGTACCATGAAACAAAAACATTAAAAAAATAATTAAAAAAAAACCGAAAACACCGAGTGTTAGAATTTAGAAACAAACATGCGCCATTGCACTACGTATAGGCATATAAATACCCCGTTCGGCCCCTCAAAAAAGAAGCATCATACACGCACAACACAAAAAACGCGATTCGAAAGTTTGAACTACGCGGAAGTGAAACTTGAGCTGAAACTCTCGGAATGGCTTCTTCATGGGTGAGAGGCAAGTGCATCGGTAAGGGCGCGTTTGGCACCGTCAACATCGCGGTTTCCAAATCAGACGGTCGAGTTTTCGCGGTGAAGTCCGTGGACCACAAAACGGGTCGCCCGGGTCAGCTGGAAGCTCTCGAGAACGAGATTCGGATCCTCAAGCTCCTCCCTCCGAGTCCTCACGTGATCACCTCCCTCGGCGACGACGTCACGTGCGAGCTGAACGGAGCGTCGTCGTTTCGCAACCTCCACTTGGAGTACATGCCACGTGGCACCGTCGCTGACCTGGACCCCGCTGACGTGGACGAACAGTTAGTGCGTCGCTACGCCTGGTGCCTCGTCCACGCGCTGTGCCACCTCCACGGGCTCGGCGTCGTCCACGGCGACGTGAAGGGGAGGAACGTGCTCGTCGCCGGCGACCGCTCCGCCGTGAAACTCGCCGATTTCGGGTCGGCGGCGGAATTCTCTGGTGAGTATTGCGGCGTTTCGCCGCGGGGGAGCCCGATGTGGATGGCGCCGGAGGTGTTTCGCCGGGAGTACCAGGGGCCGGAGTCCGACGTGTGGTCTTTAGGGTGCACGGTGATCGAGATGGTCACCAGAAAACCGCCATGGGAGGATCGCGGCGCCGACACGCTGAGTCTGATCGGGTACTCCGGCGAGTTGCCCGAGTTTCCGACTCGGTTGTCGGAACTCGGACGCGATTTCCTCGAGAAGTGCCTGAGAAGGGAAAAAAGTGAAAGATGGAGCTGTGATCAGCTGCTGCAGCATCCATTTTTGATTGGTGAGACTTCCTCTAAGGTTGTGGAATCGTCGCCTCGGTGCGTTTTGGACTGGGTTGACTCGGGATTTGACTCGGACGAAGAAGAAGAGGTGGTGATGGATGGTGAGAGTGTGAATTCGGTGAAGGGCAGGATTGGTAAATTGGCGACGGGGGTGAGGACAAATTGGGAATCACAGGGATGGGTAGTGGTGAGAGCATTGGCATCTGACGAAGAAGCAACGACAATAACAGAACCACCAACGGGAGAAGGAGAGGGAGGGGCAAGTTGGGAATTTGGGAAAGTGGCGGGGGTAGAATCGGAAATGGAGGTAGGGACTCGTTTGGAATATTCGGGTTCCGGAAGGTTTAGGACAACAGTGAAGAACGGAAGGGTAAACCGGGGAATGTGGAAAAATGAGAGGTTGGTGTGGCGGTGCAACCGTAAAGGAGGTGGTTGTGTTCGGAGCTGTCGGTATGGGTGGGAAAAGTTGTATAGGAATAGGATTCAAGGAATATCCACAAATTACAGCCTGTGTTGTAAAATATTCAAATTGTATTATTTATTCTTCTCAACGTTTGTCACTAAATTATATTTTTCGAGTATTTTATGTTGCTTACTTTTTACTGCATGCGACAGAAACGTGGTCTCCGTGTCAAGCGAAAAAGAAAGAAAGAGAGACGGAAAGAGGTATTTACAATTTTAGAGCCACAAGGCATAGTAGTGGTTGAGAATTATTGACATGCCATGGCCTGATGGGTTGGAACCTTGGATATGGGACAATTGATTGGGTGGGTTTTAGTGTATCTTTTCAGTAGGCGGTGTGAGATGAGAAATGATGCATTGTTGCATTCACTTGCACACATTATGCTGCCTTTAGTTTTGTGTCAATGATAAGGAAGATATGGATTTGGGAAATCAAGATTAAAAGAATAAAATTTAAAAGACAAAAAACAATGAGAGAAGGGTCGAGCAAAGCGTTACATATTGATCCTAAAGGGTAAAGGCCACAGATCTCGATTGATATTTTTTCACTTTTTGAGTAATTACTAACACGAATATTTACTTAGTAAAGCATTCGTAACAAGACTTTATGTTGTAATTTTTAATAATGGTTTGTCCAAGCAGTACTTTTCTTAGGTTAGTTTAAGCAGGTTTGGGTACTCTTCACAAAAGAGTAGTTGGGTTTGAAGTTTGATCCTTTCTTAAAACTAAATTTTGGGTTTTGTCACGGATCGCGTGCTTGGTGACAGCGCGACAAGAGGATTAAAGATCCTTATCAATTAATTAGATCATTTGTTTATGATTCTGTACTTTGCGTGATTGGTGACAGCGGAAATGGTTCAAACCTGATATCTCATCACAAGTGATCAGGATTCTCATGATATAATAAATACTCACGTATTGATTAAGTAATTTATAGTTTCGAAATTTTAATATTGCATTCTATTGAAACGAGCACTTACCATAAAATAAAAAGTTATAGTTATTAATTATAGCACAACTTTTACTACTTAAACCTATTATCAAGCATTACCATTTGATTTGATTCCGACTTTACCTAAATTTTGTTAAAGTAGGTTGTTAGTCAATTGCTAACAATTCTCTGCTATCATAGTTGGTGCTTTTATATAATCAGGCTTAGCTCATAAATAATAGTTCCCTTAATACCTATTTTCTGTCGTCTATATCTTTTGAGAATTGGGTCTCTGATTCGATAATTTTGATCCATCTGACCTTGCCAAGGCAAAGCATTAGTTTACAACCGATATTTTTTCATAGTACCTATTTGGCACTTTTTTATGCCTATCTAGAAATCAGACTCCTGATCCTAAATTTGATACCCATTATAGGATGAATAATAAGCCAAAAATTATAATTATTAATTAAGACTTAACTTTTATTACTTAAATTCATCAACCGTCATAGTTCAATTTGACTTGACCTTCCTTGAGCCTTGCCAAACCAAGACACTGGCTGTAGCCAAAACATTCTTTATTAATGCTGGAATAGTATTTGTCAAAATTTTCTTGTACATCCTTTTAAGGATATATCCAATATGTTATAAAATTCACCATAGAAGGATGCAGCAATTAGGAACCAGTCCACATGAATGACAATGGAAGTCCAACTTTTTTGTTGTATCTTTTATGGATTATGAGACCGGTAGAGAGGGTTCTGCTTTAATTGCGGCTTTAAATCGCACGCAAAACAGAAGCAGGATAGGACTCAGAAGCATAAGCGTCACATGGAAGTGGCAATGTAATGTTTTTTTCATTTGTTCAATTTACCATCAATTGGGCAAACAGACACATATCATGCGCGACAAGGTCACAAGAGGCATGCCTCATGCTGTTGTTGCTGCCGCCACCGCCCCTTCTTTTTCTCTGTGCCAACAATTGCATATGGCAAATGGATTGGGAAAACCCCAACCAGAAGGAAAAAAAGAATGGGAAAGCAAAAAAGTTGATAAACAAAATGGAAGGTAAAATTGGATTATTGTGTGTGGACATTAGTATACCTTAAAACTTTGAAAGTATTTTAGCCATGAATTCAGGTCAGTGCTGCTTACTAACCCATCACTTCAAGTGGCAAGTTGTCCCCATCGTTGCAAATAGATAATGAGTGTTAGTAATAGTATTGCCTTCATAAATATTAAAATACTTTGACGATATTGGTGTGTTGTTTTGACAGGTAGTGATTTTAAAAAAACACAGCATTATTCTAGTGGGATGTTAATACACATAGTATAGATGCATGGTTTTACGCGGGCGAAAAAAAAAGAAAGGGAGAGAGAGGGTTTTTCTCGCTTTTGGCATAGCGGCCCCCAGCGGAAGGCCCGCATGACGTGCTATTAGCTCAGTGATAGAGCACGCCCTTGATAATTGCGTCGTTATGCCTGGACTGTGAGGGCTTTCAGCCACATAGATAGTTTAATGTGCTTATAGGCACCTAACCCTAGGATGTGGATCATCTAAGGCACATTAGCATGGCGTACTTCTCCCAGATCCCACAAGTGAATAGAAAGTTGGATCTATATTGGATCTCACCTGAATCGCCCCATCTATCCTCCCAAGGAGAAGTTTGGTTTCAAACCTCGGTTCAAGCAGGAGAAGTACGCCATGCTAATGTGCCTTGGATAATCCACATCTTAGGGTCAGGCACCGATGAGCACTTTTCATATTAATGAATATGGAGAATAGATACATATTTTTTTTATCAGTTTTGATCTTCATACATATTTAATTATCCATCTAGGTGTTTCGAGATTCTTGTTTTTTTCTTTCAAAGGTCTATAGTGGCTTGGTGACATCCCCAAGCTTAAATCAAAGAATAAAATATCTGTGACTTAAACTAAATATGTAACCTACTTGAATTGCATTTTTAGTTAAGGAAGTGTGCTTAATTCTTTTCTTGACTACTCGGATTTAGAATTTGTGCTAGTATATATATAGAGAAGCATGCTTGTATTGTGCGGGAGGCGTCTTCCTCACCTAAAACTTTTTCAATATTCATTATCATTCATGTAATTATTGTTTTGGATTTTTTAATTTTCTTAAGGTTAAATTAATTTGTAAGGCCATGAACATTTTGGAAAAATTTAAATAAATCTGTATATTTTAAAAATTTGTAATTGAATTCTTGAATTTACAAATATTTATAATTGAATCTTTAAATATAAATGCTCATTACAAATTTGCTAAAGGAAACAAAATATTCTTAGAATCCAACTCAATATGTATATAATACATAGGACGACATCTTATAATAGGTCGTTTTCATTGGCAAATTTTTTACAGACGTTTGTAACCAGGGACTCAATTATAAATGCTTTATAAATTTAGGGATTTAGTTACAAACATATTAAAATATAGGGATTTATTTGAATTTTTTTGTAAGGTTTAGGGACTTACAAATTAATTTAACTTTTTCTTAAACATGGATTTCCAAACAATGAAAAATTTGGAGTCTAATTCCAGTACTATAGAGGATAAATAAAATTTTCAAAAGTAAATTAAACTGATGTAGTGGAAAGTACCTTTACAATTTGAAAAAAAAGGTATGAACTTAGATTAATTATTTTGCATTTAGAAAAAGCTTATAATTAAATGTAATAGAAATATTTTAGCTGCAAAGCTATTTGATTCATAAAAAAAGTAAAACCGAATATGATTAAGAGTGGATAGGCTTGATAGTAAATTTATTGTTGTATTTAGAATTTTGTGGTAGAAGAATTGGATGACTTATAAAAGAGTATACTGAAAATATAAGAAAAAGTGTGTATATTTTAGCATTTATTGTATCAATGCAATAAAATGTGAGATTATATAAGTATCTATTGTATCATGTAGTTTTTCTTTTGACTTTGTCTTGCTATGGGAGTAGATGCAAAGTCATTTTAGTAAAACTGTATACCAAATCATTTAAAAAAGTTGGTGCACCTTTTTTTTTTTTTTTTTTGTGTGTCTTTGACCAACATACCTTTATAAGTATTGTTGTGAGACTCATCGTAAAATAGAGTTGACCCTTTCAATAATTATTCCTCTTTTTTTTTTTTTTAATTTGAACGTTAATCTTTTATTAAAAATGCAACTTACTTATAGTTGCATCCAACACTTATTAACATAATTAGTACTATTTAATTAAGGCTATTGCATTTATTATGATTAATTTTATAGATAAATTCTCTTTTAACATGACATAATCATGCTTAAAAACATCCTAATCCTTAACTAAGTCGAGACTTGATAATCTTTGCCTCTTTGATATTGGTTATGAAATGATCGCTCAAACCTACACAAGTGTATAAAATAGGTGAGTGAAGATATTCAAAATTGAATATCTTCCTAGACTATTTGAATCGTTTAATTCGAAGAATCTATGGGGTTTAGGTTGTCATTACGAGAATGTTCTCCCAATTCTTAAAATGTTAACTCGGTCATTAAAGGCAAGCTAATCAAATGTTCATCTGGCAGCTAAACAACTAGGTTCCCTCGGGTACATCGATGGCTAAATTCAAACGAAAGCCTTCCGAAATTGATATCGATAAAAATATGAAGGGTCAAGTTCTGGATTATCTAGAACAATAAAAGGGAAAATTATTATCTAATAAGTTCATCAATATTCTTCATTTCTTTTTACAATTTTTTTCCCTTGTTCAACCATAACTTCAGTTTTTCATTTTGAACTTTGACATCTCTGATACCCGCTTTGTGAAGAGAAAAAAAAATTATGGTAATCATATATACGATGTTATAGTAATTGTATTGAGTTTTTAGGCTAATTTGTTTATTCAGAAAATAACTAAGTTGTGACAAATTGTATAATAATAAATAATTTCAAAACATTTCAATTGCGGATTTTTTATTTTCAATTGAAAGCATTTTTCATGGGAAAAACGCCATCCTATATAAGTAGTTTATTATTATTTAATTGGTTCTGAAAAATAACTTCATGTTGAAAAGGAAATTCAACATTATTTCTTAAAATATTAACAATCGTTAATGCTTTTAAACTCAATATTCCTTCAAATAAGGATGTGTTATCTTCTGCTTTTCATAATTCAATATCGCTTCTACATTTTTTTTTTTTTGAAAAAAAAATTTCTTAAATTTAATTTGACTATTTGGTCAAACTTCTTGGGAAAAAAAAAGGTTGAAGTATAAAATAATAAGTTTTTTACTTTCTTTAATAAGCAAATAGGGAAGTGCTTCTAAGAAGTAGTAGAAAAGATAGAAATCCACCTAAGAATTTAGAACCTTTTGTTTTACAAAATTATTTTTGCAATATTTTAAAAACGACAATATTTACCAGTCCCACTTTCGTCTCTTTTCCTCCAATACTTCTTTTTACTAATACCTTATATTAATATTTCTTAAAATCCCTTAATCATTACCATTTTATCCTAAATAAAATAAAATAAAATATAGAGTTGCAGGGTGAAACTCTACGTCTTTGTATTGAATTGTTACTTGTAACCATTTTTTTTTTCTAATTTTGTCTTCAAATTGCTTGTAACTTTTTATTCATAAATATTACAAACTATATATATGTAAGATAATATATGTTTAAATGTTAGATTACTCTTTATCTATGAATTTAGGAAGACTAATGTTAGATACGTATAAACGTTAGATTACTCTTGTAAGATACTCTTTATCTACGTATAAATGTTAGATTACTATTGATTCATTTAAAAATATTTATGTTCTATTTTAAATCATCAAATTTTAGTTTCAATATAATATTATTTATTTTTAAAATAATGACACAATGCTAAAAAAAAAAATACAAATTTGCTTTTGTATAGATGAAATTGATATGTTACACATAAAAATAATTTATATTTTTTAAAACTTGAAAATATAGAAATCAACACAATTTTATATAATTTGCTGTGCTTTAGAATGTTATAAACTGACTTAAGTGTTCATTAGAGTTATAATTAGTTATAAATAACTATAAAAAATAATAGAGTTGTTTCATCCCAGACACGAACAAATAACGGCTTGTGTTGTGTTAAGTAATTGAGTCACCTTACCGCTCCACCCAATTATGGTAGAAGTCCCAAATAATAGACTTAGTCACTTTTACCATCTCACTCCATCAGCAACTTCCCCAAAGCATCAAAACATGACCAAAGTTTTCTTGCATCATAGAAGGAAATTTTGTTTTTCCACAAAACAAACATTTACTTCTCAAATCAGATGAATTATAAGAATTTATTTTAAGGTTTAGGGTTTCCACAACAAATACCACAATATATAACGAATTGTAAGAATTTATTTTCACTAAAACATTTCCTTTTCAAATCAAATGCATCCAGCTAGGATGCATGCACCCTTCTAAGATATGAACACGGTTCAACCTTGATTTTCATTTTATGTCAAACTCTGCTTCTTAGTGTTAGTTGACTTTGACGGTCTTAGCATGAAATGCAAATTTCAATTCCCCAAAGAAAGATGGTTATTCAGAACATGTTGGCTTTGAAACTGATAAGAATTAACAAAGATCAAAATTAAATAAAATGACCAAACTTAACTGTGAAAGGCAAAAGAGAAACTAACCTGAATATTGGATGAAAGTTTATATACCAAGATAAAAGACCAAAATTTGTGGAATCCTAATCACAGTACACTTACATGACTTCACAACAAAGAAAACAATTAATAGTGAAAAAGAATCAAGATCAATTTGACCACCTCTCCCACAGGATTGATCAAACAATCCAATCTATTAAGCCTTTGACTAAAGGGAAGAGAGAGACAAAAGAAATAAGAACCTAAAAGAATGCCGCAGTCAATGGAAATTCGTGTCCGCTAACAAGGCAGATGCTTAAATCCGCCACATCAAATCTGTCAACCCTAAGGAACTCATCTTCAATGCATATGGATTCTAAATAATCAATCTAGCTTCACCAGTAAAATTTATGGCAAAATTGTCTCCTGTCTTCAATCAAGAGATCAGTAAGGGCCACCCATTGGAGGCAGGCCGAAAGGCGGCATTGGCGGCATCCCCATTCCACCCATAGGTGGCGGTGGTGGCGGGGGAGCAAACCCACCACCCATTCCTGGCATTGGTGGTGCAGGCAAAGCAAGTGGTAGCAACTGGGCATACATATTCTGGAGATCGTTCAAAACATTGCATTAATTTAATAGACAAACCAAAGAGAAAATCTGACATTCTTATAAAAGGAACTGAGAAAAAAAAAAAAATGTACCTGCTGAGCAATGACCTCCTTCTCCTCCTTCTCTTTAGCTTTCTCTTCATTTAGCGCTTCAATTTTGTCCTTGATAAGCTCATCTACCTTACTAGTATACTCTCGAATAAACTATAAATTGTTTTAAAAATTGGTTATTAACAAAAGGAAGAAATTTATCCATTAATAAATATTATGAAAGAAACCCCACTGAAAAATATACCTGTAAGAGATATGGGAAAGCAAAGTCAATCATATTGTTCATCCAGGCTAGCTCAAGTGCGATGTCTGGCCGTATTAGGTCGTAACAGACAAAGAGGCAAGATGCAAAACACTCTTTTTTCCCCTGCAAAGACACCAAGAGAAGAATATGAATATCATTAAACAACAACAACCAAACAACATCCTAACTTTATCCCACTAGATTGAGTCGGGACATAGACTAGACAATGCCATTTTCCTATCGTAAACTATGTCTACAGATAAATCATTAAAAATCTAAACCCTTTTTAATAACTTCGTCTATAGTTTTCTTGGTCTCTTTCTATCTCTAGCTATTATTAGGCTACCCTCCATTTGATCTACTCTGCGTACCACAGCTTGTACATCTTATCCACACAATATGAATATCATTCCTCTGTTAAAAAGTTAAGAAAAAAGAAAGAAGGACAGGAAGCAAGCATCACGAAGAAAACAAAAGTGGGTTGTAGAAAGAAAAGCTGTTTAGATTGAAGCTTCAAACTACACAATGTCAAAGGGCCTACCTGGGAAGGATCTAATGTACGAAAACCAGAGTTTGATATTTTAAGGAAAGGGATAAGAAAATACAGACCTGCTCAATAAAGTAAACAAGCAAATCCTCTGAGAGTTCACGGTCACCAGATTGAGAGCAAGTTTCCATGCAATCCTTGTAGAGATTGTCTTTCTTTGACAAAGCAATGGACTGCTTCCATCTTCCAGCTTTCTTATAAATATATGCAGCAACACGCCTCATCTCAAGAAGCTCGTGCTTCTCAATCTGCTCATATGTATTGTCAAAGCCAATCAATGATCATTAGAACTTTTCAAGTATTATGCCAAAGATCCCAAATAAGACAAAAGCAAGGGCGGATTCACCTTCTGTGCAAGACCTATCTGATCAAAGTTGTCATGCAGATCAATTGATTCACGAAGTCTATCATAGTCCTCCTCCTCAACATAAATTTCATTCAAAGCTTCATTAACAGCAGACACATTGTTACTTTGAACTGCCACCATGTACGGCTTAACTAATCTGATGTGGCCAGCCTAAAATGGAGAAAATTCAAGCAAGAAGATCATGTCATAAAAATATTTATAACCAATCATTTATCTTAGCAAATAAGATTTTAAAACTGCGAGCATTAGGCAGTAGTGTATGAGACATTCAGACCTTCCGCATTATATCTACAACACGGGTATGGTCCACACGAAGGGCAAGCACATTCAGAAGATCATTTATAATATCAGGATGTTCTTGCAAGTAGAAGTGAACAGCCTTATAGTAGAGCTCCACACTTGCAACTTTCACTATTATATCCTTGAATTGCATGTGGTCCCATGCTTCTGGAGAGTGATTCATTACAGTGGTTGCAGCATTATCAAACTCATCATATTGGATATATAGGTATGTAAGTTCCATCCAGTGCTGCTGTTCATCACAAGCCCGAATAAGCTTGGGAATGTTAAGCCGAGTTGAAAACAACTTAATGTGCTCCATTAACTTCTCAGGACGATATCTTGCATAAAGAACTCCCAACTCAGTAAAGATGCCCATATGTGCGCGCTCCAATCCTAGCCCACTCTCCATAAGAGATATGAGTTCATTGAAGCAACCTCTGTTCTGATAATACTCACTAACCTCTTCCAAATCATCCACCTTCATAATGATAAAGAGTGATAAGTAGTCATAACAAAAGCAATAATAAAGCAATCAATCGTTTATCAGCCATTTGCTTTTACTAGTAGAAACTACATGCTCTATACATCTCATTAACTTGCATTTAAATGATTTGCTATAGAGGGGGGGAGGGAGGGGGTACTGGATTATCAAGAGAAATTAAAAACATAAAATTATTCTAAAAAAGAGTGCCACCTGAATGATGACATTGAGACCACAAATTTGAGCTAAGCGGAATTCCTCATTATCAACACAGGCAAAACAAACTTCCTTCCATGTTTTGGAACTGTTTGCTTTCCTAGCAGCATCAACAGCACCTTGGAATTGTTTGAGCTTCACCAATGTCACTGCTAACTTAGCCCAGTTAGAAATAAAAGCAAATATAATTTTTGCAGCCTCATAGAGGGCCTCATCATACAAGCGATCTCCGACATTTGGTAAATTAGCAACATTTGGCATCAGTATAAACTCTTCAATTTCTCCAAGCTGATCAATCTTTGCATATGCATAAATGAGCTCACTGTCCACCTTGGGCTCTTTGGTCTTCTGCCTAACCATGTGAAGGTACTTCACTAGGTCATGGTATACCTCTGCATCTTCAGCAGCCTTTATAACCTCTAAGAAGTGATTGGCATCTTCTGCGCGGATGAATGACTCTATTGCATCACTTACTAAGCCTTCTCTAAGTTGTGCCTTAGCAACCTGGCTCCATACAGCATCTTCTTCAACCCGGAATGCAAACTCCACAGCTCGATCAATGGTTCGAAGGTTATCTAGCAGGACATTAACAGCCTGAACGTTCAAATTAAATTTCTTGAAAATGGCAAAAGCTTCTTCATATAGTTGTGCTTCCACTGCCAACTCTCCAACAGCAGGGCCATCAAAGTTGTCCAACCTGTTTATGTAATCCATAACTCTTGAAGGATCTGCCTTGATTGCAGTAAGGATCAACAAATTTTGCAGATTGAAGTTTCCACTGAAAGCAGAATTTTGTAGCACAATCTTTTCAAGAAGCTCAATCAACTCATGGGGAAGATCGGCAGTCATAAAAGCTTTCACTGCAGCTGAAACTTGCTCAGGACTCTGGCTTTCAGGCAAAGCAGTGGACACCACCTGATCAATCAACTGCCTTCTAAACTCATTCTCAGGATTAAGAACTTTCTCCCACAGGTCGGCATCCATCCGCTCCACAACATATCTGACAACAACATCAAGAAATAACATGAATGTCGAGGACTAGCATCATGAAATCCATGTAGCCAACACTACTTAGTGAAACAAGGCTTGGTTGTTATAGTTATTGTCTAGGACTAGACAACTAGTATCATGAAACAAAAAGAACCCCTTCCTAATGGAGGACAGCATACACACCTGGCTTGGAGTTTGAACAAGGAATTTTTATTGGTAACATTAACAAGCTCATCATCGCATTGCCCTCTTCGGTAAGCAACAACAGCAAGTGTAGGATCCCGCTTCTCACAATATTTACCAACAACACGAGAATCATAATATGGGTTGGTTGTGAGAAAATGCTCAGGATTGTTGTTGCTGTCAATGATGATCTTACCCAGAGCATTATGCACATGTACATCCTGGCTTCCCTCACTTACAAGATGCTCCAAGAACTGAGTGAGCAATCGGAGACGATTCCTGCATGTAGAAAGTGCAGTGAGAAAAAAATATATATGGAAATAAGGACATGAAGGTTAGAGAGAAAAAGTAGCGCACCTCTTCTCACATTCTTCAACTAAAGGCTCAACTGGAAGAAGGGAACGAACTGAAAGTATCAGACCTTTCATGAAATCTTCAGGGCATTCATCATCTAGCAACTGTCCTACAACTAGAGGAGCATTTCCTGGATTGACCTATAAGCAAGATGTATAATGTTATAGTTTTAGGTTTAAGATCAGATTAGAAAGATTTAAAACATGCACCTATAACAAGAATCATAAAATTAAATACAACCCTCATGACAAATTTACCTTTTGAACATATCCTTCAATATAGCGAAGCATGTTGTTGGTATAGAGATAATGAGTGAGATCCGGAACAAAACCAAAACGATCACACACATTAATCAACGGCCGTGCATCCGGAAGCTTGGCCTCCATTAGAAAATTCTTTGTCTTCTCAGCATCATAAAAGTTTGATTCCCGAGTCACACGCTCTACCTCTTTAAGTTGTCCAGTTTTAGCAGCTGCTTCAATGTACTTGAAGTGAATATCAGGATCCTCACTGTACAAGACAGAATGGAAAGCCAAAATTATAAAAACAAAAAGAAAACTAGAAAAGCAAAAGGTATGCTGTCTAGAGAATTGATGTGATGTTCATTCTCCATAAGAAATACCTAGAGCTCAAATAAGATCCCAAGAAAAAGTATAGCCCTTCATAGGACTTGAATTGCTCAAAGAGTTTGATGCATGCATCAACACCCAGCTGCTCAGAATATTCCTTGGCAGTCTGCAAATCACATACTAGTAAGATTTTCTTATATACAAATTATAAAAGCCCAGTGAAATAATTTAATTAAGAAAAAGTATCATGGGAACATTATACCAAATCCTAATACAGTACCTGCACAATTATTTGAAGATTGCCCCTAAGGTTTACAAGTAAAAGATCTTTCATGCACTCCAGTGCCCATTCTCGAGAAAGGGTTCCAAAGAACTCAACTAGAGCCTGAAAATCACTTCATAGTAAGAATATATAACAATTTTATGATAAACCCACTCACTTGATCACTTGAAATCCAAACCTGTGGTTCAATGGCATGTGTATTCACAATGACACGTTTGATGTCAGGCAACTCGGTATAATGCTACACAAGAGACAGACAAGATGGTTTAGGAAGTTATTCACATGAGAAAATTACTGTCATTCATTGGAAATAAAAAAGCCAAGAACCTGAAGAGCCCGTATGAAAAGGCCCGCCTTTTCACATAGTTGGGCAATACGTGGACGATCATAATGACTAAACATGCCATTGGCCAATATAGCATCAGCAACATTTGGAAAGGTCACAAGATTAATTTCCAGCACCTAAAAAAATTAAGTATAGAAATTTTCACAAAGTTAAAAAAAAGGAACTATATAACACCATCAAGTTCATGGATAGAGGTTAGAGCAAAGAAAATAATAGTACCTTTGTTTGAAGATATCCATGTTCAGGTAGGTTTGGCTTAAGCACATCCAACAAAAAGGCAGTTGCCTCCCGGATCAAATTCCTCTAAGAAGTAAAACAAGAAACATAAAAACAAAAATAAGGGTCAAAGTTTCCAGCATATTAATAACAAACACAACAGAATAGTTGGTTCTTGCTTTAACAAATAGTTCTGAGATCTCGAAATTAATAGAAAACAAAAACTAATATCTTAGTCCAAATAGGAAGTACAAACACGGACACAGATACTTAACACGACACAGACACGGACACACCAAATTTATAAAATTACAAGACACGGACACGGCATATATATATATTCATAATATCATAATATAAGTCAAGATTTACAATACTTTTAGATATTTATAGATGTCAAACTACCAATTTTTATTACTTTCTAAACTCCTCCTAGAAAACATGGAGCATTCTTAATATATGTCATGTGTATTTCCTATTTCTATGCCCCTTCCAAAAAAATGGGTTACTATATCTATTGACATCTAAAAAAAAATTTCTAAATGAACTTCGGTTTTTAGGCCTTTGAATTCTTTTTTCGTCCATCAAATAATTGGAAAAAAGTACTAGGCCGTGTCTTGACCATGTACAAGCCGTGTCCATGTGATATCCAAGTTGTGTCTAGCCGTATCCAATCCGTGTCCAACGCATGTCTGAGCCAAAAAATAATGTTTTTTAAATTGGACACGTAAGACTACATGTTAGACATGTGTCGTACTTGTATCCAATGCACGTTGGTATCTCACTTGTGTCGGACACAGGGACAAACCATCAAATTGGTGTGTCCATGCTTCTTAGAGTCCAATTTAGATAGTTGTTAAAAAACCATTAACAAAGCAAGTTTTTCAAGAAAGAAGGCCCAGTTTCATATAAATCTTCTCATTTTCCATTTTAATTTTCAATTAAGTGGAAAACAAAGTTAGTTACTGAATTCTCAAAAAAAATAAAAATAATAATAAAAATCAACTTAAAACATTGCATAAATGGTTTATTAAAAATAAAGCAGAACCAGCTCAAGTAATATTGGTTTTAAAAAGGATAAAAGAAGAATGAAATGGAGAGAAAAAAAATTCTGTATATAATACTTCCTTCTTTAGATTAGGCCGACTTAAAAATGATAAGAGAGCAGAATGAGCCTGACATCATTAGAACAAAAAATGATAAAAACTATATAAACCTGAAGAAAGAGATCAGTTATCGTGTTGTAGTCAACAGGGCAACCTCCCTCCATTTGAGACATCATCAGAGCAAAATTTACAGCACCCTGCAATCAAACAAGTTCTGAATATTATGAAAATAAATAAATAAATAATAATAATAATAATAATAGAGAGTCGACTAGCATATTTTTGGAAGATAAACATCATAAGCAGTACAGAACCATGCATTTAACTGCCATTCATGAGGTGCTACTATTTTAAGCAGGTTACAGTACCATCAGAACAGAAACTAGTGCACCACAAAAGTGAACTACCTCATAGAAGGTAAGGCATAATCATTTCAAATTTTAGTTGTGAAAAAAAAAAAAAAAAACATACCTGGGGATCTGCCCGCAAAATTGTTTGCAGAAGGAACAAATAATCAGGCGTGTATCCAACCTTCATCAAATAAAAGAAGAAAAATACATCAACATTTACTATAAAAGAGAAATTTAATTAAACTAAGTAATAACTGAGCCAAAAAAAATAGCATTAACTCACAGTAGCATTACTTTCACAACTTCATAAAAACTAAAAAAAAAATTTGTTTCATTACCTGCTTTGAGTATATCAGAATCTTGTCAAATTCCCTTCTCTCAGCAAAGGCAGCAACAACTTTCGGTGTGGCTCTAGCTTTGATATATATTTTCAACGCAAGGTCATTATCCACTGTCTGCATTATATTTGTGCCTCAAGATTAGGAAGACAAATGAAGGAAATATATAGCAATCTGAATAGAGATTGAGTTCACTACAAGGAAATTGGAAACTGCAGAGTAATAAATAAATGTGTGTTGTGAGTGCACACGCATGTCTGTACTTACATGGGAATCCAAAGTCGCTACTAGACTTACTGGGCACCAGAATTTAAACTTAATAATATTAGTAGCCTCAAAGTAAAACAAACCAGTAACCAGGAAGGGGGTGTAAGAGGCAGGCCGTTATAGTCTATTTAATGACAGTGTTCTCTCTTTTCAATCATAAAATTGACAACTACTTTTTGTCACTTCATAATAATGAGTCTAAATTTTACAGGAATATTAGAAGAGGAAAGGAAACAGGGATCGCAGGCCACAGCTTGTATTCACCATATCCCATCCCTAAAAATAATAATAAATACGTTCAAATGATAAAGAAACGAAGAAAGAATCAATTTAAATTTCTGTCAGGACCTTCACAATGTCACCAAGCTCCTCGCTGCATTCAAGTTTGTCCTCTGCTAGCCAATTTTCCAAAAGGTTCTTTTTGTTCTGATTTACCACAAGCCGTGACAGTTCCAATGACTCAAAAACATTGAGTTTTCCCCTGGTTAACAGAGTACCAAAGTACTGCAACAATGGCGGTGTTTGCCCTGCTTGCACAGGTACACTCTGAAAAAAATTAACAATGTAAATCAAGAACTTGATAAGAAGAGCATATTATATTAAGTTTGCAGATGATGTGCCACAGTCTTAAGCACACCCACAACTGAATGCAGACACTTAACACTAACAGGAACAAGAAGTATCAACTGGTCCACAATTAATACAAAAGTAACCTGAAACTTAGCAACAGTGTCATGAGTTCGAAGTATTCCTTGTGGAGATTCTGCAGCAAGCTCTGCAGCTTCCTTATACTTTGTCTGAGAAAATAATTCTTGAAACCGCTGAACAACCTGAAAAAAGTAAAGACAGACAGTAACAATCACCGAGTAAATAAAAGCAATGAAAAAAGGAAAAAGGAGAAGCCATGCTTCCCACAGATCAAATCAACTAGGAAGAAAAGAAAAGGTGACAGAAGTAAGTTATATGCCAACAAAGTCTTCTAAAGTATAAATTAGAACAGTATATAAAATCATGGTTCTAGTGCACAAGTTTCACTAATATTATACTCCTCAGTACATACTTTTGACCGAATCCCCCCAAATACCTTGAACTTAAAAACTGTAAAGTCACCTCTCTAGTGTTTGACATTAAAGAACTATCTACTCAAGCATATGCCACAAACACAAATAATATATTGTTCATAAATCATAATTCTCTTTTGATGTTTCTTGTTTCTAATCATGAGAAATTGAGAATCTCTTGTCCTCCATTCTCTTCATAATATTCTTCTCTTGTTAAAAATATTCTTCTTTTATCCAAAAAAAGAAAAAGAGTCTCCCGCACTTCTAAGTTGCCTTGTTGATAATGGTTCTGGATCACACTCCAGGAATTCTTTTGACACAATTATAACATGCTAAGACAAAAAGCATACACTGAAAATTGGGGAAAAAAATTCTAGTCAAATATCATCCAACCCAATAAAGTCAGCCAATTCTGAAGTCAATATGTAATTTGACAACATTGATAACAGCACAAATTAACCAAATGCAACTCATGTTACCAATTCTTCTGCACCAGGGAGATTTCCTCTTTTAGCAAGATTAACGGCAAGTTCCAAATTGTTTAACTGCAAAAATTCCAAAGAAACATTTAGAAGTAGGTTCCAAAGAAATTATTTTCGTTATTTAATTCAGCTGAAAACCAGTCATAATACGTAAATTACCTGGCCACTAACAAATGGTACAATGGATGCCTCATTCACAGTAGCAAGCAACACCTGGCCACGTCTATTGATGGCATAAAATCCCCCTACTGATGATGCTTCTGAGGTTAAAAATATAGGATCAGGACTGATTCTGTTTCTATAAATTGCAGTTGCAGTCTCCAGATCATAGACAAATAGAAGTCCAAGCTTTGTGATAACATATATCAATCCATATTTATTTGAAATCTGCACAACAAAAACATATCAAATATCTAAGTTGACGGCTATCAAGAATTGAGAATATTAATTTATTATTGAAGTTTGCACTTTTTTACCTGCATGGACACAGGAAAGTCATCCGCAAAGTCTGGGGGGAAGAACAGATCTGCTTGTTTCTTAGTAAATGATGGTTTGCCTGTAACAAATGTCACAAAATATACCAGATGATATCAACAATTATGATTTTTCATGAAAAATAAGCATTTGCTTTAGCATATATCACAGAATATCACAGAATGAATTCCAAATAGTTTCACATGCTTAAAGCATCAAAATAAAAGAATAAACCAACTATAAAAGCATAAATTGAGAAGCCTGAATTTCATAATTCATTTGAAAAGTAGTTAAACATATAACACCATCAGATTTTTCAATAATATCTTCTTTTGAAAGTTTAGTACTTTTAGTTTTTACTCTATTTGTAAAGAGTAGTTAACTATGTATGGTATTAATGACAATTTCAAACTTATGCCACTTAGTATCACATAATCTATTTTTCATTAATTAGCTAACTTGATATTCCAAGAGACATGTCTGCTTCGAAGAAACATTTTAGAAGACACATAAGTGTATATTTTTCATACCAGTGCATAGGCATGCACCTATTGGCTGGTAATAGATAATCAATACAAGGATCTAGCCATGCTTATACCTGGCTGGGCACCAAGTTCAATGACATGCATCTTTGATGTAACCTGTCCAGCATTCACACTTTTTGATGCAAAACATATAAGAGTAGAATCCTTATCATTCCCAGGAACCTACATGTGCATAAGGTACAATATCAAATAGCATTAAATTAGCTACAAAACTAAAAGTCACATATTCATTAAAAGAGTAGCCCAATGCACGAGACTCCCACCTAGTGGGATCTAGGGATAGTAGATGTACACAACCTTACCCCTACAAGCAGAGAGGCTGTTTCCAAAATTCGAACATATGACTGGTAGGTCGCAAGGCAGCAACCTTACCGTTGCGCCAAGGCTCACCATCAAAATCCACACATTCATTATCCATATAAAATTATAAGGGAATCACAAAGGAGACAAATTACTCTAAACGTAGCAAATGAAGCAGCATGTGCTTCAAGAGCCTGACTACGGTGCTGATCCACAGAGAACAGCTGCATATTTCCTTTTACTAGTTGTGGTCTCTGCAACCAACAAAATGTAATAAAATTGATAGTTAACAATCTCATATGGAGATAACAATTCCTCCTAAAAAGGAAGTTAGAAACAGAAACAGTCGTTAGCTTAAAAAGAAAGAATATTCCTAAGCTTTTGTAGTTAGTACACATAGTAAAGAAAACCCTTTAAACATTAACATGGAAAAAATACTAGCAATGTAGAGGCTAAATAGTAAATACAAGGTTGAGCAAAAAATAAAAATAAAAATAAAAACTTCGGGAAAATATAGATATGAGCCATCAAATGAATAATTAGAAAAACAAGGGTCTAGTAAATTTATTTCATAAGAAAAACTTTGGTATTATATATAAGCTACCAATTACATGATAAATACAGAGCTATTACAACCAGAAGAAGCATTAACAAGTTGTAATTCAAGTATACAAACATAAAATTCATGATGTATAAGTTAATTCATAGTTTCATCACCATGTAATTCATAAACGAGCTTTGATCTATATTCTATAATACATGTAGGCAAAAGATCAGAGAGAAACTGCCTATTTAGACAACCAACTCATACCAAACAAAAAGACATTTTGAGGGCATAACTTATTTTGGTGAGCGAGAGGAATGTGAAGTTTATTAGATCATCCCATAATTTGCAAAATAAGTTAACCCAGGCACAAGATTAATGGAAGGAACTTATACTATATTTCAACAGATGATGCCAACACCGTCCTTCCAAATGGCCACAAGCCCACAACTAACCCATAAGATTGCCAAAAAATTTGCAGCCACAAATACAAGGATCGTATCCAGGGGAACTGATAACACCTCAATACTCAAAAGCAATGCCTGAGAGTTGCTAAAGGAAAGAAATCACACACCTCAGGTGAACCAGGAGCAATTCCAATCAAAACCAACCACTTTTCATTAGGATCACAACGATAATTGATAATCTGGTTATTTGACAGATTAGCTGTTCGGTCAAACATCTTCACTGGCTCACTATCACCTAATATATGAGAATCGTTAAATTCAAAAATAAAAGGAGTTCCAGAACATAGTCCGAACTTAGAGTACAAGGTGTTCAACTGTCAAATTTAGAAAGAATTACAGACGAGAGCAGGCAATATAACAGTATGTCTAGTCATAAGATAATAAAACTTTACCTTCAATTGACCAATGATACACTGACGTTTGAGTGACAATTCCTATCGTCTTTGGAGTTATCCACTTCCAAAAGACAACCTAAAGAAAACGGAAGACGCGGTAATTAACAATCATATAAACAACCCAACACATTATCTGGCAATAAGATTCCTACAAGGGAACATCTAAATCATTTACAAATCCGCACCTGCTCGGTCATCTGATGTGATTTCATCTTCGCTTTCATTTCAATGTTAAACACTTGCAAGTGATCTTGAGTGGTCCCCGGAACTTGAGCTGCACATAGAACACCAAATCCATGAGACAAACGAAATCCATAACCCAGCTTCCTCCCCACCCCCGCCCCCCCAAAAAAAATGCTGCGGCTTTCTAATATCGGTGTATGCATGAATTACGGATTGGAACATTACTATCATTTTGGTTCTTGCCAGAACCACCAAATTAGATTACATAAGATGCAATGGGAAGCTACTAACAAAAAAACCATAGCCTCAAAAGTTACCTTTAAGAGCAAGAATTCTGGAATTGGGGTTCATCAAAGCAGAATCAGCAGTGATGGGCCGTCTCAAAGGCTGCATTGGCATGTTCATATCAATGATAACAACACTATTCTGTGGTGCAGTTTCCCTGATACATATGTACTTGTCCGATTCCATCGTCACATGAGTGAATGTAATGAATTGCGGGTTGATTCCCACGCTTCCCAGCTTCAAAAACAACACCAAATTCCAAATCAAAAAAGAATATAAACCATTTAAAAAATGTTGAAATTTTCACAATGGGGTCACTGTAACAGAATGGTGACAATGCTGTGTAGCATTGTGATCTTATTAAGACAAAAACATTAAGAAAAAAAAAAAACAACACAAGCCCATTTTCACAAATGGAAAGAAAGTTTTGATTTTTGGAATGGGAATGAGAATTTTGAAACCAACCGTTAAGGTCTCTCTCATGGCGATAGGGGCGTTTGCAGCCATGGTGGGGGAAGCAGAGCTTCAGAGAGAGGGAATGTGATGTGAGAGAATGTTGAAACTTTGAGGAAGAGCTTTGTTACGCTGCAAATGTGAGATCTGAGGCAGCGCAGAGAGAAAGAGAGAAGGGGGGAAGAGAGAGAGAGTGTATGCGTGTGTGAGAGAGATGAACAGGACCGAAGAACATGGGAGGGTAAATTGGGAAGTGCAGATCAAGCCCAGCCCAGCCCAGCCCAGATATAGCCCGAGAAGGCATAGGATTGGGCCTGCTAATTATGGGCTAAGGGCAAATCATCATGGGCTTGGGCTACATGCAAGAGAGACAAAGCCGAAAGATTCAATGCTTTACGACTAGAAACAGAAGCCTTTCATCATCTTCACCCAATTAGGGCTGAGGCCATTGACTGGATAAACAGCCCAACTGACAATGTGACGAATTTATGACCAAAACAAAAAAATGTGCCGGATTCATTGGGGGAGGAAAAAAGAAAAATAAAAAAAGCTTAAATATATTTTTGTCCTTCATAAATATTGTAAATTTTGATTTTATTCCTACAAAAAAAAATTTTGGTTTAAATTTAAATATTTTCAAAAATGTTTATTTTTGGTCCTTATATTATAAAGAACTTAAATCAAATTATTATAATTTTTTAGAGACCTAAAACAAACATATTACTTTAATACAGGGATCAAAGATCAAATAAAATATTGATAGAGACTTATACCAAATATTTTTAAAAATGTTTTAGTCTAAACCAAAAATTATTTTTTATAGAGACCACACACAAAATTCGTAATATTTTTAGGAATTAACAACATATTTAAGCCAAAAAAATATGTCAAAAAAATTGTAATTTTTTAATATAATTGCGGTTATTTAAACTTGAATTTAATTTGTACACATTATCAGTATGAATAATTTTTACAAAGATATCTAATAATATTTTATCACATCAACAAAAATATTTAACTTAACTAGTTATTATTTTAAAAATCTTATAAATACAAATATCTGATTAGATAATAATATAAAATTCTTTTATACTGTAAATATATAATAATTAAAACTCTTAATATTTTTCTTAATTTTAATACAATAAACTTGAATGGAAGATAAAATATAGGAGAGAGTATGACATGATTATTATCAGCTATCAAATCAAAAAGTGAAAAAATGAAAATGTAATAATGTCTGTCAACAATCATAATTACTCAAACAAAACAAAAGTGATTGTTGTTCCTAACAATTGGCTGGTTCAAGGATCCGACACTTGTATTTTTTAGAGAAAGTCTTAAATTCAAATTCTATTAAAAAAAAAATTAGTATTAAAAAAATTTTATTTTTATAATAGACCGACTCAAATAAAGTCAGATTAATTAAAATCTAATGAATTTTAGATACTAATGTTAAAATTAAAAAAAAAATTGATTGCCATTAAAACATAATGAATTATTCCATAGTTGTTATGTAACTCCCATATATATATATACATGGCTGATTTAAAAAATTTGACACTTATTCCTTTTAAACAAAGTCTTGAATTCTAGTTTTATTAATAAAAAATTAGCATTAAATTTTTTTTACTTTTATAGTAATCAACTCAGCTAGAGTGAGATTAGTTAAAATTTAATGGATTTTAGATATTGGTATTAAAAAAATAAAAGTGATTGCCAATAAAACATAATGAATTATTCCATAGTTGTCATGTAACTCTCAATAGTATGAGTTTTTTTTTTTGGGGGGATACAATGAAGGGCTAATATCTGTAAGAGGATACAGCACTTTTGAACATTGATATCAGATTAAGAGTGTCTGCATTGCGATTTTGTTTGATTTTAAGAAATTAATTTAAATAATAAATTTTATTTTGATTTGGTTTAGTTTGGTTGATTCGGTCTTTTACTAAAAGTTTTATAAAATATTAGAAATAACTTTTAACTTCGTTAAATTAAATTAATCATTAATACATTTATAAAACTCTACAAATATAAAATCTAAAGTATTAAGTTGTACTAATGCCTAATACTAATAAGAAAATAATAAAAAGATTTGAATGAAAAATGATATATAGACTCAAAATTATTGAGTAATTAAAAGAATCAATAGATAATTACAAATTTAAAATATAGAGTCAAGATGGGATAAGATTTTGTTTTATGTGAATAAGATGGGATAAGAACGCTAGAATAATTTTAGTATTAAAATATTATAATACACACTTATTATATGGATATGGATATTATACACATGGATAAGTAATTTTTTTTATTTAATATGGATAAGTAATATGTAATGTATAACAGATCCCATGAATATGTATAATATGCATAGTATATCATTAGTTCGGTTTAGTTTGGATCGATTTTAGAAACTAAAACCAGAAACCAAATCAAATTGATCGATTCTTATGACATAAGAACATATCCAAACTAATTTATTTTGGTTTTGATTAGTTTTTGATTTTTATGGATTTGTTTTTAGTTTTTATCGATTTTAGACACCCCCAATATATGCGTGTGTGTGTAAAATTAACTACCATTTGTAATTATTACGAGTTTATATTTAACTTAAAATTTTACCAATGTAGGATTAGTCAAAGTGGCTAAGTGTTTCGACCCTTTAACCAGATATTTTAGATTCGAGCCTTGAAAATGGAAAAAAAATTCGTTAGTAAAACTAAATCCCTCTTTAGGATCTCTACGGGTTGAGTTAATTAGTCGAGTTCTTAATAATAGAGTTTGGTGAATCATTGGGTTTCACTCAAAAAAAAAAAAAACTTAAAATTTTAACAATAAAAAATATAATGATATATGAAAGAGTGATGTTTTAGCTATAAGTATAAATAGTTTTACACTGTCATCCAATCATATACTATTATATGTGAGACAATGAATGATAATCTATGATTAAATGTCTGTATAAAATACTTTTTATACTGAAAGTTTATTAGAATTAAATCCTTAAAGATATTCTATTACTTAAATTTGTAATGGTTTGTTGGGCAACTTATTAGGCAATAATAAATAATAATGTGTAATATTAATGGTTATTAATCCTAATATTTTATTATTTTTTCATATCTTTTATCTTTATTTTTTGTGACATGCCACTTACTTCCTCCATGTACATAAACATTGTAACACTTAGACTTTAATTGAACTCATATATGCATTAAGGTGCCTAATCCTTTAATTTTGGAAATCCTACTCATATTCTTCAACTCTGCCTGTTTTTAGAAATCAAGCCTTAAATTCATTTTATCTCATTTAGACCTGAATTTTGGATATGTTGAAGTGTTATGTGTCTATTTTCTAATCTCTTTAGTCCCATCTAATTTTGATAAATGTAGCTCAAGTTATTTAAGTTTTATCTCGGCTTGCCCTGAAGTTGGCCAGAATTACACACTTAAAAGTAAAAATCCACTAAAAATAGAAATCTAGTTCACATCATATGAAATTGATCTTATATTAAAGCTAACAGAATAATCTTTCATTTTCAAAAATTTCCATTCCATTTGCATTAGTAGGGCTTGAGTTATAAGCCCCGAAATTTGACCTTCTTGAATTGCCCTGTTTTGGCCCAATTTGAACATAGGGCAACTTTCTCAGACCACTGGAAGCAAACGGGACCTTATCTAACTCTGAAATTTTTATGGGATATTATTCAATGTGTAAGCTTTCTAACAAAATTCGTTTCATTTAGTTCCAAGTAGTATAGGGCGAGTTTTGCCCTAAACAACCTAGTCTATCCAGAATTAAAATAAAAAACCTAGGTCGAATTTCTAAAATTCATATCTCTCTCAATACTAATCCAATGGCCTTATACGATATATGTATGGAAATCCTTGAATGTTTAGTTTCACATAAAAATAGTTTCATCAAATTTAAATGGCTGTAGGCAAAGCCATACACTCCGCCATACGAAACCGCCGTAGGTTCTTCACCTAGACAACATCCTAATTCTCCACTTCTTCTAGTTTTCTCCTTCTAACTTTAATTTCAACTCAACATTTCATGTTAATCCAATCATATACCATCAAATACATCCAATACATCATCAAATAAATGAAGAAAAGTGAAACTTCATGCAGCCACAATTCAAAGAAATCAAGAGCAGAAATAGAATCTTGCCTCCAAATTGAACCTTAAGCTAGTGGGGAAACAAGTCTTGGCTGAAGGCATGAAGGAAGGGTGAAGAAACATGGATGAAGAGAGGGAGATGAGGAAGAAAATGAGGGAGAGAGTGGCCTAGTATATTGAGGCCGAAAATTGAAAAAGGATTGAGGAGGAATTTGTGGCATTGATATAACTCTAGGTAGTTGGATCATTGGCTTCTCATTGGTTGCTCTTTAGGTGGCTATGATCCATCCAAGTTTCCTACTCAAGTGTGGCAGCAAGTGGTGCCACTTTGTAGGGGAATGGTGGCTGAATTTTAGCCACCCTTTCTAGGGTTTATAGTGTAGAATTCTATTGGTCCGGCTCCGGTGGTTTAAAATATCGAATCTTTATCGATTTTTTCTAAACTGGCAAATCATTACTAAATAGTTTTATGAGGGTTCCTATATATCTATCTTAACCTAAGCTTAATTCTTCTAATTAACACTTAATTAGCTTCTAATTAACCTCTAATTAACTTCTAATTTAATCCTACTTATCCTATAAAATCGAATAAATCGATTAACAACGTAAATTAATCGTTTTACCAATCTAGGGCTATTCCGTTTTCTGTTTTTCGTGGCCAATGACATTTTCATAATTATGGGTAAGTCTAAGGGCACTTCATGTCATTTTACATATGGATACCTCCGTGGCTCAATCAGCCGAGGTTTAGGTTTCTACGTTTTTGCTACGTGATTCTGCTTCGTTTAAAACTTTATTCTACTAATCCTATTGATATAAGAATCTAAATATTATTTCCTAAAAAGTTCAGGGGCAAGGCTGTAAATAATAAAAGTTTGCCCAATGATATTTTCATTATTTCCTATAACATTATATGGAGATGTTACAAACATAATCTACAATCACCTATTTATATTTTATGTGGATGTTTGATAATTAAAGTTATTGAATTAAACCTCTCCCTTCAAGTGAACTAGACTTATGTTAATTTTCAATAGTTATAGAGTCAAATATGTAATCATTTTCTTTCCAATCAACATGCTCTAATGTTTTTAAAATTTAGTTGAATTTATAGTTTTCTTAACTTTTTAGGAGAAAGATATTGCTCAATAATGTTCAATATACATTTTTTTTAGTGGTCTATCCATAAGCACAAATAAATAAAAAATAAAAAATAAAAAATATGAGTTCTATTGATCAGCTTCTTACAAAAAATTAATTAAAAGAAATATATCAAAAGGAAACTTTTCATTTTTATTTCAATAAAAATATGGAAGCTATTAAAAAATGTTAAAAACATATATATATATATATATATATATATATATATATATATATATATATATATATATATATATATATATATATATATATATAATTGTCTAATTTTTCTCTCTTGTTGATTTTTTTTATTCTTTTTAAGTTTCATTTTCCATAAATATGTCACGTTGTAGAATAAACTATAAAAAAATAATTATATGAGGGCTCTTAAAGTAATTTGTTTGGAACTATTAATCATCTAATATGAGAAGGAAATAAATTTTGAGTGAAATTTTTGGACAGGTTAATTTTTTAGTAGTATATATAATATATGATGCTCTTTTTAAATTAAATGAATTATAAGTAAATTTTGAAACTTCTAATCATGCGATGAGTGGAAAACAAATTTTACAATGTAATTGGAAAACAAATCTTGTAAACTTTAAAATTTCGAATCATACAATATGAATGGAAAACAAATTTTGTATAAATAATTTGGAGGAAATAGTATTCAATATTATATATATAATCTTTATTTGAGAATTTTTGTTAAATTTACTAAGATTAATTGCTTGCAAATTGATTTGCTAAACTAATAGATTATTATTTTAGTTGATATATAAATTTACTTTTTATAGTAATTAAGGATCCAAAATATTTATTCCTTACACAATTTATCATATTAAGTTATAAAATCTTTATTTTTGTTACTTTCAAAAAATTTATTAGCTATGTTAAAGATGTAGGAAAACAAAATTTTGATGCTTCTGTGTTATATATCTTTTATAAAAGATCTAAAATAAAAAAAATGTATTTATATAATATTCAAAGCATTAATATTCAATATAATATGTAAATTTATTTGTAAAACAATTTTATGTAGCTTAATTATTGTAAAGTCGTTATTTTATACATAAAAGTTTATAATTTTAAGAAATATATTATGCAACTATTATTTATTGGGACAAATTATAATGACTTCCATTGACATTTATTGAAAGTACATTTGCATCCTCTTAGGCTTTAAAATTACACTCACATCCCTTAGGGGGCATGTGATTTGTGGAATGATTTTATACTCCAAGGAATAGCATTCCCAAGAATAGCTTTTTCAAACATGGTATTTAGATCGACTTGATATGCAAATTAAGTTCCTAGGAGTCTTGCAAAATATGCTAGGGAATAAATTAATCCTATGTTTGGTTGATGTGTATATATATTCTTCTATTCTTAAATTATATAGCGCAATATTACTAGATAGAAAATTCATATAAAAATTTATAAAGAAAGGAACCACTAATTTTTTTATAGCTCAATACTTCTAAGTAAATCAATGTTCCAACATCCCTCAAAATAAGGGGAGCAACAAATGTCTAATACAGCAGATAAGGATCAACAAAGGACAAAAAGAAGAAAGCTAAGTCATCTCGACATACTAATTTCACCAAAACCAACCCTCAAGCCCAACCAACATGAAAATAGCAAACCATATGTCAGAATATGATTTGTTTGTAGTAGTGCACCTCATTAAAAAGGTTCATATCACCAGTATGAGAGTAAACCAAGTATAAGAGCTACCAATTCACAAAAAAGCATTAAGTCACTTTAATTGTCCTAAAATAAAATGTTAAGAAGAGTGGTTAAGGACTGCTATCACAAATGCCAACATATCTTTTAGTCCAAGTGAGAAAAGCGCCTTAGTCAAATTGTTATCCTTGCCAAAGACAAAGGTAGCCCTCATCCTTTATTCCTTATTCAATCTATCAACATCTTTTAATAATCCTACTAGCTTCATTCTTCAATCAACTCCTTCCTTTTCATGCTTGAGGCAAGAAACAAATTCAGCTATATTGGTAGGTTGTTCTTGATAGGCAATTTTTATCTCTTTAATTGTGTCAACGGCATCTCTAATGAGCCTTTGTTATCTCTCTTTCTTTTCTTCTTTTGTTGGGTAGATGAAGCACTCAAACCACTTGGAGTTTGAGGCACCTGAAGGTACAATAAAACCAACTCAAAAATTTTATGTGGTCAAAGTAAATAGCAATCCAGCTAGTCCTCAAGAAAATATAACAAAGAAGTAGAGGCAACCAAGATAGCAAGTTACAAGAATTACATAGTCAAGTCCATCAACATCTATATCTGCTTTATTGAGCACATATACTGGCTAACAAGAAACAAATTAGAGAGAAAATAGAGTTTGCAGAGAGGAATGTTAGAATAGATTATCAAGAACCACTTCAGGGAGTTCCAAGCTTTTGCCATGAAATTTATCCCATCCTTCATAAGAATGTCATAAGGCCCATAACTAGTACTAAAAAAATTTTATAACATAAATATAATTAGCTATAAGCTCTGATAAATCCATTGATGGAGTGAGTTTTAACAAAAGAGCAAAATACTAACTCAAGAAGGTTTCATAATACTACACGATAAGAAGGATTTTAATCAAAATATCAAATAACCTCTCTATGTATTCCTATATAAAATTTTTAAAATACACATTATATTAACAAGTGGTAAGCCAAGACGTGTTAGAGCAAAAAATTTAGAATCCAAGAAATCATTACAATGGTTAGCAGAGCCACTTTAATTTGGTCTGAATGTAGATTGATTGCTTAAACAGTTAAACATTCCCATATCCAATGACTAATGCAATGAAATAATTTTTCCGAAAATACTTACTAGAATAATAATTAGACAAACAAAGATTAACCATGACAAACAATGTTACTTCATAGGTGAAGACGGTATTGATGAAATGACAAAGTTGAAATAATGAGAAAAAAGAATACAGAATTTTGCATACCTTAGATTCAGCAGCAGATTCAGCTTCTATTTCATTGAAAGTTGTATCTATGTTGTCATTCAATTGCATGTCATTGATTTGTGTTTCAAGCTCAACCTCCATTGCAGCAACTGCTTCAACTGGATCCTCTGCATTAGCTCCCTAGGTGCTATCTTTGCCAAATGCAAGATCAAGAATGCAATAATTTGCATCTTCCATTTATGCAAAGTTTGATCCATGCTGTGAAAACAGTAAAGAGTATCTTAGAATTTAAACTAATATGCACTATGTATAAGCATGTGATGATAAAATGAAAAAATATAGCAAAGCTCAATGAGATAATTATATGTGTAGAGATTAATGTAAAAACTTTTTAATATATAAACTAAATTCAAAATTGATGATACATAATTACATATAAGGACTTCCCAAAATAGGACATTATTAAATGAATCCTTTTAAGTGCAGAAATAACAAAAAGAACGAATAAATGTGTGCTAGTCTTATAGATAAACAAGACAAAATACAAATGTTGACAGAATTATGCATTTCCTATTTTACTTGATACTAAGTTTCCAAATTCCAAAAATAATTATATGTGTAGGAAGATCCAAAACCGCCAAACTAGAAAATTAACAATATGGTCTCTAATTTATTAAGTCCTTATTAGTTAGTGAAGCTACCCCATCCTCAAAGCTAATTATGCCACAACTCTATATCCAATCAACATTAGTAGTGACTAAAAAAAATGTACTTTAACCAAGCTATAAAAGAAGGCATTTGCTGGATATAGTAACCACCAGCTAACAAAAAGATTAGCATAGTCACTGATATTGTTTGGCGAGAATTCACAGGGATAATAACAATGGAATATAAAAAAGACAAGCACACTAATTAACGATGGAATTATACTAAATAAAGACACTTGAACAAAATCTAATATAATGATATTATTTGGCAAGAATTCACAAGGATAATAACAAACTGCAGATTTCGACTTATCATGTTTAACATCTAGCAAACCACGGGTATCTTGCAGACAAGAACTCACAGATAATGAAGTTTAAATTCAGAAATAATACTTTGATTACTGAACCAATTTCATATATATCTTATAGTACTATTCACAGCTTCTAACTCAAGCTACAAATGAAAAGAAGAAACATCAGAAAGGCCTACCATATAGTTCCTAATTTTCTATTCCTAAACAAATCCACCGTTGCAAAAATAGCAAATGGCAAAACAGAACATAAAAAAGAGATCTAAAAGCAAGACAAAAGAGCAAATAAATCCAAAATTACAAAAAGTTCTGCACAAACATAAATAGGTTAACAAGGAAAAACTCAATATAAAAGATGAAAACTCAAATCCACTTAACAAAGTCATTCAAGATATAAGCTACAAGCACAAACCGATTCACACTCAACTCAAAAATAGACATATCGAAGAGATAAGAGAACAACAATGGTAGAGGAGCATACCAAAAGCAGTGGTGTGAGCTTGGATGAGCGACGGTGTGAGATTGGATGTGCGACAATTTTGTGCGATAATGCGAGCTTGATGCGCGGTGGCGGAGTTGTCACCAGTTAGGGGAGAGGGTGCAGAGAGATGGGTGAGATCAAACAAGAAAGAGGAAAATAATTTTGGAATAAGAGTGTTCAAGTTAAATAAGTAAGGGTAATTTTGTCTATTTCATTTGTCAGACACATTCCGATCCCATGGAATCCAACATTCACATCGGGGAAGATAAGAATAAGGTTTGATTATTTTTCATTCCCAGGAGTACGACCTACCCGGGAATATTTTTTCCAACCGTGAACCAAACACGGAATCTTACATTCCATACTCAGATTCCCAAGGATGTGAGACCATTCCGTGAACCACACGCCCTCTGATTAATCAAAAGACCATTCAATAATCTTCCTTGTTCTTGACTTGCATATAATTATAAATTTCAAAAAAAATTTAAAATATATAAAATAACTATTTTATCCTTAATTATTTGTTCTATTTCTATTGAATGCCATCTCTTCTCTCCATCCTAATCATCCTTTGCAATTCATCTCTACCAAAATATACAACTTGAAATCCTTTGTAAAAGAAAATAAAAACCAGAAAAAAAAAGTGAATAGGAAAACCAACCTACACAACTCAAGAGAATATATGAAAGGGGCTCATCAAACTCGAGATTATCCACACTCCAACTTCCACTTCAAAACCCAAGAAAGAATTTAAAAAAAAAAAAACAACCTCACTTCACTACAAAAAAACATGTTAAATAGAGGCAGTTATTTTTACATTTTGAGGCGATTTTCAACCTCTGCACAATGATTTGCAGCGATTTTAAAAACCTTCGCATTTATGTATACCGCAATCAGTTAGCGGTGGTTTTCATGCAACCTCCTATTAATTTGCGGCTGTTTTTAACCACCTCAAGTTATGGCGGTTTTTTATTTTTAATTCGCGATAGTTTTAAACCCCTTTAACGTTGTTTTATTTAAAAAAAAAATACTATTGCATAGATGAAAACCTCTACAATATAAATGCCATAATATGAAATTCAGACAAGTGGTTAATGATAGTAATTTTAATTTTGATAATTACTTTTTTAAATTTCTTTTCTTAATAATATCCCACTTATCTAATTGTTTTTCCTAAAACAAATATTCGACAATTTTTTATTTTCAAACAAATACACTTAAGGTCTTGCAGTATGAGAGTCTTGTCTACCAATCAACATTTCGAAGAAAGCAAATAGGAGAATATCTAAAGCTAGATTTTTTTTCCCCCACATTACACTCAACCTAAGCAACAGAAAAGCACAAAAAACAATTAAAAAATTAAAAAATAGAAGAGACAAATTAAAAAATTGAAAAAAAATTGACTCAGAGTTCACAAAAACACTGCATAATGCAATGAATTATTTAACATCACTATTGACCTTAGCTTCATAATCATAAATCAAATAGAGATCTGATTATTATTTCACTAGGTTCAATATACAACACTAACATCACATAAAAAGAAATAATAACTAATAAACAAAAAAATACTCGTCGGCTAAAGATTGATGTTCTTCTACTTCAGACAGGCATAGTAGGTACATATGTATGGCTACATGTATGGCACCCTGATGGGTTGAATAGTCTTCTCAGTATAGTACATCAGCATCACCATCACCAATGTATGCATAACTTGCCACAAGCTTAGTAATAACTTTCTTAATGGCTTCAGCATATGTCCTATGTTGATAGGTAAGAGTGGATTCAAGTCACAAAGTGAGATCTAAAGATTCCAACCTGACAAAGACATGGCCTGCTATTAACAAGATAAAGTAACTAAAAAATCTTTTAAAAGTGAAGGTGAATGAATGAGGAAACCTACCAAGCTACGTGTTAATAATGGTCGTGTCAGGAATTCTCTCGTCAACAATTGTCTTGACTGACCATAAAGAACATGTTGAAATGCTAACAATAGGTCGAATAATCAACTTAATCCTTTAACCTCAGTCAACATTTTCAGCAAGCTGGCTAACTATACCTCATTATTTGGGTTATGCACATTAAAAATCTGCCCATTGGCTCTAGCAGGATTTTCTGGTTCAATGATAAACTTCTTCAATAAGATATTATGTATTTAAAAATGCATATAGTCTCAACAAAAAAGCATCCTTAATATAAACAATCTATCTTTTCCTAAAAGTATACATAGGATTTTTTTAAAAAGTAGAACACATAAGCAAAACTAAGAGGCTTAAGATGCATGTCTTATATTATGGTATTAAAAAAAATGTACTTTAAGCTCAAACTTCAACTCATTTTTATTCTCTTGTAAACAAGTACTTCACGTAGTATTGTATTCTGTGGGTTCACTAACCCACTTCAATTTATTAGAAAAGAACCCAATGATTAAGGATGGAAAACTGATAAAGTATGACCAACTGGTTTTGTTTACTAAATGTAAAAGAGTTCAGTAAATATTTGTGTTGTAAATCATGTGATAATTGCAATCCAGTTTTGTAATTGCAAAAGAGAAAGGTCACAACTCACAACTTGAAAGTTACTACTCATACACACAAAAAATTTACCTATTCCATGTATCCATACTAAAAAAATGTAGTGTATTGCATCTTCTATGTTAGGTATTCACATGTAAGTATGACAAATAAAAGTAAGGTACTAATAGATTAGAGTGACAATTTTCCTACAATGGTTGAAAGTGGATTTGATTAGACAATGAACACAACAAACAAACTTAATAGCCAACAAATCAAATGCTTAGCCATTCATTAAACAATGTTAACAAAGTGATCTAAAGGAACACAAAGAAAGAAAAGCTGCAGAACACATCAAAATGTTAAAAGTAAAACTGGACAAGCCTAAACTTAACATAATAGCCACTCAACAGTCTCGTAAAGTAGTAAATTGCAATTATGGACCGCAAGATTGACACATTACATGACAATATACCACAAGCACAAGAATGGAAGAGGGAATGCCAATCATTAGTCCAAAACAAGGACAATTCAGTCATAATACCAATCAAGCATGGCAATAAAACCAAATTTAGAACAAGTCTAGCAACAGAGTAATAAACCAGAATATTTCAACGAAAGATAAAAAATTTGACAAACTAAAGTATAAGGTTTTAGCATCGTAGCACAACTCTAGTAACACTAAGAAGCAAAAGATTTCCACATGATAGAATAGGAACACAAGACAAGGGGCAGAGGGCACCAATGAAACAAAAACAAAAGAACTCACAGCATCTCAATCTTGTGCAATAGAAAATAGAAACAAAAAACTAAAAGCAAATAAAATATATATTAAAAAAATAACACAACTGAACTAATAGGGATTCATTTTGTAGCTAAGATTGGATAGGGAAGGTGGAGTCCGTTTGCTAGAAAGGAAGTGGCGCTAAGGGAGCAGGACGGCGGGGTCGAAGGGACCAGGGATGAGGCTATCGCTACCAGTGGTGGTTGTAGTTGCGGCTGGAAGAGAGTGGTCGATGCGGTTGAGTTGAAGGTTGCGATGAAGAGTGGCATGGCCGTTGTGGATGGGAGGGGCTGTGCGTGGTAGTGTAGAGTTGTGCGCGGTGATCTGAAGCAATGCATGGTAAATCAATGGGAAACCAAAGATTTTAGGGATTAGGGACTGAGAGTGTGTGGAGTGATGTGGGAAGGGAGGTTTAGGGATTGAAAGAGAGTAGGAGGAAGTTATGAAAGAGTGGGAAACAAAATATTTTAGGGTCTTCAGTATTTAGTTTGAGGAGGTTTAAAAACTCCACTACTTAGATGAAAAAACCCCCGCAGATTAACTTACTTGTGGCCAAATGAGAAAACGCTTCATTCTCTCTAATTTGAGGCGGTTCTTTGCAACCTCCCCTATAAAACTGCCTCTGTGTACTGTGTTTTTTGTAATGCTTGCACCAGAATTCCTAGATCAAGAGGGAGTGATCAAAATGCAAAGAAATAACCAAAAACCAAAGCAAATTAAAATAAAGAAAAAAGTAAAATGAAAACTTTCAATTCCAACCCCAATAGAGCTTAATAAGAAAATAGACCCAATAAAGTTTATTAGCTAAAAATAACAATTACAATTGAAAAAACAATAATATGTACTAGAATACCACTATGTTAGAATCAAAAAACAAAATGAAGAGGGAAAGGATTAGTTACATTCAATTACTAGCTGTTACTATTACTAGTTGATAGAGTCTATCATATTTGTTAGTGTAGTTTTTGTTTTTAGTCTTTTTTTTTTTGTTCTTAGACTCCTCTAGTATGTCATGTACTTAGTACTAGTACTCCTTCTTGTATTCTGGTTGTATCATCAATTCATACTTTCATCAGTATCCAGTTACTTTCACCCTACTTACCTTTCTCTTAATACTTTCTTCCAAGATTCATCACCCGAGGTCTGATACCTTACATTACATGTTAGTTGATCCTTGGTGACCTCTGAGCTTGCTGCTCCTTCCGCATACACACAATACTATAATGACAACATTCACTCCAAAGATCTTTTCCAATATAACTGCAAATAAGTTAGATGATGAAAGTTTCTTGCCATGGCAGCAATTGGTTTTGGCCTCCATCAAAGAGCAAAACCTTGAGGATCATCTTAACAAGGACAAGATTCTAGAACAATTTGCTTCAAAAGAAGATGAGGCAGTTAGGATTGAATCTCAAAGCTATAAAGAATGGTGACAGTAGGACTATCATCTTGTGTCCTGGCTCCTATCTTCCATGGATACAGCCTTCAAGAATCACATGGTAGGTTGCAATTTTGCCTATAAAATATGGAAAAGAATTGAGTCTTATTTTGCCTCTCAAACCAAAGCCAAGGTAAAACAACTCAAAACTCAGCTTAAAGTTATTAAGAAGCAAGGCCCTACATTAAAATATTTGTTAAAAATCAAGAAAGTGGTAGATACATTAGCAACTGTAGGTTCTTCCATTTTTGTTAATGAACACATTGAAGTCATTTTGGATGGCCTTAATGAGGATTATATAGCATTTACTACTTTTGTTTTGTCTAGATCAGAACTTTTCTCAGTTAGTGAGATTGAAGCATTACTAATGGCTTTAGAAGATATGTTAGAAAGATTTAGAAAATCCAAGGTTTCTTTGGTTCAAGCAAATGTATCTCAAAACTCCTCACAAGAACCAAGATTTGGTGGCAGAGGTGCTGGTGATCATAAGGGTAGAAGAAGTGGAAATTCTAGGGGAGGAAGAAGTTATGCCAACTTTGTGGCAAATTTAGCCATATTGTTTGGCAATGTTTCTTTAGGTTTGATCAATCCTTTCAAAATCCTTTTAGACCACCACAAACTAACTCGCCACCAAACCCTCCTCATTCTATTTCTAATCCCATTCATCCTTCCGCTTCATTTCATAACCCAAGAGCATATTTGGCCACCCCTACTACCATGACAAATCCTTCATGGTATCCAAATTTTGGGGCCACTCACCATTTGATATCAGATTGATCAAATCTACTTACTGGCTCAGAATGTAGTGGCACTGATCAAGTTTATATAGGTAATGGCACATGTATGTCCATTCATCATATTTGTAATTCTCTTTTGCAATCTACTATTTTAAATAGAATTTTTGAACTGCAATATTTGATCCATGTTCCTAAAATTACCAAGAATTTTATTTCAATATCTAAATTTGCCAAAGATAATAATGTTTATTTTAAGTTCTATCCTACGATGTGTTATGTGAAATCTCAAATTACTAAAGAAACACTTCTTCAAAGTAGACTTGTTAATGGTAGGGCTATCAAACAGACTGGGCTGGCCCGTTTAGGCCCGCGAAATAAATGGGTTAAACTAGTTGACCTGTTTAACCTGTGGACTAAAATTTTTCAGCCCAGCCTGTTTAAGACTAGTTCGTGATCTTAAACAGGTTGGCATGTTTTTTTATTTATTTATTTTTTGCTTGTCATGTTTGGAAAATTATTTTTTAATTAAAAAATAATTTTTATTTTAAAAAAGATAAAAATTCTCATTTTTTATTAAAAAAAAGTGAAAATATCCTAAATCTGATTATTAAATCATATTTTTATATTCTAAATTTATACAATTTTACTAAAAAAATAATAAAAAAATAAACATAGATAAACGGGTCCGCCCATTTACCTGCGAAGGCTGGCTCGTTTAACTCTCGGGTTAAATGGACCGGGTTGAAAACGGGCTAGTTTAAACAGGTTGTTATTTTTTAAGCCCAATCCACCTATTATTGGAGGGTAAACGGGTTAGTCCGATAGGTTTACCCATTTTGATGACCCTAGTTAATGGTTTGTATCAATTTAATAATGTCATTATTCCCAAATCACAATCTTTATTTGCTGCACCTTCTACATATTTTTCTCAGCATGCTTCTTTTGACATTTGGCATAAAAGACTTGGACATCTTGTATATAAAACTATTGATCTTGTTCTATCACATTGTCACATTTCATTTCAAAAAGATCTCTCCAACATTCCTGTTTGTGAACCATGCTGTAAAGCTAAACTTCATCAAATTACCATATGAACTTTCAACTCATAAATTTCACTCACCTTTGGAGTTGGTATATTATGATGTTTGGGGTCCAGCCCCTCTTCCATCTAGATCTAGATTTAGATACTATATGTTTGCCTCATTGATGCTTACTCTAAATACACTTGCATTTACTTGTTTGCTAATAAGTCTCAAGTTTTTTTTGTTTTTCGATAATATAGAGCTATGATTGAAAATTTGACTGGATGTTTACAAACAGATAATGGAAAAGAATACCTTTCAAATGCTTTTACTCAATTTCTGTTACACATTAGATAGTTTGATTTCAATAATGCTTTCGTAAATAGTGATTTAACTAGAGATGTCTATATGGCATAGCCTAAGGGATTTGTTCACACTAATACACAACTTGTTTGCAAGCTACACAAGGCCTTATATGGCCTTAAACAGGCTCCTAAGGCCTAGTTTTCAAAATTAAGCGCTACATTAGCTTCCTTTAGTTTTCATAATACAAAGTCTAATCCATCTCTTTTCACAAGATTTACTATTTCTTCTACTGCTTATATTTTAGTTTATGTAAATGACATTTTGATTATAGGCAGCGATTCTTCTAAAACAACTCTCTTGATCAGCAAATTGAATGAAGTTTTTTCCTTAAAATACCTTGGTTATATGCACAATTTCTTAGGCATAAAAGCTTCGAAGCCCATTACTAATCAAATTCTTCTTACACAGTTTAAATACATCTTTGATTTACTTTAAAGAGTTGGTATGGCTAGTGCTAAGTTAGTTCCTACACCTATGCTGACCTTTTCCAAGTTATCAGCTTAAAGTGATTCAGATTTTGAAAATCCCACACTTTATAGGTCTATTGTGGGTGTCTTACAATATGCCACTATAACAAGACCTAATGTTTCTTTTTCAGTAAATAAAGTCAGTCAGTTTATGCATAAACCTTTACAAAATCATTGGATAGTAGTTAAACAAATTTTGAGATGTCTTGCTGATTCTATTCATCAAGGCCTTTTGTTTATAACACTAATGATCTTAGATTGCTAGCTTTCTCTGACTCTGATTGGGGTAATGATGTTGATGACAGGAAATCAACCTATGGATTCTGCGTCTACTTGGGTTATATTTTGGTTAAAACAAGACTTGGGGCCACTCACCATGTCATAAAATCTTGGTCTACCAAAAATTAGCATGTGGTTAGTAGATTTAGCACTGAAGCTGAGTTTAGGAGTTTAGCAATTGTCATGGTAAAGCTATCTTGGTCACAATCCCTTCTTAGTGAGCTCCATATTGCATATTCCTGTCCGCCAACAATCTACTGTGATAATCTTAGCATAGTTCTCCTTACTACAAATCCAATACTTCACAGTAGAGCTAAACATTTTGAGTTGGACTTGTATTTTGTTAGAGACAAAGTTTCACAAAAACAAGATGTTGTTGTACATATTCCTTCTTTAGAGCAAGTTGTTAATATTTTTACTAAACCTCTTTCATCTACTCCTTTCAATCTATTCAAATCCAAACTCAGGGCCTCCTTTCACTTGACCTCAAGTTTAGGGGGATGAAGAGAGAAAGGATTACTTACATTTAGTTACTAGTTGATAGAGTTTGTTATATTTGTTAGTGTTGTTTCTAGTTTTAGTCTTTTCTATTTTGTTCTTAGACTCCTCTAGTATGTCATGTGTTTAGTATAAATACTCCGTCTTGTATTCTAGTTGTATCATCAATTGATACTTTCATTAGTTTTTAGTTACTTTCACCATGATTCTCTTTCTCTCATTACTTTCTTCCAAGATTCATCACCTAAGGTCTTGAGGTCTAATACTTTACACAAAAAAGTGAGAAGAGGAAATACATGAAAAAAGGAACAATTTGTTGGAAGTCTCAAAATGTAGCTGGAAAGGCCAAGGTAATCTGATATCTATTAGCATAGACATGGGAAGAAGAGAAACGAAGGTTCTTGGAAGTGGGGTATTGTAAAATTGGTGTTGAGATACAAAGAAGCTGAAATGTTACGAGAGATCGATCGTGTATTGTCATTTGTTACATAAGTCTTCCAATTATACACGCTTCAAATATCATATTATTAAAGCTACATTCCAAATTGTTAAGATTGAAAATTGAATAAGAAAATTAATAGATAATAGCAATTCCTTAAATGCTTTTCTAGATATTCCTCAATCTGTCGACTATTCATGGAACTTGAGAAATAGATGAATAACGACCGACCTCCTAATCAAATTAAAAAAAGTGGGCTAATCTCATTTTTTTCTTTTGGTGAAGCTAAAGGTGTTTTGTTTTAACAAATACATCTCTCAGCTTTCCACAAAATTCTATATGTATCTATGAGATTAAGTTACCATGATATGCAAAAAAGTATACTTTGGAGTTTTTTTTTTGAAAAAAAATCTGAAAGAAAAAAAAATAAAACAAAGACATGCTTAGGAGTCCCTGATAATTTAAAAAGAAAAAACCAAAATTCTACCATGACTGCAATTTTAGAGGGATGCGAGAGCATTCTTTGTACATAAACCCTTGTGATAGTTTCATGCAGCTTCAGTAGTTCTTCCATCTCCATAATAAATTCTCATGTTTGTGCCCACAAAAAGAACTAGTAGGTTAGAAAAGAAAAAGAATAAAGATGAATTTGATATCGGGGCAACTCAGAATTTGGTACAGGTTTCGATGGAATTGAATAAATCCACGTCGATAAGGAGCTAAAAGATCTACTACTTTAATTCCAGTCTCAAAAATGGATAATTGTGTCTAATTATATAAAGGTGGGCATAGATCTATGAATAGGAGATGTTGTGTGAATATCTATGGGACCTAAATTACCAATAGGTTCACCAAGCATGTTAAAGATATAGATACAACACATATCTATGATTCACACAAAATTACAACGTATATTCTCAACTAACAAACTAACTACTTAAACATTTGATAAGCTAATTTCAACCACTAATATAAGTTAGAATTGTTACTATAAATTCATGAAGTTAAAAATCAAGGAAATGTCTAGTAATATGTCTATTATTTATTATTATAAAAGCTGTGTACTTGCGCAAATTTTTTTGAATTAAATTTAAATATACTGACAGTATAAAATAGTTTTACACTGTCAACCAATAAGAATACTAGAAAGTGCCAACTCATATAGTTAACCACCCATTATAATGAGAGATCCACCATAATTTCTCACTTTCTCTTATTTTTATTGGTTGACAGTATAAAACTATTTTACACTATTAATACATACCAATTAAACTCAATTTTTTTTTCTTATGTGGACTTGTGCAAAAAACTTTCCTACTCAAACATATCATCATTTTATTACACAACTTTATTATTTATAATATTCATTTTTTTCCCGCTTGACTTAATTATCGTTGACTTTGTTTGATGTATCTTATGGTAACCATTAGAGTACGGATGTTTTTGTCTTAATGGATAGAGAGAGGGTAATGGGATTGATGCCGTCAGTTTTTTAATAGAGCTCCAAGGACAAAGAGTAGAAGAATGGATAGGCTCTATATGTTTATGAATAGCATAAGGCCCCCAGCAAAGAGAACAAGCACCGCAATTGATACAAACACTCCCTTTTCAACTCATTGTTCAAATAGCAATGGCCGGAGGAGAAGGTGGGAGGTAGTTGACGAATCTCGTGCAGTACAGTGGTGATGGGATTTGAAGAGATGGAGCTGGATGGCAGGTTTTTCAGTTTTGTTATATCATTGTCTAATTTTTATTGCTTCTAATTAAACTTGAATTTTTGGAACATTGATTGTTAGTAGATGTCATATGGAGCACTCTTTTGATTAACAAATGTCAAAGTATTTTAGTTATGATTGAATCTATTTGTATAGGGTTTGCATCTATTGGGGCCGCATTTAACTTATATTGTTGGGTTGATATTATAGTTATATTGTCTATTTATTTTAGTTAAATGGTTTTAATTTCTTTACGAAATGGTTAAAAGATAGTATTTGACCTTTTTTGTAGGAAAGCGTACTTGATATCTTAAATAACAAATTAGAAAGAATTGATATTAGTACCAATCATTAACTAGGAAACACTTGAGTTAACAAATTATGTCAATCTCTTGCACTATTTTCAGCTACCTCCAAAAAGGCTTAGCACAGGTTCAAAACCATACAATATCTGATAAATAGTCATGTTTTCACTACTTATGTAACTATGTTCCATAATTTTTAGTTTCATAATTTTCAGCCTTCTCCCAAAATTCTTGATACAAAATCAAAACCTCAAACAATGACTACACTATGATATGGTTTTTAATATGATCTTAAGATGCATTATTCAAGATTTGCACAATCATTTTAACGGTTCATTATGTGTAGGTCTTATTTGCTTTCCTTATGTACTACATCGATACAATTAGATTAATATTAATTTGATGTGATTTGAGGAAGCCGATGATGAAACTTTTTTACAAATTATTGATGAAGCTAAACAAACGAGAGCAACTGTTGTTAATATAAATAATGCAGGAAGCAAAACTTTAATTTTTTTTATTAATTATTAAAGTTATTTTTTAGTTTAATTTTCTACATTAGTAATTTATAATTTATTTAAAATATAGAATATGCATAAAACTATATTTGACACTGTGGCTAATCCAACTGGAGGACCTGAGAATGCTACAAGACATGTAAAAACCAGTTCAGCTATGTCAATTGAAGCACTCTTAAAGATCACTTTAATAGAGTTTGGTAGATAGAATAAATTTTATTCTTGGGAATAGTATTTTTAAGAATGTCATTTTTAGAAATAATTTTCTTGAGCATTATAATTTTAGTATGTTTGGTGTGCAAATTAAATTCTCGAAAATATTTGATAAATTTTCAAAAATACCCTAAATGGATGTGGTGGCCAGCTAGCAGCGGCAAACGGCGACGGGTGACAGGTTGGCGATGGTGGGTGGCTGGCAGCAATGAATGGCTTTGAGTGGTGATAGGGGTTTTAATATTTTCATAATGACAAATATTTCCTCCTCATGAGAATATTGGATCCCATAAAAGGATGGTAATGTTTATACATTTTTGGGATTTGCCCCGTACCAATAGACCCCTAAACTCTTCAACAAAAGCTTTGAAAAAGCGAAAACTGGAAAAAGTTTAGCATTCTAAACGCTTGAGTTATCATCAGTATATTTTTTCATGACTCATATTTAGTAATTTAAGTTCTCTTTATAGTGATGGAATACTTTTCACTTAATAGCAGTTGAATTCCAAAATATGTTAATTTTGAATTATTACCAACCTTTTTTTCATGTTTTAAAATAGTCTTTTTGATGTAGTAATAACTCCTGATAGAATTGTAGACCATATAAAAGACTTAAGTTAATATTAACCAACTAGAACAAGACATTTGTAGCACAAAAAAGTCAACAGATTAAAATCTACTAATATTGCAACCATACTACGAGGAAGCGCGATTATGAAGTGAAAGGTCAAGTAAAGGAATGCATTTTATGAAGGATTACCATGATTCTTAGAGACAATGCATCATGTTTTTTCAAGCATTGAAGGCTGACCTCTTTTTTTTTTTTGGGGGGGTGGTTTAAACAAAGGCTAAAGTTCACAATCACCTATGCTGCTTCTATTTTTGGTCAGCGCCTATGTTACGTTGGTTTTTTTTTTTTTTTTTTTTTGTACTCTATGTTACGTTACTGGAACACACTATGTGGGCAGTTTTATGTAGGATTAGGCAGGTTTATACATGCAGTTGAGGCGCTGACATAACGGTGAACTCTTTCACCTCCAAAGAATTGCATCCTAATTCAAGCCAGGCAGAGCCTAGCATATGGTGTTGCCTCAATGATGAAGCTTGTGGCTGGTCCCCTAGATAAATTTTTAGGTGCATCCACTCTATAGTTGAATGTATAAATTTTATTTAGAGAATTAAAAAAAAAATACTAAACAATCAGAAACTTTGTCATAATTTAATTATCAGAATAAAGTTACATGATTATTAACTATTGCATAAAGAAATTAGTTATATAACTTCATTTTATCTAACAATTATCATAATTTTTGTCAACAATTTTAGCTATATTTTTCTTATTATTGTTATTGTCCTAAAATGTAATCTATTGGGTTAGTTTAGGTGGCAAACAATTTTTACTTTTGAGATGAAAATACGTATTCAAGAACAAAAACAAGAATTAGTTTTGTGTATAGCTCAAATGGGATTAAATATGTAAAATATCTCGCAGTCTCAAAAGAAAATAATTAGATTATAAGATAATAATGACTTACTTAGATATAAAGTAAAAATCCCCAAAAGGATTTTGGTTGGTGATAGTTAGATTAACAAAGCCCAAAACGAGGATGTTTCTCATAAAACCGGAGCTAATGAGGATTCACACTTCTTCTCTTTTTATGCTACAGATTTTTTTTTTTTTTTGGCCAGGAAAAGAAAAAACACAAAGTCTATCGAATGGTTGCTGTCCATGTATCGAGTTAGGTTTCAAGTTTCGAAGTCAAATTATGTAATTGTCACACACACTGTTCAATCTTGGGTACACTCCATTTTCTCTAATCTTGCGATAAAAATGTAACATGTGCGCTATGGATCCAAAACGTTCTACAAGAAGGCTAGATAATGGGGCAACCAGACATGGTAAACGTCACGACCGAAAAAAAAAAAAAAAAGAGGAGGGAGCATGGTAAAGGTTATACATTCATATTCATCCCTGTAGCACCCCTATTTGATATCTTGGCTATGTTTGGAAGATTTAAATATGATGGGAGGGAATGACTAATAATAAAATGGGAAGGAGAGGTAAATAATAGAATGGAAATTTACATACCACTTCTTTGTTTCATTATCTAATGAAAAAAGGGAAGAACTTTTATCAAAAATCATTTCATTATCTCATTAACCCTCCAATTAGGAGACACAAAAAAGGGGACTTTTGAGTGATAAGGGAGGGATATCTTGATTCTCTTTAGTCATTCCATTCCCTCCTTAAAAATTGCTTCGCAATATACTTCACTTGAGTTTAACCATTCTATTCCTTAGCACTCCCTCCCACTCTCCCAAACTATATTTGAATCGATGGTAACTAAGGGGATGGTATAGAAAGGGAAGACAACTTTTATAAAATGTGTATTTTTTTTTATTTTTTATAAGAGAATAGAATGGCCAAGAAGGAAGTAGAAGTGCCCTCTTTACCATTGAACTCTTAAGATTTGTTGTCCTCCTAATTTGGGGAGTTTAGGAGGGACACAAGAAAATTTTTTTTCTAAACATAGTTGATTTATTGTTTTCTCCTTAAAAATATACAAATCTATTATTGTTCATATTAGATAATAGGACAATTAGAAAACAAAATGTATATTTCTTTCCTTTCCATTCCCTTATACTGTCGCCATTAAACAAGAGCAGGATAATTTTTCTCTCTTTTTCATGTTATTATTCATTTCATTATTCACTTTTCTATTCCATCTCATTATAAGTCACTCCTTTCCATTGCCTTAAAATCTTTCAATGATATGTTAAACCGGCAATTAATGTATATATTCTAACCAACTGGACAGGTCCAACTACACAATAAATGTCATAATATTATAGTTTTTGTATGAGGAGCAGACTTCTTCCCTCATATTCAGGGCATTTAGAGTTCAACTTTTTATTTTTGTTATTTCTTTTTGCTACTATACTTTAATTAATGTAATTTTTATAAAACGCTTGCTCTACACTTCTCCTTTTCGGGATGAAAAAAAAGATAGATGTTTCTCCTATACTTGAATTTTTACATCTGTCTCTACCCTTAGCACTTTTGAAAGAAAGGGAAAAGAAAAAAAAAAGAAAAGAAAAAGTAAGGCACATCTGAATTTTTTTCCTATAATAATAGTTGTAACGAGAAGTGCATTTAGGTGCAAGATCAACAAAATTGTGTTAAAAAAAAAGGAGGAAAGACAAGCTACCCACTCCAGGGGGAAAAAAAGAAAGAAAAAAGAAAAGAAAACATTGTTCCCTATCCCACATCTTGAATTTGAGGGGATGTGTATCCATACCCATTTAGCCATTGAGGCACATTCATGGAAGATATGAGTACAAATCCAGGAGCAAAAACTAATCATTTGTCTCCAAGAAAAGCTTCAGCTAGATACCCCAAAAGCGTATGGCTATTTATAGCTTTATGGCATGCAGCTGATGCTATCTCTCCAAGTTTGTGCTTTCTCTTGGTTTACTATACTTCTACTTGGCCAATAAGAAGTAAACAACAATGCGTAACATTTGAAGCCAAATCTCTAGTCCAGGCCTATAAATTCCACCTAAAAAGAAAAAGTTGAAAGTGAAACATCCCCTTTCAACTTCCTAAACCCTCCCCCCAAAAAACAAAAAAAGAAAAAGCCAAAAAAAATTTCTTTGCTGGTCAACAAATGCTTTCAAGCCAATGTAATGGCATAACTTAATTATTGATTCACATTATTTATGTGTGTCAATTAGAAGTAGTGATTTATATATAAATAAATGGAAAACTTGCACACATAATTGAAAAATTAGGTGAATATAGTAATACGTGATAATACTATTACCCAATTACCCAATTATGTATGCAAATTTTCTCTTTATTTATGCATAAATAACCAGTGGTTAATTGACACATAAAAAGATATCTCTAGATAGCATTTTTCTAATTATTTGAAGTTTTGAACTAGCACTATAAGGACTTGGAACAACCCTGCCTGTATCTGACTACTTTCACGTTCTTCACCTAAAGTATAGGACCTTAGCCTCAAATAGTCACAGCAAAACAATCTACATCGCTTTCACACTTTTGGTTGTAGAAGGGGCGGTGATTGAAGGAAGGAGTAGGAAGGAAGAAAAGGAGCCAAACGAGTTCATATGGGGCTTTGAGACTACACAATGAATTGAAAAAGAAAAAAATAAAAAACAAAGGTAGATATCATAGGGATCTCATTTGGTATGCTGTAGTAATCAACACCTTTCCTTTTCTTGTGAAAAATTTTACCCTTCCAAGAACCACACTATATGGTACACATTTTTCCCTACCTCCTTTGTCTTTTCCTCTTATTTGTTTCACAAGCAAAGAATAGCCAAATGCCATTCAAACTCAAGAAGGGCACTGAGTCACAAAAAAGATGAAAGGCAACCAACCATCACAATAAGGATATATTGACCATATGAGACCACCATTCCAAAAACTACACTTGGACATGAGAGATTTGTAAAGAAGTTTCCATATAGATATTATCACTTTGCAATCAGTTCGGTATACTAGCTGGTCTTTTTGGCCACCTATACAAAAAATATGAAACTCCAAATAAAATTTAATGGAAGAGGAGGGGACAGGACTCAAAAATAGAAACTAGAGAAGCATATGCTCGAGTGAGGTCAAATGACCTCACTTAACAAACTTTGCACTATATAAATGTGCCACTAATCCTCAAAGATATGACAATGCAACAGATTAAAACGCAAGAAATGTGAACCCGAAAAATATTAATTTAAAAATAAAATCATAAAAGTAGAGTAAATTTGACCAAAGTATTTAAGGTTGTACCTAACATGGCATTCTAAAGGCAGCTATCACATAATAGTGCTGCCACCAAGCTCAAGTAACCTCCCATCCATGACAAAATTTGTTATAAAGGCATCATAATTAATCTTTGTAGCAAAGAGCATTCGAGTTGTGTGAAATGTCCAAAGCATCCTTACCAAGACAGCTGTTTCCAGCTTGTCCATTCGGCCATTGTAAACATCTTCAGGGGCATTCTAACATGTATCCTAGACATAACCTTACTTCAAAAGCAAGACCAAACACAGAAGAAAATTGACACAAGAAATTAAATTGATAACCAATCTTATGGCCATCCTTCTGATGATGAAAGGAGAGAAAATGCTGCAAGAAGAGACTCAGTCTGAGAACACCTCTCCAAGGAAAAAAATCGAAGTCCAAATGGCAAGGAATGAGTTACTGGAGAAAGAAAACCGGGAACTCAGACAAGAAGTGGCTCGGTTAAAGTCACAGATAGTTTCACTTAAAGCACACAACATGGAGAGGAAATCCATGCTATGGAAGAAGATACAAAAATCAATAGATGACAACAACTCAGATTCACTTCTACACAAAGCAGCAGTTATGGCTGAAAAGAGTCCAGAAAATGAGAATGTGCATACAAATCCAGATTTCATAGACTCAGCATGCAGAAAGGATTCAAAGGACAGATCAACAATAGTACCAGCTCCTCCACCAAGGCCTCCTTCCTTCCTTCTTCCTTCACATAAGAATGAGAAAGGGGTTAAAGTGCAGCCAACAATAGCACCACCGCCACCTCCAACACCGCCAAAATCATCAGCGGGTTTAAAAGCGGTGCGCCGTGTGCCAGAAGTAATAGAGCTGTATCGCTCCCTTACAAGGAAGGATGCCAACACAGAAAACAGAATACATCCTAATGGAGTTCCTGCAGTAGCTTTCACCAGAAACATGATTGAGGAAATCGAAAACCGCTCGACTTATCTCTCAGCTGTAAGTTTAGTCCCTAACCGTTCGTATTTATCTGTCAAATTTTCTTATGTTAATAAATATCTACTCATCAAACAATTAACATCCTCTCATTTATATGCACATTCCTGGCAGATAAAATCAGAAGTTCAAAGACAAGGAGAGTTCATCGGTTTCTTAATTAAAGAGGTAGAATCAGCCTCATTTGCGGATATTTCTGAGGTGGAGGCATTTGTTAAATGGCTGGATGGGGAACTATCTTCATTGGTGGATGAAAGGTCAGTACTAAAGCATTTTCCTCAATGGCCGGAACAAAGAGTGGATGCGCTTCGCGAAGCTGCTTGTAACTACCGAGATCTGAAGAACCTTGAATCAGAAGTTTCATCATATGAGGACAATCACAAAGAGGCGTTGGCTCAGGCTTTGAAGAGGATACAAGCATTGCAAGACAGGCGAGAATGTACAAAATTAAGAGTTCACTAACTGAAGTTCTTATCCAATAGTTTAAATTAATTACAAGATCCACATTCAAATCTGCAGGTTGGAGAGAAGTGTAAGCACTAAAGAGAGGATAAGGGAGAGTACAAGCAAGAAATACAGGAATTTTCATATCCCTTGGGAGTGGATGCTGGACACAGGCCTCATTGGTCAGGTAGGCAGTAGATAGCATATTTATGACATCAAGTTTGATGGTTCAACAAATGATACCATGCCGGTAAAAATTAAAAAACACCACCGTTTTAATAAGAAAAATAGAAAAACATTGGAATAATGGAATCTACGCAAATTCATTGCACTCAGATAGTAAAACAAGATAATGATGCCTGTTTTGTTACAAGCAAATTAAACAATTAAGGAAATAAATAAGATTTTTTGGTTAACTTGCAACAAAAAAAAAAAATTGTTATTTATTGTATTCTCTAGCCTCTACAGTAGAACTAACAAGACACAACAAAATCATGCATGATGTAATGCAATGATTTTCTGTTTGATGGTCAATTTCACATAGATCGAACAGCCAGAAATCTGACACTTATTGCAGACAAAACCGCATCATTTCAATGACCTCAGCAGCATCCAGACATTCTATGATATGCATATTTTTTTAGGAAGGCTTATCTATTTACTACCACCAAAGCCATCAGGGTTGAAAATTTAAAGGGCTTTATCTCATTATTGATTGCAGATGAAGCTAAGTTCATTGAGGCTAGCAAAGGAATTCATGAAAAGCATAACCAAGGAATTGGAGTCTCATGAAGCTTTGCAAGAAGATAACCTCTTATTACAAGGAGTTAAATTTGCATTCAGGGTACACCAGGTAGAGTACTCTCCTCATACTCAACAATGTTTAACATTTTCCTTTTATCCAACTCATCAACCACCAAGAGGTTCAGTTTGCAGGTGGCTTTGATCCAGAGACCATTCAAGTATTTCAAGAATTGAAAAGGGCTGGTAGTGCTTTACCAAGCTATAGCAACCTGATCAAATGCTCCAAACTTGATAAAAATTGTCAGAAACTTGTGTCTTAACCAAAATTTGTCTTCCCATAAATTGTTTGATGTTCACACATCACCAGTGGAATTGACAAACATGTATATGCTCCCCTATTTATGTAATTTCTCAATGCATTGCCTACTTTTGTGATAGTGGGTAGATGCTTTTCTTAATTATGCTAGTACACTTCATGAGATAAACCCTCATTAGATTTTTTGTGCTTGAAAAAGCAAACCATTACTCAAAATAAAGTAGATTGCACTATATTAATTGTAGTCATCGTTATATATATATATATATATATATATATATATATATATATATATATATATATATATATATATATATATATATTTAAAAAAGGCTCATCCATATTGGTCCTTATTTATTGATGAATTTGCTGACAGATGATTACCAAATCATGCAAAGGCAAAAGCCATAATGTCACTATATGTAGCACGTATAATCTTAATGAAAAAAGAAAAAAATAAGAACAAATAATCAAGTGGCATAGGAACCTTCAGCAATATATATATATATATATATATATATATATATATATATATATATATATATATATATATATATATATATATATATATATATATATTATTATTAAAAAAAATGGGAAACTGTAGTAGCTGGTTAAACATGTACATCGAATTTATATCCAGAGTCTAAATGATCAAGAAAAATGCTCATTCTTCCTAGATAAGATAACTTCAAGAGTTATCACCGGTTGGTACATTATCGGTGAAAAATGGTACAACTACGTAAACAACTTCGATTTTACGATTATGTACGTCTATTGTGTATATGAATCCATCTACTTTTCTTTTTCTCAAACGACAAACACAAAATACATGTTAAACAGTCAATTTAAATTTTTTTGTGCACATTATAAAAAATCTCGCTCCTAACCTTAGGGGGTGTTTGGCATGCCGTTTTAGATATGATAGGATAAGGTAATAGAGTACGTTATGACCTTATCCATTATTTGGTACAGTCAATATATTATATAAACTTATCTATCAAATCTTCCTTATACATTATAATGATAGATAACTTAATTCAGCCTAGGGAGGTCGTATTAGACCTGATTAGCTTTTAATGTACAAAGGTTCTTTCACTTTTTTATTTTTTAATATATTTTATTAAAAGAAAATTAATTATTAAATAAATAATAAAAAATAAAAATATATAAATAAAAAATAATTGTAAAATAACTATTCAAACTAAAATAAAAATATAGGAATAAAAATTTATTATTAAAATATATTAATAATAATATTTAATATAAATTCAATAATAAATAATAAAAAATAACCAAATATAAGAATGTGACACTAAAACTACTTAAATTTCGATATATAAAAACTTCATCTCTATTTCACTCACTCTCTCTTTCTCATATTTTTTATATTTAAGAAAAAATATTAAAAATAAATAAATAAATAATTTTTAATATAAAATTATTTTTATATATAATAAGAAATAGCTAAAATAATTATAATAACTATTTAATATATTAATTTTTAATTTTTAAATTTAATAGTTAAAAATTATATTGATTATAATATTTTCTTTTAGTTATATTTTATATAATACAATATCTTAGACAGTGATATACCAAACATTGAATTGTATTAAATTTTTATCAGGCTTTATACAATCAGACCTTATACTATTAACCCTTATCCTATTAGGCCTTATACTGTTAGGCATATCAAACGGGCCCTTAAAGCTTAGCATGTGATGTGATAGTCATAGACCAAAACTGCATTAATGATTTAGGGTGCATTTATTTCAGATTTTGAAACCTAAATTTTATATATAATAGAAAAAGCTGAAAAATTAATTTTTTTTATGAGCTACTCTTTTAAGCTTCTCCAAAAAAGTTGAAAATTGATTTTTTTGATAATCTGATTATTTTTAAAAATTCATTCAAATATATAAAAACTAATTTTTTCAATAAAAAAATGATTTTTTTATAAAAAAAAGCACAAATAAACATACCCTTAATATATAAGAAAGAGAAAGGTTCCAATCAATTAATAAGTAGTTCTTACAAGCTCACTTTTTCCTTTTTATTTATTTATTTTTACTTTTTCCCTTCATATCTTCATAGAAATATGATGCTTGGAATAGAAATCAACAAACCATTGATAAATGTAAAGGATTTTTTCTTAAAATCTTTTCATAGGTGTTTGCCCCCACATGATCCAATGGAAGAATCGAATTGATTACTGAACCATGAGGTTATATAGTCAATTTATTAGTGACAAATTTTTTTATTTAAGTAGGTGAATGAATTGACCTTAAAACAACAAGGATTTATTACAATTACTATAAAACCAGCTCTAAAAATCAGCGCTCAAAATGAAATGAATATTCATAAGAAAATACAACGTTTTAGGATTCAAACTTGCGTTCCTCTGCTTAATCACAGATCACAAAACCCATCTACTTTTTACCACTAAATTAGTCTGTTGGTACAAAATAAAAGCCTTATTTTAACTTGGGCATTATATTTACATCTTGGTATTTTAAACGATTAGAAGGCTAATTTGAAAACCCAAAGCAATATCACAAACACTTATGCATATCTGTAAATATATATTGTGAAAATAAATTGCAAGTGAATAATTATAAGAGCTAAATTATTATAAGGATTATTGAGCAATATGCAGGACTAGCATAAAATATTAATTTTTTTAAAAAATGACCAATATTCAAAGCCTACTAAATATTTTAATTCATAAAATTTGAGTTCAAAGCCATTAAAAATGATGAATTTAATTGGTATGTATTGACTGTCAATCAATAGAAACAAGGGAAAGTGAGAAATCATGATAGGTTCACATTATAATTGGTAGTTATTTATATAAGTGGACACTTTTTATTATTTTTATTGATTAACAGTATAAAATTATTTTACACTATTAGTGTATTTAAATTAAATTCAAAAATAATTTATTGACAAAAAATTTAGATTATATATATGAGATTTTATATTCAAATCTTATTATCATCAATTTTTTAAAATAAAATTTGAATTCAAAACTTTTTTTTATAACAAATATCAAACCGCTTTATCATCCAAGGCCCTGGTCAACAAAGAAGCGAAGTCAACTATGATAAAATGATAGAATTAAAGTGTAATTATACGAGAAAAGAAGTGAAGTCAACCATAATAATATGATTAATTAATAATTTATAATTATATGCTTATAATATTTAATGGTCTAACTACAATAGATAAGAAAGAAAGGATTAGCTTAGCTAAGTCATGGTCAGAATCTACTCATATTTCGTCTTCACTTGACTTACATTCTCGAATCATCTTGGTGATAGATATTATCCACACGTATTTTAATAATTGCTTGTTGAATTTGAGAAGCATATCTTAATTCCGGACGAGAGCGAGAAAATCTTTTCCTTAGTCCAAATGTTGTGTGACTGAAAAAAAAAATGGATTAGAGAAGGGTAAGTCGGAACAGCTCAGATCCGTGTCAATGGTAGCTCAAACTTTGGCTTCTAAGCACATTGGCTGGCGTGCCGCGCAGAGTATGTGAGATTTCCACGTCCCAATTCCCACTGAACCAAACAATGCCTAAACAATACTCTCACCAATCACAAACTCCAGACATATTCATGAACAATCTGTGGTGCAGCAACTTTCAACTCTGTTTCTAACAGGGTTTTCTGCATTTGATTTGATATTAAACCTACCCAAAAATAATAATAATAGTAAATAACAAAAATACGAACTCTGCAACTTGCATGAAATAAAATCTGTCCATTTATGTACCCAAAAAAAAAAAAAAAATCCTGTCCATTTTGCACAAGATCCGCGTCACCCGTGTGTAAACCATTCCCCACATCAAAAACGTTATCTCTCACTATGGTAACTCTGCACAATTGGAATTAAATCCATTTTTTGTTTTTTGTTTGTGCTGTTTCTTTAGCTGCTTCAAGCGTCATTCACACCATTACAAGATTCTGAACCATAGAGAGAGAGAGAGAGAGAGAGAGAGAGAGGGGAAATGGGGCGTGCTGGAAACTCGCATGGAAGCGAGGAAGAAGGAGATAATAGCCTTCAAGAGAAACAGGGTGCTCTGCTTTATGTTTCAATCAAGATGGAGAAGAGAACGAACAACACTTGTCTCACTAGGGACCTCTTCCCTCACGTCTATGGCTCCTCCTTCCCACTTGTCTCTTCCTGGGATCCTTCAAAAGCTGTAATTTTGATTCATACCCATTTCTCCATTTCGGTTTTTCCATTGTGGGTTGGTCTTGGTTCTTCATTTTATTGTTAATTCTTTTTTTTTTTGGTGTGAAAATTTTTTAGCTTTCGTTGGAACGGGAATCGGCGTCAATGTGGGAGTTGAGCTTTGTTGTTCCGCCGAATCATGGTAATGCTTTCTCAATTGGCACTTGCTTTCTGATTCTTTTGTCTCTTTTCTTTCTGTTTGCTTTACCTGTAGAGGTGTAAAAACAATGCTTGATTGGTTAAGGCGGTTCATTAAAGCTCAAGCAAGGTTTAAGTGTCAACTTTGAGTCTTCTGAATGGAAAAAGCTAATGTAGGGTGAACTTTATCCCATAGTGGGCAACTCAACTCAAACCATATTAGTTGGGTTTAGTTGACTCCATATGCCAATGGTTTAGACACCAAAAAATAAATAAATAAATAAAGGTTGGTGAAATTTATGTAAAACTGTAGATAATGTGTTAAGATTGTGAGGTTAAGAAAGAGGGGGGAAAAATGCAAAGTAAATTACTCTGAGAATTAGTTGGGTTCACCATGTGTAGAGAGACTCTGTTATAAAGGTGTCTTGAAATTTAATTTTGGCATAGTTATTGTCTCACTGAAGTGTAAGGGGTGTTTGTTAGGACCCCTGATGTGGGTGTGGCTAGTGCTGAAGCGGGTAGAGGTATTCCTAGGGTCATGCAAGTGTTTAAAAGGAAGGGAAATTGCGAGCCTATGGGAGGGAAAAATAAGGAAAAGAGTGAGGGTCCTACTTAGCATAACTAACTGCTGAGTTGGCATGGAATGAGTGGGAAAGAGAGAAGGAATCTTGAAGGATCTGCATGAGGGGATATTTGTATTGGGGAAAGTGTGCACCGAAGGCAGGAAAACAGTGGAGTGGACTCTGGGAGGGTTTTGGGGCTCCTCGAATTGTCCTTGAGTGTTCTTTCTTTCATCCTTTGTTTCTCTAGCTTGAATACATGATTCTGAGCTAATTCCTCGCTGGAATTCAGCTCCATATCAGTAATACACAACATATTTTCTTTTCATCTCTTGCTCTAATACCATGTTTCTATCAGTGTTCTAGACTGCATTTGTAACCAGAAGTTTTGGTATTGGTTGGGATTTTCAGAAGCTTTAGATTTCAAATTTCTCCTGAAACCCCAGCAACTCCATGCACCTTGCTTTGTCGAGGAGGGTCCAAGCCGTGTACTTGTTGGGGGAGCATTGCAGGAGGGTGCCAGGCTTGCTTTGTTTAGACTTGATAATGGCAAAGTTCTTGAGTATCGAGTTTTTGTTGAATCAAGCAGAGTTTCTCCCTTTGACCTTGCAGCTAGTTGGAGGGCTTATCGGGAGCATTTCCGTTGTTCGGCTGTTCGTGGGATACCTGATGTCAGCATAGATACAGGACTTCAGGCAGGTGGTGAGGTTAGACTATAACTACTCGTTTCCTTTATGCTTTTTTCCTCCTTGGAAGATGTGGTTGGGTTGTGGTGTGGTGAATGATATTTGAATCAGGTATTCTTTAAGGAAGCTACTTTTTTCTTTTTTTCTTTTTTTTTTTTAATTTCAGATCATGTAGCTGGACTTTAAACCAAAATCTTTCCTCCTGTCCACTTTCATTGTGAGTTATGTTAGTGAGATGAAAAATTTCATGGCATAGATCTTTTTTTTTTTTTTGGATAAAAGAAGAATTATTTTAAGAGGAAGAGAAGAATGATATAAGAATATGCGAGGATAAGAGATCCTCCTTACAATAACAAAAACAAACAAAAGGAAATACTATCAATGAAGCGTAGCTTTCTAATCTCTCAACACATTTGAAGGGGAAATTTCTTTATAAAGAACACGTGATTTACACCAAATAGAAGCCAAATGCCTAACCCTATCCACAAAACTTGCTTGTCTGAAAATTTGTCATTGAAGATGCAAGAATTATGCTCCAACCAAGTAGACAGAAGGGTGACTAGCATCTTCTGTGTAGTGGTTTTCTCCTTTTTCAAGTTCTACAATTTTCATACTCTCTCACTCTCTCACTCTCTCTCTCTCGCTCTCTCTCTCTCTCACACACACACACACACACACACACACACTTTTAGTTGGATTTTGACTTTATCTCTCTAACCATGGTCACTGTGGTAGTCCAATTAATTTCTCCTTTAGTTGTGTGGGCACTGTCAGGACTCAGGAGTTTTCTTTAGTGCGCCAATCAATTTTAGCTTACATTCTGTCCTTAGAGCTATAGTTTTTTCTGCAGTGTTTTTCTACTCTTAATGGTGCCAAATTGTTATTGTCAATGGCGAAGTGATTAGCCTGGCGAAAAACTAATTTTTTGTTGAAGTGCATGCCTGTCTCTTACATTACGATGTTGCATACCATGACCTGCCCAATAATGTATCATAATTGGTGGCTTTCATATGCTCTCCTCTTTTTTTCTAACTTACTTTTTATTCCAACTTGCGGCTAGTATGTCTAGAAAGCAGTTGTTAGCAAACCATTACTATGGACCTCATGCTTAATTTTTATTTTTTATTCAGAATGTTTCTTCTGCGAGTTTGGAGCTTGATCTTGAGCATTATGTTGTCCCAGCTCCCTCAACTTCTGCAGATTCAGATGCTGTATATGCCGCTAACTTGACAGAGAATCCCAGGTCACTAAGTAGTGGATCTGGCAGCAATTCATATTCAATCAGTGATGGCAATGCTCCTATTTATCAACCTGCAACAGTAAAGGTTTATCTTTCAAATGTGATTATACTCCTAAATGGATGATTAGTGAAAATAACTTGTAAATTACTCTTTATGGTGCAATATACCATATCTAATAGGCTATGTTTATGTTCCAACTAGGAGATGGAGTTTACTATTCCGGATCCATCTAAGTTGTATCAAAGTCCTGGAATGGTTCAATCTAAATCAGCAGGAACAATTTCATCTCTGCAAAAGGAAGATGGTCAGAGGGGACTTCTTGTCGATAGGGGTGTTGGATCTCCTAGACTTGTAAAATCTTTTAGTTCAAGTACTTTCACTACTGATATTAGTTTGCATACTGACACTAAGGTTTGTATAAAGGATTTCCATTCCTTGTGTATTATTCAAATTTATTTCCAGTGGACTAGTTTATATTGCATCAAACTGTGTCAATTTTAAGGTTCCAGCAGCTGCTGGAGCTGTTGCAGCTGGTGCCATTGCTGATCAGATGCTGGGTCTCAAAGAGGATAGACATTTGGCAATTGTTATGGTATTAATCTAGTTGTAGGAATAATTATTCATAAACTTTTTTTTTTTCAAGTTTTAGCGACTCTTCCTCATTACCTATTTTGTTTTTGGCTTCAAGTTGGAGTTTAACAGTAAATTAAGTGAGATTCAAAATGAAAGAAATATATCTTGAAAATTTAGACTACCTGGCAAAAAATGCGACATTTCCATTTGTAGTTCATCTAATGTAGTAAATTAAGCAAAAATGAATCATTCTAACTAGTTTCTTTTACTTAGGTGAGTCTGCCAGCTCGAGGTAAAACTTACACTGCAGCTAAACTTACAAGATATCTTCGATGGTTAGGTCATGAGACCAAACACTTCAATGTTGGCAAGGTTGTTCCCATTCTTGATGTGATTCTTCTTTGTAATCAATAGTCTTGTACATATTGAAAGACTGGAAATATATCAAGCATGAATGTTAACAAACTTACATTTCAATGTCACAGTATCGTCGCCTTAAGCATGGAGCTAATCAGGTAAACCATTAGCTGATTATCAATATTCTATAGACTGTTTAGTGGCACAAAAGTTCTCATAAGCATAGAAACTTGTTCTCTGTACTATTACTATACATGATGTGTGTGTGTGTGTGTGTGTGTGTCTTTTTCTTTTTTTTAATTTTAATAAATGTTTATCGCATATATCCCTACTTCTTGGTGTAATGTATATACTGTTTGTCGTAACAATTGATATGGTTCATATTAGGGCAGAGGATATGGTAGGTGAAAATAATTCCAGTGTCTAAGAATTCTTTATTCAGAGATTGCTATTTTTCTATAATTCAATGAGTGACATCTAGGGATGGACACTCATGGTGCATTATGATGAGTTTAAAACAAAAATGAAGGAAAGTTATTTAAATGAAAGGAGTAACGTATAGGGAATGGATTCTCTGTGATTGTGTCATCTTGACAAGATTAATAATGCCACACACATCCACGCCCAGGACACACTCCATTCTCACCTGTTAGATTTGACACACTTCTATAAATATTTTACACAGGGCTTTGATTTGTCAAACTTTAACATCCAAGAGTAATAACCTTGCACAGGATTTCAATTTGACATACATTTTGTGCCTAATATGGGTTTGGAGCATTATTCTTTGAACTCTCATGCGAGGATTAATACTGTTCTGAAATGCCGGGGATTCAGAGTGCTGGGAAGGCCCGCAGTTTTCCATGCTCTGTGAACTTTACATTGCTTTTAGATGTGTTACTGGTTTCCATTACCATTTTATGCATTAAAGGCAATGGTTGAAGTTATGAGTATGAAAGCCTTGGGCTTTAGGTGTTCTCTAATTTTTGCAGTATTTTTTAATTTTTTTAATAATAGTGCTCTTAATATTCCATGGCAGAAAATGGATCATGGCTTCAAATAGTCAACAATCTAGTTCTCTTAACGTTCCATGATTTCATGTGATCAAACTGGGGCACTCGGTTCCATTTAAGAAACATTATTTTCATTCTTGAAATTACATTACATTATACTGTCATGCTTTTTTGGGAAACTTCCAATACATGTCATATTCTACCATGCAGTCTGCTGATTTCTTTAGAGCTGACAATCCACGAGGCATGGAGGCACGGAATGAGGTAACTACTGCCAATAACTTTTACATTTGGATAGATTGAATGTGAGAGAGTAAAATCTATTGGATGTGTATAATTAGGCCATTACTTCTTGTTCTTGGTTAGAATCATGACGATGCTGCTTCTATAATTTGAACAATCTGATTACATTCAACTAAATTATTTTTTAAGACTTGTACATTTAACAATTTTTCATTTTTGTTTAGCTACCAATTATTCTCATGTGGTAAATTTAATTTGTGATTAATGACCTTAATTGCTGTTTTGGTTCTGAAACATACACAGGACTGTTCCTTGGAGAAGAAATTATATTGTTCTAGTCTTATGATTTTGAGAGATTCCTAACTAGAATGTGATGAAAGAACTCAAAAGAGATGGAAAACAAATGGTGGGAGATGGATCGACAACTGAAATAGTTTAACACTTTGGCCTATGGACTAGGGTTGATGTTACAATGCAAATTGACTTTATTTATATCATTTACAGAATGGCAACAAGACACTAATTTATGACCCATGGAAGTAGAATAAGAGTCCAAAGGAAATTCACATTGGCAGAGATTAGCTAGTTAAGACTGTTTCTCTTCAATATTTGGTTTATCTTCATTGATATTGTTAATGTTAATATCCAGAAAATGTAGAACCGAAGATCCAAAGAAAAATTCATTTTGGCAGACATCAACCTGTTATAAGACTATTTTACCGTTTAATATAATATAGCTTTGATATTTGTTTTGTCATGGATGATTCCGGTAATGTAAACACCATGGTGATCATTTTCTGTGTCCATATTTTTAATATACCATTTACCACTAGGTAGCAAAGCTGGCGTTTGAAGATATGATATCTTGGATGGAAGAAGGTGGCCAGGTAAATTCATTCTTGTTGGATAACTTAGTTACATTTATGCCTTATTTCATTTTTGTTTTTTTTTTGCATAAAATGTTAATTTGGATTTAGGTTGGAATATTTGATGCCACAAACAGTAACAAGGAGCGAAGAAAAATTCTGATGAAATTGGCTGAAGGAAGATGCAAGGTGCTGTAATCACAGATGGGCATTGATAATTATATGATACGAAAATGATATATATCGGACTTTTCTGATTTGTCTTTGTGCTTTTTTTACAGATTATCTTTCTGGAAACAATATGCAATGATGTAGATATAATTGAAAGGAATATACGTCTCAAAATTCAGCAAAGCCCTGACTATGCAGAAGAGTAATGTTTCCTTCAAAACCAGTGTCTCTTGATGATTGTGTGGATACATATGCAATTAGCTTCCTTTTGCAGGCCAGATTTTGAGGCTGGATTGCGAGACTTTAAAAATCGTGTAGCCAATTATGAGAAGGCAAGTCTTTCATATGTACTTTTAATGATTGTTCAAGGTGACCTTTTGCTTTAAATAATCTTGACTTCATATTTCCAGGTTTATGAGACAGTAGAAGAAGGATCTTACATAAAAATGATTGACATGGCCAGTGGACGTGGTGGGCAAATACAAGTAAGTTTAACCGTTAATTATGCTATTGTTTTTATTTGTTGAGCATAGCTCTTGTACATAGCTTCTTGTCTGTTTAGCAAGTATCACAAAGATATGAATTTCTGTTGATCGTATGGTAGATGTAGTTTGGGGTAGTAAAATTTTTAAGAGATTTTAATGGTTAAACTAGATGTAAAACCTTGGAGTTGGAAACTTAAATGGTATAGCTTCGCTTTCACCTCTAATTTATGCCTATCTTAATTATATACCTGGTCCACTGAAATTATGGAATTCAATATGCCTTTATTCTGCAAAAATTCAGTGTCACAAAGGCATATTGCTATCATATGTAAATATTATGCTCATACAGATCACTTACCAGTGTCAGAAATATACAACATAACATCATACGAAACAGACAAGTTAGAAAGGCTCATTAGTCAGATCTAAATTATGATGGTGGGTGGCAAACTTATTATGATCTGACTGACAAAGTTATTCATTAAGCATGACAAGAATTGAACCCAGCGCCTCTAGTTTAACCATTAGAATAGAACTATAGTTTAACCTCTAGTTTAAGTATTGAACCCAGTTGGATATTAATGGTTAAACATGATGTAAGACATTGAATATTAGAACACTTTTTTCAAAAATTTGCCGAACATAGACATCTTTGTATTGTGATGTAAAAAAATCAACTAGTTTGAAAATAAACTAATGCTTCTGAATATGAGTTGTACAAATCGAATTTCTGACATTGTTTAAGGACAGATGATGTTAAAACAATTCCCTTGTTAATTTTATAGGCTGCTCTGACACTTCAGAATTTCTTGTTGCAAATATTTTGTGCAACTTCTTGAGTTTTTCTCTAGCCATTTAGAACTATGGTATACAGTGCGACTTTGTATTCACAGATTCTGTCTTTTCCTTTAGGTCAATAATATCGGTGGCTACCTTCCTGGGCGGATTGTCTTCTTCTTGGTAAGTTCTTTAGAAATATGTCATTTATTACTGTCAAGGCTTCTCACAGAATGAGGCAAGCAAAACAATTGATTAATTAATATAATGCATGTTGTGTGTGGTGCAAACTCATAATCTGTTCCTCATCTTTTCTTGCATTGTTTTGGTGCTAATGCTTTATGGAGTGTTTGGTTTGGCATTATTTTTTGGAGAATGTTGGATGTGTCCTATCTCCTTGGACCATATTTTGATTAGTTTTAGTAGTTTCGGTACCAGTAAAGATGCCAAATTTTTGTGGTAATATACAATATCTGCTACAGTTTGGTGCTTGTGGTTGGTCCATAACTTGTGTTTTTGATGATACTTCTTCAGATAAGCAGCTACTCTGCGATATGATTAGGTGTTCCATTTGATGTAAAGCACATGGTCTTTATAAAAGGGTGTTGCTTTTAGATCTGTCAAGGGCTTGGGTAGTGCTAGAGATAAAACTGCCAGTCATGTGCCTTCAGTCATCAGTTTAAGCTTTTGAAAGAATTGGAACATAATACGATAGTAGAGCCTCTATGACTCTCTGGTGTAGAATTCAATTATTGCTGCTTGATTCTTCTAATAAAAGTTGAATTTAAACACCTTGTAAAGATGGCCCTGTGCATTAACTATTCTTCAAACCCAAAAGGTTTTTCCTCGAGGGAGCATGTTAGAGATATAATTAAGTCATTCATGTACCTTCACCTAACAATTTAAGATTTTGGGAGAGTTGGTTCATGATAGGTAGATTTGCTACAATGATTTTGTTTTTGTTTGCTTTTGTTTTCCCATTTTAAGGAGGATTTCTTATCTTCGTTTCCCTTCGTATTCTCCTTCTTTTTGTCTTACTAAATTGCTTCTCTTGTAAAACAACCATTATTGAGAAAATTAGTGTAATTGAACTGTCACTCTGATTTTTCATGGTTTGAAGATCAAGAAGCTCCCTACCCACTTACATATTGCATCATACAATGAGTTGGGCTGGCTTCATATAATGGAATGCATAATCAAACTTCTGCAAATGGCCTTGTGGATAGGGCATGTCCATTAAAACTTTTGAGAATCAGAAACTTAGGAAAATTTGCAAGTCTGATGATCCAGTTGATTATTTTATCATTAGTTCATGAAGCAATAAGCCTTTCAAGTAGGCCTAAAAATTTTTATCTTTCAGATAGTGAAGTTAGCTAAGCTTTCCATGCTGGATGCAAGTGTGCAGCATAAACATGTTCATATAGTAAAGTTGATGGAATTATAATTGATAAAAATGAAATTAAAAAATTAAGTTAACGGATAAAAATTACACTTGTATGCGTCAGTGACTTTGATCAAGTTTTCCACTTTCAACCAGATAGGCAAGTTAGGCTAGCGGATTTTATGGAGTCTAACAGAGGAAATCATTGATAACATTTCAAAACACAGGAGAATGTGAAACAAATAAACTTTGGGATGATGTTGAAAATTGCAAATAAGGTAACAGATAAAAGGGTATTTTTGCCTAAATTTCCAAGGCAATGGTTTTTGTCAGAAGATGCATCTGGTTTTTATTAGAAGATAAATGATATGCATCCAGCAAATGCTACTTCATCACTTGTAAGTTTCTTATGAATAACTTGTTATTTCTTTGAAGGTAAATACTCATCTTACATCACGCCCAATATTACTTACTCGGCATGGAGAAAGTCAAGATAATGTGAGAGGCAGAATTGGAGGAGATACTGCATTAAGGTATGTTCTCATGTTTGGCCTCTTCTGTCTCTATTCAGTTTAATGTCAGAATTAACGAGGATATAGGCTGAAGCAAAGGAAGTGGTATTAATGAAAATGAAAATTCCTGTTGTTTTGCTTAATAGAGGAGCCATTAGAACATTATAATTATTACTGTGTTTTGAGTCCTATCGTGTTACTTGCCCTTGTACTAGTTGTACTAAACTTGTACTTGACCTAGAATATTAGTTTAAATGGTAGTATTTTGTCAATGTTTTATATCACAATTTCACAATTATTCATAATCATATTAGTGAATATTTCTTGTTTTCCCCTTTCCATTAAATCACAAAAATTATGACAGTAACCTTTACACTTCCCTTTTCTTATTTTCTTCCTACCCTCGGTTGTAGAATTTCATTTGGTGCATTTTCTAGGAAGCTAAAACTTGGGTGTATTATAGCATATTTATCACTTGTGAGCTCTATTGTTCTTCATGGCTTCCTTTTAGTATTTCGCAACCCACACCATGATATTTATACCTACAAAAGGCTTCGAGTTATCCACTTGTGTTGTGGCACAATTGGTTCTACTTATTGGGAAAGCTCCACTGGAAAAGAAACTCTTCAATTGATGTACTATTTTCAATAGCTCGTCTAAAAAAATTCCAACTTAATTAGGCCCTCTAGAAATCTAAAACAGATGTAAGGTCAAGCCAATTATTTGTGGATGGTAGTAATATGAAAAAACAAGTAATTGATGATTGTAGTGTACATATTGGCTTTTGGTCGATATGAATAAAATTATATTGGTAAATATTTTTAGTCCATGCATGTTGAGAGACCAGTATGCATTTTCCGTCACCTGCATCAAACTTCGCAAAATCATAATCGTGCCATAACTCCCAAATACCTTAGGAGCTCTGATACGAGCTTAGGAGAATGTAAAACACAAAGATAGATAAATAGGAATTTAGCTAGATCTTGCTCTGAATATCAAATGATGCAGAACTCTGTAGATATAAAGATCCAGAAACCCCAAACATACACTTTGATAGAAACAAGATTTAGGATAAAGACCCTTTCCAAGAAACCTGTTCTTAAAAACTTAGATAATAGGGATAAAAATTCAAAAAACTGATTGAATATCACATGTTTTTAGCTTTTTGATGCAATAAGTAAAGAAAATCATTCACCTCACTTGAAGTGCAAAGATAAAAGATTCTGCATTACATAAAACTAAAATGAGGAAAACCTCACAATTGCATTGATAGTAAAAACTCTTTGAACTCCCCTGTTTGTAGGCTAATTTGCCTATTTATACATAATTCCTAAAATTGACAAAAATAGAAATTATTTAATCCTATCTAAAAATTTGATTTGAAACCGAACTAAAAAAGATCTAATCCTTAATAATAAGATTCACTCCTAGCAATTCTGATTTGATTCTTTAAGAATATGGATCAAATTTGAATCAATCAACTAAATCTAAACTAAATCCAATCAATCAATTTAGATAAGCTCCTGATTTGTTGCACTCCAATCAGATTCAAATTAGCTAATGAATTTTTATTTGCTCCAGATATTTAGCACCCCTACATAATTGCTTGCTCTCCAAGTAATCTCCAATTCAAAAATAATCTAACTAATTAATTAAGATTTGGTCTTGATTTGTTAAGCTCCTCATGGTTGCTTGCTCCCCAAGTCATTGCCAATTTGCTAGAAACAAGCTCTTGGATTGCTTATTCTCCAAGTTACCACTAACAAACTCTTTTCTAGTGTTGGAATGATCAAATTACCCTCCTGAGTTCGTATCAAGCTTATACTGTAGAGCCATGGCAATAGTATGTAAACCGGCCAAACTCGTACTTTTATTGGTTAGGGAAGTTGTAGAGCTTTCAGAAGCTCTTTTGCTTCATTGTCTTGCTAGTTAATACCGTAAGTTCCAAAGTTTGCTGATTGTGAGTTAGTATTGATAGATACTTCCGTACCTTCTAATTTTCTGGAAGAAGATATAAAAACAATTCCATTTAAATATATGGCTCTTCTTGTGTTCTAAGGACTTATGCGTCATCTGTAGCTTAAGCCTGATTAGTGTATTAGTGAAGTCCCTGTTCATTTTTTCCAGCCTTGTTAAACTAATTAATGACATTATCATCCAGCTGTGGCTTATCTTTTTTGGAATTTTGGATACGTGTTATCTTGAAGAATTAAATGTTTTTATGTTGTTAGGTGTTACTTTCGTTTCATACATCACGGAAGGGGTTTCTCTTTGCACTACTTCTGTGTTAGGGTGTACCCACTACTCTACTCTCTGTTGTGTGTCTATCTATCTATCTGTATTTCTCTCTATAATGTGAAATCTGGTTTCTTTGACAAGAATTGCTGTGAAATTCTAGCTCACTAACTGGAAAACAATTCAATTTGTTTCACCAGTGAGACCGGAGAACTTTATAAAAAGAAGCTTGCCAACTTTATTGAAAAGCGTCTCAAATCCGAAAGAGCGGCATCTGTAAGCTTTTCCAATCGTATAGATTCAATTTCTGCTTTTTTTTTCCGTGGAACCCAATGCTTATAAGAAGTTGATGCTTCAAGATGCCATGTTCCTTCTAGCGATATTACACTAGTACACTGTGGCAAAGATATTGAAATGGCGAATGACTTTGTATGTAACTGGTGTATAGATATGGACTAGTACACTGCAGCGAACAATTCTAACAGCAGGTCCAATTGTTGGATTTCCTAAGGTTAGTATAATCCTTTAAGCTTGTGGCTGCATGCAGTCAGGATATTTAAGTCTAGAGATATTGCACATTAATATTATTCCTGACCTTACTATTTACATATGTTTGTTAGATACAATGGCGTGCGCTTGATGAGATAAACGCCGGCGTGTGTGATGGGATGACATATGAAGAAATCAGGAAGAACATGCCAGAGGAGTATGAGTATGTCACAAACTTGTAGCCTTTGACAGTTGAATGCAAGTGCATGGTGGGAGACTGGGAGCACAATGCTGTTTAAAAATGTTCGACTGCCTATAGTTATTTCATCTTTCGCTTTTCTTATTGCAGAGCCCGCAAAAGGACAAGCTTAGGTACCGCTATCCTCGTGGGGAGTCTTACTTGGATGTTATTCAAAGGTTGACACATCGCATCTTTCAGCATTATTTAGATCCTAACGAATACTTGCCCGGTATAAATAACTTCAGTTTTAGTAATAATGCAGGTTAGAGCCCGTAATTATCGAGCTTGAGCGACAGCGAGCGCCTGTTGTTGTTGTATCTCACCAGGTTTTTACTCATGAAAAGTAAACTTGTGTTTATATAGGCCCTATTGTTGTCTAGTTTTTAATCCTTGAGGTTCTTCATTGTTTTTCTCATTTCAGGCAGTTTTGAGGGCATTATATGCTTACTTTACTGACAGGCCTTTGAAAGAGATTCCACATATTGAGGTAATCTGTGAATTCATATTTCGCTGATTGTGCTGTCCTTACGCTCATGTGCTTAGTTTGTGGCAAATATCTAAGAACTAACTGAAGTATAGTTATTTTGGTGTTTAGACTATTTTTATGAGGTTTACTATTCCATTTTGAGAAACTATTTTTTTTATTCCTTGAATTTGAACTAGTGGTGCTTTGAATTAGTTTATTTTGGATTTAAAACAGTATATAATCAAAAGTTTTCAGGGACAACTTTTGAAACAAAAAATGATTATTTTCCTTATTACTAAACATGCACTAGATATTTAACGTGAAGTTTTCTCATTTACAGATGCCTCTACATACGATAATAGAGATACACTTGGGAGCTACAGGTGTCCAAGAGAAAAGATACAAACTAATGGACTGAAATGAAAACATGGAGAAGTGAAGAAAAGCAAGGGCAAGGGAAGTTGTTGAAGTAAACTTCATCATTGTTGGATATTTCTTTTTAATGAGGAGAAAAGGGGGAAAAAAAAGTTGAATCATCATGTAAATGCAATCCTCTCAAACCTCCTTGATTCATTTTTATGCACATTCTTAACTAATAAAAAAAATTCAACTTAAAGGTTCGAATATCATAGGAAACACTGTAGCTGCCAACTTAAACATTAAAATACTCAAATCGTGACATATTGAAAGTCTGAGAGAAGTATTGTGTTCTGGAATACTGTAAATTGTTGCCCGTGATAAGAAATTCACAGAAGAAATTTGAAAATTTTATGCATGTTTATGGAGTATTGTGTAAGATTATATTCACTCTATTTACTGAACAACATTTCAACCTTAGTTAATAATGGGATTTGTTGTTAATATCCACATATTTTTTAATTATGTTTTTCAGTTTTAAAAATAAAAATAATAATAATAGGAGTTAATAACAACTTTTATCACTAATTAAGATTAAAATGTCATTTTGTTAGTGAAGTAAAAATTAATTTTGTATACTGTTGTTTCACAATATTTTTTTAAGAAACTGACACATCTGGACGAACATCTTACGTTGACCTTACGGAAAAGTTGGTCCTGCACTGGGATTATGAGTTGCACTGAAAGAGAAGCCACAACATCTAAGAGTATGTTTGGTTTATAATTTTATTTTTATTGTTTCTTGTCTTTAGAATTTTGTGTGAAAAATAGCAAAAATAACTGAAAATAGGAAACATAAAAATAAAAATAGAAATCAGACAGACTTTATTTATTTATTTAGTTTTTGCAAATTTGTAGTGACACTTCTCATAGAAGAGTTTAAACGGCTTTTATATATATAAAATAAAAAAAATATTATTTATCTAAATACACCGTTTCAATGTTATTTTCTAAAATATCCTAATTTATTAAATTGTTGATAAATCGATTTACATTATATCAAATTATTATTATTCAAAATTTTTACAAAAACATAAAAATTAATCTGAAACAAATTAAATTATATACTATTCACTTAAATAGTGTTTAAATAGATTTGAATAAATCGATTTATAGGCTATCGAAAGCAATTGTACGTTTTAATATTTTAATAGACAATCAAAATCGATATGTCAATTGTACGTTTCCTAGACCTCTTTGGCATTTTTTTTTATTTCAATTGTAAATATTTTAATAAAAAAAAGCAAAAGGAAAGAATATTGAGAATAAGCTATTAATAAAAATTAAAAAATAAAGAGAAATAATTATGAATTTTTTACTCTTTTAAAATAAAAATATATTATAAAAAAATAAAATTTATAAGTTATTTATTTTATTAATTTAGAATTAGAATAAGATAATTAATAATTTAAGTTAATAAATTTTTATAATGATAATTACTTAAAAAGTTGTAAATAATTTTTTTTATTTAATTATGATTAATTTTAATATTTTCGTCTCAATTTTATTTTTTAGTGAAAAAATTTAGATATTTAAGTTAGCATTAAATTAGTTTAAGATATATTTATGTAATGTGGACTTTTGGTATGTATCAAAGATTGTTAATTTTGAGCGGCAGCGGCGTCCTAAGATATCCGATTCGAGAGTACATCATCATATTATAGAATATTGCTTTATAGCAAGGGTTGCAATTTCTGTAATTCTGTGATGCATGCCAAAAATCCATATCACACAAATATATCCTAAGCTGTTTTAATGGTAATTCAAATATCTAAATTTTTTTTCTAAAAAATAAAATTGAGACTAAAATATTAAAATTAATAATAATTAAATTAAAAAATTATTTACAATTTTTTAACTAATTATCATTATAAAAAAATTATTAACTTAAATTATTAATCATTTTATTCTAATTCTAAATTAATAAAATAAATAATTTATAAATTTTAATCTAACCGATTTACATGCTGTGTATAAATTTGATTTATTTATAATAAAATAAAATTTATATACTTTGTTTAATAAAATTTATACTCTGTTTATATACTTTGCTTTCTTTATTCTTTTATACTTTTCTCCAAGTTCAAGGATAAAGCAAGATTGCATATTTCTAAAAGTATGTATATATTTTTTAGAAGGGATGACATCTAATAAGGAGGAAAATATCTTCCTACTCTTTCTTTTTCATCACCTCATTTATTTTTATTCTTGTTATTCTATCTCTACTTTTTTTTCCTTCTTTTCTACTCTTGTTCCTTGATTTTCTGCAAGACCTTACAAAAATTGTTGGGCAAGTCAACAAGATTAGAAAAATGTAAAATAAAATTTCATAAAGTAAATATAAATTATTCAATAATTAGTATCAAAATAACATTAATAAAAAATTTAACTAATTTTTAGTTTTTATGCAAAAATTATAATAATATTGCATAACATTAATTAAAAAGAATATTATATATATATTTTATCATTTTTATAAATTATATTCTTTTAAATCATATCGTATCAAGTAAGTTATTGATAATTTCTTTTTCTAAAATAGTATTCAATTTTGTGATACATACCAAAAGCCCATATCAAATAAATATATCCTAAACTAACTTAATGATAACTCAAATATCTAAATTTTTTCACTAAAAAATAATATTGAGACTAAAATATTAAAATTAATAATAATTAAATTTAAAAAATTATTTACAATTTTTTAATTAATTATCATTATAAAAAATTTATTAACTTAAATTATTAATTATCTTATTTTATTCTAAATTAATAAAATAAATAATTTATAAATTTTATTTTATTATAAATAAATCAAATTTATATACTGTTCATTTGAATAGTATATAAATCGGTTCAGCTTAAATCAATTCTCTAATATTGATATCTGTTGATAAATTGATGCAATCTAAATGGATTTATCCATAATTACGAAAAAAAGATATATTCATAAATAATATTAAAACGGTGTATATCGTAAATAATATATATATATATATATATATATATATATATATATATATATATATATATATATTAAAAGAGTAAAAAAGCCGAGTTTAAACGGGCATTTAAATTTTCACGTATGTGGGTGATTACTTTTTTACAAAATCTCAAATTAATTTATTTATTGGAGAGTAATCCAACAGTAAAAACCAAAGTATTCTTTTTAGGAGAAAAAGGAAACATGCGCAATGATTTCCAACTCCTAAAAGGCCTGTATGAATTATGACCTGTGTATTGGAACAGGTCCTTTTGCTTTTAGGCCCTTCTTTGCATCATATAACATGGCACCAGTATACGGATACATCATAGTTCACGGGCCTATACTATACTAATACGTCGTGCCCCCTCTAAAATTCTAAAAAGGGTTCCATCCATCGCCGGAAACATGCAGCAAAATACGGTGGAATCTATGCAAAGATCAACTGCTTCTATAGTGGACTGGTATCTATAGAATGGTCAGAAAAAATTAAAAAAGAAAATGAAAAGAGACTTGATAGTGTCTGGTTCCGTTCACATGGGACCCCTGAATACCCCATTGATCTCTTTAAAACATGAATTGGTCCCATCCTCAGCCCCACCTAACCCCAAAAAAATTACTACCACCACCTCTAATATTGACAGTGTTTAAATGAAAGCATGAAAGTCACAGAAAGGAACAAAAATATCAGTTAACTAGAAGAAATTGTGGTTGGGAGCTTCCCTTTTCAAGATTGACTTTGGCTTTTGTTGCAATTTACAGTAACAAGATTTTCTTAAGTCATGACTTCATAAGGTCTTTGCCTTGAGATTCTTCTCCGAAATTTCACCAAATTTAACTAATTAATTAAAACTATATATAAATAAATAAAACCCTCCCACATGAATCCAATAAAACTCAACTACCGTCCACTGCCGTTGCCTTTACGAGTGCTTCATTTCTGTCCCACCGCCCTTTTTTTTTTCTCTCTTCGTCCCCATGCACGAGTCTCCATTACCTCCTTGGATATAGGGATTCTTCTTTGACTTCAATTGCACCCCTCAAGCCCATAACCTTACAGTCACTTACCCTTAGACCCTTAAAACTCTATAGAGTGCATGACAAAGCCATATATTCATAGACCATAGTGGTTGCCAACCATCACAAGTCACATAACAACTACATTATATGCAAGAGGTAGCATCACACCCCCTAAATTTATTATTCCCTTCATTTTCACATAAATATTTTCACATACACAAGAAGAAGGTGCAAATGCAAAGCAACATGAACAACAAGATTCTACACTGAATTGTTCGTCAAGTTCAAACCTTTCCCCAACAAGAATCTACCCTTTTGCCCCATTCAAGCAAAGCACACACTTCACCTTCAAAATGCAAACCCAAACCGATTCAACCGATTCAACCGACAAGCCCTCTAACCCACTGAGTCAACTTGCTCAGAACATGTTCTCCAACAACAACAGCAACAACAACAACATTAACAACGGCACCATCATGCTTGCTGCCATTGTTTCCCTCCTCCTTGTCATCCTCTTCGTCCTTCTCCTCCACGTGTATGCCAAGTGGTTCCTAGTTCAATCACAACCACAGCATCGCCGGCGGCGGCGTCGCCGTCCCCCCCGCCGGGCTCCGGCGACCCTCTCCGGCGTTCAGGGTCCTCCCCACTTCCACCACTTCCGCGTAGAAGACTCGCCCTTTTCGGCCAAAGGGCTCGATTCGGCTACGGTTTTGAAGATTCCCACGTTTGTGTATGAAGCAGAGAAAACAGGGGAAACGGGGGAAGAAGCAGAGGAATTAGAATGTGTTATTTGTTTGAGCGGTTTTGAAGAGGGTGAAGTTGGAAGGAGCTTGCCAAAGTGTGGCCATGTTTTTCATGTGGAGTGCATTGATATGTGGTTGAGTTCTCATTGCAATTGTCCAATTTGTAGAGCTCCTATTGTTTGTGGTGGTGATGGTGTTCAGAATGATTCTCAATTGGGTTCTGTTGATGGTGATGGTAATGATGGTGGTGATGATGATCATGGGGTGCTTGAGATTGTGGTTGGTACTCCAAATTATGAGATTAATGAGTTTGGGAATGAGAGTGGGAATGATAGTTTTGGAGGAAGTGGGGTGAGCGGTGCTCGTTCTGTTTCAGAGACTTCTTTATCTTTGTTAGGGTGTTCTTTGAAGAGAATGCTGAGCAAGGTTTTTGTGTCATCCAATGTAAATAATGCATTAGATGGTTCACAATGACAAGAAATTGAACTTTTGTGTCAATGTCTATAGTTGTCTACGCAAACATTGATGGAATGAGCATTCAAGTAACCCAAGATCAGCCACTTCTGTACAGGTTACTTTGTTGGCTATTGGTTTATGCATCCTTTTTTGTGAAGTTTGTTTCTTTTGGAAGATGTGAATTTTTCTTTCTTTTCTTATTATTTTGCTCTCCATTGGCTGAGAAATTAAATCACACATACACCCTCATGCACACCAGCCTGTGCAAGATTCATAAATTATATTTAGAAACTTTTATTGTTCTCAACTCGTACAGGCAATGCTTAATTTTCGCCTTTATTAATCTTGCTCCTTTCAATTTGGTTGGGTGAATCTGGTCATTAATTGGGTGGGCTGGTCTTGGCCATCCTGCTCTTTTCATACCCAACATTGATTCTACTGTTTGATAAATCTTGTTTCATACATCAGATTTACTAATTCAACAAAACATCACTTTCAATTTGGTTGTATCTCTGTTGTCAGCAATGCAGTTAGCAAGAGTAGCTTCTATCCAAAAAGATAAGGCAAAAGCATTGTGAAATCCTAACATATTTATAATAAAATTAGCTTCCGCTAAATTCATTCAAAACACTCAGCTATTTGTGAGTCTTATTAACTTTATGAGTCTCATTAGTTTTATAGTGAATGTGCCTAAATCTTAAATGTTAACTTTCTATATGATTTGTCCCAAATGAATTACTTATTTGGCTACAAGTTCTACATCTACTACTAGGAAAGAAGCAAGTAATAAGAGTAGCTTCCTCAATCCAAAAAATAAGACACAATGCAGTACTTATTTCGCTACAAGTGCTACATTAGTTACCCCATCTGTCACCAGTGATGACACTCATAACATCAATTGATTGTTCTGAAATCTGAGGAGTCTTGACTTGTGTTGTGTTGTTTCAATCATGAAAAAGGTAGTACTAGTGAAAAATTGGTGTGCCAACATTGGGGGGAAGGACAAAAAAACTCTCGCGTACAGCTTTCCATGTTTTATGGTCAATGTTTTTGAGCTGAGTTTCTGTGAATGGGGCGGTCAAACAAACTGCCACAAGTGAGGCCATCTACAATGACGTTTGCTTTGCAGCATTTAATGCGCACCTTGGCTTTAGCCTTGCCTTATCAATGTTGCACAGAGACTACAGGACATGAATAATTAGTCGTATATGGAGTAACTAATTTTTTTTTTTTTTTTTGGGGGGCCATCCTTATACAGTCAATTATATACAATATTTCTATTTATTTATTTTTTCTAAACTAATAGTAATCAAGTTTTACTAGACTCAAATTAATCTCATTTGAGTAAGGTCAATCTACTGTAAGAATAAAGTTGTCTTAATATTAGGTTTTTTTTATTAATAATACTTAAATTTAAAATCTTACTCAAAAAGATTAAATATCCAATCATTCAAATCGAGTTAGCACTGGTATTATCTTTCTATTTATAGACACACGAAAAATTATATTTTTATATCATTTTTATTACCATCATTTTTATACTTATTGTGTTTTTACCATAAGACATTAAAATGACACTATTCAATACGGTTTTTATATGGCTAAAATATACTTGTTATTAATTTTAAATTTAATTCTTAAACAAAAGGGGAAAAAAATCAATCTTTATACATGTAATTGTTGGTAAAGAAGTTGCTGCTGTGAATAGGAATTATAATTTCGTGAATTTTATGTGATTAATAGAAAATGATCTGATTATTTTACTTACTTAATTGACTATTATGTAGCAAATTTTAGCAAATATATCACATTGAGGCAAGATCATATTCTATTAATCATGTAAAATTTATATTATTATAATTTTAGTTGATGATAGAAATTTCTTTGCAAGTAATTATATGTACAGAGATTAATTTAAAAATATTTTTGGGTAGGGACTAAATTTAGAATTAACGATATGTACAGTAACCAAAATTATATTTTAACCATTTTGTATTTTTTCCCTTTTAAACTCCAAAAGTGAGAAGATAGCGATATATTTGTAGTGTACAAATATGGAGCATTGCAATTGCAATAGACCTTTCCCCTCTTCTCGTGCTTCTCTTTTTGACCCCTTTGACTATGTCACCCCTCGAAATTAGCAATAGGCAAACAGTAGGCGTGGGTTCTCATTATGGCTATTAACCGCTTTTCATATAGCTATGGTAAATTCAGCTATGAATTGAATCGGAGAGGGTATTCAAGCTATATTCTTGAGGAGATTGTTTAAAGAGAGTTCGTATTCCAGCAAATCTTTTTAAAAGGTTCAAAATTTGTACCGAAAAGTTTTAGGCAAAGAAATAAAATTATCTGTACAAGAAATCTTAAATTGAATATCTGCTTTAAGCATATTGGCTTCAGATTTGATCCCTTTACAATTTTAGCTTCAATATTTAATTTTGGTAAGCAGATATCATATTAGAATTACGTAAGATTGAGCCTCTATTAGTGTATATTTGTTTTAACAAAACAAGTTCGTTCGATAATCTAATATTTTTCTTCAAAGTCCATATTTTTAGGTGATTTGCTATGGGTTATTCGACTTGAACTCAATTGTAAGCATGTTAAATTATAGCGTATGATTGTGGTGATCTAAGACCATGATGGAGGAAACTAAGTTATTAAATATACATGAAAGCAAGATTTTCACTCTGCTATTGGGGAAAAAGTTTCTAAAATTAGTTTGTTTCTAAAGTTAAAAAGTATTGAGGTATTTATTTTCGGATCATTTAGTGAGTTATGATTATAATATATTTTATTAATATAAGTAAATTATATTAATCTTTTTTAATATTAGATGATATTATATATGATATTTTTTAATTTTTTATATTTACACTAATATCTTTTTAGGGGAGATTAATATCATAATTATAAGAGTGTTTAGTATCATATTTTATAAGATACGAAAGTATATGTGTAATATCACCTACACTTAAGGGGAGATCAATATATATTTTTAAAAATTAAAAAATATTATATATAACATTTATTAACCTCAGATAAGTTCAATATAATTTAACCTTAATATAAAGATGGATACTTCACTGTTTCATTTTAGAGATAAACTCAAGTTGGAGAAATTATATCCCCTTTTAACGGCTTTAACTGCTTTCTACTCTGTCAATATGATTGAGAAAAAGTTGTAGTTGAAGACACTGTTTTGACGTATACAAACATGTATAGTTCTGCCCAAAGAAACTCACGAAATCATATTTTTCAATGAGATGATATCATTAATTTATGATTTTATATTAATATTCTAAATTTTAATATAAATCTAATTAATCTTGCTGTGAAGGGATCCAATTAATTCTTATATTAAATTTTGAGATAAATTTTTTTTTTGCTTAATTGTAATTAAGCTTAATAATTTTATAAATGAGTTAATACTTTAATTGTTGAACTATAGAAGAGTAGTAGTAAATTACTTAAATATACGAACTATAAAGTATTACTTAACACCTTAAAAATGGAGAAGCTTTAAAAGTAAGTATACAAAAATATCATAATTTACTAAAAATGCAGTAAAATTTTTGGGAAAGTTAAGTTTTTATATAAAAATTTATCAAACTCAAAAACACAAGGTGCTTATTTCAACTGGCAGAGTAAACTACAATTCTACAAACCCAATCCGAAACCTTATCATAATAAGAATAGAAATTAATAAAAATGAGTAAACAATAAGAGTTAAATAACTTCCTTATTGAATGAAACAATACTACTTTACTTTAATGTGTTTTTCTTTTTTTTTTTGGATAATTATTCTAACCAGATTTTGAGGCCAATCGGTAGCCGATGGTGGTAAATTCGATCTCTTTGAATACTAAAGCAAATGAGGTCTCCTCGAGCCTGCCAAAGGTGGTACTTGTCTCCAATGCCCAAGTTAATAAGTACGGAATGAGTGTGAAAGCTAGGAAATGAACATACTTACATAGATCGGAGTGGAGGGTACTCACAGTTGTGCCTGAATTTTATGAGAAATGTTTTTTTTAATATATTATGTATAGATATAGTATAAAATATAATATATTTATATGGAATTGGATGAATATATATATATATATATATATATATATATATATATATATATATCAAGATAAATAATAAATTATATATTTATATTAAAAAAATATTATATTTAAATATTCTACTTTTATATATAAATAACATAATTCAAACCTTGACTTAGTCAAGGAGACTGCTAAGGCAAGGTGGTATAACAATCGAGTGACGTATGACGTGGTTAATAAAATTCTGCAACGTCTTTGTCATTTTAAGCCATATGCTTAAGTGGTGGCTGAATGGATAACTTGAGTTAGTGCTCGCTCGATCTTTCCCAACCAAATATTGCTCCGGTCCAATAATGAACCTGAGGTGAATTCTGCGCATCACACACATTACACATATTGAGGCCGCACCTTGCACAGTATATATATATGATAAGTCAATCGAATCCAACATTACACATTGATGGTGGTCATATTGCACTGTACAAGCATTGGACATATGTGGAGACTTGGATCTCTCATGACTCATCTTGGCACCGCCATGAGTGAGGGGCAAAGTTCGTTCAGCTTCATTTTCCACTGGAATCTCCATCCTTGTAGACGCCATTTTCATCCACTTGCTCTTTCCATCAACACCCTTCGCGACTGATCACCATTGAGTTTTCTGTAATCATAGGAGTGTGTTAGGTTTATAATTTGTAAACTATATTTTAATTTCTTGAGACTAAAAATCATGTTAAAATATTATTTAAAGAAACCTTGTTAGATATTTTAAAATTAATTGAAATTCAATTTACACTTTTTGAATTATGGTTTGAGCCTTTTTGAACTGCAAATCAACACCCACTAGGTAGATTCAGATTTTTTTTAATGAATTCTCGCCTCTATCTAGCATACTAAGATATATAATATATGTTGGAATGAAATCTGGAGATGTTATTAGTAGTACATATTGTAAAATTTATGTCATGTTATCCACTTTGCTGGCTTTAGTATTAGAGGTTCTTCCTCGGGCTATGCAAATTATGTATACGTTTGTCAATGGAATTTTCCATTTTCTTGTTGGGTGCATTTAATAGTGGTAAATGAGGGTGCGTCAGTGCACATGAATCGATTTATCATCATGGACGGGCGGTACCGTCGCCGAAATAATTATATTTTCATAAGTTCTTGCATGAGCTTCATGAAGGAACTTTAAATGAAGTCTGCGAGTATATGTAAGTAAATCATACTATGTAGAGTGTAGACATATATTAAAATAAAAAAAAGCAAAAAAGAAAAGAAAAGAATAGGTCGGAATGTAGCTCTCCTCTGGGCTCTGGCCTGGGTGTTTTTTTGTTTTTTGGTTAAATCTGGCCTGAGTCTCAATTTGAACCTCTCTCACACACCCTTTTTTGGGCTTGTCATTTGTCTCGAGCTGCGCTGAACTTGACCAGTCAAGACTGACCGACAACAAAATAAAAAAATCAAAAGGCAAAATACAATAAATTCCCTTTAATTATGAATCATCTTAGAGAATTTCGCATTGATAATTTGTGTTGAATTTTGAAAATATTAAATATCATAAATAATATGATCAAATAATTTTTATTTTTATACATTTTAAAAATATTTATTACATTAATTTTCAATACATAAAAAGTATATTAAACAATTTCAAATTAATATAACATTTTATAAATATGATCTATAATTTATAAAATCTAATGGTGAACTTTGTTAAAAACTTCTCCAATAAAAATTCGTTTGATAATGTAAGGATAATATTGATTTACACTAATGTCTATTAATCGACTCCTCCTCATTGATAGATTTTAAAACACACGAGAGTTTGCACATAACTTGTAATTGGAGAGGATTTTTACATTTGACCCTAAAAATTAAAGGTGAGAAGTTTTCAGAAGGTTGGATAAAGTAATTCGGCACTTCTTTCTTTTAAGTAAAGTTTCAGGTTGAAATATTGTAAATAAAAAAAAATTAACACAATGAAAAACTTAAGAGAGAGAGAGAATGAAAAAGTGCTACTTAAAAGTTAAACCTAAAAAATGAACCTAAAGATGAGATAACCCGAAAAATTTTCATTATGTAAGTTCTTATAACTTTTGTTTAACAAATGATACATAGTTTAAATTATAATACAAATATAATCACTAAAGGATATTTTTTAGTTTCAATTTGTATATTAAATGACTAAAAATCAAACTAATTTAATTAATAATTTACCTACATTTTAATACATTTTTTATTACTCACCTGTAAGTAAATTATTAATTAAGTCAGTTTGATACCTAATTTTTTAATATGTGAACAGAAATGGAAGCCATCTGTGTTCAAGCCTCATTTGTGGATCATTTTTCCAATGTTAAAAGAAGTTAGGGAAAAAAAATGGATTTTCACACACATATATATATATATATATACATACCAACTAGTCTAAGGAAAATAATATACATATAATGGGTCCATCGATCCCTACTATAGACCTATTCTTGAGATGGGACTGTAGTTTAGAACAGGGAAGTTGTACATTCAAGATCTAACTCTCAACTACTTCCACTTTTCAAGCCTCAATCAGGGGCTTTTCCAAAAGGAAGCTTCCTTGTTGATAAAGATCTGACTTCAGGAATGTTCAATGACAATTGCAAATTCTGATGTTAATCACCAATGATTCAAGAAAACAACAAAAACAACAACAAAAATCCCAAAAAAATAAACAAATAAATAAAAGAAGAAACAAAGCGCTAATTTACTGAAGATATATGACCCTCCAATATAGGGCTTGGTGCTGTTAGTTATATATTTGTGATGGTCTTTCGTTTCAAGTATTTTAGTGTGTGTTTAGATTAGATTTTACAAATAGGAGTTTATCCTAATTTGATTCTACAAAATTAATTTTGACTAAAAGAGAGTTAGTATTAACGTAATTTATGTTTGGAAACTTTTACATTAAAAGTGATTATATCATAATGAATATTATTTAATTAGTGTTGATTAAAATTACTTTTATATGTGTAATTACAAAAAAGGAAATAAATATTAAAGGACAAATAAAATATAAGAAAATAAATCATTTAATGTTTCAAGAATAAAATAGTATATCAATCTTGCAAGAACATAGAAAATAGAGTCCCCAACACAAAAGCAACAAATTTTTGCTTTCATTGAAATTGGGGTTTGAGATAATAATCTCGTTAAAATAGAACCACCATAAAATATCCAAACGACAAGGCATAGCTTTCAATGAGAACTGGATTGGCGTTTGAGACTTCAAACGCAAAAACAAACACACCTTTAGTATGTTGTGTTGGTACTAGTTTCCTTTCTTTGGCTTGTATTGCTCTAATGTACTTTATTTGTCTCTCATACCAAAGAAGGGAGATATGATCCATTTATTATTTGCCATATTAGTGAATATGACCCACTCTCGTTTCCTTAATTACTAACATTTGTTGATGTGGCAATTAATAAATGGATTAGCAACTAAGAATATCTCCGAGGTTATTGGTACCCGTCTAGTAGTTATATAAGTTACATAGGCATGGAGAAAATAAAATAGATAAATAATACGAGTGCAAATATGTATATTATATTATGAAATTAATTTCTATACATTAATAATATAAAATAAAATTTGCAAAAAATTTAATACTAAATTATGGTAAGTAATTATCTATTATGATACGAAAATATGGTTGATTAGAATGATAGATGTTTCTTCCTCTTAATTAGTGTTCTAGGGTTCAAAGCTTGAATATAAAGTAACTGGTGTTGAGAGATTATACCCGTTATAGAGTTTCAAATGCTTAAATAGGATTGTTTCCAATATAAAAATATTTGTGGAAAAAAAAATACTTACTATAATTACTACCCATAATAATTTATCATAATTTAATATTTTCCTTAAATTTTATTAATTAATAATATAAAATTATTTTATAATATTAATACATAGAAATTAAGTTCTTATATTATTGTAAAAACGTATCAAAAAAAAAAAAATCCTAACTAGCATATTTTCTTTAAGCGCCCTTCTATAGTTCTTTCGGGAATCAACTTCTATGAAGGAAAAAAAAATACAAAAAAAATACAAAAAAAAAAAAACAAAAAACAAAAGACAAAAAACTGATTGAATGATGGTATATTCTAGTTGAACATTACCAACTTGGACAGTGGTCCTGCAGATAGGGCAGCTAGGCTGTGCACTAAGCCACCTGTCCAAGCACTCGGAATGATAGACATGCTGACATTTCTTCAGGACCTTCAGCTTCTCATTTTCTTGGAAAAGGCTCAAACATATGCAGCATTCTTTGTTCTCAAAACCCTCATCAACAACCAAATCAAGATTCTTACTATTAGTGATTGAAGATGGGTGCATGTTGTTGTAGGTGGCGGTATAGTAGTCAACCCCAACCCACTGATAAGGAGGCAGAGGATAGGTGTCAACGGCAGCAGTGGGCCGTTGTGAGAAGCGGCGGCGGCGGCGACAAAAGTGGGCACATAGGAACAATGCGAACATGAAGATGAGAATGGCAAAGAATGATAATAAGAGGAATAGGCTCTTCAACTGAATGAAGTGCCACTCAAAGATGTGGTAATGGTAGTGATCCATTTTGGTGGTGATAGTAGATATGAATATGATTGAAGGTGATCTATGCGGTTTTTGATAAGTAGTTATCATTGCATTGGAAACTAATTAATAGTAGAAGATTTATGTGACCGCATGCAGGTAGAGGTAGTTGTATTTTTCTTTCAAACTTCAAAGAATGTTTCAGGAATCTTGAGCAAGCTAGGGGAGGTTGCGAGTTTTTGTAGCATTTGTTCTCATCTATTTCTTCTCGTTTTCCTATATGAAAATACCTTGAGCCTCTTTCATCCCCAGAATAGGAAGAAATAAATGCATACATTTTTCTTTTGGTACATTTGCTAAAAGAAAGAAAGAGAGAAAGAAAAATGCATGCATTTACTAATACGTTTAACAGAATTTCAATGATAAAAATAAACGAACAAATAAACAAGCGGTTCTTAAAAGATAGTTAATGTTGTTTGTGTTGTGGTTTTATGTGCAATAAATAAATATATTGGTCACGAGATCAATTTTGATATATTTTTAGTGATGTTAACCAATTATATCTTATTTTTTATATGATTATTTAAGTAGTAATGTTAAATTAAATAACTTTTATGATGTCTCTATATATAACTGGATAGTAAAAAATTTAATTTATATGTATTATCAGTATAAAAATATTTTACACTGATATTTAGTTATGTACTATTACATAAGTAAAAATATTTGACTCAACTTTTTATTATTTTAAAAATCTTATAAATACAAATATTTGATTGAATGATATACTATCAGCACTTAACAATTAAACTTATAAAAAATATTATAATAATAGTATATTGAAATTGAATCTTTGATAGTTACTCCTTTCGTTTCATATTATTTGTCACTTTAGATAAAAATATTTTTGATTTCTTAGACTATTTTTTCACTTGATAGATGAAGGACTAATCTCTTGGGACATCGTCAAGTGTCTAAACGAGGACCCTTTCAACAGTATTTATTTTCATATATATGAATTCTGGGATCAAACCTAAGATCTCATACTTAAGGGATCCAAGTCGCTTCCACTCAAACCAACACCTTGTTGATCTATAATATTTGTCATTCTCATATATCAATAAGGTATTATAGTTAATTTTTCAATTTTACCCTTTACAATATTCTAAGCATATCAATAATCAAGAAATATAATGTGATATTAATACAATGAATTAATTAGATATTAAAAATTAAGTAAGGATATTTTGGTAAACATATTTTATAATTAAATCTTGATTTTATATTCCTTAATTCTTATATAAATGACTAAAGTAATAAAATATGAAACGAAGGGAGTAAATAATTTATATAAGTTCGAAAAATTAATTATCTCATTTAATAATGATCGGTGTATTAATTTTCTAAACTATTTATTTTTTTAAAAAATTGTATACTTTGTTGAGAATTATTGTATTTAATGTTTTTTATGTGCCATAAAGTCATAAACGGTATTGACGCCGATAGATTTTTTTGTTTTTGACGTGACGCCCGTAGTTGTGTTAGCCTCCTGACGAAAGACGAATCGATTGTCATGAGTTAGTATCATTTCGATCTGGATTGATATAAGAAATTATAACTAGGGTTGGAAATTAAATCTATAGTTTTTTTTCTTAAAATTAAAAAAAAAAATCTTATGGGAATACGGGCGTGCAGTAGGAGAGAATATTTTCATATTTCCGGAAATGTGACAACATTCTCGTGTTAATTATAAGAATTAAAAAAATATTTATTAAAATATTATATTTTTGGGATTAATTTTTTTCTCATATTTTCCCCTCAAAAAAAATTTTATCTTTTATATGGAATTGTAACATTTCCATAGAAAAGAAATGTTTTCACTTGTGAAAAAAAAAACCAAATTATTTTTGTCACTACCCACTGCTACCCTCGTCATTCGCCAGGGACTTTTTGAAAATATATAAAATATTCCCAGAAATTTAGTTCATCTATCAAATACTCTAAAAATATATATATCTAAAAAAATTATTTTCGGAATAATATTCATGGGAATAAAAATTCAAATTTTTCATCAAATGCTCTTGTAAAGTCTACAACTAAAACAGTATGTTGTAGAAAAAAAATATTCTATTGTTGAAAGGAATTTAAAATAACTTTCAAAAAATAAAAATAGTTTTAAATAATTTTTAAAATAATTTATGTTGACCTAGGATGTCAGAAAATTACATTAAAATATATACAAACTACAAAATAAATAATTTTATGAGTTTGAAAAAGGTTTACAGAATATTCAAAATGTTAAAGAAATTATAGATTAGGTTTGTTAAAATTAGAATTTAATATTTAAAAATATACAGATGAACTCCTAAAACTTCATTTGTAATATAGTAGATCTTTAGAATTGTGACTTGTCGCCTAATAAACAAGAGAATCTCTCCTTTCTTCTAAAATTTTATTAGAACTAGAAAAATATGTTCATGATTTATGTGGGTTGGTCAAGGTGATAGATATCTTGGTTACTTAATTAGAGTCTTGGGTTTAAGTGTTGGGAATGAAAAAAATTCTCGCTGAAAGATCTTTACCCCTTTAAAGACCTGCATTGGATCGGATTGGATTAGTTAAATTTCTGATAATAAGACCCGAATACGGGTGATTCTATTAAAACCAAGAAAAGAAAAATGGTCATGCTTAGAACTCGAAGTCTCACCCATAACCCAATTAGTGAAAGATAAATGGATAACTTGTTGTCTGAAAATTGAGAATTTTTTTTTGGAGTCAAGGATAGGTTGGGCTTTTTATTTTTTGTCAATGATGGGGTTGGGTTGATACATTGAACAGTCTACCACCAGTATTAAGTGGGCTCTCGGTTCAAATATAAGGTCGGACCTATATGTATTGGCCTAGTTGGTGTTAATCTAAGAGGAAGATTTTAATCAATGATTCATTGAGCTTTTATTTTATGAATTATTTATTTTTATGAATAATAAATATCAATGATTTATTTTTAAAAAAAACTTATCTTCGTATTTATCCTTGAAAAATTTTCTTGATTAGGCTTTCTTGATTCACACAAGGATGAGTTGGGCTTTTTTAAGAAAAATATAAGTAAAAGTTTGGAGTGGGGCTCTTTGAATTTAGAACAAACCACTTTGACGACATTACACATAATTTATTTATAGGAAAATTTTGGACATGAATCTAGGTCATGCAGACACATGTTTTTATTTAGAGTTTAATCAGTATGCATAGATAGTATAAAAGAGTTTTATACTATCATCTAATCACATGTTTATATTTGTAAGACTTTTAAGGTAGTAAGTAGTTGAGTCAAACACTTTTATTGATATAGCAATATATGATTGGATGTTTGTGTAAAATCTTTTTACAGTGACGATGTATACAAACTAAATTCTTTTAATTTTGTTAAAAAAAATTTAATTTACATCTTTCAAGTTTACACGATGTGCATTACTTAAGAAAACTTTGCATCATATGTAGTTTAGTCTTTAAATTTTCGAAAAGAGCAAAACGGTTGTCAAACTTCCTAATGTATGCAAAATGGTATTTTTGACCAATGTTCGTCACAAAACTTGATAGAATTTATCATATCCTAGTCATGTGTTTAATCATGGTGTGTTCTAATGTGCACCAGTTTAAGTATGATGCGTGGTGCATCGTTTAAAATTTTTATGGTGCATTGTGGACGCGCAAGCATGGAAATCGTGTGTGCGGCCGCTCTAATATTCAATGATTGAAATTGAAAGCTGATGACTAGTTCAAGTTGTTCAGTGTCAAGCTATTTTTTTTTTTTTTTTATGGGAAGCATGAAACTAATTTTTGTGATTTCAATTTGAAATTCAAACCAAACCCTAGAATCAACAACGGCGGAACCACCATGAAGACTTTTTGGATCGGCATTGACAACAACAAATGGCAATTCTTGTCCATCGAAGGCAAGAAAGATGCAAGTGTTTCGTGTTGCTGACATTGGGATTATGGACCATTATTCAATATATAATCCATTCATGCAAGCATGTTTTGGACTTCACCAGCTTCTTCGAAAGCAAAATAGGACCAATTGTTGCTCCCTTTTCTTTGTGAAAAGAAAAAATTGCAGTATCTATATGAGCTTTGACTAGCTCAATGGTATCTCAACACACATGGCTCTTCGATTGCAATTACTTGCGAAAACATTAAGAACAATCAAATTCTAACCCTGGTTGTGACATATTAAATCCCCCCTTCGGGCGTTTGCAAGGCATGAGATTCAAATAAATGTTAAACCTCACCTCCCCTCCCCCGCCCCCCTTGCAGACCATCCAAGTTGGATATTCATGGCACAAATTTCATCTGTGCTTGCTCCATTTGGTCTTTTCTTTTGTAATATATCATTTGCTTTTATTTTTTATTTGTACAATTATTCTGAAATTGATACACATGTTGATATGTATAGATAGCAAAAACTAAAATTTGTAACTGGGGATATGGGTAAGTGATGAGATTACAATGTCAATTTGATAGGAAAAGGAAGAAAAGCGAGTTGGGGCAGAAGAGAAGCAATGGGTTTGGGAGCAAGAACGTGAATATGGATTTGGAAGTTATTTTGACAGCATAAAGAAACTCTAGTATAAAATGAGTGTTACCAGTTATAATTATTGCCACCTCCAACTCAAAGTGCTTGATCATGGTACACCATCAAACATTACATAGTGCACTACACACCATACTTTAAATGGTGCACCATAGAACATTACCTTTAGTCATATCTTTTAGAGAAATACTTGCATGGTCTGAGAGCACTATGTAGCTATGCTCTTGGCCAATCATGTAAGTGTATTTTGCATGCGATTATATGTTAGTAGTAGGTTCCATAAAAAATACACTTATATAATTGGTCCGGGAGCACCATGCAAGTATTTCTCTATCGCATGTCAAATTTGTGTGGGCATTAATTGGGAAAAAAATGTGCATTTTGCACATTTGCATTTTGAAGATCATGTTATATAGTTTAAAGGTTTAAATACTATTTTGATCTCTTTTTTTTTTTTTTTGGACACTTGGAAATGAGTTCTTGACTCACCCAAACAAGCAAGGAGCAAAATAAGAACCAATCAGGGATAAAACAAAACAAGAAAAGAAGGAAATAGCAAATGAAACACCATAACAACCTTAAAAAAGCAACACACTATCTTCAATTTGTATTCTCCCGAGCTGCAATCTTCAATCACAATAAACTATTAGACCAATTCAGCATGACTCCTATCAAAAGTGAGGTAAATAAGAATGATTCAAAGACTAACACCATGGCAAAAAACCTTGAAAAACACCAACAACAACAATAAACTTCACAGCCAAGGATCACTGTAATAACCGCACAACAAAGAGAATCTTGTACATCATGCACCATATAATCTTTCCTTCTAACGCACAAGAAAGAAAACTCCCTTACTAACGAGAATCAATCCATAGGCGCTACAGCCAAACCATTGCCTAAAATAGACCACAATTATTGCAGCAAGGACCTTATAACCACCAGCTTAGGACATGAAATTTTGCATCAAGGCTGATGGTACCAGAGAATTTGAGAAGGGGGGTTGAATCAAATTCTTGATTAGTTAAAAATTTTCTACACACTTAACACACAATTCAGAAAGTTCACACAACTAGATTTTTTAGCCGACAGTTAATGGAAATCTAGTAAATGCCTATCAGACTTTTTTATCAAATAATTCGAAATATAAGTAGAATATGTAATTTAAACTATTATGGCAAGCATAGTTCAGATTTAATAGATATAATATAAAAACAAAAACATAAAAGATAAGGGATAGAAAAGTTTGCACCAAGGATTTATACTGGTTCGATCTCCATAACTTGGAGTTTACATCCAGTCCCTACAACCTTGTGGGATTTTTCACTATGAGTATTCTTTGTTACAACAAGCCTCTCCAAACTCTATTACAATTTTACTCAACCTTGAGCTACTCTCTTCTCACCAACTAAGAGACCTCTCTCAATGGTGTTTTTCTTACTTGTGTACCTCATAAGATTTTCTTTTCTCTCAAGCTTTACTTACTTGAGTTACAATAGTTTCAAAGTATCATAATGAGAAGAAGAAAGATGAAGAACAATAAGCACTAAGCTCTCAATGAGTTCACACAGAACAAAGACAATTGTCACTAAGACCAGGTCACAAAGACTGTATACAAGGTTTAGAAAACAAATATATCTAGAAGATTTCAACTGGTGCATGAGACTTTGGCTCCACCCAAGAGTTTTGAACGTTGTATTGCTTTCCAAGAGTCCTTCCAATTATCTTTTTAGGTAGTCAAGTGTTGTACATTATGCCATGACTTTTCTCTCTCATGGTACAAGTCTTTTTGTTCTTTTCCATACTTGGTTTGATAACTTTTTTGCCTCGTGCCTTTTGTATTCCTATCCAAGTACTAAACAACCTAGGAGAATACCAAAGTTGCTGCAGCTTCTGATGTTATAGCCATTGGGATAATGCTCCAAGAGCCAACTCTTTAGGTATTGAGCCTTGAAGCTTCAAACATATTAGTGGCTTAAATATGCTATTGTCTTTGTAGATTTCACCATAGGATTTTCACTTCATGCTGCTGGAGAATCTAGTTCCTGCACTTATAAAAATATCCTTTCCAAGATCAAGTGTGTAAAGCTTTCAATACATAGTTTGCATCATCATTTAAAAAAAAACTTACTATAGATCCAACAATCTCCCCCTTCATGATGACAAATAAGTATTGTGAGATAAAAGTGAAAAAGCTAAGAACTTCTCCCCCTAAATTCAAGCTCCCCCTTTGTTTATGCAATAAAATCCATTAGAGGGGGTTTTAAATCTTAAATGTTCTCCTCTGTTACTTCTCAATTTATCTCAATGAAATTGAGGCTCACTAGAGGTATATCAATTGGCCCAATTACTTGCTATCCTTATATAACATGAGAAATTACAAGCCAGGGTGAGAAGATAATTGGAATGTCGCCTTCATCCTATTCTCCTTCTTCCTCAGAAGAACGATACAAGGAAAGGCCTTTTCAAGTACATGCATTGATGCAAGAAATAAAATTTCTTCATATCTCAATCATGCATTCAATTTTTGACATATTCATTCAATCAACCAAGCACACAACAAGCAAAATATGTCAAAAATTACAGTCAATTCAGTACGGATGCATAGCACATAAGGAGACTGTACATAACTATCATAATTACAGAATCTAGAAGATAGTTATCACATTTCTAGTGTGCACTAAGCAGATATAGAATCCAAAAATGTTAAGTTTATGAGTATTTAGAATCTACCACATATCAATCAACACATATATCAATCAGCAGATAACACACAATATTTTCTCCCCCTTTTGTCATCAATCAAGGAATCTAAGAGAAGACAAACAGCACATAAAGTTAGATAACATAGGCATTAATAGGGCATAATCAAAATGAAAAATGTGCACAGTTAATAACCAAACTCCCATAGAATCTAGGATACAATGCAATAACCAAAACAATGTTTAAAAGTTTTTCAAAATAAATAAGCATTAGTTCAAAAAGAGATAGAAATATTTAGGATGAATTAGAAGCAAAGTTGGCATCTGAGATCTCTTCAGAGGAGGAGGATATGCCAATTTGGGTGTGCATGAGACTCTAGCGCTCTTGGCAAACACGCAGTTCTCGATCAGTCTTGACTAACTCCTTAGCTAGTAACTTAATGACTCTCCTCTAAGTCTCATTAGCTAGTAACTTAATGACTCTCCTCTAAGTCTCAGTGAAGCTTTGTAACCCTTTGGTGAGTTGCCTTAACATGTGCCTTGTGTGCTTCAACTACTTGGAGGTAGAGGAATGTCTCCTTGTTCTGCGTTTAGAGAACTACTCTGCCATGTACTCGAGATCGCCTTCAGCATCAGATATATCCATAATGGGGCTTTTCCTTTTTCCTTGGCTGCTGTATTCCTAGTTGTCCTTTGAGACTTCACTTGCCTGCTTTCTATCACAGTTTTTACTTCAAGTCCTTCTTCTCCTTCAAGTTCCACATTAAAGTATTTAAAAATACTTCTCAAGAACATAGAGTATGGTAGACTTGCACCTCTAGTAAAGGAGGCACAGTTTGCCATATATATGATTATTATGTTTGGAAAGGAGATAGATGTCATGTGTATTAAGCAGTACAGCATCAATGTATCCATGTAGGTTACCAACTGATGGGTTCCATTCTTAAGTAGCAAAAATAGAGAAATGATTCTGTGAAGTTGTGCCCATTTGGGTTCGAGAGCAGCATGTAAAGGTCGAGCATCATCCAAAGTATTAAGGTCAATGCATATTCCTGAAACAGCTTGTTCAAAGGTCATAGGAAAAGTATTGTCCCATGAATGGTGACAATAGTAATAAGCATCATCAGAGTCTATGACACCAAAAATGTTTAACAAAACATCAGCATCAATAGTGATGTCTTTTCCTAACACAAAAGATGTAATTTTAGAGTTAGAAAACATAGCATTTGAATAAAACAGTTTCACAAGTCTGAGGTAAACCTTTTCTTTTGTTTGAAAAAAACCATACCATCCTTGATCAGAAACCAAAAGCTCAAAGTCATAGCCCTTTTTCTTAAAAGAGTCCAAATCAATTAGAACCGATTTAGGACAAGACTTTTTAGGAAAACAAGTTTTTGAACTTTTCATAATTTTCAAAAGAAGAAAAGAAACGCTTGTCATAGAACCCTTCAAGCCTTGATGCATCATGGGTTGGTGCATCCTAGGCAGTGTGATAAGATGGTATAGGAGTGGGTGGATGTGATGGTGGTGGTGCAAAGTGAGTGTGAGAGTGTGAAGATGATGCATGATGAGTTGGGGTTGGTTGAGGATGAGGTTATGATGGTGGTTATGTTGGAGGAGGGGGTTGTGGTTGTGTTTGTGGTTGAGGTTATGGTGGTTGAGTAAGAGCTGGAGCTTCCATGTCAGTGTCGGGGATGTTCTCTGAAATAGGAAAAGTGTTTAAATCACGCTTCTTTTTGTGAACAACGCGTTTTATCCGCATGCTTTGTTTAGGAGCAGGAGAAGCAGAGGAAAGGTGGAAGGTTTGAAGGTGATGGTGGTGGAATAATTTAGGGATTTTATTGTGGTGGAGGTGGTTGGATGAAGGGAGAGAGGGGGTAATTTTGAAAATTTTCTTTTGAGGAGCCTTTCTACCCTTGGTTTTCTTTCTTCCCACTGAATGTGGGAGAGGAGAGGTTAAGGGCGGTTTCAGATACAAGGAAATGGAAGGATGGAACGATGAATGTGAAAGGGTGGTGAGGATAGTGGAAGGATGGTTAAGAGTTTGAGGTTTAAAGAGATAGAATTTGAGGTGCATTAACCGTGGGATAAAGGGAAGTAAGAGAGTGTGAACGTGTATGAGAGTTGAGGGGATGTGATTGGACAAGCCTGCAAGGTGTGCTTCTCAATAAATGAGAGAAAAGCTAATATCTTATCACAATTAATCACACTTGAAAGAGCTACGGTGCTTTGTGTCTTGCTAGTCCATGACACTAAGGAGTGTCCAAGAAAGGTGCAATAGTCACTCGTGCTTTTTCTATCAATTTTATCACCCATATAGTCAGCATCACAAAACCCAATAAGATCAAACATATCTGTTCTTGGATACCAAAGACCAAGAGTATGTGTTCCAAGTAAATATCTAAAGATTCTCTTAACCGTGGTTAAGTGAGATTCTTTTGGACAAGATTGAAATCTTAAATACAAACCAACACTAAAAGATACATCCGGCCTAGAGGATGTTAAATACATGAGTGAGCCGATCATATCTCTATACTTGGTCTCATCTACACCCTTATCTTATTCATCTTTATCCAACTTACATGAGGGATGAATAGGAGTAGCCATGGATTTTTCCACATTCATTCCAAACTTCTTAAGCAATTCTTTAGTATATTTTTCTTGGCTAATAAAGATACCTCTTTCGGTTTGCTTCACTTGTACGCCCAAGAAAAATAACAATTCACCCATTATGCTCATATCAAATTCGTTAGTCATAAGCTAGCAAAATCTTCACAAAGAGATTCATTAGATGATCCAAAAATTATATCATCAACATATATTTGAATTAATAAGAAATGAGAATCATAATGCTTAATAAAGAGAGTAGTGTCAACTTTACCCATTTCAAATTTATTTTCAATTAAAAATGTATTAAGCCTTTTATACCAAGCTCTTGGAGCTTGTTTCAAACCATAGAGTGCTTTTGAGAGTTTTACTACATGATTTGGATGTTTCTTGTCTTCAAAATCAGGGAGTTGTTTGACAAACACTTCTTCATTAATAAAACCATTAAGAAAAGCACTTTTAACATTCATTTGATATAATTTAAATCCTTTGTGAGCTGCATATGCAAGGAGCATTCGAATAGCTTCCATTCTAGCTACCAGTGCATATATCTTATCAAAGTCAATACTTTATTATTGATTGACTCCTTGAGTGACAAGTTTTGCTTTGTTTCTCACAACTTTCCCATGCTCATCAAGCTTGTTGCGAAATACCAACCTTGTGCCAATGATGGTTGATTCTTGAGGTCTAGGCACAAGCTTTCACATTTGATTTTTGTCAAGTTGCATGAGTTCTTCTTTCATAGCAACCACCCAAGCTTTATCTTGCAAAGCTTCATCTATGGATTTAGGCTTAATTTGTGAGATAAATGCAAGATTTCCTTGCTTGAAGGATGATCTGGTTCTTATTCCTTGTGATGGATCTACAATAATGAATTTATGTGGAAATGAACTAGATGACTTCCATTCTCTTGGTTTGCTTCTTCTTGGAGTCTTAGACTGTGTTTCACATATAGGTGTAGAATTGTTGGACACTTCTCGAGAAGAATCTAGTTTCTCTGAACTAGAATTCTGGTTGTCTGCAGGTGGATTTTCTTGAAATTGCGTAGACACCATTTCTGTTGTATTTTGTCTGATCCTAGATTGGCTTGCATCATCATTTTCTATAGATCCACAATTTCTTTCATCATTTGGGTTAGTTTCACAAAATACAATATGCATGGTTTCCTCTACCATTCTAGAATAGGGAATATAAACTCTATATGCTTTGCTTCTAGTAGAATAGCCAATGAAATTCCATCATATGTCTTAGCATCGAATTTACCAAGATTTTCCTTGTTGTTAAGAATGAAATATTTGCATCCAAAGACATGAAAGTAATGAAGAGTTGGTTTAATTCCACTCCAAAGCTCATAAGGAGTTTTCTTTAAAATGGGTCTAATCAAGGTTCGATTTAAAACATAACAAGCTCTACTTACGACTTCAGCCCATAAAAATTTTGGTAAATCATTTTCACAAAGCATAGCTCTTGCCATCTCTTGTAATGATCTATTTCTTCTTTCAACTACTCCATTTTGTTGTGGAGTTCTTGGGCAAGAGAAATTATGTGAAATACCATTCTCTTCACAAAAGGATTCAAAGTATTGATTTTCAAAATCTTTTCCATGATCACTTCTAATAGAAATAATAGAAGTATCCTTTTCATTTTGAATTCTTTTGCAAAATGTTTTAAACATTTCAAAAGTTCATCTTTATGAGCAAGAAATAAAACCCAACCAAATCTAGAGTAATCATCCACAATAACCATTCCATACTTTTTGCCACCCAAACTATGTGTCTTAGTTGGACCAAATAAGTCAAGATGTAAGAGTTCAAGTGGTCTAGTGGTAGACACAACATCTTTGGGTTTGAAAGAGCTTTTTGTGTGCTTGCCCTTTTGGCGTGCATCACAAATAAGATATTGATCAAACTTAATCTTGGGAACTCCTCTAATTAAGTCCTTTTTCATTAGCTTAGAGATTTGGTACATGCTTGCATGACCAAGCTTTCTATGCCATACCCACTTTTCATTCCCAAATGATGCAAAACATCTAACATCTTGATCATTTAAATCCTCTAAGGTTACACCATAAATATTTCCACATCTTTGGCCAACAAAAAGCACATGGTTATCATGTTTTTCATGAATGATGCAATTAGATATTTCAAACACAACTTGGTAACCTTTATCACAAAGTTGACTAATGCTTAGCAAATTATGCTTTAATCCATCAACTAAGTAAACATCATCAATAGTAGTAGGAAGTCCTTTACCAATTTTACCTACTCCAATTCTAGTGTTATTAGCACCAAAATTTACATAACCCCCATCATATCCTCGCAATTGTTTGAACATTGATGGATTTCCAGTCATGTGTCTTGAACAACTACTATCTAGGTACTAGATATCTGTTTCTGGTTTTCTAGACTTTAGGCAAAACTGCATTCATAGAATTTTGTGACTTAGGTATCCAAATCTTTGTGGTTCCTACAGTGTTACAGTTAGGAGCTACAAGATAATATTTATCACCAATCAAATTCCAATAATATGGACATGTCTTAAATATATGATCTTTCTTTCTACAATTATAACAAATTTGATTTGACTTAGCTTTGGTGAAGATAGTCTTTTTCTTATAAGTTGATCGTTTCTCTTGGATCTTTTGCTTACCTTTATCTATTGATTTATTAAATAGACTCTTATAATATTTATTTTGTTCATTTTCATCATATCCAAGACCGACCTTATTAAAACCACACCTTTGTTGACTTAGCAATTTGTCTAAGTTATCTCTTCCTTGAGCGAAGTTGGCTAAGTCCTTACTTAATCTTTGAACCTTTTTATGCAGAATTTTATTTTCAGCTTCAAGATCTAAGGAGGTTGATTCGTTATTTTCAAACACAACAAGTTTACTTTTAAGCCTGTCAACTTCACTAGTTGACAATTCATTTTACTTCTTTAAATTAGCATATTTGATAACATCATTTCAGAATCAACAAGTAAATCATCGAAAGCATTTAGTAATTCATCATAGCTCATGTTGCAGGGAGATACCTCGTCTTCTTGGTTTGCCATGAAGCACAGGTTTGCTACTTCTTCAGCTTCGCCATCATCATCATCAAAAGAGTCATTTTCGAGATCTTCCTAAGTAGACATCAATGCTTTATTCTTTTATTTCTTTGCGTCCTTTTTGAGCTCTAGACACTCATTCTTGAAATGTCCTTGCTTACTGCAACCAAAGCAAGTAATATCATCTCTGTTATTTGAATTGGTCTTGTTACTTTCTTTTTGAGATGGTTTCCCTTTCTTTGACTTTCCCCTTTTTCTCATCCATCTAGCTATCCTTTTTGACCAAAGTGCAATTTCATCACCTAGATTAGTTTCATTTTCTGATTCAAAATGATCTTCTTCTTGAGATTTGAGAGCTAAGGACTTTTTCCTTTTGTCTCCAACTTCATTTCTCAAGTGAGTGGTTTCATATGCAATGAGATTTCCTCTAAGCTCATCATAGGTAAGAGAACTAATGTCTCTTCCTTCTTGTATAGCAGAAATCTTTGATAGCCAGGGCCTTGTGAGACTTCTAAGAACTTTTCTCACCATTTCTTTATCAGTTAGAGTTTTGCCAAGAACATCAAGGTTGTTCACAATGACTGATAGCCTTTCAAACATCTCATCTATTTTCTCGTCCTCTTTCATGTGAAAGAGTTCATACTCATGAGTGAGATATCAGTCTTTGTTTGCCTTATTTACCTTCTTCCTTCATGGGTGATTTTGAGTTTGTCCCACATTTCCTTTGCTATTTTGTAGCCTGAGATTTTTCTGTATTCTTCAAAGCTGATAGCACAATGCATCATGTTTATAGCTTTGGTGTTTTGCTCAATTTTCTTTAGATCTTCAATGTTTCATTCTTCTTCAGTTTTAATCACTTGTGGTCCTCCAACGACTTTCTTTGGAACTTCTGGTCCGCTAACGATAATCTTCCATATTGCATAATCAATGGACTGAATGAAAATTCTCATTCTTTCCTTCCAATATAGGTAGTTTTCTCCATTAAAAAATGGAGCCTTGTGGTAGATTGACCTTCGAATAATGTGTATGGAACAAGATTAGACATCCTTAATCTTTGGATCTTGTCTCCAAGCAGTTAAGCTTGACCCCATAAGACCAAAGCTCTGATACCAATTGATAGTACTAGAGGACTTGAGAAGAGGGGTTGAATCAAGTCCTTGATTAGTTAAAACTTTTTCTGCACACTTAACACACAATTCAAAAAGTTGACACAACTAAATTTTCTAGTTGACAGTTAGTAGAAATCTAGTAAGTGCCTATCAGATCAAATAATTCGAAATATAAGCAGAATATGTAATTCAAACTATTATGGCAAGCAGAGTTTAGATTTAATAGACATAACTTAAAAACAGAATTGTAAAAGATAAGGGATAGAAAAGCTTGCACCAAGAATTTATACTGGTTTGATCTCCACAACTTGGAGTCTACGTCTAGTCCCCACAACCTTGTGGGATTTTTCACTATGAGTATTCTTTGTTACAACAAGCCTATCCAAGCTCTGTTACAATTTCACTCAACCTTGAGCTACTCTCTTCTCACCAACTAAGAGGCCTCTCTTAATGATATTTTTCTCACTTGTGTACCTCACAAGATTTTCTTTTCTCTCAAGCTTCACTTACTTGAGTTACAATAGTTTCAAAGTATTATAATGAGAAGAAGAAAGATGAAGAACAATAAGCACTAAGCTCTCAATGAGTTCACACAGAACAAAGACAATTGTCACTAAGACCAAGTCACAAAGACTGTATACAAGGTTTAGAAACAAGTATATATAGAAGATTTCAGCTGGTGCATGAGACTTGGGCTTCATCCAAGAGTTTCGAAAGTTGTAGTGCTTTCCAAGAGTCCTTCCAATTATCTTTTCAAGCAGTCAAATGTTGTACATTGTGCCATGACTTTTCTCTCTCATGGTACAAGTCTTTTTTACCTTTTCCATACTTAGTTTGATAACTTTTTTGCCTCGTGCCTTTTGTATTCCTATCCTAGTACTAAACAACCTAGGAGAATACAAAAGTTGTTGCAGCTTTTGATGTTATAGCCATTGAAATATTGCTCCAAGAGTCAACTCTTTAGGTATTAAGCCTTGAAGCTTTGAACTTATTAGTGGCTTAAATCTGCTACCGTCTTTGTAGATTTAACTATAGAATTTTCACTTCACGCTACTGGAGAATCTAGTTCCTGTAGTTATAAAATATCCTTTCCAAGATCAAGTGCATAGAGCTTTCAATACACAGTTTGATGATCATTTAAAATAAAACTTATTATAGATCCAACAAAGGCACCTCAATATTTTGTAAAATCTCCAACTTATAAATACTATTTTGATCTTTATAGTTGCATCAGCTTTTAATTTTGGTCCTTATAATACTTTTTATTTATTTCTATGATTTCCTACCATTTGGATTTTGATCCTTAAGAGACCAAAATCAAAATAGATTAAACTATAAAACCAATTCTTTATAAAAAATAGAGGCCAATCTTTTATGACAAATAACAAGGACTAAAACTTAAAACAATAAAGCTATAAGGACCAATACTTAATTATGCAAAGATTAAAAACTAAAACCTAATATATATATATATATATATATATATATATATAAAGACAAAATCACTCATCAACTAAATTTAAAGTATATAAACTAAACTTTTCCTTTTTGTTATTAAATTATTCCGCATCTAATTCGATACTTTAACATAAGAAGCCGTATGAGGGGACTGAATTTTAGAATTTTCAAAGTAATATTATAATTTTTGGGAATAATAATTAAGTATTACTTATATATATAATTATTATCAATTTAGAATTTAAGTTTGGTATATGATACTTTCATTTATTATTTAATAAATTTAGATCTCATATAATTGTTAATATCATCAATTATTAAATAAAGTAACAATGCAATGTCAGATGAATTAAAAAAAAAGTTTTACATTAGTAATATATCAAATTAAACTCATTAATTTAATTTAAATTTTATAATATTACTTATAACTATAGATGCATGAGAACCTATCATTTTGTACCTTTTTTTTCATAACAAAATCATTACCAAAAAAAAAAAGACAAATACAAATTGATGCTGTATAAGGATCTATTAGTAAAGTCTTTTCTAAATCACTATATATCATATTTTCGTCTATTTCCGGTAATGCTACATGAAGATGAAAAAATATGAAGATTAAAAAATGCAAAGACCCAAGATGTAGAAGATCTCTTCTTATATAATTTAAAATCATAAAAATGCACATAAAAAAAAAACATTCTCATACATGTATTGTATTATTTAGATCTAATATTTGATCTCGCATAAAAACCCTCTAACTTTTATGATTGATGATGGGGATGGCATCCACACAAGGTAGGGAGTGCCTCCCCTGTCACCTCAGACCCTTCCATCCCCCCCCCCCCCCAAATTCTTGATCCCTATCTTACCTCCATCCTTGTTTCCCACCTCCCCATAAGTTTTCATAGGGATCCCCAAATTGAAAAAAAAAATTGGGCATTTTACTTTCTAGTTCAAGCAAATAAAGAGAACTAAATAGAATCACAAAAAGATAAGACATATGAATCTTAGCACAAGAAAACAAGCAAGCAAATGGTGTTTAAAAGGTGTTGTATGGATGGAAAAGCAGTGAGACTAGCAGTGAGGGGTGGTGATTGGTCGTGGGTGGATACAAGCCAGAGAGTAGATCTACAATGCTCAGCTTAATAGCATTGGTGGAGCACGAGCATCTTGATGTCAATGGGGCTAGTAGGCATGACTGGTTGTCATGGCCGAGCGTAATCTATGGTCTTGGTAGGGCGTAATGGCTGACAGAGCTGGGCAGAGCATAGGCAAAAGGCAGAGCAAAGAGTGAGAGTGTGACTATTGGTGATGGTATGTTAAGGTTAAAGACACTAGCAAAGAGTGAGAGAGCATCAAGGGAAGGTAGCTAGGGTTTGGATTTTGGGTCATTGGCCTAATAAAATGTGGGAATATTTTAAACTTTTAATATTAATATAAATATAATGTAAAATGTCTAAAATATATATACATTTTTTATTAAGTATAAGGATATACTCCCAAAAATAGGAAGGAACAATCTAGCAAGGATTTTTTTTTTTTTTTGATAAGTATAATATATATATATATATATATACATTCACATGTAAAGTATATATTAATAAGGGTAATTTGGTATTTTTACATCATGGGAACACTATGGATGGGGAGTGTGATCCCCGCCTCTATCCCTAAATCTGTCTTGAGGAGATTTTAACCCATCTTTGTCCCCACTGCCCATAGGAAAAATTTCCCAAAATCAAGACTCCAATGAGGCAGTTCCCTCAAGGATCCCCATAACCTCGTCAAATGGGGAGGACTACTACTCCTAGTTAAGCTTAGGAGTGTTCAAAAGATGGGTTGGGTCGAGTTGAATCAAACGCAAACCCAGCCCAATTTTTTCACTAGGTCATTTCTTTGGACTTGAACTTGAATTAATAATGACCAGATTAGTGATCGGGTCATACCGGGTCAACCCGAATTCTACACAACATATAAAGACTTGGACATCATTTATAGTAAAGTAATAAAATTTTAAAAGTAAGAAATAAAATTAAAAAGATATTTTACAATACATATTTCAAAATAAATTATATCAATATAAAAATAACATCAAATTATGTAAAATATATTAATTGAAATATGAAATCTTATAATTTATTACTAATTACTTTAAAAAATATAATTTGTAAAGAATTATTTTGACTTCAGGTCGGGTTGGGTTAACCCGAAGTATGACATGAACCTGGCCCAAAAAATGCATTGAGTCAAATTTTAAAACCCGAAGCTTATCAAGTTGGGACGGGTTATCAAATTGAGCCAGGTCTTGATCACCCCTAGTTGAGTTTATTGTATGGACTTAATAATGGAAGAAAGAAGTGATACATGATTTGATTATGTTAAATTCTCATAATTTATTAAGTTTTCTTTTAACATGACCATATTCCCTTTTAATTTGATCAATAATAAACTTGAAGTGCATTTTGTTATGCACCCGTTTAAAAATGGTGCAGTATGCACTATGTAAAATAACGGATTGTTGGAGGTTTCTACTTTAGTAGCCGGTAAAAGTGAAGTCGTACATGTGTTTTATTTTTATTTTGTCATTTTCTTTATTGGGCAATTTAGAGAAAGCGAAGAGAGAAAGAAGTGAGATTGCTATCACTGTTAGAACCCAAGGGATTCCATTATGCAAGGTTCCAACATTAAGACCCGAGTTACCTACAAAAGACGAAACCACCACCTCTTCTTCTATTGCTACAAAAGAAGCTATTGTTATAGGGTCCTCATAAAGTAGAACATCATCAAAACCCATAGAGATTCATTAGATTTACAATGAATGGTTCATATTGATGAATATAATTTATTAAATAATATATTATTTTTAAAATTACACATTTGCCTTTCCACCAATACACTATCTCTCTCTTCACCCTGCCCCCTCAATCTGATCTCGCTTTGAACCTAACTAGCTTTCCTCTTTCTCTTATTGTTCTTCACCCAAATTCCACAACACCAATTTTCTAGATGATAAGAAAGACGTAGAGACATGAAATCCCTATGATAAGAAAGAGGTTGCAAATTATTAGTTTCTCTTGCTTTTGCACATGATATTGGTCCTCGATTTAAACCAACTTTGGCAGCACAAATGGTATCATTCTAGATCTGTATCAATTAACAAACTTTCTTCTCCCCAGCAGGCTTAGACTAATGCATTTTCCTCTTCCTCTCTTCCAACATTAACACAATTTTAATGGCAACAATTCATAAAAATAAAACGAAAAAAAATTAACAACACCAGAACCCAATGTCAAGAAGGGGAAAAAAATGCAAAAAAACTCAACTACTAAAGAAACTATGATGGGAACAATTCATCCTTCAAAATTTCTTACAGAGTATAACAAAATTTTTTACATATTAAAGTCATCAATTTTCAAAGCATGGATTTTTGGCTTACAAACAAAACCAAGCACCCACCTGCTTTAATTCGTTTGGTGGAATGAAGGTGCTTTTCTCGAACTTGCATCCGTGGATATGGGTGTGCAGATGTGAAGCTTCATATGTAGTTCACGATAGAGATTAGGGCTGCCATGAGATCCATCGTCAAGCGGTTTATGATATGCCAGACTGGGGCGACGCATGAGTTCAAGTCGGCGTCTTCTTCCTAGTTTGACTCTGACTCCTCTGCCATCCCACAACACCATCCCTCAACCTTTCACATCCTCCTCCCTCTCGACAGTAGTCCTCGCCTTCGTTCTGATTCCTCACCATCGTCCAACAAACTTCAGTTGAAATGAATGAAAATTTCATTTTAAAAGATTGAAAACCCACCACCCACTCATCCGGTTGCCCATTCTAATTTAGGTTGTCCAATCTTTCTCCACCAGATTAGATGGTCCTCATCTCGCCACTTCACATTGTGCACAGTGCACCATTTTGAACCATGTGCATAACGGATGGAGCCTAATTAAACTTGATCAATAGTAAAAATTTTAATATAATTAAGTCATGTTAAATTGATCATTTTAACATGAGAGAATCCACTCTATTTTCTCTTACTATTTAGATAGGCATTGTTCTTTTAATGCTTAGGCTCCATAAGATATCATTATCCCTTTACGTACCATTGTTGAGTTTCCCTCTGTGTTTATTGTTTCTTTCTTAAGCTGCTGATCCTAGTCTTCCTATGTTTATTGATTGTCCAACGTATCCTGTCTCGAGTAGTTGTACCACATTAATTTGAAGAAGGCGGACTCAACAAGAGACGTGTACTATTTCTCATCCATATACTTTTCTTCAATATCATTGCTCACGTTTTTTTTTTCTTGTTAATAATTACTCGCTAGGATGATATTTAAGTGAAATCTTTCTCATAATGATAATTTCAAAATTTAAATTCTTAACATTGCGTATGCTGTTTATCACTTTATCGAAGTCACAATTCACCTATACTCTAATCAACTCCTTTTGAATTGCTCGAATTCTTTATTGAATCAAAGTCTGCGTTTTCTTTTAGTTAAATTAAACGTCATTTAAAAGTTTCCCAACTGGGAAGAAAATGGATCGTTATAAGAAAAAATGAAAGAAAAAAAAAAACAAAAATACATTATTTTATGCAAGACAAAGACACCCGCCACTATGAATCAAAATCATAGGATCCCAAATCCCACTGAACTTAAAAAATTACATGGTGGAAGCTGTGTATATACTTTCAACAAAGTTTCAAAGAAGCAAATCTTGATAATAGTACGTTTCAAGACAACAAAATGACACTTTAAATTGAATTGCAAATAGTGGCAGGAGCATATTACTCAATTCTCCACTATGCGGACATGGCATGCACCAGCTTCCTCAACTACATTTTGCGCTAATTAATTATTTAGTGTTCAATCACTTTCAGCTTTGCGCATTTTTCATTTTTTTTTATTAATGCGCATTTTCCATGTACTAATGGGAGAATTGGAGATAATGCTAATAGTGAAAGTGTAAGGGCAAAGCAGAGTGCCCATTCACTTGGCTTTAACTAGTTTTTGCCTTCATGTACTCACGAGTTCTTTTCTTTTTCACTTTGTTTCTTCTGGCCCCTCTCAAAGTCGCACAGGCTATAAGGATAATTAAATTCTTGTACAAATTAAAACTTCCTTTACAATATTGTTGACACCAAGTTCAAGACTAAATTAAAAATATATATTTCATAAACTACACTTTACTTATTTGAAGCCCTTGAAATTTAAATAAACGGCAACTCTTCAATGATTTATCTAAAAATATTAATAAAGTAAAATTTCATTTTACTTCCTCCTTTTTTTTTTTTAAGGCCGACAAAGTATAATTTTCCAGGAAAGAAATCGTTTGCATTTCTTAGTGTTATTTCTTTTATAACTTAGTCTCACGTTTAAAAGGGGTAAAAATACTACACAAAAAAAAAAAAATTACACACAGTATATATTATAATTCAATTATTAAACTTAAAATAATGAATGATAGATGAACTCATCTTTTCTGATATACCGTACTGACATACACCCCATCCATCGTTGGACGGAGTGTAAACCCAAACTAAGTAATGTTCAAACTCTATTAAATAGTGGATAAAATATGAATCAATACAACATCCAAAAAAAAATGAGTTCACCAAACATTTCGCTTATACTTAACTCCATGTTGGCATAATTCATAATTTTACTTACCTGAGGGTCTTCAAAAAGACTAATTAATGCACTAAATTTTCAACTAATTTAAAGAGGTAAAATGCAATTTCCCATAAATCCTTTTACTAACAAGCTTGGTATTTACATCTTACATTATTGATCACTAAATTTTTTTGGGGTACACATTTGACGACAAACAGGACAAAAATTTTCAAGCCCAGAGGGCGAGAATAGACATTGCAGCAGAACCCAGAGTTAAGGCAACAAAAGATGCCTTTTTCAACCTTGGATTAGAGTTCATAAGTTTGTTATGAAAGAAATCAACAGCAATGAGGTCAACAAGGGCCATGTAAATCAGTACCCCTGAAGAAATTGAACCTAATAACCCTTCCATGATCAAGGCATTCGGGTTATTATCATCGTAACCTGTCAGTGAGAATATTGCCATCCCCAAAATGATCCCCATCGGTGTCGTCACTGAGAACATGAAGCACATGTATGCCATTGTTGTGAAGCTAAATCCCGCCTGTAATGATCATCATACGAGGGTGTATCAATTAGCATCTTCTAGCTAGAAGCATAAAGTATGAATGTGTGCACTTTTGAATTCTTATGTTTATTTACTACACCCGTTTGAGGAAAAAATATAAGCTCATTTAATATAGTCAATTTGGGCTCCTAAATTACTTTTTAACTATAAAATTGCAAAAAACCTTTTTTTTAATTTCAGTATAACTTTAATTATATTTGTAATAAAATACTTTTTTATGATATTCGTACTAAAATACTTTACATTATTAACTAATTATTTATTATTATACGAGTAATTTTTGAGATAATTATTTGAGTTAAAAAAATAATATTATAATAATACACGATAAAATGATAATGTAAAATATATTTACATTGTCAATATATCAAAAAAAAAATTTCACTTTGAAGTATGTATGCATAACTTATGTATAAATATAACATTCTCATAAGTCATAGGACATCAAATTTGTTAATCATAAAGCAAGATGTGATATACCATTCCCAACACGTACACTTCAGAAGTAGAGTGTAGCTGGTGTTAGTTCATTAAACAATACGTTACAAATCATATGTATTAAGCAATAATTTATTCCGTTTAGAATGACACCTGAAACATTAAGTGCTTAGGTAGGAATGAAAAGGTGATAATATTTATTATTTAAACCTTTCTCTTTAATATATTATTTTTTGCCCCAAACAAACAACAATCAGAAGACTTCGGTCAACATTTCAACCATTTCTTGCGCTGCTGATTTGGAGGAATAATTCAGAAAGGTCAAGCACGTGCTCTAAGGTCAGTCAAGTAATGCTTCTCAGAAGGGGCAAAAAAATCCAATTGGCATGTGAATTAACAGAAAACTCCTTAAATCATGTCTTGTCTATCTAAAATACTTATCACCATATGATCGATACGATCCATATCTCTTTACTTAATAATGTCTACATTACCTAATTCACAACGTTGAACAGTAAAATGTTGAACAGCATGAAATTTTTCAAAGGTATACCTTGGTATTCCTTTTATGTTTCAAGAAATATCATGCTACTCCATTAGAAAATTGCACTATAGAATAGAAAAATTATAGATATGGCAGTACAAGTTATCACAAGTTTGGATAATTGTAATTCCTACGTTGCATTTGTATAGAAAGTTACCGCATTTTTAAATGATGGTAACTCCATTATTACGTTCTTGGTTCACTTCGGTCAAGATATAATATACCTCTAATGTTAGTAACTTCTGATACCTTAACTTTCCTATAGTAACATATGATCCCTGTAAGTGACCCCAAATTTTCATGTTCTGCAATTGACCATGGTAACGAGCATTTTAGCCAAATTTTTAATAAATGATTGAACGTTTTCAATTCAATTTCAGAATCCCAATTTAAAAATCTTACCCCCAAAGTTTCAACATTTTTTTTTTCTTTTAGGCAAAGATTGCTCCCACAATTTTAAGTGAAAGAATAATTTATTACATGAACCCTGCCATGTGTAAATTTTCATATAAATCTTTTCTAAAATTGACCTAGTCTGGTTTTACGAGAAAATTTAACCAACAAGGTAACGTAAATTTTCAGAAGTGTCCCCATTTCCATACTAGTTCACTTTCCTTGAAAATTGAGCTTGGTTTTGTGCAATTTTTACTAAACAACATTTTCCAATCAAATACCCGTGCAAGCAATAACGCAATCAAGATCAAGAAGAAAAAAAAAAAACAGGGAGAAAAAAGGAGAATCGATCAATACCTGAGCAACGCAGCCACCGAGTCCCATCCCTTCGAAAATCTGATGAAACGACAAAGCAGTAACAAGAGGCCTTATGGTGCAAACATTCTGAGACATCCCCATCGTAACCCCAATAATCACGGAGTGAAAAATTATCCCAATCTCCAAAACCTGCGACACCATCTTCTGCTTCAACCTCAGTATCTCCTCCTCCGCCGCCACACCCCCGCCGCCGTCACCGCCGCCATGACAACCAATTCCACCGCCACCGAGTTCAATCCTCGACTCTCCCGCAGACGATTCCTTCTCCTGCGTCACCACCGGCGCGTACTGCGCGTGCTCCACGTGAGAGCTCGCAACGAGGTCAACCGCAAGAGCGAGAAGCGCGCCGACGAGGGTGACAACGCCGGAGAAGGGGAAGTCGCGCCAGGGGTGGCGCGAGGCGACGCGGCAGTCGGCGAGTGCGGCGTACGCCTCGGGGAGGACGTGGACGAGGGAGGTGGATAGGATGACCCCGGCGGCGAAGCACTTGATGACGGCGACGGCGCGGTCGTAGAGGGATTTCCCCTGGAAGAGGCGGGCGAGGAGGACGGGGGAGGACATGCCGAGCATGGAGGTGACGAAGATGACGAAGATGGAGATGAGCTTGAGGTGCGCCGCCGCGGCTCCGTCGCGGCAGGCGGTGGCGCGGTAGGATAGGTCCGTCGCGCATGGTGGTGCCGACATGGCGTGCGGTGTGGAATTGGGGGAAGAGAGGAAGAGGAAGAGGAGTTTGGAAGATAGGAGGAGTGTTTTGCTCTTGTTGAAGGGGTTTTTAATGAGTGATGAAAATTGATGTGAACTTGTGGACCCGTTTTCTGCTTTCGTGTGATGTAGGGTGTTTGGGGTCACCATGGTGTGGGGCTTGCATGCTCAATGGTAACTGCTGAGTGCTATTAATTTTCGTTTCTACTACGTGTTGCAAATTGCAATCTTGGATGGAACATTACTTGTATAGTCCTGGAGGAAGTGCCTTCTCTTTCTCCAGGCAAATTTTGACCATCAAAGACACACAAAAAAAAAGAAAAAAAATGAGAGAGTAGATCTATTGAAAAAATGAGTTGTTTAGATGATATGTGAAAAAAGAAGTGTCTTTTTCGTTGGGGTACGGAAGAACAACTCTCTTGGATGACTCTGGCTAGTGGAATGGGGGTAACTCTAGTGGAATGGGAAAAATTCTTGTGTATTGCCCGAGTAATTTATTGATGTTGCTCCCTGACTCATTAGCTGCTTGTTATTATTATTTTTTTAATCACTCATTTTCGAAGGTATTTTTATTTTTTTAGTAGTTTTGTGTCTTGCCTTTTCGTTATTTACTTTGTGCAACAAAAAAAAAAAGTCACCACAAAATTGATATAATATATAATTAATGTACCAAAGCAAGAATAATGACTTGTCCTTTATACACATAACAATTACTCATGGAAAGGATGTTTAAATTGACTAGTAAACCCTTCCTTTTAACCTTTAAAATTGGTCAAAATTAGTTATAATAGTTTATGGTTTTTAGAAATTAATTTTCACATTTTTAATATTATATTTTGCTGTTAAATTCATTTCAATTAGAAAGTTAATTTTTCTAAAACTAAGAACTATTATAATCAACATTTATAAATTCAAGAATTAAAGTAAAGGTTTACTCATAAATTACTCTTTGAAGAAAAATATTTTTTTTATGTTATTTTAACCTTTTTATATATAAATGAAAACTCAATTTATAAGTGATTTAAATAAAACAAACTTAAATTATAAATCAATTCATTTCCAATTTTTTTACATTCCAAACACACTAAAAAATTATATACTATCTAATAATCTCATTAAAGTATTTGAGTGAAGATGTGATCTTCCAATAATTTTATAAAGAAATCTTTTATTAAATTAGTTTTAAATATATTTAATTAATATATAATAATCCTACTTGAATTTTTAGTATCACTTATATTATTTAAGAAAGATAGAAAAATAAAAAATTAAAGATCATTATTCATGTGAGAGAAATAATAGAAAAATAATATTAGAAATGGGGGTAAGTTTCCCCCCACTATGGATATTGGAGACAAGGACAAACAGCATGTTAAAGTCTCGTGACAAAGATCGAAGAGTATTTTTTACCTTTGCCCCGTCCAATTGCCATCCCCATAAATAGTCCATTGGATCATTTTTTATTTTTAAGAGTATTCTTTCACTTGAGAGAAAATCAGAAATTAATCTCCCGTTATATAATTATAATTAAGTATTTAAGTGGAGACTTTCTTAATAGTATTTTTTTTAATATACGTGAATCCTGAAAATCGAATCCAATATTTCATAATTAAGAGATATGATCCATTTGAATTTTTTCATATGTGCCTAAAAACATGTTAATAACTTTTTATTATTTTCTAGGGAGTACTTTTAGGAAAATTATCAATTAATAAATAAAAATAAAATTATTAAATCAAAAGTAATATGTTAAATGAATTTATTATTTTCAAGTAATTAGAAATATTTTAAATATATCAAATATTCTTTATTAGCACTTTAAAGTTGTTGACACTGTAACAAAAAATTCAATCTGTAGCGGAAAAAAGTTGTTGACAAGATTCATTTGAACATTTAGTAACGAGTAGCTTTAAGGCATTAATTAATAAAATAAATATAGATATTAAAGTATTGAAAAAAATTAGAGAAATTAACTATGGTTTTTGTGCAGTCATCCCACCTTTTACATTTGAACTGCAAGTGTCATGAGACTAATTATTATGTAACTGTGGAAGTACAAAAATTATGCGATCTCCCAGTAGGATTTCTTTCAATGGAATTGAAAATTGCGGCCTCATCTCGAAGAATTAATGTTGCTCACCGGTTCATCCGACTGAACTCTTTGTGGATAGTACATAATTTGTTTTGTAAATTAAAATGAGAAATGATAATTAGTATGAAAACGAATTCCGGACCCCCATCTATCCGTGTTTTCCGCCAAGAACTCTATTAGTACTACTTTTCGATAGAGTATCTTGTTTCCTTAAAATCCGATGATGCAACACCACGTTCCATTTGTGAATTTTCGTACCTGATTTCTTCGTACTATATATAGCGGTGTTCAATTAAAAATTAAAATTAAATCAATGGCTTAGGGTCTCACAGATACACTTAAGTTTTTCTGGTCATATAAAGCATTTAAAAACATTTTTTCTCAAGTAAATGTTCTTTAATTAGTGGTAGAGAAAAGATTAATGGTATGAAACTTTTCTGAGCGAATTTCTTTACAGACGATAACAACCCTAAGATTGTACTATTGTAGTAATCTTTAACTTCCCTTGATTAGTTAAACAACAACCTAATTGGTGGTTCTTTCGTTCATATATTTTCGTGCCATAATTTTTCGTACTATTGGGCACTGCTCTTTAGTGTTATATACAACTCATTAGCGGCAGTTATGATTTTTACAATAATTAGTGTGGAAATTAGGGATCTAATTTTTACTGCATTTTTTTTTATAAAAAATTGTTTTCCTTTCACTTCTTTTATTATATATATTTAATCGCATTGACTATATGCACCGAAAACAATCACTTTGACTGGTTGTCTTATTAAGATAAGATTACGAAGTAGTTTTTTTTCAGTTTTTATTGATTAAACTAGGAAGATTTTATTAAAGCTCTTGAGCCTTCGGTATCTTTTCTAATGTTCTTGGCTGCATCGACATATTGCTTTTCTGTATTATTACTTAATTATGTTCTTTTTAATCAAAAAAGATGTTGCAGTTTAATTTGGCGGTTTAACTAGGAATTATAATGGGTATTGTCTTATATTAGCATCTCAATGGGACTAGCTCACCTAGTTGGCCTTTTACTTATGCATCATTATGATTTGAGTTTGATTCTCACGTTCTCTCATTAGTAGATGAACTGTAAATATCTCTGTAAGCATTTAATAAGCTCATATGCATGCCCTAACTATGCATTGTGTAGAGGAGTTAGCAGAAGACATCACAATCTATGCCTCAAGACCGCAGGAGCCCATAAGGGCAAGAAACACATAATTATCCTGACGCTTTCAATGGAGAAGGGCATGATTTTCAATAGTCGCGTCACCAGTACCGGTTGTGACGGGAGGACATGGAAAGGTGCCATTATCATATCTAATAAGGTTATTTGCAATAAGTAACAAATTGAGTTGCATGTACCAGGTGGGGTAGTTTGGGGAAGATAGTTTAATGGGTAGTTGAGTGGTAGTGCACAATTCCACAAGTCGGGAAGAGGAAGAAGAAAAGCTGGCCATTGATAGGATCTAAATAGGCTAGTTAAGCTTGTGGCTCGATGATACCATGCAGAGAAGTATAACTTTCATTCAATTCAAAAAGTATGATGTACAACAAGATAAATAGAGTTACATGAGAGATAGTTCCTAAATAAAACTAACTAGAATACAAAGTAAATAAAGCTGTTACAATAGGAGCTATAATCAAGAGGAAGAACGTGCATGACCTGGTTGTTATTTTAGACAGGAGAGAAAGTCTACACATTGCTAGGGGTGGAAGTAGGCTAGGCTAGGTTTTGGCTTAAATGGGTCTGGCCTGCATTGCAAACATACAGCTTGAGCTTGGGCATGTTGCTTGATATAGACTTTTTTTTTAAGAGCCTTTTTGAAAGCTTGGCATAGCCTGCCTTACAAATCCATTTAAAAAGCTATTTGATATCAAGGCCTTTAAATAGGCCAAAAGCCTACTTCTAAACAGGTTAATAGGCCTCCCAAATAGGCCAAAACCTATTAAGCTAAACAGGGTAGAAGCAGGAAGTAGTTATATTGTTTCTAAATGTCAACATTATCATATATCAAGCTCTTTAAATAAATAAAATCCAGCAAATCAAACCATTACAAAAAGATTATCCAAGATAAAAGAAAAAGAAAGTGGTCATTTTGAAATTGAAAAAAAATAAAGAAAAAAATTAAAAAAAAAAGAAAGAAAACAAACCCCAATCTAAATTTTTTTTAAAGAAAAAAGAAAGCTGAAATTTAAAAAAAAAAAAAGAAGAAGAAAGAAAACAAACCTCGACGTCAATGATGATTTACTTGGTGTTGTAGATAAGAGGAGTTGGAGCTGTGACTAGCAATGGTGATATGCAATCAGAGCTACGTGCATAAGGATAATGGTGAGGAACGGCAAGGTGGACGACTGGATGAACAAGGAGGACGACATTGATGGTTAATGAAGAGCAGCACACGTAGGGGGAGGAAAGCAATGCCGCTAGTGGATGAATGGTGGCACGCGCAATGGGACGGCGGAGCCGGAGGAGCCGCAATTTTCTAACTTCTGAGAGTGGAAGACTAAGATCAAGAGAGATGAGAGTTGTGGACCTGTGGGGGGTAGTGGCTCTACGGCTATTAGAGTTTGTCTAGGGTATGGGGAAGATTCAAAATCAGAGATGGGTAATTACTAATTAGGGTTTTTTTTTAAAAAAAATTAAAATAATATATAATATTACTATAATATAAAATAATAATATAACAATTATAACTATATTAATAAATAGGCAGGTCTGCCAGGTTTTATGGACTTTTTAGCCTGTAACCTAGCCTGTTAAGTTAAATAAGTTTTACGAAATATCTTGGCGCAGCTTACTTAATTAACAAGTCATGCCTAATGCGGGCAAGGTTATGGACGGCCTAGTCTACATCTCCCTATCCTTCAATCTAAATTTTTTTAATCAAATTCATAAAAAATTGTCTTATATTAGCCGAAAAAGAAGACATGTGATCTGTGTGAAGCATTTAATGAACATCTAAGGGTTTTTGGGAGAAGATCTTTTGAAAGAAGGTCTTTTAGAAGAATTACTTTTAAAAGAATGATTTTTGTTTGGTTTGAATATGTCAAAAGTAAGTTTAAGATAATGAATTTTGTTTGAATAGAATAAAGTAAAATTATTTTTGGTTGTTGATGTAAGAGTAATAGTAAGATTCTTTTTTAAAAAGTCTTTTTTTAGAATGAAAAATAACCTCAAAGATATTTCTTTCATCTAGAAAGCCTTTTGAAATAAGGCCTTTTAAAAGAAGTTAAATCAAACACTACTATTTACTGTACAAAATTATTTTCTTTCTCCTAGAAGGCCTTCTGATGGGTGTGCAAACGGCAATCCAAACAGGCACTAGCCTGTCATGCATTGTCGAAGCAAAGGCATTTACATAAGAAAAACAAGAAGTTATTCATATTACATAGTTTTCGGTTTGATTATGAAATGCCACCCGTGAATTTTATTTTCTTTTTGGTAAACCACTTGTGATATTTTCTTAAATGTTTCGTATCAAAGCTTGTAAACGCAACAGTGCTTTCTTTCCTTGCGCCTTTCTTCAAGCAATTCCATGACCCTTAACGGCTTTGAGATTTTCTAATTTAGTTTTTCACTTTTTAATGGCTATATTTTTATAAATTAAATACTGACGTAGTTATTGCCTATTAATTGGTAAGTGAAGTCTATGTTGACAAATATCGATTAGCAAGTTTCAACTAGATAATTGTAAAAAATTGAATTTAGGATCCCAATGTTCCAATTTTCTTTCTGTCTTTTTTTTCTAGAAAAATGTGAATGACGATTAGTAGCCTTCTTTTTTTGGATTATTTCCAGTAAACAAATTTCTTTTTTATTTTTTCTGACAAATTTAACTTTCATCTATAAGTATTTGACCCAGACCAGCTCTAAGCCCATCCGATCAGTCTTTAGCAGAGGCCGAAGGTCCGCTCCACCAAATATCAAGAGGCCCATAATTAACCATTGTTTATAATCACATTAAACTCCCTAATGATTAACTACCGAACAATTACACAAATATGCTGATTGGTTCTCTATAAATCTCTCACTTGTCGATTGTCAAGACCAGTGGCGGAAGATAGTTAGGGCAGAGGGTGGCAGCTGTGAAAGGAAAAAAAATTTTTTTGACCCATATATATATATATATATATATATATATATATATATATATATATATATGATTATTGTGACTATTAAGGAGTTAATATGTCTTGTTATATAAGAAAAAAGGCCTACTAATATATAATAAATTTGTTTATTGGGTTTTTAGTTGTCAAAACAAATACCTCAACTATTTAAGTTGGCTTCACGGATCTCAATTCGGGGAGCGGAAACAATTCCTATGATGGATTCTCATAAATTAAAAGTATCATAAATGGTGAATAAGCAGAAATTTAATTAAACCTCAATTAAAAATTAAACTTTGCGAACCAAGTCCATATATTAACAAACATAAAAGTATTAACATCAAATACAAAAAATAAGATCAAACAACTAAATGCATCAGAAAAGAAAGAACTATTACTTGAGTTCCTCGGAACTCCTTAATGTCAGAGTGAGCATTTTGGCAGAGTGTTTAGAGGTGATTTCAAGTATGCAAAAGTCCCCCAAAATGCTACCCAATTTTACTATTTATAGCTCAAACGAATCACTAGAAATTAGGCCCATTAACCCCTACGTTTTGCAGTTCGTTTCTTTGAAGCCCACATTCATCCTTACTTTCTTTATTATCCCACGTTCTCTTCCCACGTCTTAGGGTCATGTGTGGGTCCATTTGCATCCTTCTAGAATTTAACCTGTCTTGGAACATTACCTTTTGCTCCATCATTATTCCCATGGATGATTTTCGATCTCAATCGAAATATTATGCTTCAATTCTCAACTTGTTTCAACTTTTGATATCTCTTTAGACCCTGATAATAAGCTGACTTCCCTTCGATCCTTACTCATTTTTTCCATACTCGAATGTCTCTAATTGACATTTATGTCCTAGTTTACCGACAATCGACACCCTATACTTCTAAGTTCGACATAACTACCCTTGAGACTTTCCTTTTATCGACCTTTCTTTCTCCTGTTTTAATTCAGCTTAGTCTTGATATACCACATTTTGTGCCAAACCGTGCTCAGGGTCTTTACAAGTTATTGCCTAAAATTAGAATACCCTAAAATTTATTTACAAAGAGATACATGAAAGTTAGAATTGAGATATATAAAATTGTTCACTTGTATATTAGTATTTTAAAATTTATGTAGTTAATATGTTTACCCCTCCTAATTTTTAAGTCATCTTCCGTGACTGGTCAAAACATGTTTCAATCTAGCTTATAATTAAACCCCAAACGCTTAGTCTATCATCCACTTAGCTAGTCTTTTTTTTCTTATAAAAGTCAGCTAGTCTTCTTCACTAACCATTTCAAACGCCATAAACTTGGCAGCAACAATATTATTTTCAAAATATTATCTACAACTAATACCTTGTTTTCAAATTTTGCTGAGTGTTGATGAGCACTATTCGATCAAGCTTCACATGCATGCGTCGTCACTATAATTCATGACACAAAGATATGTGGCACTTTCAGTTACAAACCATCCACCCTTCCTCTCATTCTATTTCTTTTTTTTCTTTTTATATATCTTGTTTTTCTAAACGCATCACGGGCAACACTACATGCCTGATCCACAATTTCATCAATTTGACCTAGCAATTTCTTTTTAGGGAACTACAAGTTTAGGGTAGGCTAGGTAGATTACGTACCTGATCTCTTGGTCACTTAAGAGGGTAGAGCCCTCATTCATGCCTAACCATTTGCGCACTCTTTGTTAGACTTTAAAGCCCTAGATCATCGTTTAACTCCGAATAAGGCATGCAAACAAACAAAGATCAATATCCAGACTTGATCTATTACCTGGAGTGATTGAAGAACTTGAGGAATCCATGATTCAAGCTTAGAGTTCCTTCTTACCTTCTCTTATAGAAGCAGAGGAAGATGAATTGAGAATTGGAAGCAGAAAATAAAAGAAGAAGCAACGAGAAAGAGAAAGAGAAAGAAGCAAGAGAGAGAGAATCCTCCTATTCCTGGTAAATTCCGAAAATGAATGTTCTGTTTCAATGGGGCCACAGCCGCCTTTATATAGGGTTAGGAGGAGGGACCTCTTCCTATGTCAACAAAATATAGAGCTAAGCCACCCATTATAGTAAGGCTAATACACAGGACCTATATTATATCTTTTTATATTATTTAACCCAATAATAATATGAATCACATAATTGGGCTAAACGAAATACTCTAATAATTGGCATTCAATTAATCTGAGTTTTAGGATTGAAAATTATGATATGATTTATGGCAGTCCACACATGATAATTTTATCATTCTCCCACTTAGACAACATAAATCAGACTATGATTTTAAGTAAAACAGTACTTTAGATTAATTTACAATATGTGACCACAATATAATGCCAAAGTTGAGCCGATATTTCAGCTATGGGTCCAATATAGGATTATGAGCATCTTAATAGTGCAGAAAATCACATTCGAAGAAGTACCGATATCATACATGTAAGACACTTATATCCTAGTGACCCTAAACAAAAGCAGGATATGAATCGTTGGGAAAGCACAAAGAAATGGCATGCCAATTTGTGATCCGGTGCAATTCCCAATTAAAATGGCCCAAGCATCCGCCCCAGATGCCATATGAGATATGCCATTTCTTTGTGTCCAAAATGAGACTGTGTCCAAAATGTCTCCACGATATGCCATTATTTACAACAATCAAGTTGCTCAAAATATATAAACAGATGCAACAATAATAATGGCAATAATAGTCATTAAAAGTTGTCTTAAGACATTATAAAATATGTGAGGTCACAACAGCTTTTAAATACAAACTCCCACTAACCCAAAATATCAAAAGACTTCACTACACCCATACGGGTTACATCATCAACAAAGACTTGAACATTCGATCCTTTGGTTAGGGGATCAGTAATCATAAGCTCAGTAGGAATATGCTCGACACGTGTTTGAAACTCCTAAATCTTCTCTCTAACAAACATGAGTTTTGTATCAAAGTGTTTTGATCGCTTTGAACTTTTATGGTTATGAGAGAAGCATACCACGGCAGAGTTATCACAATATATTGTTAGAGGCCTAGAGATACTTTCTACAATATCAAATTCTATAATAAGGTTTTTCAACCATATTGCTTGACGTGTAGCCTCATAATAAGCAATATACTCTGCTTCTATGGTTGAGGTAGTTGTGAGCATCTGTTTGGCACTTTTCTAGGAAATAGCACCTCCTTCCAACATAAAGATATAACCTGATGTGGACTTATAATCATCTGGACAACCGCCATAATCAGAATCAGAATAATCGATCACCTTAAGATGATTTGCTCTTTTGTAAGTGAGCATGTAATATTTGGTACCCTACAGGTATCTAATAACGCATTTTGCAGCTTGCCAGTGAGCCACACCAGGTTTGTTCAAGTATTTCCCAAGTATACTAACAACAAAAGCAATATCTAGACGTGTATAGACTTGAGCATACATTAGGCTGCCAATAGTAGATGCATAAGGGACCTTCTCCATTTCTGCAATTTCATCATTATTACGAGGACATTGGTCATTAGAGAGCCTTTCACCCTTTTGAATGGGAGCTTTACAAGGCTTACAAGACCCCATATTGAATCTGTTCAGGATTCTCTCAATATATCCCTTTTGAGACAAACCAAGAATACCATGAGATCGATCACGATGAATTTCGATGCCCAAAACAAAAGATGCATCACCGAGGTCCTTCATATTGAAATGTGTCATCAACATCCGCTTAGTCTCATTTAGAAAGTGAACATCATTACTAGCCAAAAGAATATCATTAACATATAGAACAAGAATGATGAACCTGCTCCTACTATTCTTAAGGTAAATGCATTGATCTACTGCATTCTCCTTGAAACTAAGAGATGTGACTGTGCAATCAAACTTTAGATACCACTGCCTTGATGCTTGTTTAAGGCCATAAATTGATCTTCTTAACTTACAAACCATATGTTCCATGCCATTTTCAATAAACCTATCAGGTTGATCTATATAAACATCCTCATATAAATCACCATTCAAAAATGTAGTTTTAACGTCCATTTGATGAAGCTCTAAATCAAAATGAGCAACAAGAGCCATCACGACACGAAAGGTATCTTTAGTAGAGACAGAAGAGAATGTCTCTTTATAATCTATACCTTCCTGCTAATTGTATCCTTTGGCAACAAGTCTGGCTTTATATCTTTCTATTTCTCCTTTGGCATCATGTTTGATCTTGAACACCCATTTACAGCCAACAGTCTTACAATCAGTTGGTAATTCCACTAAATCCCATATATTATTCTTTCTCATAGAAGTTAATTCATCCTCTATAGCAGCCAACCATTGGGAACTATGAGAACTAGAGATAGCTTCTTGGAAAGTGATGGGATCAGAATCCTCAATAGATGTGAACTCATGTTCCTATAGATATACAACATAATCTTTGAATCTAGTCGACTCAGTAGGTATAGGAATTCGCTCAGATCTTCTTGGTGGAAACACAACATCTGGATTCTGTACATCATCTCCAACATGCTGATTAGCATCAACACCAACAGTGGGATTAGTGGGATCTAAAACAAATGGCATAGACTCTGGAATAGAATTAATAGGTGTTGAAAGAATAACATGATCTTCTCTGAAGTCAACAACATGTGGCTCTTGAGTTGCAACTTGTTCTGATTCCCCTTCTAAGTAAACGGCACGATCAGATTCTATAATTCTGGTTGTATGTGTGGGACAGTAAAATCTGGAACCTCTTGAGCCAATACAATATCCAACAAAGAAACCACTAATGGTTCTAGGATCAAGTTTCTTTGTTTCTGGGTTATAAGGTCTTACCTCTGCTTTACAACCCCAAATATGAAAATGCTTTAAGATAAGCCTTTTCCCTGTCATCAGTTTGTATGGAGTCTTTGGAACAAATTTACTTGGCACATGGTTCAAAATGTAAGCTGCAGTTCTCAAGGCTTCTCCCCATAAGAACTCTGGAAGAGTAGAATGACTGAGCATACATCTCACCGTTTCCATGAGGGTACAATTTCGCCTTTCAGCAACTCCATTTTGTTGCGGAGTACTAGGCATCATATACTATGCCTCAATACTACATTCCTGGAGAAATCTAGCAAAAGGCCCAGGATTTCTGCCAGTTTCATCATATCTACTATAAAATTCACCACCTCTATCAGATCTTACACCCTTGATCTGAGTGCTAAATTTCAATTCAACAGCAGCTTTGAACGTTTTGAAGGCATCCAAAGACTCAAATTTCTCATGCAACAATTCAACCCATCCATATCTAGAGAAATCATCGATAAAGGTAATGAAGTATCTAAAACCTCCCAAGGTAATAGGAGTAATGGGCCCACAAATATCATTATAAATCAACTGTAATATTCCTTCGCTTCTACTAGCCTTATTCTTTCTAGTTCCAGCAGTGAGTTTTCCCTTCACACAATCAATACAAGTTTCAAAATTAGAGAAATCTAAATCATGAAGAATGTTTTCCTTAATCAATCTCTCCATTCTTTCCCTGGAAATATGTCCTAACCTCTTATGCCACAACATAGAAGAGTTTTCAGCAACTCTACCACATTTATTCCTAATAATACTATTAACATCATATTGTTGTTGGTCAACAGAAGAGGAATCAACATTCAATATATATAAACCATTTGACAAAATGCCATAACCAACCAAAATAGAGTCATAATATACATAAACTCTTCTACCACCAAAACGAAAGGAATATCCACAGTTGTCCAAGGTAGAAACAAAAATCAAATTTCGTCTCATTGAAGGTATATAAATAGTGTCCGTCAAGATTAGGTTATGTCCACTACGTAACTTTAAACAAACTACTCCTATATGCTTCACTTTGACATTAACCTGGTTTTCTCCTTTATTTGGCTTGCTCCTGGTTTGGAGCTCCTGTAAATAGTTAGTGACATGAATACTTGCCCCAGTATCTAACCACCAAGTATTAGAAGGAACATCAACTAAATTTGATTCAAAACATATTAGAGCTAGGGGATTACCTTTCTTCCTTCTCTCAAGCCTGTTCTTAAACTTGTAACAGTCAGACTGTTTATGTCCAAATATACCACAAAATCTACACTTGCCATTGAACTTTAGCTTGATTCCGGCATTCTCACCGGCTTCTTGAGCTGAAGAAGATCCAGCCTTATTCCTTCCTTTCTTCTTGAATCGAGACTTACCATTATTCCCTTTAAGAAATTTCTTCTTGTTATCACCATCCTTGTGAGAAGCCAGTTGCACAACATGGGCCTTGCCCCTTTTCACAGTCTGTTCCTCTTGTGTGAGGATTGAGATCAACTCAGCAACAGACCATTCTTCCTTCTGCATATTGTAAGAAGTCCTCAACACATCAAATTCATATGGAAGAGAGTCCAATATTTGCCAGACCAGAAAATCTATCCCCAATTCCACCTTCATGGACTTCAATTTGTTATACCAATTAGTGAGCTTCATGGCATGCTCACGAACACTAGAAAGGCCATCATACTTGGTCTTGGTCAGTAGATCAGGATAATGCGCTTTCTCGGTCTTATCAAACTTCTTGAATTTCTTGCCAACAGATTCAAGAAATTCCTTCGCACTGTCTGTCTCAGGGATATTATCCTTGATTGTTTTGTCCATGCTGTACTTCAAGGTCATTAAACAGACCTTGTTAGATTGATCCCACTTTTCATACTTTGCCCTGTCAACATCAAAAGACTGATCTGTGGGCTTTGGTGGCTCATCTTCAGTGAGACTGGCATCGATATTCGAAATAGCAAGGTATAGTTTCACAGATTCAAGCCAATCTTCGTAATTCGTCCCATTAAGCATTATCAAAGTGCTCATATTCACAGGTAAAGCTGGAGTGATTTCGTACATTAGTGGGAGATTTTTATGTCGAGCATATCAACATAAAGACTGAGCCATTAACAATAGTATAGTTCCCTCATGCAATCATAATCCCGTCGAAGGGTCTCGAATTACATTACATGAACAAACTTCTAATAAACAATAGAACTGTATCCTTAAAGCTAGTATCGAGAGGATATTGAGAACTTTAGGGACACAATTATCAACTCATCAAGAATAGTGTCAATAAAGACAAACCGAAGGGTAAGTTTATTATTAACACAATTCTCAATGCAATACTAGTAACAATATTATTTACAAAATTGACATTTCATCATAATTAGTCCCACGAAGGTGAGCTCATAATCATGAAAAAAATGTCTCACAATATCACTAATATATCTCAAGCAATAGTTCTCAGAATAATATTGCACAATATTCAATAATAATGACATTTCATAACTTTAAGGTACAACATAATAAATATAAAGAGAGCAAAATTATTCCAATAAGCAAAATGAATTAACTCTTAGAGTATGCTTGCCACAATATGCCCAATAATAACATAAATATGTACAAAATTTTTCAGGCCAAAATTCAGAGAATACCATATATTTTTGAGCAATTTAAATTCAAAATAAATTAAAATAAATATTTTTATTACTCAAAAAATTAAATAAAATTCACCAATATTTTTATTTTGATTAAATATTGTATTCTGCAAAATTTGGTAAATTTTGGGCCAAGTTTTAGGCCCTCACACCCTCCCACGCGCCTGAGCCGCAAGTGGTCATCACGCGCGTGCCACTTTTCATCGTCTTCTTCATTAACTGGGTCGAGAAACCGGGTTACACGACCCATTTTTGCACGAAACAGGTCCAGAGGGATTTCTTCCTCATTCGAGCTCCGTTTGACATGTTCTTGGTGTCTTTGAACTCGTGAGGAAGAGCTCTACAAAGCCCATATGGTATCTCGAAGGATCACGATCTATAATTTCTTGAAGCACTCAAGAAAGTTCCAGGTGGGTTTATGCTATTTTTCGCTATTTTCTCCCTCAAATCTCAACGAAAATTTGTGTTCTTGGTCTTGTTAGATTCATTGTGATGAGAGCTACAAAACCCTTATGGAGATCGAGCTCAAATCGGTCTAAATAACTAAGTTGAATTTTCGATCAAAGGATTGGAGTTCTTACTGTTCTTACTTCAATTTCTCCCTCAATCTAGCCTCAAACCACACAATAATTAGCTCAATAGATTCACAACAACATGAATAACAAGAGCCCTTTACAAATTTTAGAATTAATCGATCCAGAAAATAAAATTCGAAATCAACCCATTTTAGGGCTCATGAGGTATGTATGGTTTCAGCTTCTCAACCATCCAGTTTCTTACCAAAATTGATTTCACAGCTATAATCAGAGTCAAAACAAAGCTCTAATACCAATTGTTATACTTTAAAGCCCCAGATCATTGATTAACTCCGATTAAGGCATGCAAACAAACAAATATCAATATCCAGACTTGATCTATTACCTAGAGTGGTTGAAGAACTTGAGGAATTCGTGATTCAAGCTTAGAATTCCTTCTTACCTTCTCTTACAAAAGCAAAGGAAGATGAATTGAGAATTGGAAGCAGAAAATAAAAGAAGAAGCAACAAGAAAGAAAGAGAGGAAGAAGCAAGAGAGAGAGAATCCTCCTATTCCCAGTAAATTCTAAAAATAAATGTTCTGTTTCAATAGGGCCACAGACGCTTATATATAGGGCTAGGAGGATGGACCTCTCCCTATGTCAACAAAATGTAGAGCCAAACCACCCATTATAGCAACGCTAATACATAAGGCCTATATTATATCCTTTTATATTATTTAACCCAATAATAATATGAATCACATAATTTGGCTAAACGAAATGCTCTAATGATTGGCATTCAATTAATCTGAGTTTTAGAATTGACAATTATGATCTAATTTATGGCAGTCCACACATGATAATTTTATCACTCTTATGATATCATGTTCTATTTGTGATGCTATTGGCTTCAATTCAAGGTCTCTGAGACTTTAGCTGATTTGAATTGTTGGGGGAGGGTAAATAGGGTTGGCTTTGTTTGGTATGCATTTAGGGTAGAGAAAGAAAAAAGAAAATTGTAGAGGAAAAGACTTATCTCTTACTTAGTATACATTTGTGGATGGAATGGAAAAGATTTTGAGAGAATGACATTTTCTTAGAATTCACATTTTTATATCGTCTTGTACTTGGATCGAAAGGAATAGAAGCAAAGAAAATTTAATGAACGTTATGAGAATTACTAATAATTTTTGTTAATGTAGATACATTTCATATTTGTTTTGCCAAACAAGTTAAAGGAGAAGTTACTCCCTTCGTTTTCGCAAAGTTGTCAAACAAGGAAAGAATAATTCTTTCACTTTTTTTTCCTCCCCCCTCCCATTTTTTTTCTTTTTTCTTTAACCCATCCAAACTTGTTTTTTTTTTTTATCTACAACTCATCTCAGTTTAATTTGCATATGAATGGGTTGGGTTAGATTTAAGGGACTAAACATATCTTGAACTAAAGTTTGTTGGGTTAGGCTCTAGTTTTGAAAATTAGATTCCATCCGTTTTTGCGTCATGTTGGATTCATACTTTGAGTTAATTAATATAACCTTACTCAAAGTTATAAGGTTCTTTTAAACTTATATATATTAAAAAAATTAGTGGTAAGTTACATATGATATTATATTTGTATTAATATGATATTTTGAAATATATTATAAAGCATCTATTGATTTTTTATTTTTTTAGTTTTATAACTTGATGACTTAACTATGCAGAATATTTAAATATGTATATTTTATTTATATTAATATTGAGTGATTCAATTATTGAAGGAGTCATAATCAGGTGGGTCTTGACTCAAATAAATGACCCGACCACAAAATTAAGTCGAATTTAGGCCTAGTCGACCTAGTTCTATTACATTCTTTGTGCATCTCTAATTAACCCTCCCCATTAAGTCTTGTGGATGGAAAAAAAATTAGTATTGGGAGAGTTTTATCCCCCATAATAAGTTGATCCGACTTGAGTCATATTAGTTGGAGTTTAGTGTAACAACCGTTCATAGTAAATTTAAAGGTATAACTTTACATAGAAAGTTTAAAATTGGATATTAATATATATATAGATACAACATAGAGTTCAGGAGCAGAGATAAAATTTTGCTTGCCATAAGTTAAACATTTTTAGACCAAATTAAGAAATTACAAATTATTTAAGCACAACTCTGGTATGATCCTAGCAGTTGAAGGAGTTTGTCTTCCTATAGAGTGTTACTTGACTAATCTGAAACTATTAAAAATAGAGTGAGAATTTAAAATTCTCAGTAGATAATGAAGAATTCTAAAGTACTTGAACTATAGTGGTTCTAGCCATATCTTAACATGGAAATTCACACGGCTACTATATCATAATCTCATCACATTATTTATAAGCAAATCGTGTTTTATAACATTATGAGCAGTAAATGTTAAAAGAAGTATATGCTATACAATGCATAATGCGGAAAAAATTAATATGATTATAATCTCTTTGCTGTAAGTTTTACTTTCTTTTATCTATTTATCTCACACATATTCGAAGTCATTATCTTGGAAAATTCTCATTTTCTGGTATTACTCTTGATATTGTAATGGCAAAGTGAGACTTTTATGTCATACTAATTAAGGCAGGTAATATAAAAGGATTTTATATCTTATCCCCATGCCTTGTTAGCGATTAACAATAAATTTTAGATGTCTTCTTTTCAAATTACTTATTTACCATTTTGCATAAATTTATAATCAATATACAAATGCATAAACTTAAATCATAAATATAATTTAAATAAAAGAACTAAGTAGTATAAAATAAACAATAACTTGCATAATATAAATAATTTATCTCATAATAAATGGAAATAAAGTGTAGAAGTTATAAATTAATTCATAAACTTAAAATAAACAAAGATGACAAGAACTAAAATAATATAAATTTGAATAAAATAAATAACATAATATCTAAATAAAATTTCTCAAAACATAGAGTTACTAAATCTAAATGTTAATTTATAAAGGGATTGAATCTAAGATTATTTTTATTTAATTTATTTGAATCTTTCTTGTCATGATCCATGAATTTGTCCTTGTTATCATGACGTATTTAGCGCATATTGGTTCTGTCCTTTCAAAGGTTACAGTAATGTCCATAAATCAAGAGTCATCATATTATGTATAAGTCAAAGTATAAAATTCCAAGTAAATGTATTGATAATTTAATAGTTCAAGTTTGTATATAATAAATTTTACTTATGGTTAGATATAATATTTTACTATTAATACTGGTCCCCTAAAAAAATTATCATAAAAATTGACAACTCAAAATAATGTATTAGTGTAATAATAATAATAATAATAAGTAATAGTATAAATAAATATTATATAAATTTACTTGAAAGGATAAATAAAATAAAACTAAAATCATAATGAGCGATAATATAAATTATCATTAGGGCAAATAACCTGAGAATGATAAATAAAATATATGGCGATGATAAATGACAAGAAGCAATAATATAAAGAAATATTAAATTAAATAACTTGGGATGATAAATAGAATAAATTACAATAAGAGTAATACCGAGCAACTTAAATAAAATAACTTGAAACATAAAATTATGATAATAAAAAATAATATAACTTGTAATAAGTAAATATAGTCATAATTTTATTTTATAAATAATTTTATTATCTATATTTATATTTTGTGAGGATGGTGTCCTATTAAACTCTTTGATAATCCTACTAATTGTCTTCTCTATTTTTCTCCGTATCCTTTCTCTTCTCGTTCCCCTCACTCTATGTTTCACTCACTCTTTTTTTTTTGGGCATATATATATATATATGAAATCATTACTAATTTGAAGTCTTGCTTTAATAAATTAATATCTATAATTTAATTATGTGATCAATCAACTCAAATAAATCAACCAAAATATTTCAATAAAGCAGGTTAATCAAATTAATTTGCACAAAATATTTTATCAAAAAAGGATACTACATTTAGTGGGCTCTAGGTACAGCAGGTGGTTTAGATAAAAAAAATAATATAAATCTTACATATTTAAAGTACTTTTCCAAAGTAAATGCCAATATATAAAATAGAAAAACTATTATACATAAAAAAATCTTAATTAAAACTAATATAAGTCTCAAACAAACTAAAAAGATGACGAAAAAAAAATCTTAAACAAACATACTTAAGTCTCAAACAAACTAAAAGCTATTGAAACATAAGTTTTTAATTAACAAAAGTTTTTTTTTTTGGTCTTAGTTAATAGAAGTTTTAAATGAACTAACGTAATATAATAATTTCTAAAGGATAATGGTAAATAGTACGAATAGAAATTTGTACCATGTTGCGTGAACAATGTTATTTTTCTTTTCTCTCTTGTTTGACCGCATTCTCTCCATTTTTTCTTTTTCGCTGCTGATTTTTTTTCATTTCCAATGAAATTAAAACACATGTATTCATCAAATTTACGGGACAAAATTTTCAAACCATGTAGCGGTGCTCATTTCTAAAGTCTTAAACGATAAGACACAATGTCAATTTTAGACAATGTCATCACAAATCACATATAAATTACTAAAGCAATCAAGAATGAAATGGGCACAAAGTAACCAATAATGTTGTTGCATTTAAAAAGAAAAATTAATATGAAGGCTGGGTTGTGCCAACCACAACATGACCCACTCTGCTCCGATTGAGTATTTTTAAACCCAACTTAGCTCTCAACATGAACCTACTTAGTATTTATGGGCTGAGTTCGACTAAAACCCATGGATTCATGAATTAATCTAACCCGAAAAACTCCTAATTCTAAAAGAATGTGGAATTATATTTTCTAGTTGCCTTTTCACACCTTGAATGTAAAATTGATATGTTCATCTTTATAAGTACTTTATCGTAAATTTAAATTCTTAATATTGCATGAGCCTTTTACTAACTGAACTCAAGCATAGTAGTTAAAGATTTAATTTATATATATTATCAGTATAAAAAAAATTTATATAGATATCTAATTATGTATTATCATATTAATAAAAATATTTGACTCAACTACTTATTATTGTAAAAGTCTTACAAAAACAAAAATTTGATTAGATGACAATGTAAAACTCTTTTTTATACTATCAGTATATAGTAATTAAACCCTAATAATTAGTTTATATAAATATAAAATAATGATTAATCAAATAAAATGATTTTATATTAGTTCAGAGTGCGAAATTATTTATTTAAATTTTAGTTTTCTATTATGAATATAATTGTGAAAAGAATATAAGACAGGTGTGAACTTCGCCTTTTTTCTTTCTTTTAAAAAAAGCACCGGATCGAGGCTTCAAAACGCCAGGCCCAAATGTGACCCATTTACCTAAACTTAATGATGAAAAAGAGGCCTTCGAAAGTTAAGTAAAATAGGCCTTCTCCACAAATTATTGGGTACTAGAACTGACTTAACTCCGTTAGGGAATTTGTGCAATCGCTCTACTTTTAGTTACTGATGTATTCGTTGATCCCAAAAAAAGAAAACTTTACTGATGTATATGTCGTCAAGTAATAACTCTTTAATTTATATATCTTAAGTTAATATTTTAAATATAATTAATTTACAATGATCAAAGTATATTGAGATCAATAGACAATATGTTGGGATGGATAACACCACCATTGAACTGAATAATCTTACTCCATAGCTTTTTAGTTCGTATTCCTATCTTGACATATTGGTCGTCTCTCTCAAAATTTCTCGTCTAAGTACAACTGGGTACTTGTAGGATGTCCTTCGAACATTCCAGTTGATATGATATTCTACCAAAAAATTTATATTTATGAATCATTGTTTATTCTAAAATGAGAACAATTTCCAAGTACAGTATAAGAAAATAAGTGAAATCAAGTGCAAAATACCTCAATTAATTGCGGACATATTTAAGAGTCAGCAGCCATTTCTCTTGAAATAGTATCAACAAGTACTAATCAATAGAGATTGAATCTAGTGGAAGAGGTTAGTTCTTCATAATACAATGAACAATGGTTAGAATCTTGAAATACCTATATTTAATACTCAACTGTAATTCGCATAAAATTACCTCTAGTAAATGATACCCATGAAACCAAAAAAACATTTGAGTAAATACAAGTCGCTTTGCCTTTTTCTACTTGCCAAAATTTTTTATTAGTTTGTGATTGAACCGGAAACGGCCGCTGAACAGAAACAGGAACTGAAACAGAACTAATCAAAGTGAAGTGCATTTGTGATATTGAAAGCAGCAACAAAGATTGAGCTTCATTTCATGACATATAGTACGTCCAAAATAAGCTTATAATCTGGCTTGTTTGGTTAATGCCCAAATCCATTCGAAAGTCTAACCCTTGGGTTCTCATTAATGTTCGGTGAATGCACAAAGAGCGTGATGGAAAAAGTGAGAAAAATAACAAAATATTTGAATAATGGTTCTATGTAATATTATTATTTTTATTTATTTATTTTATTCAAAAATTTACCAATGTAAAATAATACAAGTACCAGTAAATTTTGTGTATATACATAAAACTTGCTAGTACAAACAATATGACACTAATAAATTTTTGAAAAAAAAAATTAAATAAAAATAATAATAATTATATTAAATCTATTATCTAAATATTTTATCATTTTTTTCACTTTTCAATATGTTCGTGCATGCGTTATATTGTTTAATCATTCCCCTATCACTACTCTTAATGAATGAGCTCTCAACCAACGTAAAGTTGATTCTAATTGCTACCCTATGTGGTCCACAATCTACTAGCTTGTTCCTAGCGGCCTTCAGGTTCAGTGTGTGTCTTCAACTGCTGAAAGCACGTTAGTTCAACTCCTTAGTTCTAAAAGGCCTTCATTTTCAGGTTATTGGTCTCCACATGATCTATCGGTAAATTTCATAGGGTACTTATACTGCCATTTCCGTTAATTTTATCATATTTGACATAATTGATTTGTTTTTAGTTATTTATTAATAGCAAAAAGCTGGAAAATATAGAAAGATGGAAATGATGTAGCAATATTTGAATAATAAAACTCAACACAAATTATTCAATTTTTATTTTTTCAAAATTAATACGAGACCTTTTCGTTATAATTATAAATGGAGGTCATATCACTTGTGAGAGAAATCAGTTGAAGTGTTGCCCCTTTAAAATAAATCTTCATCTCAACAAAAGTTCTAGTATCATCGATCACGCCAAATAGAACTCGCAAAAAACTACAAAATCTTTCTTCAAACAAATCCAAAATTTTTGTCAGTATTTTCTGTTTCTATTTAACACTGCTTAGCCTAACCTAACATCGTCATAGATGGGTGAAAACCTTTAAACCTAAGCCAAATTTTTTGTAATTTTTTTAATCCCCATAACCTAGGGCAACTTAATTTAAACAACCAATAATCCTCATTAATTATGTTAGGGACAATGCTGCGGAACAAATGCAGAAAAAATCCGCCGAAACTTCAACTGCTGGATTTTTTCTTTATCTCGAAACTGATTTAAGTGGCATAACTTAACTTAAATTGAAAGATTACCATCATCATCACATAAAATGTTTTTTTTATCTTTTTTTGTTTTAATTTTTTTTGGGGTCAATCACATAAAGAGGTTCAAAAAATCTCTTTCCCAAAGATGACATGTTTTGGAGACCATCTCGACAATGCGACAAAATAACGGGGGAGGGTCCAGCCCAAGATTTTACCTTAAGGGAAGGGACAAAGCTTGCACCTCAGGCCTGAATTGATTAGTCCGAATCATGAGGGCACAGGGTGGAAGGAGTTGCTAACAAGGACTGATGACATGTGTCACCAATGTGAAAGGAACTAGACGAAAAACCCACCATAAATGATGGATATGGACTTAACCATACAATATATGAGGTGGGGTCTTGGTTCTAGTTCTTACTTAGGCAAAAGCTAAGGAAAAGAAAAAAGAAAAATTAATTAAGGTCAGGATATTTTTGGATGATTTCTTGAGCCCCCCGTTTTATTACTTTATGTACTCTTGTGGTTTTTTTTTTTTTTTTTATTCTTTGGAGCTCATATAGTACTTTAGACTTCTCTTGGGTCTACAAAGAGAGATCTTGGCTGGGTGTTAGTTAATTCATGAAGTGTGTTTCTCCCTTCACTTTTCAAGGCCTTAATGCACCAAAAGTCCGGGCACGAGAACAATTTCCAGTGTGGGATATGATGGTTGAGCTCATGATCTCTTCCTCCAACTTCAGTCACAATGATCTTATTGCAATTCTCATCCTTGGACTTCGAAGCCATGTTGTGCACAAAGTGGCACAAGGCCCTCACCAGCTTCCCGGAGAATGGACCTTCATGGTGCACCCCATAAATGAAGTAGTACCCAAATGGATTGAAGAAATCAGGTAAAGTGGACAATCCCAAGCATGGGAAGATTTTGTCCATCAAGCTCCAACTCTTGGTGAAAAACAAGCAAGAAAATGGTGCTTTCCCAATCCTTAGCTTGAAGATTTCCCCACTCTTCCACACACTAAGCATGGCCCAACTACCGGGGACTTGTCCATTTGGCCCAAAATTGGCACCATCCCCTTTGAAAGAAGCTACCCAAGTCCCCAAGCTTAGCTTGTTCCTGAGCACATTTTCTATGTCATTAGGGAAGAACTCAGTGGAGCCCATGAATCTTCTATAGAGGGACTCAGCTTTCTCAATCTTGACCCTGGCAATGTCAATGTTGGAAGAGATTCTAAATAAGTGATGATTCACTGGGTTCACTAGTATAGCTGGGGTCCTAAACTTGGTGTAGCCAAACTTGTCCATGAAGAGACTTATTGAGGCATGGTTCTCTTTCTCTGTGGCCATATATGCATAGTCCACATCATTGGAAGTGAACCATTCTTCTAGCCTTTGCACTAGACTGGAGCCAATGCCTTTTCTTCTACTATGGGGCGCAACCCTCAGGCCTAGGACATAGCCAACCTTTGCCAAACCCTTTGGAGGATGACTCTGAAGTGTGACCACCTTTATGGAGCCTTGAATGAAACCAACCAACTCATTGTCCATCTCTGCTACCTAACACCAAATTGGCCTGTGAGTGTAGTACACATGATGATCAAAGAACAATAAGATCATAAGAGGAAGACAAATTAAAGAAAATTAAATTGGTATCCACGGAAAAATAAAAAGGGAAAATAAATAAGACTAATTAAGACGTTATTAGTGGTATATAATTATATAAAGTATAGTATAGTATAGTATAGTATAATATATACCAGCATCATGTACATGGGGCTGTTCCGGATCCTACTGATGGGGTCACCCATGGAGTCTAGCACGGTTTCTGATGGCCCTACCTTGCATCTTCTCTCAAGATCTTCAACCTGAGCTATGTCAGATTGACCTTCATAGTTTCGGATTATGAAGTCCTTAAATTCCATATTCAACAAAAAGTGTTCTTATTGAAGGAGCTATATTGAGTTATGGTGAAGAAACAAGGGAAAAAAAAGGGAAGCTCAAAGCTAAAGAAGGTATACCACACATGCATATGGCATGAGTGCAAGACAGTGCAATCAACAAGAAGTAATACAAGTACTACAAGAGGAATGGTTTGCATAAGACTTCATAATGACAAACATTTATATATGCATGGGCTAGAAAAGAAAAAGGTGGAAGGATAGAGCTAGTAGAAATAGAGAGAGTTTGGAACTTGGGAATGAGAATGTTCTTTATCAATGTCATCATCAATAACGTGGCTTCAATATTAATAGTAGACACAAGTTTGATTAATAATGAAATGTGTTTTTTTGTCTCTAGCTTTTTGGGGTCCACTCCACACATATATATATGTAGCCTAATTAATCTTTATATAAAATCTTATTTATATATCATAAGTTAGGTTAAATTAACCTCAGGCTCACGGACGTGCGCCACGGTGCACGCCTAAGGACTTGCTATTTCGTCCTACCCTAAATCGTTACCCAATTGATGATGAGATTCTCTACAAAAGTTTTTCATGAACTTTGAAAACTAAATTTAATATGTACATGATAACCAAATTAAATACAAGTACAAATAACACAGGTGCGATCCACTGCAAATTTGCAATCCCCACAATCCGTGCCATATATAGTCGGCAGGTTATTAAATATCTTTCCGAGGTGGGAATCTAATAATGGATTAACGACATGAAGAATCTGTTCATGGACTAATTAATCAATCATGTTAAACAATATTCAAACATGCATGTGGTGGGTGTGTTATAATCTGCTAACTAAAGAAAACATAATTAATTGAGTGCAAGAATTAACTAATTACTCTCTGAGATTAGTTTATAATTTAATTTTGACTCTTTATTACTTTACACTATTTCAGTCAATAATATTTATAATAAAAAAGTTAATCATTGATCAAAATGATCTAAAAAGTTAATTTTTTTTTTACATTACTTAATTGATTAGTTTATAGAGATAGGGATGCTTGGGGAGGAAAGTTGTGAGTTTAATTAGGCTTATGGAATGGGGAATGTCCCGATCGGATTAACAATGCTACAATCAAAGCTTTTCCATTTTGCAATTAATATATTTTACTCATAATGTGTTATATGGATGTGTGGCCTGGGCGGCGCCTTTCTTTTTACACATGAGATTCGAAAGTGAAAGTTAAAATCCCACTAACTAAACCCATGCTTGGCTACCTTCTAATTATAAGTTTTATAATTAATGATAAGGTCGCGCTAAATTCCAAACGAAAGGAACGACTGCTGCCACAAACCAAGGGTCATTATTTTGAACATAAAAACAACTTTTGAGGCCAAATATCCAAAGAGTAGTAGTTATTATAAATGGAATTTTTTAAAAAGTGAAAAAAGGTATGTTCAAAAAGCGAACGATCCATATTTGATTATCAAAGAAAAGATTCTTAAATCATTAGGATTAATAAAATGAACACTCATATATTGCCTGATTTCATTATATAGGAACAAGCATACAAAAAAAGTGAAAAGCAACTAGCTTTGATCCACGAGATATCTACTCCTAGTTTCCTTACTAAAACACAAATAGAATTTTATGTATCTTTCAGTGGATAAGCAACCTCTATTAGCCTTGCATTTTCACGTGTCTACTTTTGAGGTTAAAGAGAGATTTAAGATGTGTTTGAATAAGCTTTTATATTTTGAAATAACAGCTTTTAACATACTTTTTTTTTTAAAAAAAAAAAGGGGGAAAAAAAAACAGATTACTTTTATTCTGTTTTTTACGAGAAAGTTGTCTAAATAAGCTACCCAGGAATGATACAAGACGATTCTGCACAACATTTTGTGTTTCCTAACAAAACTTCGTCTAAATTTAATGAAAATAAATCTGCGTACAATTAATTAATGTCTAAAGAAGAAATTGTAATTTTGTTTTTCATGTATAACAAGGATATTTTCAAGTCGGTTTTTGTGTGGGTGATCTTAATAAGGGCAGACTCTTATATTGGACTGTTATATATAGAAAAATGGGTCTGTTTTTTGTTTTCATTTTTTGGTTTTAGTTTTAATTACAAAATTATTACCTTATTTTTAATCTATCGTTTTTTTAAGGAAATAATAAAAATAATAAAAAATCATGTTTTCTATTTTCATCATTTTCTTTTTAAAATTCTGAAATCATGAAAACGGAAAAAAAACAAATAATAAATAAAAATAGAAATCAAACAAACTCTCTAAGCCTGAATAATTAAGATACGAAACATACTTTCTTAATCAATTTATAGACCTTATTTCTTGAACTATTCTGGTTTTTATTTTATATATAGTGGAATAAGATGTGGTTTTTGTATTAGTATATTTAGTTATTTCAATAAAATAATTAAGAATTAATTTTTGTGTCTCCATTAATATTTAATATTTGTTTATTTGAGAAAATTGATATACTTCCATAAAACTCTGTATGAAACATTAGCCTATAAAATAGTACTTTGTAATTTTATTTTCTTTTATATTTATCTTTAAAGTTTTAATGAGAAACTAATGTAGTAAATGTTTACAGCTATATAAATTATATATGTATATTAAGGTTTATAAATTATTAAACATAAAGTTAGGAGAACTATAATGATATATAGAATATTATAAACTTATAAGACTTGCACATCCTACATAAACCCAATCCGGTATATTTACTAAAGGGGCACATGTATTTTTCATTTAGATAAAAAATAATTTTTGTATAAAATAAAGTGTCATTTAATAAAAAGAGTTTGATATTAAAAAATGATTTAACTTTGATTAACTAAAAAATTTATATATTACTTAACCTTATATTGTTAAATAGTTTAATTATAACAATTGTATTATTTTAAAAAGTCAAAATTTTTAAATAATATATGCAGATTTTTTAAATAATATACTATCACATTGTTCAAAGATGACAATGGCAAAAAAATTAAATTATGTAAAATTTAATGCTCGTCAACGAAATATGTGCTTTAAATATAACTAATTATTTATCCTTGCGTTGCATGGGTTATATATGTTAACTATACATAATTATAATTTTTATTAAATAAATCAATATTTAATATATTTGAATTTGTTTAATTTTAAAAATATAATAAAAATATTTAAATAAAAATATTAATTAATATTTTTTATTTAAAATAAAGTGAAGTAAAATAAGTATATTTATAGTAATATTTTGAAACAAAATAAAAAGACGTATATCCAAAATTTAATAGGTTTTTTTGTCTGATTTTTTACTGTTCATTTTCAATAATATTTATATTTATTTTTCAACTCTACATGAATAAATTAAGTAAAAATTATTATATTTTTTTAAGCAATTTAAGTGAATTCTTTTACAATGTGAAAATTTTTACAATTGTTATTATTTATTTTATAAAGCTTGATCTTAATTATATTTTGATAACATTTTTTTTCTAAATACATCAAAATAAAATTTTAGTTTATCATATTAACTTTTATATATTTACAATAAAATTTCATACATTTTATGTTAAATGATTATAGAAGATAAAAAGTTAAGAAAGAGTTTTTAAGAAAAATGAAGGGTCAAAATAAATATAATTTATAGTAATAAAAATAAACTTAATTTGAGAGATGTCACATAATAATTATAATAGAGAAACATTAATAAAAATAATTAAAATTTTAAGAATTAAAAAATTAACGTTATGATAAAACGCCATGTGGCATTGTTTGTGGAAAAACTTTTATATTAGATTATAAGTTATAGATAGATAAACAATTAAAATTTTAATAATAATAATAATAATAATAATAACCTTTTTGATAGGAATGAATAATAAAAATAACCTTATTTAGTCTTTGTTTTGATTGTAGCCTTATTTAGTTTTTGTTTACGGTAATATTATTTAATATTTAAGTGCAAAAGAAAATTTTTTTTTTATGAAATCATCGATATCCAAATACTATTATTAGAGATCCATTAATTTAGCCTGACCGAATAAGGTCTCCAAGGGGTTAAGAATCTCGCTACAAAATTAGTTTATATAAAGAAATTTTGTTGGCGCTGTCTTTGAGAATTCCTAAATCACACACAAGCTTAACCATCGCAATTCAGCCTCCCGCGCCCAGCCCCCCCCCCCCCCCCCCCTCTTTCTTTTTTTTTTTCCTCTTTTCTCTCTTGTCCTTTCTTTTTTTTTTTGTTTCTTTTCTCTTTTTTGTTCCTTCTTTCCAGCTGTCTTTTATTCAGTAAATCAACATAAACGCATAAGTACCATTGGCAAAGTGAACACGTGTACAAAATTGGCGTTGGTCCAACCACAAAGCCACACAGGAGCAGAAAATAAAAAAGTAAATTGCAGTGGGGCTCCCTTCAAGGTTATCCTCGACAACAAAGTGCTACTGATCCAACAATCGTACCGTCCTATTGTGCCTTTGCAAGCATTATGTTCTTTTTTGGAGTTAGCATTTATGGTGCTTAAGTGGGGGACCCGATTTATGTCTTCCCCTTGCCATTGGATGGGGAAGTACATGGGTTCACATATATTCATACTTTTCATTTGGGGGCTACATCCCAGAGATCCAATACTCGGGTGTTTGTGTTTTTTGGAGACTTCATGATCTTAATTCAATTTCTCCAAGCCCGAACAATCTAGTTTTAATTAGAGGTTACAAAGGATGGGATGTATTGGATTTAATCAAACCTAAATCCGACCCAATTTTTTTGATTGAATTATTTTTTTGAGTTCAAATTTGACCCAATAATGGTCTGAATAATGATTGAGATCAAATTGAGTCAACTCGACTTTTAGACAATATATAAAAATTTGGACATTATAAATAATAAAAATATTTAAATCCAATCTAATATAATCAAGATCATTAAAACAATCTAATCCATACCAAAAATTAATCATAACTGCAAAAGTTTAGATTAATTGAGATTTTATTTTTCACAAACTGCTTGAATTAGATCGAATTTCGGATTTAATTTTTAAAATTGATCCAATCCAATTTAAACCGAATAATATTAAAGGTTATATGTGTAAAAATGTGCTTTCACCTTTTTAAAGTGTTAAAATTTCTTATATATGCTGTCCTTTTTTTTATTATATACCTTCCCTTACTTTCTTATTGTAGGCAAGATAATTCTACAAAATGTCATGTTTGGTATTCGATTATTATTCGACCCTGATATTCCTGAGGTTGCTCAGCTGAAGAATAGGTACACAAAGTTCTGCTCTGTTCTCTTTTAATTAAATCTCTTAATTATCTATAGTTAGCTTGTGCTTTGATTATGTAATGTTCATTTTATTTTTTTTAAAAATGCAGCCTACTTCCAGCTTATGATAAAATGTCTCAGTCATTTGAGTTCACTTAATCAAGGTCCATCTTATAGTTTTGAACATGACTTCCTCATTGCTACTCGCAGGAAGTTGATTAAGGATCTTAATGAATCTACAGGGTTCAATTTATAAATCTGATTCTAACACTTCAAACTATTTAAATATAATATATTGATTTGATTAATTTTATTTTCATCTCTATCTCTATGGAGGTTGGCTTCTTTGTTGTTTATATAATAATCTAAAAATCTAGAGATGTTTCCCACATGAATCGAACTGGCGTCCTTAAACTCACAAAACATCACCTTCCACCGCAAAGCCAAACTTGCCCATTGTGCTTGTCAATGCCTGTCTAATATATTTATTTATTAATTTTAGCGTATATAAAACATTATTAAAGAACAAATCCCTAAAACTTGCTCGTTAATGATTGCCACCATCCCAGGGTTACCGTCAACTGTGGATGACAGGATGAGGTGGTTTTTTTTTTTGGTACATTCCCTGATTGATGCATTCTTGAGATTCTTTTCTTCTTTCTTTTTTTTTTTTTTTGCTTTTTTCAATTCTTCTTCTTCATGTTTATTTTTTTTATTGTGTGTTATTATGGAAATTTTGAATGAGAATGGTTGATGGTGTGATATTGGTGGTGATATGAAACAATGTGGAATTTTTTTTTTTCTATTTTGTGTGTTATTATGGAAATTTCTATTCATTTATGCTTTTGTGACAATGAAAATTACCTGCATGATTAAGATTTATATTGTTTTTTCTCTTGTTTTGACTGGGATTTAGACTGTTACTTTGCCAATGGAAGGATTGAAGGAAAGGCTTAGGCCTGATGGTATTTTTTTTTTTTTTTTTTGACAGGCTTTAGAAATAGGTTTCAAGTCAGGACAGACTAAAAATGAGGATTTTGACAGGTAATAGGCTAGGTTCAAACCTAATATTTATGAAATAGACCTGGCTTGTTTAGGGCATAGCTTGGCCTGACCTGGCCTATTTCCATCTCTATGTGTAACAAAGCAGTTACCCTCGATTCTGAAATGTATTATTATGAGCGATGTTATTCCCATGTTGTTAATGTTACTCCAAAGTAAAGGTATAAGCTGGAGTTCCTAACATTTTGTTATTTACTTTCATTTCTCATTTTTCACAATGATAAGAATAAAACAAGTAAAACTCAAGTATTGTTCTTTATTATCTCTATAGGTACAAGATGAAAGTTTCAGTGAAAGATGACATTGGTGATTTTACTTTTGTTATATTTGATCAAGATAGTCAAATGCTTCTAAACAAAAGTTATTCTGATTTCCTTGGGAGCAACCAAAATGTAAGCAACAATTTTACTTAATATCCTATTAGATTTTTTTTTTAAAAAAATATCTTCTTTTTTAAATTTTATCCTAAAATATTATTACAATGTGACTTATTGTTGTTAATTGAACAGAATGGTGGTTCATAATTTTATCCTCCTGAGTTTGATGAAATATTGGTTCAGAAATCCTTCATCTTTAAAATAGAGGTTAGGGAAAGACAAAATTTCCACTTCGAACCTTCTTTTAGGATTCTGAGGGTGTGCACTGATGAGGATATTATCTCTAAGTTTAGAGATACATGTGTTCTATTGAAAAACTCTACTGTTGAGGTTACTAAAAAATTAAACACTGCTGAAGATGACTTTCTTGGAGCCTCAGTTATGACAAATACTGAAACAGTAGACTCTACTGAGGATGAGTTTCTGAGATGCTCATTTATAAAGACTATTGAACAATTGAAGGATACAAAAGATGTCAGTATTCCCTTTTTTTTTAATATTTTCCCTTTTAAGTTAACTTTATATTCAAATTTTTTATTTATTTATTTATATTTAGTAATTGAGCTTACTGTTACATTGTTTAATTTATATTACATGTTCACTTAAATTCACAAACTTGGCTACATGTTGGCTTCTATTTGGTGTTTGCCACTGTCAAGAGTATTACCCAAGGTCCAGATTGGTGGTTTGCTACCTATAAGTGTGGCAACCTAGTCACTGTTGCTGATCGTCGTTACTTTTGCAATTGCTGTGACCATCATGTTCTGATTGTCAAACTAGGTTGACTTTTTATTTTCAATGTATTTACTTTAGTTTAATTGCCAATTTTCTTTTCCTTTACCAATTATTTTGTTGTTTTCAGGTATAGAATTGAATTGAGAGTAATTGATGATAGTGACAGTGCAACATTTGTAATGCTGGATCGAGTTGCTCATCAACTGTTGGGCAAATCATGCTCCTACATGTTGGAAACCTTTGAGACTACTATAAGTGAGATTTAATAAGAATTGTTTATTTCTTTCTTTAATAGCTACATTTTTATTCTTTTCTTATTCCTTATACAACTACTGAATTATAACTTTATATGTAGGCTGGAACTTTTGTTATTCAACCAAGGGAATTCAATGACATCCTTATTGAAAAGTCATTCATTTTTAAAGTTGAGATTAAAGAACCTGTGACGAAACAAATTGAACTAGCTTTTAACATAATTGAGGTCTGCCAAGATTCCGAAATCATAAGCAAATTCAAGGATTTGTTAGCTCACAGTGCAAATTCTGAGGTTTGAATTTTCTACTGCTTTGAAATTAATGAATGCCTTACTTTTAAACATTTCTTTTTAATACTTTGAATTATATATTGTAGCCTGACCTCACTGCTGGAGTGTCACTTGGGATAATCCACTGATTCTTGAGTTTCAAGATGTGCAATCATCAAGTATTGCTAAGGTTAAATCATTTGTAATTTTTTTTCTTTTTATAACTTACATTCTACTGATCTTAGTAGAAATCTACTATTTTATATTCTAATTCCAATTGTTTTACTTATAGGATCTTATGAACAAATTTGCTGAAGGAGATTGCCTCCCATTTTCCTAGTGTGACAGTCAAGTTCCTGACTTAACTCTTGCAAAACGAACCTCTGATGTGTTTGCAAGAATCAATGATGGTGATCTCTCCACTGCAAAGATGAAGGGCGTCAAAATTGAGAAGGAACGATCTTCCTTCTGTTTCAATTTTAGTTTTTCATTTTATTGCTTGGGATCTTATGTAATGTTTCCGTTGGTGGTACCATGATTTTGGTTTTTGGAAGTGTTTTGTTAAGGTCGTTTTTTGAATCTAAACAACTTGGATGTTGCACCCATGTGAATGGGTGCACCAATTATCTAATCTTTTGTTATAGTAATTATAATAAAGTGGACCCAAGTGAGTATGTTTGCTATTTCGTTCGTCCATTTCCAGTTCTTTGAAGCATATCTCATGTTGCCAGTAGGACGAACTCTAACTTTCCATGTTAAAAATCACTTTAGATTTTTCTTTATACTAAAGTTGTTAGAAAGTTATCCAGTGTAAATTATGAGATGATAAATACAAAAAAAAAAAAAAAAAAATTGGAACCAGTTTACATAAATATTTTTAACCCTCAAATATTTTTTAAACACTCAAATAATTTTCACAAAAATATTTATTAACGCTTAAGTATATTTTTTTCCTAATTCATAAATATTTTATCATTATTTATTAACTATAACTATAATTTCACAAAAACAGTATTATTTTTTTCAGACCAGTTAATATCAACGCATTCAATTTGTAAATTTCATTTATTTTTTCATATGTAAAAGATTATTACGGCACATCTAATATCAATACTCAAATTTCAATACTACCTAACCAGATGTATCATGAAATTGTGCATACAACATATACTTTACTACTTATATTCTATATAAATACTAAACAAATTAACAACACTATTATGAGATAAAGATAGGAATACATATAATAAATTATTATCAGAGTAAACGAAATGTCTTTAACGTTATTTCCATTACAGAATATTTCTATGTTGTATCTATGATTTTATATTACAGAAACTATTTTTTTTCCTTTACTAAATATTACGCTTCCTATATAACATATTATATATTATATATTATTAAAATTTTTCTTTCTTTTCCTTTACCGTAAAATTTTACACTATTCAAATGTAATGTTAAAATTAACAAGTTATTTATAAAAATAATTTTAATTAATTATTTTTACTCAAAATACATGTTTTATTAAGTTATAGTTGTCATCCAATTAATATAACTTATTTTTTCAACAATAATTTCATATTTATAGCTGTATGAAACTAAATTTTTTGCTTAAATAGTTTCTGGCTATATGCTCTTTAGTTTGATTTTAATAAATCATTATTATTAGGCAAATTAAAGAGGACGGAGAGAAAAGTGGAATAATTTTGTATAAAATATAACTAAATTGTGGATAGGTAAAAAATTCAATTTTTATATGTATTATGAAACTAATAATTATTAAATAAATATCATGGATATAATTCAGTTTAGTTTAAATCAAAGACACAAAAGGGTGAGAAAAGTATCAATTTTTTATTTTATTTATTGAATTCCCCTTAAATATTGTAAAAATATATTCTAAATTAAATTTCAAATCTTTTAATTTCTATATATTCTATTCGCTTTGATTGAATAAATTATGTTTAATATAAAATAATACAATGATATAACAATTTTTTTTTTAAAAAAAATTCATAATGTGACTCTTATTAGGTAAATATTAAAAAAAATTTAGATATTTATAAAAAAAAGTTTAAACTACTTTTACCTTTTTTTTTTTTAAATTTATAATATTAATTTTAATTTTTGTATGATCGATACATTACATGGGTCAAAAACACTAATAAGTTTAAAGATAATTGATTATAAAATTAAATTTAAATTCTTTAAAGTGGAATTAATTATAAAATAAAAATATAAAAAATTATTTATTTTTAAATTAATAATTTTTATTATACACAAATTTCAATCAGAATAATTTAAAAATAAATGACATTAACTTTTTCACTTAGAGGTGTCATTACTCTTCTCTATTTTTTTATTTTTCTTTTTCTTCATCTCCCCCCCCCCCCCTCCCTTTTTATTTATTGCTGGCTTTATGCACTGGCAACTTTTGTTTTGTTTGAAGTCAACATCATACAAAAGTATCCTATTCCCTACGCGAACCTTTTGTTGTATTTAATTATTTTAATCGACATCTTGTTGTCTTGTGGCACCAGTTGATGATAGTCACTCAAATTCTCATATTCACAAATCATTAACGAATAAAACGAGGCAAGAGGGAGAAGACAAACAATCGAGCATTGATTGGTTGGTAGCTTAGTTATAAAACGGACCGGTCGATCTGACCGATAAGAACTCGATGGTTTTTGAAAGAACCGGTGAAGAATCAATGACCTAATAAGTCACCGATTCACCCTGCCTAGAAATCTTAGAAAAGTAAAAAAAAATCTTGATCTCTTCCACTATCGGCGAGCCGCCAGCCGACCACTGCAGATCTGCTCCACCTACCGCTGTGCCATACTACCTTTGGCATCTCGACCACGTCCGCATTGAAGGGGTGTCGTGAGAGAGAGTGAGAGAGCCTAAAAAAGCAAGGAGACTGAGACTAATTAGTGAAGACTGAAAAGATGTGTTAGGTACGCTAGGGTTATTATTATTTTTTGAAATTAAAAAAGATTAAGTAATAGTGGATTATGAGCCTATCTCTAGTGATTTTTTTTTTTTATATGAGTTTTGAGAATGATATTGGAAATATATAAAATTTTTTATAAAATTAAAAAAATATGAAATTTTAAAGGGAATTTGATTTGGTGTCAGCCGGATTATATTAAAAATAAAAAAGTGAATCCTCTATTTGTATTATTGGATTATAAAAAATAAAAATAAAAAAAAAATTTGATTTGTTATCAATTGAATTCTATTATTTTAATAATAAGTAAAGAGTGAATCCGTTATCCGTATTACTGGATTACAAAATTAAAAAATTATTTGTTGGAAATCCAATAAAATATAAACCAGATTCCATTTTTTTATTAGAGAAAGAGAGAGAGAAAGAGTGTGTATGTGAGGGAAGAGGAGAGAGGAGAGAGAAGAAAGAAAAAAAGAAGAGAAAAAAAGAGAATTTAAAAAAAGAGAGAAAAGAGAAAAAAAAAAAAGAGAGCAAAAAATAATATAAAAAAATTATATTTTTTTAATTTTATCAAAAATATTATTTTTAAAATTTTTTAATAAAAGTATCATATAAAAAATGATTTTCTCCCATCTCTTGCGTGCAATACTATGAATGAGCCCAGATGCTCATAGTTGAATTATTTTTGTGTGGGTCTTGACTCTTGACTTTTGAGTAGTTAAATTTAAAAAATATTAAAATAAATTTTTTTAAAAAAATATATATTTTTTAATTTAAGTATATTAATTCATATATAATAATTATATACATACATTTATATAAGTAAAAAAATTTTAAAATGTACTATATTATTAATTATTTATGTCATTTTATTGGATATATTTAAATTTTAGTATAATTTTATATTAATTTAATTAGATTCGATTCAACCAGTGACTCAGCGACCTTGTGCTTTAACCGAGTCAATCACCCAACCGAGTTTTATAACTATGGTTGGTAGGTTAACATCAGTAGCTATCTATATGTCTTTTGTCTAGATTCATCTGTTGTGTATGCTGACTCAAGCAAATCGATAGACTAGATAACTTGCTGACGCCAATTACCTAATAAACTTTCTGATATTTAAAAATGAAGAGCCAGTAAATTGATATTTGATAGCGAAGTTTTATGGAGACAAAAGACTTCCACTAGCATTTAGAATCTTTACTAATGGAGAAATCAGAACTCCAGATGATTTTGTAATTCTCTCCATTGTTGTCCATTGTTATCAGAATTCATTATTTTTTGTGTGTGTGTGTGTAAAGGCTAGAAGTCTACAACTTTCACTAATGGAAAAGATCTATTTGATTTTATATATGTCGCAGAAACATAATAGTGGCTACTCTTTCACATGAACAACAAATCACTTCCTAATTTGCAGTTCCCTTATAACGTGTATATGTTATTATTTTGCCTAGTCATATAAATTTAGTACTTTTAAAATAATTTTCTTTTTATTTATGTATATGTATATCTTTTTTGAAAGATTTTGGTCTCTTTACTCTTTACGATATTTTCAATTTAGTCGTGCTTGTTTTGTACAGAAAAGGGAAAACCCAGAGAAAATAAAATTACATTTGTATCTGTTCCTTTTGACCTAATTCACATGCCATCGTTTCTCGTCATTCTACTTCAGAAATTCTCAAGTTACACTTGGAATTGGTATTGCAATTAAGAAATTCTCACCTGATATTACCGAGCGTTTGATTGCAGGTTATTAGTACTCTTTCAGTGCTAGAAAATTTAAAATTGTTTTATTTTTCAATCCAAAGATAGAAATAAGGAAGGTCATGACTAGATTAATATGAGTATTTAATATCAAAAAGTTTAAGTAATTGGCATAAGAAAGCATGAAGAGAAACTTGGCATGTGAATTAGCAAAGGGAATTCAAATTATCTAGCACTTCCTCAACTAATGGTCAAGTGTGTCTAGTTCTTAAGTTGATAATATTTGGTCATCCATATAAATGCTGGCCAATGTAACATGTCAATGTTGTTTAACTTTTCTTATAGAAAAAAAAAGGGTTAAATAAGCATTCATGTATGAAAGGGATTATGGAAACTGAAAATTGATGGGATGAGTCCATATAACCAGTATCTTCTGGTTTTCAAATTTCTTGGCAGGTGGTGGGTTTCCCTATACCGATATATTGACAATTTGGAATAATGTGGCTAAATGCTTTGAATTACACGTGATGGGTCATTGGTGAACTTCTTCTATTTACTTTCTGGAGAAAACCAGTGTGATATGTTTTAAGGAGGTATCAAAAGTAAATGTTTTAATGATGTGTACAAAATCTTGCATAACAACAAACTCGCCTACTGCCATATTTGATTTTCTGAGGAGCATATGATCTACGAGTGATGTCTGCTTTATCATCTAGCAGTAATTGTACTTAAGCTTAAATAGGGGTTTCAAATCTGAAATTAAGACTCAATAATTAAAATGGTTTTAGATACTGGTTTGGTCCATTCAATTCAAAGTTTAAGCTTTTTATTTGGACTCTTTCAAGTATGAAAGTATGTCTTGTCTGTAGCATTGGTTTGTTCCAGTATAAATTTTAAGTTGCTGCTGCTGTTTTCTTCCCTTCTTTATTCTCTTCTATATTCAATCAAAATATTAGAAAGGTTTTCTGAAACAGTATAGCTATTTGTGCTTGTTTTGTGTTTACTTATGCTTATGCATGTACATATTAACTAATGCTCCCCATCCGTTGTTCATTCCAAATTTCACACTTACAGGATTTACACTGATGATACTGTTCTGCCCTCATATGGATCTGCAGTTGATATTTGTAATGGGTTGACATTTCTGGACTTAATCATTTAACTAGATTGAGGTGAGACTTTAATACTTAATATACAATTAATGGTAGTCACAGATACTCACATTCTCAATCTCCTCACATACTCCTAGCAAGCCATTAGATAATCCTTTGCTTCCCACTTCAACATTTTATGGATGGTACTGTGGATTGAGCACATGCGTTGCATAGTATCTCCAACTTTCATTTTTTATTCTTGGTTCTTACTATTTTATTTTACTGTTGCAATTGTTTTCTTTCTCTAGTACGTTGCCTCAGATTGTTTTCTCAAACTGATCATGGAACCTGGCACTTCTCATACATCAGTAGGCTTGCTGGTTTCAGTGAACTAAAATGATTCTTATAGTTGGAGCTTGAATTTGTCAAATAAAATAGTCATTTGTTAATTTATAAGAAAGAACAGACAATATCTCAGCTTTATTGTCCTTGTCACACTTTGAGGGAGACATACATCAGGCATGTGAAAAGCTTGCTGAAGTCCGTTATACTATAATATAATAATCAATAGCTTTTTGCGAAGCACCTCTACTAAAATTTCAAAGGACAAATTTTTCAGCCAGGGCATGTTGGATTCACCTCTGGCAAAGGAGGAAAAATAGTAGAACTATGCTGCTTTAGGCCCAAATCAAATCTGCACCATGTAAAGTTCAACTTTCTACGTATCCGAAGAAATTTTTAAATACTGTCTTGTACTTATTAGAAAGTGTTTCACATAAAAATTGTTTGGCTAGCCAAATGGGTTGAGAGTTAGGCGTGCCAGAAAACTATTCCAAGAGGCTCGGCTAGTGCAAAACACAATCGACTCCCACGATCAGGCAATTTGTACCAAAAGAGGGACTCTATCTCTCAGCAAATGGGTTCTCAAACTACTCCGAAGAGCGTTTGGTAGGCAGATCAGCAAATCAGGTCACCAAAAGGATATTGGCAAACAACTAAAGGCTAATGAAATGGATTGGAACTTAAACAAGTTGAAAGTAAATGAAATGTTGTAAACGAAGTGCGGTAAAGAAATGCTGTAAAGTACTGGAAGGTAAAGGCAAGGAATGTAAAGTGCAGAAAACGTAAAGATAAATATAAAAGGAACTTGTGTTTGATCCATTTGATTGGGGGATGGATTTACAGATTATGCTCAAAGCTATTTATACACCTACAAAACTTAACAGTTATCCTAAGACATCTATTAACCACGTTTTCACACAAACATGGTTAGCAAACTGCGTCCTAGTAACCGCCTCGTAACCGTCTTTCCATGTCTTCCTTGAGTGCACTCTTCTTAGCGTAGTTGTAACTGCTTAAACCGCTCTTTACTTTTCATCTATCTCCCTACTTTCTGAACTAGAAACTGCCTTCCTCAACTGCTCTTACTTTCTAGGGAGTGGTCACGGACTTAGTCAAACTCCTACTCTTAGCTGTTGAAGCACGTTCTTTCTCCATCCAAAGCCCAGAACTGATATGGATTACCAGCTGTCAGCAAGGCCCAAAGCCGAGTAGGAAATTCATGCTATCGGCTAATGGCTACTGTCAACTGTCAGCCGATGGCTCTCGACTGATGGCTAAATCAGCCGTCGACTATTGGCTGAAACTCATATTAGCTATCAAGGCTCAAAATATGTGAATAAGAGTTCCTATAGACGGCTACACCCAGTTTGAATCCTAATCATAAGAGGCAAGGCAAATCAGCTGAGATAAAATAGAAAAATGGCCGAAACAATATCGAAACGGCCTTTTTTAGGCCCAAAACGGCCTCAACTGTGCCGAGCCAGTTGCCACGTTGACGCTCTCGTCTTGAGCTTTCCAAGATATGCAATAATGGTTATTTTGACAGCTGGATCTTAGCCAACGGCCAATCTAAGTTTGGCCGAGCATTTTGTCCTATTTCAATCAATTTAAGCTGAGCAACGCATTCCGTGCCGGTCGTCAGTCATTCGCCTATTCTTCGGCTAACTACTATCAACTATTGGCTGAACCTGACTGAATACTACCTTATCTGGCTATTTCTTCTCTGCTGATATCCATCCTTGGCTAGCTGCAATTTTTTGGTGCCAACATAATGCCCCCTACATCCTTCAGCTGAGTGACAAGCAACGAAGCTGAAATGATGCATTTTCTAGGGATTCCCAATTCTTCTATCTTTCTTTTTCCTTTGCGGCTTCCGAAGATGCATCCTCCGCCAGCCAATTAGTTCACTAATGTTTCATGAATTGTCACTTAGTAAACTTTTGGTTTGGTGGAATTAAGCTTAACTTGATCGGGCCTCTACTCTTCCTTCTCGGCTTGCCCCCCAAGCACATCATTCTTCTATTCTACCTCGGCTCTAAAGAGGGCTAGCCGTTACAAGGTTCCCTTCAAAGTCTTACCCGGTTGACCTATAAATTAGGCAAGTATGTGGCTTCCTCTTGCAAATTGCAGCTGTCAGCATCTCGGTTGACATTGAGCCTTCAGTCATTTCTTCTTCAGCCGAGTCATAGTCGTCAATTAAGATTAATTGTGGTCCCAGGCCTCTTATTTCGTTGGACCTCTTCTGCTCTTTCTTCATGATAAACTGCTCAATTCTAGAGGCTTTGGTTATTAGTTGATTGAGATTTGCATATTCCAGAGCAATCAGCCTTTTCTTTAGCTGAGGATGCATACTGCCTATAGCAATGATGGCGTAATTAGCTTTTGGCAATTTGACATTGCATCTGCTCCTTAGCTTAAGAAATCTTCCCATAAAATTAGCTATAGTCTCGTCATCCTATTGCTTAAGGCTCATGAGATCGACTATTGTGACTTCCAGCTTAGGCTGATAAAAGCGATCATGGAATAACCATTCCATGTCTACCCAATTTTGCACAGAATTGGGAGACAAAGACGAGTACCAACTAAGAGCTATCGCAGTTAAAGATAAAGGAAACAGTTGCAGCTTATGATACCCATTTTGGTTTGCCTTTCCACATTGAGCAGTGAATCGACTAATGTGCTCTACAGTGGACTTCTCATCTTCGCCTAAGAAAATAGTGAAATCTGAGACTTCAAATTCTCTCGGCAAAGGCATTGCCTTTTCTGTCCATTCTGGATATGGCTTTCGGTATACAGGCCCGTTAAGTGGTCTTAGCTGCACATCGAAATGCCTTCTGATGGTCTCAACTATCATATTTGGATCTATAGTCGCTTGTTGGTTAGCTTGTTGCACCTGTACGGCTACTTGGCAAGCCTGTTGTTGTGGTGCTAGAATTGGCTGAAACGCTGGTGGTTAATTCCCCAATGATTGAACATTTAGCCGTTGAGAAGCAAACTGTAAACTATTCTTCTAATAACTCGGTTGCTGAGTCATCAATTGACGCACCAATAATTGAGGATTTGGTTGATGGTCGACAACCTGCGAACTATTCTGGTAATAGCTTGGCTGCTATACCATCAGCTGAGACACCGGAGGTCTAGAGCTCGGCAGTTGAGCAGCAAACTACGAACAATTTTGCTAACTATTCGGCTGATTAACTAACTGAGCTCTCGGCTGCACAGCTCGCTATTGAGCAACTGGCTATTGTACCATCAGTTGAGACACCGGAGGTCAAGAGCTCGGTAGCCGAGCAGCAAACTGCGAATAATTCTGCTGATTAACTAACCGAGCTCTCGGCTGCACAGTTTGCCGTTGAGCAACTGGCTGCTACAATGGAATGATGTACACAGGTTGACTTATTGCTTGAGGTGGAGATGATCCCCATGGCTGCTCTGCAATAAAATCTTCCTGTCCTCTGCATTCATTTCTCCGAGGTGGGAAAGTTGAGTCTGCTTGAATAGGCACGGCTGAGAATACTAGTTGATCGGCTGATAGAGATGTAACAATTGTCCATGTTTGCATCCCAACATAATCCTCCATGGTTCTAGGCTGAATACCGTCGCTAGCCATCGGCTGAACGGCATTCTACGTGCTAGCCTGCAATGGAACGTGCCAATTTGGCTGAAAAACTGAATGAGTAGTTTTTTGAGGATCAACACTCAGTTGCCCCCTGGCACTGAATGGCACGGTCGAAATGGCATCAGGTCAACTTTCGGTTGTCCCCAGCCGAAATGGCACGGCGTTGTACTTTTGTCTGTCGGATAAATACTTCTCAGCTCTTGAGGATACAAGTTCCGTACCTCATTTTCTACCATTGGTTTAACAATTCCGACTAATTGCATTGACAACTGATACATCAAATCATCCAAGCCCATATTAACCTGTTGACATATGGAAGACGTCGTCACATCCATCAGCTGCCCCTGTTCAACCTCAATCCCTGGAATTGGGTTTGGCTGAGACAAGGCCGCCGTGGCTACAGGCTGATTAGAAGCAATTGTGGTTGCCATTACTTGTGTTGTCATAGGCATCATCATTGGCTACCAAAATGGTAAACTAATCTGCCGATGGTCCCACTAGGTGTGCCAAAATATGTTTCGCACAAAAATTGTTTAGCTAGCCGAATGGGTTGAGAGTCAAGGCGTGCTAGGAAACTAGTCCAAGATGACCAAGAGGTTTGGCTAGTGCAAAACACAATCGACTCCCACGATCAGGCGATTAGTACCAAGAGAGGGACTCTGTCTCTCAGCAAATGGGTTCCCAAACTACTCCAAAGAGTGTTTGACAGGCAAATCAGCAAATCCGGTCATCAAAAGGATATTGGCGAACAACTGAAGGCTAATGAAACGGATTAAAACTTAAACAGGCTGAAAGTAAATGAAGTGCAGTAAACGAAATGCGGTAAAGAAAAGCTGTAAAGTGCTGAAAAGTAAAGGCAAGGAACATAAAGTTCATAAAACATAAGGGTAGACGTAAAAGAAACTTGTGTTTGATCCATTTGATTGGGGGATGGGTTTGCAGATTGTGCTCAAGGTTATTTATATACGTACAAAACTTAACAGTTATCCTAAGACATCTATTAACCACTTTCTCACACAAAAATGGTCAGAAAATTGCGTTCTAATAATCGCCTCATAACCATCTTTCCATGTCTTCCTTGAGTGCATTCTTCTTAGCGTAGTGGTAACTGCTTAAACCGCTCTTTACCTTTCATCTATCTTCCCACTTTCTGAACTAGAAACCGCCTTCCTCATCTACTCCTACTTTCCAAGGAATGGTCACGGTCTTGGTCAAACTCCTACTCTCAGTTACTGAAGCACATTCTTTCTCCATCCAAAGCCTAGAACTAATATGGATTACCAATTGTCAGCAAGGCCCAAAGCCGAGCAGGAAATTCATGCTATCGACTAACGGCTACTGTCAACTATCGGTTGGAACTCATATCAACTATCAAGTCTTAAAATATGTGAATAAGAATTCTTATAGGCGGCTATACCCAGTTTGAATCCTAATCATAAAAGGCAAGGCAAATTAGTTGAGGCAAAATAGAAAAATGGCCGAAACAATATCGAAATGGCCTTTTTCAGGCCCAAAACAGCCTCAACCGTGCCAACCCCGATTGCCACGTCGACGCTCTGGCTTGGGCTTTCCATAGATATGCAATAATGGTTATTCTGACACCTGGATCTCAGCCAGCGGCCAATCTAAGTTTGGCCAATTTCAATCAATTTAAGCCAAGCAATGTGTTCGTGTTTACCATCACCATTCGCCTATTCTTCAGCTAACTACTGTCGGCTATCGGCTGAACTTGATTGAATACTGCCTTATTCGACTATTTCTCCTCGGCTGATATCCATTCTCGGCTAGTCACAATTTTTTGGTACCAATAGAAAGTGATTTGGAATGAAAAGAAATCTTTTTTTTTTTTTTTCAGCAGTCAATTATTTGATTCTTATATCAATTAATTTTCCATTTTGTTTGATGGCAGTTAATATTATGGTTGATTTCGTTTGTTAGCTTTATTTGAGATGACTTCAGGAAAAAAAAAAAATTAACTACTCACGTTCTGATTTTGAGAAGATTGATGGGGCAGAGAATATGATATGGCTACTTAAATTGGTTCATATATGTGGAACTTAGGACATAAATTGATGGGATGTTCGTGATCTTTTCAAAACTGTGTTGCTGATGCATGATGGAGAATAGTTCCTTCCATATGCATTAGGCTGTTGGCTATCCACAGAAGAGATATAGAATCATTCTTACAAGCACTATGGGTCGCATTAATGTTTACCATATCAGCTAAACCTGAAAAGGATGAAAACTTGAAATTCAGTCATTTGAAAAATTGGAAATTAGTACAAAGAGGCTGTTTCCTCAAAATTTGTCATGATGCTGGTGGATGCCTTTCCAAAAATGTCACCAATTCTGCAAGTTTCCTAGAAGCAGTTGTGCACATCGTCGTCGTTGGAAAGGAAGTTTAATTCTTGAGCAAGCATAATTTACTGATTTTTTTAGTTGGTCTCCCGAATTCTACATACCACTTTTGAAAAACAATCATATCTCCAAAAATATATATAAAAAGAAAAGCCTCTGTTGAAATGATTATACGATAATTGAAATCTTATACAAACCTATTATAGGTAAGAGTCATCGGAGTTGACTATAAATTTTGAAAATAGTGACTGATTTAGTATGTGTTTAGTTTAGCACTTTAGTTTATTTAGTTTATTTTGACAGAAAAAGTGATTTTTTTTAACCAAATCATTTTTAAAAGTTATTTATTTTAATTTCTAGTCAAAAATTGAAAAAAAAAAACTAGTTTAACTTTTAAGTAAAAGTTGAAATAAATAACTGTAAAATGTTATTTTTGTTTTAGTAGTTAAAAAATCATTTTTTGTCAAAAAAAAAGAGCTGAAAGAAACACACTCTTAAATAACTAGAACATCAAGGGCTAGACATGCATAGTCATGTTCAAAAGAAAGGCTGTGATGCTCTTTTTTTTTGGGTCAAAAGGATGAATTTACTTCATGCTTTATATGATCCATCTAATTTTATGATATTTCTGAGTTGCATCTTTACAAAACGCTTTCACAGTAGTCTCTATTGCTATTTGCATACTATTTTTCATTCAATTATCTGCTGTGTTTCTTCTTTCTTTTTTATGGAAGATCTGATTTTAGCCTTCAATATCAGAAACTAGAAAAGGGAACAGGAAGTCTAGAGGGTCCTCAATGCATACATTAGAGTCATTGTTTATCTTAATACATGAGCACAATCAATACGAGGGAACCAAGTGGCATAGGAGAAAATGTCTTGCAGTATGGACCCGAGGTGTGACAAATCTGGTGAACCTTCATTTACGTTTCTAATCACACATTCACACCCAGTGAATCTCCTACAATGCATATTTTTAATGGTGATTTTCTTATACCAGGTTGAATTTAGTTTGATGGAAAGTGTGGTGGCAGTACTGTGTTCGATGATAGTTGTGGAGGAGGAGGAATTGGGGTTGGTGGCCATTTGGAAGGATCGAAAGTTGCTGGTAGGCTAGAGGCTCTGTGATACCCTGTAAAAGGAAGATAAGAGTTTTTTCATTAACTTCCAAAATACGATACAACCAGTATGTAAACAAATTACACAGCTCTTAACTTAATCACTTGTAACTGAAAGATACGATACAAAAAGGTATAATACACAGAGATAAAGGCGTTGCAACTATCGGCTGTTACGCAGCATGATTCTCAGTGGAAGTGGTTATGCCAGCATCTCCCCATAATCGACAAGAAATTTCCTGTGTCATGGATCACTCTCTTGTCACAAAAGCTCCATTCTCTTCCCTGACTGCTATGCCAGTCCCTTATATATCAGTCAACTAACTTGGATCGCTGGGAGTTTACCAAACAAATTCTTCCCTGTAAGATATCAAACAAAAATAAATATCCTCTTAATTAACAAAAACAGAATTTGAAAGATTGTAACCGTTTTCCTAAAATAAAGCAAATTCAATTCCTTGGCACAACTTGATCTTGAACCAAGCCAATAAAAAAACAGAAAAAGCGAAAAAAAAAATGAAAGCGCATAATGATTCCGAGCAAAAAAACATACAATGTTGTACATCATAAGGCCCACAATAAATATTTTGTATTGCAAGGTCACACAATCTTCTGTAGCCTTACCAGATTGGCCCTCTGATAAACAAATCATTGAGTAGACCATCAATGTCATATTTTGAATATTGAATATACTCATCAGCATGCGAGCCAAGAATATCCCGCAACTTTCCAAGGAACATCCCATATGCTGGCAACAAGATTTTCTGTATAGACTTTCTTATTTCTTTTCTTAGCTCCTCATCATGGACATGCCATTTAGACTGAGCCCTGCGTATTTTTTCAATGTGCATGTTGAACAATTTGATATTCTCTTTCATTGACTCTGCTGCTTCTGGTTCATCGCCACCCTGCTTCAAAAGCCCGATAACCTGATCCCATGTGCTTTTTCGGTAGTCTTCAAGGTTTTGTTTGAGTTTTGCATTGAGTTTTCTGATCATGCTATCTTGGAAAATGGTGCCCGTTCTTGACTGACAATCTATTGCCTTCTGTTCTATGTGCCTCCCATTATTCATCATGACAACAGAGCGCCGAGCAGGTTCGTCGGTAAAATCTCTGGACTTGACTTCCAAATGGCTATGTAACAGCTCTATTATCCTACTCACCCCGGTGGAGAATAAAGAAGAGGTTCCCTCCCAAGAGTAGGTTCCCTCCCCATCGGCGAACATGGGACGTTCTTCGAAAACTTTCTCAAGGCCAAAGGCATTCCAAACTTCACAAATGCCAGAGAGGCACTTCATCACGTTGTTGGAAGTTGGATCAAGCCCATCATAAAGAAGTTCCACCGTCCTATGACGGCAAAGCCAACCCTCCAACCTCTTGAAAGTTTTCTTGGTTGCTTTCCTTAATCTCTTCCGAGTGTTGATTGCTTCGTTTCTGATTGAATCGCTGGATTGATCAGAAAACAGTGATTCGTACTCTGGGATCAAGTCATGCAATGTCTTGTACAGCTTTGGGATTAAGGGTAAAGCTTCTAATCCATCAAGAAAAGGGTTCGGGCTCCCAAGCGCAAAGTAATTGGCCCAATCTAGCTGGTCAATCGTGAAATCCCTACAAACCTCCGTGAAAGCGAGATCCGTGGAAGCAGTGTACCCCAAGAAGACGCGTTCGCACAGTCTTCTTTCATTGGGAAATAGAAACCTCATAGCTACATAGGAAGCCTTCATCCAATTCGCAGTCTCATATTCAAGATTAACTGTCGTCTTCGTTACTGTGTCCTCGATGTTCGGCAGTCGCAACCCTAAAGAGGTCAGCCACTCCTTTGAAAATTCCCTGCGGCAATTGCTGTACGGATTACAGCACTCTTTCTGAAATCCGGCTGCTAGCATGATCTTCACGGCTTCGTGAAGTTTGTCAGTAATGTCCGACTGCAGGCTATCAATCACCAAGTTGTTGTCAACCGGGATATGTTCTCTATAGTTGGAATCAACGATGGCGTTGATGAATTTGGTCACATCCTTGGAAAGCGTAGAAATCAGCCTCCCGTTGTGTGTCTTAAGCGCCTCTATACAAGCAGTGAATTGTAGCGTGATAGGAGCAAAATTAGTATTGGCTTGTTGTGAATCTGAATCCACTTGTACAGCTTGTTGTAAATTTGAATCCGCTTGCACCACAACCACGTGGTGTTGATCTTGGAACCTAAGGTGCTCACTTTCTAAAGATGAACGGAGAATGACGAGGGAGTAGCCGAATGCCACTCCAATGACACCTAACATCATTTTTATCTTCATGAGCTGTACTATTAGAGCTCCCAAGAAGAAATATAATAGATCCACTTCCACCCCACGGTGAGTCTGTCTCGACAAGCTGAGGCACGTCACAGCAAATGCAACACAAGAAACCAGGCTATAAGCGTCTGGTTTTCCCTTGACAGCTTTATCGAGGAAAAAGGAGTAGACAGCAGTCATGGTCAAAACAAAAAATGCCGCATGAGCTTCTAACCGGTGACTTCTCGGATGTTGCCATGCTTTTGCAAACGAAATCAAGAGACAGATGATGATACTGAAAACACTGTAAACAAAGGCTTTCAATAAGTTCCACTCTCCGAATAGATGGTTGAAGGAGGAGCTGAGAGCGTAACATGATAGTCCAACTACAGTTGACGCGAGACCGACAAACCTCCATACATGTGGTTTCATCAGCCGTCTCTGAATTTTGATGAGCAAGGGCGCCATGTTCTTTCTCGAGTGATCGCTGAGGGAGGATTGCTTAGAGAGGCAGAGACCCAGGAAGCAGCACACTTTATTTTTAGTTCAAAATTTGTTCGCCTCTTCGCTATTTCGGATGAATTTGTGCTAAAAGACTTCTACTATCATTATGATCTTTCTTCCATTGAGATGCGCTTTTCCCGATTTTAGGCGAAATTTCAAAGAAGACTTCTGCAATTATTCCTTTATTTGAGATTGTTACTCGTTGGAATAACGACAGATTTCATTACGTATTATTGGGTTTTTGAAACTGTTATTCAGTTGACCAAAATCTCTCGCTGTTTCCACACTGAATCTTCCATGGAAGCTCGCTATTCCCACATATCTGCCATGGAAGCTTTGTTCGAGCTTCGACTCTGCGGCCGTCGCAGCGGCTCGAGGGTGGTGGTGGTGGTTTTTGAGAAGAAGATGAAGTTAATGGCGGAGTGTGTCGCACTTAAGACCAGAAGAAGAAGAAGAAGAAGAAGGGTGGCGGTGGTGGTTTTTGAGAAGAAGACGAAGTTAATGGAGGAGTGTGTCGCACTTAAGACAAGAAGAAGAAGAAGAAGAAGGAGGAGGAGGAGGAGGAGAAGGAGGAGGTTATGAGGAAGAAAAGCAAGGTGGGATGGCGAGGTGGTGTTGTGCCTTTGAACAATGAGAGTAAGTGGATGGAAAGGAAGACGAATTTGTTGAACAGTAAGTTGACTGCAACGCATGGAAGGGAAGTTACGTATGTGGCTCATATAGACATAAAAGTTAGGATAAACTGCGGTTTATCTTTTTATCCTTTATATTTTAAAAATATAAATCTTAATTATTTATATTTTTGTAAATATATATTTTAATTTAAATAAGTATATTATATTTCTTTAAATTTTTAATTATATGTAAATTGACCCTTAAATATTTTTAAATATATAACTCGACACCTTAAACATGTAATATTTTTGTTCATAATTAATTAAAAAAATCAACAAAAGGACTAAAGTATATATTTGTAAAAATATACGTAATCGGAATACATATTTTTAAAATATAGAGAGTAAAATATATATAACTTATAATATATGGGATAAACTGTAATTAATCCTAAAAATTATGTTGATAGTAGAAGGAGAACTTTGAAATTCAAGAAAGGGGATCATGTTTTTTTCATAGTCACTCTTATTATTAGAATTTGCAGATCCTTAAATTCAAAATGTTAAATTTAAAATTTATTGATCTATTTCAAATTCTCAAAAGAATGGGACCCATTGCTAACCAAATCGTATTTTCTCATAATTTTTCAAGTCTCTATAATGTCCTTTATGTTTCTTAGTTCAGAAAATATTATTTTAACTCTTCACACATCATAGAATATGAAACGATATAAGTAAGAGATGATTTGAGTTATGAAATTAAACCAATATAAATTATAGATAGAATTATCAAACACTTAAGAGGAAAAGAAATTCCTTTAATTAAAATAGTTTGAAAAAGATTGTCATACAAGAAAGCAACATAAGAACTGGAAGACGAAATTGAGAAGTTATATCTAGAGTTACTCCCAGTGGACTAGTAAATTTTGGAGACAAAATTTCTAAAAAAAGGGAAGAATTGTAATATTACCTTTTGTCATAAAATGTTTTGTATAGAATCACTTAATTTATTTGATTTGATTTGTCGATTTTGTAATAACAATTGTTGATCAAATAATTAAATCATAAACATTAAATTTTTAAAATAAGACTCTAATTAACGACAACCACTTCTATACTACTCTATTATGATAAGAAATAGCATTATATATTAATTAAATATTTTTATTAGAAAGATAAATGAATAATAATAATAATAATAATAATAATAATAATAATAATAAGACAACTGAAAAGTTAATTGACATAAAAGTCTTATCCATAATTAATAGAGTTGCTGAAGAAAGATAATGTGTAAACACACCAACTTAAGTAATTATAAATAGGGGGTGGGAGTGCAAGAGAGTATGTGTGAATGAAAAAGTAACAAAATTAGTTTGAGTGTGTGGGGTGGGGGGTTAGATGAGAGAGTGGACAAGTGAGAAGTAAGAGTTACAGGAGGAGAAAAAAAAAATAGAAAATGTGGGAGATAGAAAGAAGAGAGGCGACAATTGTTATTTATAATAATTAGATATAGATAATAAAATTATTTATAAAGTAAAATTATAATTATATTTATTCATTATAAGTGATATTATTACTTATTATTATTAACTGTCGTAGTTTATTTTATATTCTAAATTATTTTATTTAATATCCCTTATATTATTGCTTATTCTTAGTTTATTATTGCAATTTACCTTATAGTTCAAGTTATTTCATTTAATGTTCTTTTATATATTGCTTGTTATTATTTATTTATTGCCATCTATTTTATTATTCCAAGTTATTTTATTTATTAAATTTATTTAGTGTTACTCTTATTATAATTTATTTTATTTATTGTCCCAAGTTATTATTTTTACTGTTCTTTTATATTATTGCTCCTTATTATTTATCATTGCAATGTACTTCATTTATCATTTCAAGTCATTTGATTTAATGTTAATTTATATTATTACTCATTCTTATTACAGTTTATTTTATTTTTTTAATATTTCTTATTATTATTATTATTATTATTATTTTAAGATGTAAATTTTTATGGTAATTTCTCTAAGAAACCAATATTAACAGTAAAATATTATATCTAACCATAAATAAAATTTATTAGATATGAACTTAAGCTATTAAATTATCAACATTATTATGACCCTTGCAAAAACATGACTTATGAACCATGATAATACATATCAAAGAAATTAAATAAAAATGATTCTAGATTCAGTCCCTTTAAAAATTAACATTTGGATTTGACAATTTTATATTTTGAGAAATTTTATTGAGCTATTATGTTATTTATTTTACTCAAATTTATATTATTTTAGTTCTTGCTCACTTCATTTATTTTAAGTTTATGAATTAATTTATAATTTCTATACTTTATTCCGTTTATTGCTTAATTTTATGTTTTATCATTTAATTTATTATGAGATAAATTTATTTATATTATTCAAGTTATTGTTTATTTTATGCTATTCGAATTTTTTTATTTAAGTTATATTTATGGCTTATGTTTATACATCTATATATTTATTGTGAATTTATGCATAATGGCAAGTAAGTAATGTGAAAAGAAGACATTTAAGATTTGCCGTTAACTGTTAAGAAAACAAAGGGATAAGATGTAAGATTTTTTTATGTTACTTACCTTGGTTAGTGTAGTGTAAAAGTATCGCTTTGTTGTCACGATATTAAAAGCAATACCAAAGAATAGGAATTTGTAAAAAGAAGGCCTTCGAATATGTGAAGTAAGCAGACAAAAGGAAATGGAAATTAAAGTAAAAAGATTATAATCATATTCATATTTGCCGTATTATGTATTGCATAGCATATATTTTTTTAGCACGTACTACTTATAATGTTATAAATTATGATTTGGTTATAAATAATATGATGATATTATGATACAGTAGCCATATAGATTTCTATATTAAGACACAACTAGAACTATTATAGTTCAAATATTTTATAACTTTTCATTATCTACTTAGAATTTTTAATTCTTATTCTATTTCTGGTAGTTTCAAATCAGTTAAGTAATGCTCTAGAGAAAAATAGATTTCTCAAGCTGCTAGAGATGTACCGGCAAGCTGCTAAAGACATACCAGAGTGGTATTTAAATAAATTGTAATTTTTTTATTTAACCTAAAAATATTTAACTTATGACAAACATAACTTTATCCCTACTCCTGAACTCTTATATATATTAATATCTAACTTTGAAATTTCTATAAAAATTTATGTCATTAACTTTATTATAAATAAGTGTTATAAGGCACGAGTCGACAAGGTATCTACACAAAATATATTTACATATCATAACTCTAAATATTACTCATTACCGTAGTTTGTGTTTTGTTGTTGATTTTGTGACGTAAGAGGTTGGTGAACTCGGTTGTTTTTTCTGCATAAAATTGCTGCTTAAGAGATAGCATCACATTTAGGATACATCACTTTGGGCTGTATATGGATGAGCTTTCAAGAAAATGCTTTTAAATTTTTTTAAAAAATAAAAGTTATTTTATATTTAAATATAAAATTAATTTAGAATAAATATTTTTTATCCTAATATTTTTAGGTTAATATTATTTGGTCTTAAAAAATTTTTTAATATCAATTTAATCTTAACATTTCAAATTTTAACAATATTTTCGTCCTTTAATCAAATTATCAATCGCTTCCATTAGAGGAAACGATTTCCATTTTGTCAACTTAAAAATAAAAAAAAAATGAAATTATCTTTATCCAAATCCTAAATATCAATGCAAGTAAATGTCAATCCCTTATTTCCTCGGCACTGAAATTAACAGAAATAAAGTTGAGAAGTAATGCATGATGTTGAAGATAGAAAAGTTACTGATTATTGACGGAAGAATGGAATTGATGGTAACATTTAAAATATTAGGACTAAAATGATGTTATTATTATTATTATTATTATTTGTGTTAAACTGATGTTAACTTCAAAACATTAGTACTAAAGGTTTATCTACTCATTAATTTAAGCATGTTTGAATATAATATTGAAATATCTTTTTTTTATCTTTAAACATATTTTTTTAATGTTTTTTCCTAGTGTTTCAGTTTTTTTTTTTTTTAAAACAACTTACGCAGACATATCAAAACACATAACAGGTACTTTGTTTTAGAGAAAAACTTGTAGAATACTTGTGCTATCGGGCGGGTTACTTATTACTCTTAATGTCTTATTAATGTTATAAACGATTTTTTTCCTTTTAATACTGGTTAAAAGATTGAATATTTCAATATTTATACATCTCAATTTGATATGAATTAGTAGTGTCAATATAAACATGTAAAAAAATGGAAAAAATATTATAAATGAATAATTATGATTTTTCACTTATTAATCATAATATATTACAAATTTTTATTTTATTAATGAGTATATAATATTCAATTTCAAAGTTGTTATAGTAGTCTCTCACATGTTATTGTATGTTACTATTTGGTATTGATCCTGGTTAAAAATTTGTAGAATATTTTCATACAAAACATATTTTAATCATTGGGATATAATAGAATGGTATGAAATATTCAATAAACATACATTTGCTATACTCTTAGGTCGGCACTGCCTATTAGGTCAGTATTTAGGCATATCATTCATTTTTTGATAGTGTGAAAATAGTAGCCCATATGTCTCAATTTTTAGTAATTTTATGATCTTAGTAATTGATATTTATTTATTTTATCTATCAATTAATAATTATTAATATCAAAATATAAAAATTACTGTATTTCAGTTATCATTTTTTAAATTATTTTATCAGTAATTTATTCTTTTTGAAATTATCATTATTAATTAATTTAAAAAATTTTAATATAAAATAAAATTATAAATAAAATTATTAATTAATTTAATTTTTCATTATATCATTATAATTGAATTTAAATAATGATAAGTGTTATTTTTTATGTTAACAAATCTTCTCATAAAAATATATTAAATTAATTAGTAATATCCATAAATTATATCCATTTATTATCACTAATAATAATATCAAAATATAAAAATTTTCATTTTTTTAAATAAACTTCTCAACAATTTAAACTTTTGAAATTAGTGTCGTTAATTGAATTTTAAAAACTAAAAAATGAATATAAAATATAAAACAAAGTTAGATATATATCTTATCTGATTATGAAACTAAAAAATAAGGTAAATTATTCCGGCTTTTAATATCTCAGGTCAAAGAGATCCTTGTTGAGGAATCAAATTTGCAATTTGTAAGTAGTCCAATAACTATTTGTAGTGATATTCATGGTAAATTCCATGCTATAATGAAACTTGTATCTGAGGTTTGTGCTCTGCTCTTGCTTCTCATTGCATTTCAATATTATCTAAGTTGTTACTGCTGAGGAAGGTTGTTTCTATAACGTGTGTGTTAGATGTGTGGAGGCATGTGGGTAATCAGACTCTTTTTCTTTGGAATTTAAGTATTTGAATTGGTAATTGTTTAAGTGAAAATTGATATTATAGTTAATTTTAAAATTGTAATTTCAAGACCAACACATTTGGTTCACATTTTAGGCTGAGGCCTTGAAGTTAAGGAAAAATCCAGGCAGGATGATGTGGTAAAGTTTAGAATATAATAACTTGTGTAACAAGAAATTCAGAAGCAGATACGATTAGACAATTTCTGAGCTCTCTGCAACTGTAATACTATTGACAGGTTCAATATTTTATTTCCTTTTTTAAATAATCTTTTTGTTAGTTAACATTCTTTTTCCTGCTGCTATGTTTTGAGGTTGGTTCTTTCAAAATTAATGGTGTATATCGACAATGCACATTTGTTGAGTACAACTTTCTTGGCATTTTTCTCTTTTATTTATTTACAGTGACATGTGACTACAAAATGGTTCAATTTTGATTCAGCTATGGTGCAAAAAGATGTGTTTGCTTGTCCTGTTGTAACTGTACGAGTGTTGAATTGTTAAGTAACCCCTAACAGACCTTCCAATGACTTTGATTATTTGTGATTCTGATTCTAATCTGAGTTATACTTGGACTCTCTAGGTATTTTCAGTTCATATCTATAAAACATTAGGAAGCCGGCAAAAATTTGTAGCCCTTTCTATCGCTAAATCTCTATTCTCTTCTCTCATATATGCTACTCAAGCTCCTAACCACTAATCCATTACAAAAGATTGGATCACCAAGAGTTTACCCAGCAAAGTGGCAAAGAAAGAGAAAAACCTTATTTGGCCCCAATAAAATTTCATTAACTCTAATTAATTAGTTAGACAACCTATCAACTCTATTCTTGTCCTATAACATATCAAACTGAAATAAATATCCTCTTAATTAACAAAAATAGAATTTGAAAGATTGTAACCATTTTGCAAAAATTCTAGTCCCTTGCGCAACTTGATTTTGAACCAAGCCAATCTAAAAAAGAAAAAGCTAAAAAATGCAAGCGCATAATGAGTTTGAGCCAAAAACATATATATATATATATATACCACAATGCACATTTTTGCAATTCCACACAATCTTTCGTAGCCTAACTTTCTCTTCCGTCTATTGATTCCTCAGTTGCTTCCAACTTTGGCGGAGTTGGCGGATTTGAAGGCTCAAGGCCAACCGGGCGGGTTGCGTCTCTTTTGCCATCTCTAGGCGAAACAAATCTTTGAGTAGAGCATCAATGTCAAACATTGAAAACTCAACATACTCATCAGCATGCGAACCGAGAATATTTTGCAACTTTCCAATGAAGATTCCATATGCTGGCCACAACATTTTCTCTATGGGCTCTGTTATTTCTTTTCTTAGCTGCTCATCAAGGACAAACCATGTAGATTGAACCCTGCATATTTCCTTAAACTGCCTGTTGAACAATTTGAGATTCTCTTTCATTGACTCTACTGCATTTGGTTCATTGCCGCCTTGCTTCAAAAGCCCGATAACCTTATCCCATGAGCTTCTTTGATAGTCTTCAAGGTTTTGTTTAACTTTTGCTTTGAGTTTTTTGATCGTGCCATCTTGGAAAATGGTGCCCATTCTTGATTGACACTCTGTTGCCTTCTGTTCTATGTACCTTCCATTATTCATCATGAAAACATAGCGCAGAGTAGGGTCAGTACAGTTTTCATACTTGACTTCCAAATGGCTATCTAACTGCTCTATTACTCTAGCCAACTGGATGGAGAATGAAGAAAAGGTTTCCTCTCTATCAACAACCATGGGATGCTCCTCGAAAACCTTCTCAAGGCCAAGGGTATTCCAAGCTTCACAAATGCCGCCCAGGCAGTCCATCACTTCGCAGGAGATTGGATAAAGCCCACCAGGAAAATCTGTCATGGCTTCATCATGGCAAATCCAGTCCTCCAACTCCTTGAAAATGTCCTTGGTTGCTTTCCCCAGTCTCTTCCAAGTGTTGATTGCTTCATTTTTGATCGAATCACTAGATGGCTCGGAAAACAGTGACTCGTACTCTGGAACCAAGTCATGCAATGTCTCGAACAGTATTGGAATTCTGGGCAAAACTTCCAATGTCTTGAAAATTGTGCGCTCAACTGCAAAGCTGTTGGCAAAATTTAGTTGGCGAATCGTGAATTCCCTACAAACGTCCGTGAAAGTGAGATCCGCAGCTGTGTTGAACCCCATGAAGATGCGTTCGCACAATCTTCTTTCATTGGGAAATAGAATCCTTACATCTACATTGGAAGTTCTGATCCACATCCGATACACATAATCAAGTGACATTACCCCCGTCTTAACAAGGTCCTCGATGTTCAGCCGCTGCACCCGTAAAAGTGGCAGGCACTGTTCTATGCATTCCCTACGGCAACTGCTGTACATATCGCAACACTCTGTCTCAAATCCAGCGGCCACCATGAGCTTCACAACTTCGTGAAGGTTGTTGATAATTTCTGGCTGCAGCGCATCAGTCACCAAGTTCTTGTCAATTGGAACATGGTCCTTATCGTTGGAGTTGCTCACGTATTGTCTTACATACTTGTATAGCATATCCTTCACCTTCTGGTTATTTGACTTAAGCGCCTTTAGACAAGCAGTGAGTTGTGGCATGATAAGATCAATATCAGTGTTGGCTTGTTGTGAATCTGAATCCATTTGCACAGCTTCTTGTTGGCCTTTAGACAACCAGTCCTCTTTTTCAAACAATGGTGTGGACATCGTAGCTGTCAAATCTACTAGCCACCGAGATGGAATTTTCAAGTTCCTGGATAATGTGGAAACCAAGAGCTACCAGGATGATCTTGGTAACAATCAAATGATTCAGAAATCTGAAACAAGTTCTGAAGAAAACATGGAACCTAGCAAGGAGGAATTCCTTCTATGGAACCCCAAAGGGGAGTCCAAACCACTCTTGGATAGTAACCAAGAGGATTCCAGGCTTGGGATGTTCATAGCAGAAGATGACCACCCCTTCAATTCAACAGCAGAAATGCATGCCAGCGCCTCCTTGCTTTCTGCTAGAGATGGAATACTACAAGGGTGTTGAAGCAATTAGAAGGCTTGAACTGAGCCAACAACTTGCTTGTAAATGTTGCATTTTCCATGCAGAAGAGCATTCCAAGGACGTTTTATGGTACATGCATTCACGCTTGTGAGTAACCTTTATAATTTTTCTACAACTTCCCTTCAGTAGATAAGGTTTATTGCTGAACAATGAAGACATTTGAATGTAGATATATCTTTATTTAATCAGCGCGGAGATTCAACCTTCCCTAGCCACTGTAACGGCAAACACGTAACCTGTTTAAGGCGCTCAAAGGATTGTCCTACAGTTACAGTTAGGCAAAGCCAACAATTGTTTAAGTATGAAAAGTGGCATCGATATTTATTGTTTTTGTGCTAGAAGGGTTCAGAAAGTTATAGACAATAGAATAAGGCAATTTAATAAGATTTCACTATTTCAGCAATTCATATATTATTACAAGAAGATTGAAAGCATCTAAACTCATCTCCGTACAAAATCCTATGAACTCTCCAGTGGCAATTCGGAATGCTCAAAGGAAAGCAAAGACAACAACAAACCAGCCAGCCCTATATCATTAAACGCTCGACAATGATTGATTTGAGCTAGAAAGTATTAAAGAAAGGACAATACAAATAAATATACTTAGATATTTACAGCATACATAAATGAATCAATGAAACTTCAAGGTTTGCAAAGCCAGTCTTGGATGGCAAGTCGAAGTGCATGATTGGGGGTAAGATACAGGTGATTCAATTTTAAATTAGTCATGGGAGAAGTTTCGTGCCCATTTTCCAACCATTCAGTTATGGCCTCCCTTTCATACGTGAATCCGTCTGCTGCAACTTGAGGATCATGCATTATTTCCTGAGGAAGGAATCCAATGAAAAGTGAGCCACATGGGATACAATCACTATCTTCATCTTGTAAAAAAGGGAAAATGGATTTCTCTTCGACTCGTGCCTAACACCCAAGTTTTTGTCGTCCTCTTGCCTCAAACACAAGAAATTAAGAACACTAAGTTGCAGTCACTGTAGAGTTAAGCAAGCCTAGTAGCTTAGGTTGACATCTAGGTTACATTTTAGTTTCTGTCTAACTGATAAAAAAAACTGGTCAAAAGAAAATTTGGGTATGTATTGGCACTTGTTGGTTCATCAGCCCTTTAAAAGACCTATGTACTTCATCCGAGTCATTGCATCATTGTTATTACTAAACCTAGTTAGGTACATCAACCAAGAAGAACATTTACCTGAAGGATTGGACACAGGAAAAAGGATGGCACAGGTCGCTCTTCTGAAACATGCAACTGCTCCAATTCTCGCACCAGAGTAGGTGTCAACTCTGGTCTCTCTCTACTATTTTGTCGGCAGCATTGCAATCCCAGGTCAACCAATCGTGTTCCCACAGCCGAAGGCCATTCTGAATCCATTTGCACAGCTTCTTGTTGTGAACTTGAGTCCACTTGCACAGCTTCTTGTTGTGAAACAGGTTCTTGTTGTGAACCTGAGTCCACTTGCACAGCTTCTTGTTGTGAACCTGAGTCCACTTGCACAACTACGTGACGTTCATCTTGTTGTGAACCTGAGTCCACTTGCACAACTACGTGACGTTCATCTTGCTCATTCTCTGACGGGACATCTAAAGAGGAACGAAGCATGTGGAGGGAGTAGCTAAATCCCACTCCAATGACACCTAGCAACAATTTTATGTTCATGAGTTGTACTATTAGAGCTCCTAGGAAGAAATATAATAGATCCACTTCAAATCCACATTCAGTCTGCCTCGTCAAGCTGAGCGACATCATAGCAAACGCAGCACAAGAAATCAGGCTATATGTATCTGGTTTTCCGTTTACAGCTTTATCAAAGAAAAAGGAGTAAACCGCCGTAATGGTTAAAACCAAAAATGCTATATGAGCCTTGAACCGGAGACTCCGTGACCTTGAGTGTTGCCATACGTTCGCGAAAAAGATCAAGAGGCAAACGATGACACTGAAAACACTGTAAACAAAGATTTTGGATAAGTTCCACCTTCCAAATAGATGGTTGAAGGAGGAGCTGAGAGCGTAGCATGATAGTCCAACTACAGTTGATGCGACACCAACAAACCTCCATACATGTGGTTGCATCGGCCATCTCTGAATTTTGATGAGTAAGGGTGCCATGTTTTTTCTCAAGTGAGCTGAGAGAGAATTGCTTGCCTCTTCCCTATTTCCGATGAAATTTCGCCAGAAGACCTCTACAATTATTATGTTCTCTTTTTTTTCCCCTTCTCGCTTTCTCTTGAGATACGCTTTTCCCGATTTCAGATGAAATTTCGAAGAAGACTTCTGCAGTTATTCTTATATTTGGGATTGTTACTCATTCGAATAACGACAGATTTTACTTGAAACCGTTCTCGGGTTGACCAAAATCTGTCGCTGTTTCCGCATTGGATATTTCTTGGAAGCTCGCTATAGCCCACATATCTGCCACGGAAGCTTTGTCCTAGCTTCAACTCTGCTAAGGAACTTTCATCCTAAGCTTCGTCCGAAGTGGAAGAGCAAGAGCAAGAAAAAGGGCAAGAGAAGCCGCTGATGGTTTACATTTTATGAAATATGGAAGTTGATTGTTATTCTTGTATGCACGCCAGTTCCTTGATTTGCTGTTAATTCGTGGCAACTACGGATGCAATTCGTGGGTTTTGAGCCAACAAATATTACCCATTACCGTAGTTTGTGTTTTATGGTTCATTTTGCCACGTGATAGCTTGGTGAACTCTATGTTGCTTTTTCTAAATAAAATTGCTGCTTGAGAAGCTACAGAGAGAGACCACTTTGTCACCTATTTTACTTGTGCATGCTGTTTTTAGTTAAATTTATTAATTTGTGAAGGTATCTAATATTACATAGCATATTTGAACATCCTTGCATGCTGAGATTGGCACAGGCCCTATTGATTTCAGCATCTCTTTCACATTTCTTGGCATAGATCTTTTCTTTCACTGTGGTTTGCTTGCTGTGGGAAATGTGAGGATTTCTTTCCGAATCTAAAATTTTTGTAATTGTAACTTTTCTTTGGACTAGAATTGGTACGGGCCTAATTTTGGTTTTTGTATCTGACATTCTGATATCAGATTTTTTGGTTGGCATGGGTAGCAATTTTGCTTGGACACTCTTCACTGATAGAGCAAAGTATAGGGTATGGTAAGTGAGAATTTTTCAGCCAATTGAGAAAAAAAAAAAAAAAGAACAATTTTTTTTCGTTCCCTAATTCTCTCTCGGCCTCTCATGATGGTAGTTTGGCAAAGAAACATATATTGAGTAGATGCATCTCTAGAGGACAAGAAGCTAGATAAACATATTTCATCACTGATGGCCTGCTGAAAATAATGTACACCGCTGCTATCGTGAGAAAACCAGGAACTTTCCCAAACAACTCAAGGCTTTGACGCGGTTAACCAGATCAAGACAGCGGCGGAAAATGCTTGTCTTGGCATAGTTTCTTGGTTCTTGCCCTTGCATTTGTTATTCTGCGCGTTCTTAGACTTTTTGCCATCACTAAATATAAATATTTAATACAATTAATTAATGTTATGCTCAACAACTTTGACAATTGATAAAAAGATAATACAATAAATTTTCCATTTTTAGTTTAAATTACTAATATCTAAAATTTATTATTAATCTAGCTTGAATCAGTTCAATCTACTATATGTAACATTTTCTTTTTCATTAAATAGTTTATGTAAAGTAGCTTTGGTTCTTTTAAATTATTTAGATATGTCGTTGGTTTATTTTAGTTGATTTTTGCAGTAATAATTAAAAAATAATATAGTTAAGTATTAGATGTTAAATTTTTAAATAAGAAAATATATTAATAAAAGTAATTTTAAAATATATTCTTATTAGGATTAATAATTTTATTAGATTTTTATATAAGATAATAATAATAATAATAATAACAGGGGAATCCCCCAAACCCAGCATGAAAACTGGGGCAGTGACTTCAAGTCAATGTGCATGTACAAGTAAAATCAAGCTTTAGAAAAAGAAAAAAAATACTAATAATAAATAGAAAAATGAAAGTTTCTTACGTAGATAGATAAGAGAAATTCTAGTATTCATTATAGAAGAAGAGTGCTTCTTCTTCCACAATAAATTGTGGCCTCACAAAATTTTATGTAGAGCCTATTTATTATACTATTTATAGAAATTTTGTGGTAAAAAAATAATGGGAAGGAAGAATTTTGTGTTTCATAATTGATGGTAAAATTTCTTAATGGATAAATAGCCTATTGTGGTTTATCAAACAAAAAAAGGTTTATCAAAAAATAAATAGTCTATTGAGTGGTCATGTAGTTGTTGATTATAGTCGGACCTACACCGTTGTCTTTCTTGTACTTTAGCTTTAGGTTTAACATTTTCTTTGTCATAAAATATTTTGAATGGAGTAATTTTATGTCATTTTTTTAGTAATAATTAATTAAAAATTTATCCTAGACACTAACTCTTTGCAATAAGGTAATGAAATAATAAAAGTAAACTTGAAATATTACATTAAAAGTGCATTTTATTGAGATAAGTAATAATATTTTTATTAGTATCGAATATAAGTAATACAATAACACTAATAAGTAAGATACATGCACACACACGTCAAGTGAAAGACTTGACCTCGACTTGAGGTCAACTCCTTGAATTGTAGGTTTAAAGTAAAATTTATTAAGCTAAGAAAGTAATGTTTCGGAGAGAAAAGGTTAGTTTAGAATAAAACAAAAGGAAGTATATACCAGTGAGTAACAAGTTGGAAAAATAATATAAAAGGAGGTTAGCAGTTTCACTTCAGTGAGTGGTACCGTGCACCTCGCAGTCAAAGGTGCATTATGCATGTTGTAATCTAATGATATAAATTTGATAGTAATATCAATATACTAATTATTTGTGATATATTATAAATTTTTTTAAATTTAGCAAAATTTTGAAAAATGATCAAATATATTTTTAAAAGTGATCAAAATTTATCGTTGTAATCCTAAAATTAAATAGAATTTATTGGAGATATTCTCAATAATTTCAGAGTATCACAAAATATTTTTTGATCTAACTGCATGATTTTGAAATTAATAGAATTATTCTAAAATTAAACAAAATTTTTTTGGATTATTCTAAATATTTACAAAATTATACAAATAAAATTTGGTCATTTTTAAAATAAATTTAACCATGTTTTTTAAGTCTAAACTAAGATTAAGAAATTATTATAGTACACTATAACTGATTAGTATATTGATACACCATAAAATCTATACCATCAGATTTCAAGATTTATTATGTACCTTGACTTCCAAGGTACATATTAGACTTGGCTTTTACTTCTCGTCATAAGCTAAGATTGAAAAATGAGAATGTGAAAATTAAAACAGAAAAAGAAAGAGGGATCTTGCAATTAGAAAAAAAAAATAGAAAGAGAGAGAGAGAGAGGATAAAGGGTAACATGAGTTGGAGAGGAAAAGAGCTTGACATATACATATTATTTTAATGTAGATAATAAAAATATTTGTGAAATAAAATTATAACTATATTTATTTATTAACAGTTATTTTATTTATTATTCATTTATTAAAGTTACTAATTAGTATCTATCTTTGCAATTTATTTTAATTATTGTTCCAAATTATTTTATGTAATATTCTTTAATATTGCTCTTTATTATTTATTATCATAATTTATTTTATCTATGGTTCAAGTTATTCTATTTAAAGTTCCTTTATATTATTGCTCCATATTAATTGCTATTGCAATTCATTTTATTGTTTTAAGTTATTTTATTTATAGTTCTTCTATATTAAAGTTGCTTATTATTATTATTATTATTATTATTAAAATTTTATTTATATAATAATATATACTATTTGACTTGTCAATATTTACGGTAATTTTTTTTGGGGATCAATATTAAGAGTAAAATTTTATATCTAACACTACAAATAAGTAAAATTTATTGTATATGGACTTGAACAATTAAATTATTTATACATTTATTTGGAATTTTATACTTTGATTTATAAATAGTATGATAATCTTTGAATTATGGACAGTGTAATAACTTTTGACTTATGGACATTATTATGACTTTATAATGAACATTTAAACGCATGACTTTTATGCATTAAATTCGCAATAATGACAAAGCAAACTCATCAGCCATGAAGAGAAAGTTTAAAAAAAAATTAAATAAAAATAATTTTAAATTTAGTCCCATTAGAAATTAATATTTAGATTTAATAATTTTATATTTTGAGAAATTTTTATTAAAATATTATGTTATTTATTTTGCTCAAGTTTATATTATTTCAAATCTTGTGCACGTTACTTATTTTAAGTTTATGAATTAATTTATACTTTGTGCACTTTATTCGGTCTATTTTGTTGCTTAATTTTATGTATTACTATTTAATTGATTATGGTTATTAGAATATGATGAATTTATTTATATTATTCAAGCTTATTGTTGATTTAATGTTATTTGAGTTTTTATTTAAGTTCTATTTATTGTTTAACTTTATACATCTCTATATTTATTATGAATTTATGCATATGGTATAGGTTAGAAATTAGGAAGAGATCATTTTGGTTATTTTTCAATTCCATCGAGCTAGAATATGGAATTATAATTCCAATTCTATATGTTACTTCAAACATGAAAATTGAAATTGAGAAGCTTAATTTTAATTCTAAACTCTAATTTCATACCCAATTTCACATTTCAAAGGGACATTAGCATCAATTTAACTGCATGATACTATGCTTATGGCAATTAACATATGCTGATCGATAAGAAGTTGTAGCCGCAAGCATCAAGTAATCTAAAAATTCATTTTATATATGCATTATTTTACATCAGAAGCACTGAACACAACGTTGTTCTCAATTAAACCAAATCCCAAGATATACAAAGCAAAACATTTCTATTTGAAGGCAGAAATGCCATGGACGTTTAATATTAAAGTTGACTTGTTCTAAAATAAAAGGTTACCATAACAAAAAGCACGACACCAAAAACATTACACCAAAAATCCTTGCATCCAAAATACCATTACACAATAGAAGGATTGGGCAAAACAAATTCGAAGCAAAAGATGGACATAAACACTTGAAAAAAAAGTCTTCAATCTTTACTGTAATTAATTAGTTAGACAACCCGTCAACTGTATCCTTGTCCTATAAGATATCAAACGAAAATAAATATCCTCTTAATTAACAAAAATAGAATTTGAAAGATTGTAACTGTTTTGCAAAAATAAAGCAAATTCTAGTCCCTTGCGCAACTTGACTTTGAACCAAGCCAATCTAAAGCAACCAAAAAAAAAAAAAAATGTAAGCGCATAATGAGTCTGAGCCAAAAGCATACATGTCATATTATTATATATCAAAAGGCCCACAATGAACATTTTTGTATTGCAATTTCACACAATCTTCTATAGCCTTACCTTCTCTTCCGTCTAATGATTCCTTAGTTGCTACCACGAAACAAATGGTTGAGTAGAGCATCAATGTCATACATTATTGAATACTCAATATACCCATCAGCTTGCGAACCAAGAATATTGTGCAACTTTCCAATGAAGATTCCATATGCTGGGCGCAAGATATTCCCTATGGACTCTGTTATTTCTTTTCTTAGCTGCTCATCAAGGACAAACCATGTAGATTGAACCCTGCATATTTCCTTAAACTGCCTGTTGAACAATTTGAGATTCTCTTTCATTGACTCTACTGCATTTGGTTCATAGCCGCCTTGCTTCAAAAGCCCGATAACCTTATCCCATGAGCTTCTTTGATAGTCTTCAAGGTTTTGTTTAACTTTTGCTTTGAGTTTTTTGATCGTGCCATCTTGGAAAATGGTGCCCATTCTTGATTGACACTCTGTTGCCTTCTGTTCTATGTACCTTCCATTATTCATCATGAAAACATAGCGCAGAGTAGGGTCAGTACAGTTTTCATACTTGACTTCCAAATGGCTATCTAACTGCTCTATTACTCTAGCCAACTGGATGGAGAATGAAGAAAAGGTTTCCTCTCTATCAACAACCATGGGATGCTCCTCGAAAACCTTCTCAAGGCCAAGGGTATTCCAAGCTTCACAAATGCCGCCCAGGCAGTCCATCACTTCGCAGGAGATTGGATAAAGCCCACCAGGAAAATCTGTCATGGCTTCATCATGGCAAATCCAGTCCTCCAACTCCTTGAAAATGTCCTTGGTTGCTTTCCCCAGTCTCTTCCAAGTGTTGATTGCTTCATTTCTAATTGAATCACTGGATGGCTCAGAAAACAATGATTCGTACATTGGAATCATGTCATGCAATGCCTTGAACACTTTTGGGGTTTTGGGCAAAACTACCAATGTCTCGAAATTAGTAGTCCCAAATGCAAAGCTATCGGCGAAATTTAGTTGGCGAATTGTGAATTCCCTACAAAACCTCCGTGAAAGCGAGATCAGCAGCCGAAGTGAACCCCAAGAAGATGTATTCGCACAATCTCCTTTCACTGGGAAACAGCAACCTCAGAAAAACAACGGAAGTCTTAATCCAAGCCTGAATGTTATGTTCAAGTTTCTCTGTCTTCCCCTTAAGATCAACCCCAGTATTCAGTAGCTGCCATAAATATGACTTTGTGTCCATCTTAAAATAATCCCCAATATTCAGTTGCTGCCGTAAGTATGACAGGCACTCTTCTAAACATTCCCTGCGGCAACTGCTGTACAAATGGCAACACTCTTTCTCAAATCCAGCAGCCAGCATGAGCCTCACAGTTTCCTGAAGATTGTTAATCATGTCCGACTGCAGCGCATCAATCACCAAGTTGTTGTCAACCGGGATACGGTCCTTATAGTTGAAGTCAACTTCCGCTTTAATGTGCTCTTTCACATAGTTGTAAAGCATATCAATCACCATCGAGTTATTTGTCTTAATCACCTTTAGATAAGTAATGAGTTTTGACTTGATAAGAGCAACATCAGTGTTGGTTTGTTGTGAATCTGAATCCACTTGCTTAGCTTCTTGTTGTGAACCGTGCTGTGAATCTGAATCCATATGCACAGCTTCTTCTTGTGAACCTGAGTCCACTGGCACAACTAGGTGATATCGATCATCGAATCTAAGATGCTCATTCTCTGATGGGACATCTAAAGAAGAACGAAGAATGATGAGAGAGTAGCTGAATACCACTCCAATCACACCTAACAACAATTTTATCTTCATGAGTTGTACTATTAGAGCTCCCAAGAAGAAATAAAATAGATCTACTTCAAATCCGCATTGGGTCTGCCCAGCTCTGAATTTTGATGAGTAAGGGCGCCATGTTCTTTCTCAAGTGAGCTGAGTGAGAATTGCTTAGAGGTTGAGACCCAGAAAGCAGCGCACTTTATTTTCAGCTCAAAAGTTGTTCGCCTCTTTCCCTATTTCGGATGAAATTTCGCGACAAGAGTCCTACATTTATTATGTTCCTTTTTTTCTCTTTCGATACGCTCTTCCCGATTTCAGATGAAATTTCGAAGAAGACTTCTGCGGTTATTCTTTCATTTGGGATTGTTACTCATTGGAGTAACGACAGGTTTTACTTGAAACCGTTCTCCGGTTGACCAAAATCCGTCGCTGTTTCCACATTGGATATTTCTTGGAAGCTCGCTATACCCCGCATATCTGCCAGGGAAGCTTCGTCCTAGCTTCAACTCTGCTAAGGAACTTTCATCCTAAGCTTCGTCCGAAGTGGAAGAGCAAGAGCAAGAAGAAGGGCAAGAGAAGCCGCTGAAGGTTTACATTTTATGAAATATGGAAGTTGATCGTTATTCTTGTATGCAAGTCAGTTCCTTGATTTTCTGTTAATTCGTGGCAACTAAGGATGCAATTCATGGGTTTGAAGCCAACAAAAACTTCCCATTACCGTAGTTTGTGTTTTATGGTTGATTTTGCTATGTGATAGCTTGGTGAACTCTATGTTGCTTTTTCTAAATAAAATTGCTGCTTGAGAAGCTAGACCACTTTGTCAACAATTTCACTTGTGATTGCTGTTTTTAGTTAAATTTATTAATTTGTGAAGGTATCTAATATTACATAGCATGTTTGAACATCGTTGCATGTCATTTGACTCTGGAAGTTTTGACGAACATGCTGAGACCTTATTGGTTTCAGCATCTCTTTCACATTTCTTGGCATAGTTCTTTCCGTTCACTATGGTTTGCTTGCTGTGGGAAATGTGAGGATTTCTTTCCGAATCTAAAGTTTTTGTAAATGTAACTTTTCTTTGGACTAGAATTGGTATGGGCCTAATTTTGGTTTTTGCATCTGATATCCGATTTTTTGGTTGCATGGGTAGCAAATTTGCTTGGACACTCTTTACTAATACAGCAAAGTATAGGGTATAGTAACTGAGAAGTTTTTACCCAATTGAGAAAAAAACGAAAACAATTTTTGTTCTTTCCCTAATTCTCTCTCGGCCTCTAATGATGGTAATTTGGCTAAGAAACATAGATTGAGTAGATGCATCTCTGGAGGACAAGAAGCTAGACAAACATATTTTCATCACTGATGGCCTGCTGAATAATGTACACCGCTGCTATCGTGAGAAAACCAGGACCTTTCCCAAACAATTCAAGGTTTTGACGCGGTTAACCAGATCAAGACAGCGGCGGAAAATGCTCGTCCTGGCAAAGTTTCTTGGTTCTTGCCCTTGCATCTATTATTCTGCGCGTTCTTAGACTTTTTGCCATCACTAAATATAAATATTTAATACAATTAATTAATGTTATACTCAACAACTTTGACAATTGATAAAAAGATAATATAATAAACTTTTCTTTTTTAGTTTAAATTATCGGTATCCAAAGTTTATTATTAATCTAGTTCGAATCGATTCAATCTACTGTATGTAACATCTCCTTTTTCATTAAACAGTTTATGTAGAGTATCTTTGCTCCTTTTAAAGTATTTAGATATTTCGTTGATTTATTTTAGTTGATTTTTGCAGTAATAATTAAAAAATAATATAGTTAAGTATTAGATATCAAATTTTAAATAAGAGAATATATTAATAAAAATAGTTTTAAAATATTCTTATTAGGATTAATAATTTTATTAGATTTTTATAATAATAATAATAATAATAATAATAATAATGAAAAGGGAAATCCCCCCAAACATGGCGTGAAAACTGCGGCAGCGACTTCAAGTCAATGTGTATTTACATCAATAGGTAAAATCAAGCTTTAGAAAAACAAAAAAATATACTAATAATAGATAGAAAAATGGAAGTTTCTTGGGTAGATGGATAAGAGAAATTCTAGTATCCATTATAGAGGAAAATTGCTTCTTCCTTTACAATGAATTTTGGCCTCACAAAATTCTATGTTGAACTTATTTATTGTATTATTTATAGAAATTTTGTGATGAAAAAATAATATAGAGAAAAAAATTTATACTCCATGGTGGATGGTAGAATTTCTCAATGAATAAATAGCCTATTGTGGTTTATCAAACCAAAAAAAGTTTATCACAAAATAAATAATCTATTAAGTGGTTAGGTAGTTATTGATTATAGTCAGACCTATATCGTTGTCTTTCTCATACTTTACCTTTAGATTTAACATCTTCTTTGTCATAAAATATTTTGAATGGAGTAATTTTATGTCATTTTTTAATAACAATTAATTAAAAATTTATCTCAGACACTAACTCTTTAAAATAAGATAATGAAATAATGAAAATAACCTTGAAATATTATATTAAAAGTGCATTTTATTAAGATAAGTAATAATATTTTTATTAGTATCGAATGCAAGTAATGCAATAACACTAATAAGTAAGATACATACACACACACACACGTCAAGTGAAAGACTTGACCTAGACTTGAGGTCAAGTCCTTGAAGTGTAGGTTTAAATTAAAATTTATTAAGTTAGGAAAGTAATGTTTCGGAGAGAAAAGATGAGTTTATAAAAAACAAAAGGAAGTATGCCACCGGTGAGTAGCAAGTTGGAAAAATAGTATAAAAGGAGGTTAGAGGTTTCACTTCGGTGAGTGCTGCCGTGCATCTTGTAGTCAAAGATGCATTATGTTTCTTGTAATCTAATGATGTAGATTTGAGTTTATAATATAATAAACTTTCCATTTTTAGTTTAAATTACTGGTATCCAAAGTTTATTATTAATCTAGCTCGAATCGATTCAATCTACTGTATGTAACATCTCCTTTTTCATTAAACAATTTATGTAGAGTAGCTTTGCTCCTTTTAAATTATTTAGATATTTCGTTGATTTATTTTATTTGATTTTTGCAGTAATAATTAAAAAATAATATAGTTAAGTATTAGATATCAAATTTTTAAATAAGATAATATATTAATAAAAGTAATTTTAAAATATTCTTATTAAGATTAATAATTTTATTAGATTTTTATATAATAATAATAATAATAATAATAATAATAATAAAAATAAAAAGGGGAGTCCCCACAAATATGGCGTGAAAACTGGGGGCAGCGACTTCAAGTCAATGCGTATATACATCAATAGGTAAAATCAAGCTTTAGAAAAAGAAAAAAAATATACTAATAATAAATAGAAAAATGGAAGTTTCTTAGGTAGATGGATAAGAGAAATTCTAGCATCCACTGGAGGAAGAGCGCTTCTTCCTTCACAATGAATTGTGGTCTTACAAAATTTTATGTGAAACTTATTTATTGTATTATTTATAGAAATTTGGTGATGAAAAAATAATATAGAGGAAAAATTTTGAACTCCATAGTGAATGGTAGAATTTCTCAATGAATAAATAGCCTATTGTTTTGTCAAACCAAAAAAAGTTTATCACAAAATAAATAATCTATTGAGTGGTTAGATAGTTGCTGATTATAGTCAGACCTACATGGTTGTCTTTCTCATACTTTAGCTTTAGGTTTAACATCTTCTTTGTCCTAAAATATTTTGAATGGAGTAATTTTATGTCATTTTTTAATAACAACTAATTAAAAATTTATCTCAAACACTAACTCTTTAAAATAAGATAATGAAATAATAAAAATAACCTTGAAATATTATATTAAAAGTGCATTTTATTGAGATAAGTAATAATATTTTTATTAGTATCGAATGCAAGTAATACAATAACACTAATAAGTAAGATACACACACACATACACGTCAAGTGAATGACTTGACCTAGGCTTGAGGTCAAGTCCTTGAAGTGTAGGTTTAAATTAAAATTTATTAAGCTAGGAAAGTAATGTTTCGGAGAGAAAAGATGAGTTTATAAAAAAAAAAAGGAAGTATGCCATCGGTGAGTAGCAAGTTGGAAAAATAGTATAAAAGGAGGTTAGAGGTTTTACTTTAGTGAGTGCTACTGTGCACCTTGTAGTCAAAGATGCATTATGCTTCTTGTAATCTAATGATGTTGATTTGAGTTTTTAATATAATAAACTTTCCTTTTTTAGTTTAAAATATTGGTATCCAAAGTTTATTATTAATCTAGCTCGAATCGATTCATAGCGTGTTTGATTCTACTTTTGTAGAATTGATTCTAGAGAGAATTGATTTTATAAAATTGATTTGACTAGAATTGATTTTGAGGTAAAATGATTTATGTTTGATAATTCCTCTAAAAGTGATTCTGACAGAAAGTAAAAATTTCTCACTTCTTCCAGAATCAATTCTAGAGACCAGAATTGATTCTAAGAGTAGATAATCAAATATGATCAAAAACTCCCAGAATTGATTCTGAAGGTCCAGAATTGATTCTGGGGAGTCCAAATGGACTTCCAAACATGCTATCAACCTGCTATATGTAACATCTCCTTTTTCATTAAACAGTTTATGTAGAGTAGCTTTGCTCCTTTTAAATTATTTAGATATTTCGTTGATTTATTTTAGTTGATTTCAGTAATAATTAAAAAATAATATAGTTAAGTATTAGATATCAAATTTTTAAATAAGACAATATATTAATAAAAGTAATTTAAAAATATTCTTATTAGGATTAGTAATTTTATTAGATTTTTATATAATAATAATAATAATAATAATAATAATAATAATAAAGGGGAAATCCCCCAAACATGGCGTGAAAACTGGGGCAGCGACTTCAAGTCAATGCGTGTGTACATCAATAGGTAAAATCAAGCTTTAGAAAAAGAAAAAAAAATACTAATAATAAATAGAAAAATGAAAGTTTCTTATGTGGATAGATAAGAAAAATTTTAGTATCCATTATGAAGGAAGAGTGTTTTTTCCTTCATAATAAATTGTGACTTCACAAAATTCTATGTGAAACTTATTTATTGTATTATTTATAGAAATTTTGTGGTGAAAAAATAATATGGAGGAAGAATTTTATACTCTATGATGGATAATAGAATTTCTCGATCGATAAATAGCCTATTGTGGTTTATCAAACCAAAAAAAGTTTATCAAAAAATAAATAATCTATTTCAGGGTCCGTTTGGTTTAACTTTTAGGAGAAGATCTTTTGAAAGAAAATATTTTAAAAGAAGGCCTTTTAGAGGAATTACTTTTAAAAGAATAATTTTTATTTGGTTTGAATATGTAAAAAATAAGTTTAGGAGAATGAGTTTTGTTTGGATAAGATAAAGTAAAATTACTTTTGGTTGTTGATGTGAGAGTAATAGTAAAATTTCTTTTTAAAAAAGTTTGTTTTTAAATGAAAAGTAACATCAAAGATTCTTATTTCAAAAGGTTTTTTTGAAATTTTAAAAGATCTTATATAAAATAAAAAATTAAACCAAATACTACAATTTATTGTACAAAGTCATTATCCTTCTTATGGAAAGCCTTTTGGTGGATTGAAAATGCAATCCAAACAAGCATTGAGTGGTTATGTAGTTGTTGATTATAGTTAGACCTACACCGTTGTCTTTCTTATACTTTAACTATAGGTTTATCATCTTTTTTGTCATAAAATATTTTGAATGGAGTAATTTTGTGTTTAAATAACAATTAATTAAAAATTTATCTTAGACACTAACTCTTTAAAATAAGATAATAAAATAATAAAAGTAACCTTGAAATATTACATTAAAAGTGCATTTTATTGAGATAAGTAATAATACTTCTATTAGTATTGAATGCAAGCAATACAATAACACTAATAAGTAAGATACATACATACACTTCAAGTGAAAGACTTGACCTAGACTTAGAGGTCAAGTCCTTGAAGTGTAGGTTTAAATTAAAATTTATTAAGTGAAGAAAGTAATGTTTCAAAGAGAAAAGATGAGTTTATAAAAAACAAAAGGAAGTATGCCACCAGTGAGTAGCAAGTAGGAAAAATAGTATAAAAGGAGGTTAGAGGTGTCACTTCGGTAAGTGCTACTGTGCACCTTGCAGTCAAAGGTGCATTATGCTTTTTGTAATTTAATGATATAGATTTGATAGTATATCAATATACTAATTATTTGTGATATATGATAATAATTTCTTAAATTTAGCAAAATTTTAAAAAATGATCAAATATATTTTTAAAAATGATAAAAATTTATTGTTGTAACCCTAAAATTAAATAGAATTTATTGGGTATATTCTCAATAATTTTGGAGTATCAAAAAATATTTTTTTATTTATCTGCGTGATTATGAAATTAAACAAAATTATTCTAAAATTAAACAAAAAATTTTTGGGTTGTTGTCAACATTTCCAAGATTATGCAGATAAAATTTGGTCACTTTTAAAATAAATTTAACCATGTTTTTTAAGCCTAAATTAAGATTAAGAAATTATTACAATGTACCATAACTGATTAATGTATCGATACATCATAAAATCTACACCATTAGATTTCCAGATGCGTTATGCACCTTAACTTCCGAGGTACATAACATGGCCTTTTACTTCTCATCACAAGCTAAGATAAAAAAAAGAGAATGTAAAAATTGAGACAGAAAGAGAAAGAGGGGTCATGCAATTAGTAAAAACAAATATATATATATATATATATATATATATATAGCAAGAGAGAGAGAGGAGGATAAAGGGCAACATGAGATTGAGAGTAAAAGAGCTTGACACATACATATTATTTTAATATAGATAATAAAATTATTTATGAAATAAAATTTAGAATTTAATTTAAATATACTGACAGTATAAAATTATTTTACATTGTCAGTTAATAAAAATAGTAAAAAGTGTCAACTTATACAAATAACTATGTATTATAATAAAGGGCCTATCATGATTTCTCACTTTTCAATATTTTTATTAGTTAACAGTTAAACTTTATTTATTACAAGTTATTTTATTTATTGTTCCTTTATTAAAGTTACCGATTAATATCTATCTTCGCAATTTATTTTAATTATTGTTACAAATTATTTAATTTAATATTTTTAATATTGCTTTTTATTATTTATTATCTTAATTTATTTTATCTATTGTTCAAGTTATTCTATTTAAAGTTTCTTTATATTATTGCTCAATATTAATTGCTATTGTAATTCATTTTATTGTTTCAAGTTATTTTATTTGTTGCTTATTATTATTTATTATTGCAACTCATTTATTTTATTTATTGTTTTAAGTTATTTTATTTATAGTTCTTCTATATTAAAATTGCTTATTATTATTATTATTAAAATTTTATTTATATAATAATATATACTACTTTGACTTGTCAACTTTTACGGTAATTTTTCTAGAGGACTAATATTAAGAGTAAAATTTTGTATCTAACACTACAAATAAGTAAAATTTATTATATATAGACTTAAACAATTAAATTATTTATATATTTGTTTGAAATTTTATACCTTAACTTATGGACAATATAATGATCTTTGAATTATGATATTATAATGACTTTTAACTTATGAACATTGATATAACTTTATAATGATCATTTAAGGCACGACTTTTATGCGCTAAATGCGCCATAATGACAAAGACAAACTCATGGGTCATGATGAGAAAGTTTTAAAAAAATAAATAAAAATAATTTTAAATTTGATCCCATTGAAAATTAATATTTAGATTTAACAATTCTATACTTTGAGAAATTTTTATTAAAATATTATGTTATTTATTTTACTTAAGTTTATATTATTTCAAATCTTATGCACTTTATTTATTTTAAATTTATGAATTAATTTATACTTTGAGCACTTTATTCAGTTTATTTTGTTGCTTAATTTTATGTCTTACTATTTAATTGATTATGATTATTAGAATATGATGAATTTATTTATATTATTCAAGCTTATCGTTGATTTAATGTTATTTGAGTTTTTATTTAAGTTCTATTTATAGCTTAACTTTATATATCTCTATATTTATTATAAATTTATGCATATGGTATAGGTTAGAAATTAGAAAGAGATCATTTTAGTTATTTTTTAATTCCTTCAAGTTGAAATGTGGAATTATTATTCCAACTCTATATGTTACTTAAAACATGAAAATTGAAAATGAAAAGCCTAATTTCAATTTCAAACTCTAATTTCATACCCAATTTCAGATTTCAAAGGGACATTAGCGTCAATTTAACTGCATGATACTATACTTATGGCAATTAACATATGTTGATCGATAAGAAGTTGTAGCCGCAAGCATCAAGTAATCTAAAAATTCATTTTATATAGGCATTATTTTACATCAGAAGCACTGAACATAACGTTGTTCTCAATTAAACCAAATCCCAAGATATACAAAACAAAGCATTCCTATCTGAAGGCAGAAATGCGATGGACATTTAATATTGACGTTGACTTGTTCTAAAATAAAAGGTAACCATAACAAAAAGGACGACACCAAAAACCATCGCACCAAAAATCCTTACATCCAAAATACCATTACACAATAGAAGGATTGGGCAAAACAAATTCGAAGCAAAAAATGAACATAAGCGCTTGAAAAAATAGTCTTCAATCTTTACTGCCTTGACTTTATTGCTGGACATGTCTCCATCAACTGGTTCAAAGTCATCAGCATCTCTCTTAGAAGGTGAAGAAGTCAATTCGGGTAGAAAATTTTTAGCTTGAGATAGTTCAAAACATTAAGTTTAAACTGAGAAGACATGCACATAAACTTTCTGCATCCATACCAAACTGAGAATCATGGACCAAGGCAAAGGACATTCTCTAGATTAAGTTCTAGTATAATGCAACTATTAGTAGGACAGTAAAGTAGGAGACAATAATTAACTCAAGAATAAACTAATAAAAGTTTAGTTTAGAATATTGAATTAAGGCCGACAAAAGTTATGTAAAATGAAACAACTTTGAAGCAATAAACAAATATAAACCAACAGGACATCACAATAATCACATAATTTTAGATTTTCAATTCGAACGTGTATAAGAAACTAAGCAGTTTATACATACAAATTGATGTATATGATATGTAATATGAATTTAATTATATATAATAAAGTTATATATGATGTATAATTAATTCAATCAAGTCTTAAAATATGAGATTAAATCCGATTGGACTTTAGTATCTAAAGACTCCCTCTCTTTTTCTCTCTTTCTCTCTACTTTTTATATTTATGAAAAATAAAAATGATTATTAAAAATATAAAAATAAATAATAAACAATTTTTAATATAAATTATATTTATATATAATACCTACAAAAAATAATTGAAATAACTATAATCAAAATAATAAATATCTAAACAATTATATTAATTTTTCAAATTTTATTATATAATTAATAAAAAAGTGAAATTTATTATAATTTATTGTTTCTTGTTATATTTTATATAAAAAAGAAAATATCAAAATATATAAAAAAGAGAGTATTATGTATTTGTTATTTTTTATATTTTATTAAAATAATAAATATTTATTAAAATTATAGAAATGAATAATAAATATTTTAATATAAACTATAACTGTATGTAATAAAAATAAGAAAAATTAAAAATAAATATATTTAAAATAAAAATATTTTATATATTAACTTTTTTAATTCTTTTAAATAATTAATAAATATATAATTTATTCTAATTATTGTTTCTTGTTATATTTTATAGTAAAAAAATATCAAAATATATAAAAGGGATAATATTATGTATTTTTTATTTTTATATTTTATTAAAATAATAAATATTTGTTAAAATTATATAAATAATAAGTATTATTTAATATAAACTATAACTGTATATAATAAAAAATAAGAAAAATTGTGTTTGATTTTGATATATTGATAGTGTAAAAGTTTTACGCTGTCATCAAATTAAAACCTTTTAGTTGTATGACCATTCAAGTAGTAGGTGGTTAAGTCAAACACTTTAGCTAATATGACAATATATAATTAGATATTTATGTAAATTTTTTTTTTAAACTGATGATGTATATAAATTAAATCAAAATTTAAAATAAAAATCCTGTAATTGTTAATTTTAATTAATAAAAATTATTATGTTTTATAATAATTTTTTAATTTTTAATTTTTGATTAGAATTATTTATGATAGTAAAAGAATAATATTATCTTATAAAATATAACATCTTATACAATGACATATCAAATATTATATAATATTAAAATTTTATCAACCCTTATACTATTAAGTCTTATCCTTTTAAGTTTTATCTAGTCAAGCATGCCAAATGGGCCTTTGGCTTTTTCAATCATCTCATTTTCTTAATCTATAGACACTCTTAAAACTTGACAATTATTTAAGAAGAAAGAGAGCACTTATTTTTGGAATTTGCTGTCGACATGTGAGAAGAGAGAAAGATAGAATGTACTGGAAAAAGAAAAGTGATCTACTCACACTTGTTTCTTTCTCTTTTATTGTATATTTGCAATAAACTTAAAAGATAAGTATAAAATAGGATTTAGATTTTCTAAAATAAAGATAATTATAAAATGAGAAGATAAGAGATTATTCATCTTTAGATTAATAATTGCTATTAAGTATAGGTCCGATAAAGATGATTTGATAAATATCAGTCACTTTCTCACTTTACAATCTTTTTTTAAAGAAGTAATATTACTATTCTCTTTTGCTTCTTCTCCTTCTTCTTCTTCTATCCTTTTTTTTTTTGTAAAAATTTTTTTTATTTATTGTTGGGTTTGTCCACTGGCAACTTTTGTTCTGTTTGAAGTCAAAGTTATACAGAAGTATCCTATTCCCTAAGTGAACCTTTGTTGTATTTAATTATTTTAATCGACATCTTGTTGTCTTGTGGCTCCAGTTGATGATAGTACTCAAATTCTCATATTCACAAATCATTAATGAATAGGAGGCAAGAGGAAGGAGGCAAACAATCAAGCATTCATTGATTGGTAGGTTAACATTTTGTACCTATCTATATGTCTTTTGTCTAGATTCATATGTTGTTTATGCTGACTCAAGTAAATCGATAGACTAGATAAGTTGCTGATGCCAATTACCTAATAAACTTTCTGATATTAAAAATGGGAGAGCCAGTAAATTGATATTTTATAGCGAAGTTTTAAAGAAACAAAAGATTTCCACTAGCATTTGGAATCTTTGCTAATGGAGAAAGCAGAACTCCGGATGATTTTGTAATTCTGTCCATTGTTAGCAGAATTCATTATTTTTTTTTTCTGTATGTGGGTAAAGACAACAAGTCTACAAGTTTTACTAATGGAAACAATCTATTTGATTTGATATATGCTGCAGAGACATAATAGTGGCTAGTCTTTCACGTTAAAAACAAATCACTTCATAATTTGCAGTTGCCTTGTAACAGGTATGTGTTATTATCTTGCCTTGTCATATAAATTTAGTATTTTTACTATACTTTTCCTTTTACTTATTTATGTGTATAATATGTTTGTGTAAATGATTTTGTCATCTTTCCGATTCTTCCAATCAATGAGAGTCATGCTTGTTTTGTACAGAAAAGGAAAAATTCCAAAGAAAAGAAAATTACTTTTGTATCTGTCCCTTTTGTGCTAATCCACATGCCATGGTTTCTCTTCATTCTACTTCAGAAATTCTCAAGTTATATTTTCTTTTTGGTGTTGCATTTTAGAAATTCTTATCTGATATTACCAAGTGTTTGATTGCAGGTTATTTGTTCTTTGTCAGTGCTTCAACCCTCAGCCAACTGTGGAAAAAAGTACCTTTATCTCTCTCTTTCTCTTTCATACTTGGGGGAGGGGGTGTGTGTGCTCATATACATCCTTCTGAATGATGTAATCTCAAATGAACTTGTAGAATCAGACCATTAAAACCTAGTTAGCAAAGGGAACTCAAAATATCTAGCACTTCCTCAACTAATGGTCAACTGTGCCTAGTTCTTAAGTTGACTTGATAATAGTTTAGTCATCTAGATAAATGCTGACCGATATAACATGTCAAAGTTATTTAACTTTTCATGTAGAAAAGAAAAATGTTAACTAATTATTCATCTATGAAAGGGATTGTGGAACCTGGAAAATGATGGGATCTTTTGATGATACATGTAAAGTTGCTGAGTCCATATACCCAAGTTTTGCATAACAACAAACTTGGCTACTGCCAATATTTGATTTTCACAGTACCATATGATCTCTGATTGATGTCCAGTAACTGCTGCTTTATCTTCTAGCAGTAATTGAACTTAAGCTTGAGTAGGGGTTTCAAATCTCAAATTAAGGCTCAATTAAAATGGTTTTAGATACTGGTATGGTCCATTCAATTCAAAGTAAGCTTTTTGTTTGGACTCCAAGTATGAAAGCATGTCTTATCAGTAGCAGTGGCTTGTTCCAGTATAATTTGTATAAACTTTAAGTTGCTGCTGCTGTTCTTCCCTTCTTTATTATCTTCTATATTTAATCAAAATATTAGAAAGGTTTTCTGAAACAATATGGCTATTTGTGCTATTGTGTTTACTTATGCTTATGCATATACATATTAACTAATGCTCCCCAATCCATCGTTCATTCAAAATTTCACACTTAAAGGATTTACACTGATGATAATTTTTGCCATCATATAGATTTGCAGTTGATATTTGTTATGGGCTGACAATTCTGGACTTAATCATTTAAATGGATTGAGGTGAGACTTAATGTACAAGTAGTGGTAGTCACAGATACTTATATATCACTCTCCTCATATACTCCTATGCAGGCCATCAGATAATCCTTTGCTTCCACATTTTCGTGGATGGTACCGCAGATTGAGCGCATGCCTTGCATAGTATCTCCAACTTTTATATTTTTTATTCTTGGTTTCTTACTATTTTAGTGTTGCAGTTTTCTTTCTCATAGTCATACATCAGTAGACTTCGTGGTTTTAGTGAACTAATATGATTTTTTTAGTTGGTGCTTGTATTCATCATATAAATAGTCATTTGTTTGTAAGAAAGAACGAACAATATCTTAGCCTAATTGTTTTGTCACACTTCGAGGAAGAAATACATCAGGTGTGTGAAAAGCTTGCTAAAGTCCATTATTCTATAATCTATGGCCTTTTACCAAGCACTTCTACTAAAAATTTTAAAGGAGACTCGTTTCAGCATATGCAAATTGTATTCACCTCTAACAGAGGAGGAAACATAGTGGAACTATGCTGGCTTAGGCACAAATCTAATCCGCACCATGAAAGCATCAACTTTCTACATATCCGAAGAAATTTTTTAGTATTGTCTTATACTTATTACAAAGTGATTTGCAATGGAAGATATCTTCTTTTTCAGTATTCATTTATTTGATTATTATATCGAGTAATTTCCCATTTTATTTGTGGTTGATTTTGGTTGCCACCTTTATTTGAGATGACTTCAGAAAAGAAAAATTACTACTCACGTACTAACTTTGAGAAGATTGATGGGGAAGAGAATATGATATAGCTTCCTAATTGGTTCATGTACGTGGAGTTTAGGACATAAATTGTTGGAATGTTCATGATCTATTTAAAATTGTTTTTTTTATGCATGATAGAGAATAGTTGCTTCTATATGCGTTAGGCTGTTGACTATCCATAGAAAAGATATAGAATCATTCTTACAAGCACTATGGGTCCCATTAATGTTTACCTTATCAGGTGAACATAAAAAGGATGAAAACATGAAATTCAGTCATTTAGAAAACTGAAAATTAGTACAAAGAGGCTGTTTCTTCAAAAGTAACACCATGATGCTGATAGATGCTTTTCCAAGAAAATCACTGATTCTGCATATTTCCTAGAAGTAGTTGAGCACATTGTGGTAGTTGAAAAGGAAGTTTAATTCTTGAGCAAACATAATTTGCTAAATTCTTTAGTAGGTCTCTCGAATTTGACATACAACATTTGAAAAACAATTATATCTCCAAAAAATAAAGAAAAGGAAAAGGAAAATCCTCGGTTGAAAAGATTATATGAGAATTGAAATCTTACCAGAACCTATTATAGGTAAGGATAATTGGAGGTGACTATAAATTTTGAAAATAGTAGTTGTAACTTATTCAAGTAACTAGAACATCAATGACTAGGTATATATAGTTATGTTCAAAAGAAAGGTTATGATGTTTTTCCTTTGTCGAAAGGATGAATTTACTTTGTGCCTTCTATGCTTCATCTAATTCTATGATATTTTAGGTTGCCTCTTTGCAAAGCACTTTCACAATAATCTCTGCTGCTATTTGCATACTATTTTACATTCAGTTATATGTTGTGTTTCCTTTTGCTATTTTTGTTGGAAGATCTAATTTTATTAACCTTCAATATCGAAAACTAGTAAAGGGAACAAGAAGTCAGGAAGGTCTTCAATCCATACATTAAAGTCATTGTTTGGAACAAAACTTGCTAAAACATCTGCTAGTTGATTGCTTGATCTAAATACATGAGTACAATCAATACTAAGGAACCAAGAGGCATTAGAGAAAATCTCTTGCATTGTGGACCCAAGGTGTGACAAATCTTGTGAACCTTCATTTACATTTCAAATCACACCCAGTGAATCATCTGCAATGCATATACTTCGACTACACAATTCCCAGGCAAATAACAGCCGTTCTCTCGTAGCCATAGCCTCCCCTTAATCGACCAGAAATTTCCTCTCTCATGGATCACTCTACCTGTCACAAAAGCTCCATTCTCTTCTCTGACTGCCATGGCATTCCCATATATACCAGTCAACTAACTTGGATTGCCAGGAGTTTACAAAGCAGAGAGGCAAAGAAAAAGAAAATCAGAAAAACTTCATTTGGCCCTAGTAAGATTTCATTGTCCTTAATTAATCGGTTAGACAACCCATCAACTCTATTCTTGTCCTATAAGATATCGAACAAAAATAAATATACACTTAATTAACAAAAATAGAATTTCTAAGATTGTAATCATTTTCCACAAATAAAGCAAATTCTGGTTCCTGGCACAACCTGGTCTTGAGCCAAGCCAATCTAAAAAAAAGCAGAAAAAATGCAAGCACATAATTATTCCGAATCAAAAGCATACGATGTTATATGTCGTAAGGTCCACAATGAACATTTTTTAACGCAATTTCACACAATCTTCTATAACCTTGCCTTCTCTTCCATCTACTAATTCCTCAGTTGCTTCCCACGAAACAAATCGTTGAGTGGAGCATCAATGTCACACACTGAATACTCAAGATACTCAGCAGCATGCCAACTAAGAATGCGATACAACTTCGTAACGTAGTTTTGATATGCTGGGAATAAGATTTTCCGTACGGACTCTATTATTTCTTTTCTCAGCGGCTCATCAAGTACAAGCCATGTAGACTGAACCCTGCATATTTCCTTAAAGTACATGTTAAACAATTTGATATTCTCTTTCATCGACTCTACTGCTGTTGATTCTTTGCGAACCTGCTTCAAAAGCCCGATAACCTTATCCCATGAGCTTCTTCGATAGTTGTCAGTGTTTTGTTTGACTCTTGAATTGAGTTCTCTGATCATGCCATCTTGGAAAATGGTGCTTATTCTCGATTGACACTCTATTGCCTTCTTTTCTCTGTACCTCTCATTATTAATCATGAAAACATAGCACAGAGCAGGGTCGGTACAATTTTTGTACTTGACTTCCAAATGTCTATCTAACAACTCTATTACCCTAGTCAACTGGACAGAGAATGAAGAAGATGTTCCCTCTCCATCAGTAACCATGGGATACTTTTTGAAAACCTTCTCAAGGCCAAGGGTATCCCAAGCTTCACAAATGTCACAGAGGCAGTTCATCACTTCGCAGGAGATTGGATAAAGCCCACCAGGATGATCTGCCATGGCTTTATCATCGCAAATCCAATCCTCCAACTCCTTGAAAATGTCCTTGGTTGCTTTCCCCAACCTCTTCCGAGTGTGGATTGCTTCATTTCTGATTGAATCACTGGATGGCTCAGAAAACAGTAATTCGTACTCTGGAATCAAGTCATGCAATGTCTTGAACACTTTTGGAATTCTGGGCAAAACTTCCAACGTTTTGAAGATAGTGCGCTCAACTGCAAAGCTATTGGCCAAATTTAGTTGGCGAATCGTGAATGGCGTACAAACCTCCGTGAAAGCGAGATCCGCAGCTGCGCTGAACCCCATGAAGACGCGTTGGCACAATCTCCTTTCATTGGGAAGTAGAAACCTTATAGCTACATTGGAAGTTTTGATCCAAATCTGAATCACATATTCAAGTGACATAGCCCCCGTCTTAACAAGGTCCTCGATGTTCAGCCGCTGCACCCGTAAAAGTGGCAGGCACTGTTCTATGCATTCCCTACGGCAACTGCTGTACATATCGCAACACTCTTTCTCAAATCCAGCGGCCACCATGAGCTTCACAACTTCGTGGAGGTTGTTGATAATTTCTGGCTGCAGCGCATCAATCACCAAGTTGTTGTCAATCGGAATATGGTCCTTATCGTTGCAGTTCCTCATGTATTCTGCTACATACCTGGATAGCATATCATTATTTGACTTAAGCGCCTCTAGACAAGAAGTGAGTTGTGGAATGATAAGAGCAATATCAGTGTTGGCTTGTTGTGAATCTGAATCCAGTTGCACAACTAGGTGACTTTGATCTTGGAATATAAGATGCTCACTATCTAATGGCGCATCTACAAAAGAACGGAGAATGATGAGGAAGTAGCTGACTCCCACTCCAATAACACCTAACAACAATTTTATCTTCATAAGTTGTACTATTAGAGCTCCCGAAAAGAAATATAGTAGATCTACTTCGAATCCGCATTGGGTCTGCCTCGACAAGCTGAGCGACATCACAGCAAATGCAACACAAGAAACAATGCTATATGCATCTGGTTTTCCGTTTACAGCTTTATCAAAGAAAAAAGAGTACACAGAGGTGATGGTCAAAACCAAAAAAGCCAGATGAGCTTTCAACCGGAGACTCCTCGAGTGTTGCCATACCTTTGCAAATAAAATCGAGAGACAGACGATGATGCTGAAAACACTATAAACAGTGGTTTTCAGTAAGTTCCACCCTCCAAATAGATAGTTGGAGGAGGAGCTGAGAGCGTAACATGATAGTCCAACTACAGTTGAAGCAAGACCGACAAACCTCCATACATGTGGCTGCTTCAGCCATCTCCGAATTTGTATGAGTAAGGGCGCCATGTTCTTTCTCAAGTGAGCTGACTAAGAATTGCTTATAGAGGCAGAGGCCCAGAAAGCAGCACATTATATATTTTTATTTGTAGCTCAAAAGTTGTTTGCCTCTTCCTTATTTCAGATGAAATTTCGCCAAAAGAGGTCTACAATGATTATGTTCTTTTTCTTTTTCACTTGAGATATGCTTTGTCTGATTTCAGACGAAAAGGAAGACGTCCTGATTTCATTGTATATTATTGGGTTTTTGAGACTTTTCTTCCGTTGACCAAAATCTGTCGCTGTTTCCACGCTAGATCTTTCGTGGAAGCTCGCTATTCCCATGGATTTGCCATGGTAGCTTCGTGTGCAGTTCAGTGTTGCCGCCCCCACCGAGGAACCTGTCCGTCGGTCACAACCACCAATGATGGACAACGAGATCGACCACAAACACCACCATCACCACACTGAAGAAGAAGCAAAGAAAGAAAGTTACGTATGTGGTTTACATTTTATGAAATATAGAAGTTGCTCGTTATTCTTGTATGCACGCTAGTTCCTTGGTTTTCTCTTAATCCGTGGCAACTAAGGATGCAATGCATGGGTTTTAAGCCATCAAATATTAGCCATTACCATAGTCTACAAGTTATGTGGTTGATTTTACCATGTGATAGCTTGGTGAATTCTATGTGCTGCCTTTTCTGCATAAAGTTGCTGGTTAAGAAGGTAGAGAGATAGCATCACATTTGAGATAGATCTTTCTCACCTATTTTACCTTTGTGCTTGCTGTTTTTAGTTACATTTATTAATTTGTGAAGGTATCTGTTATTACATACCATAGGCCTTATTTCGTTTCGGCATCTTTTTCACATTTCTTGGCATAGTTCTTTTCTTTGACTGTGATTTGCTTACTCTGGGAAATGTGAGGATTTCTCTTTTTTTTTTTTTTTTTCCATGTGAACACTTTACCAATAGAGCAAACTATAAGGTATAGTGATTGAGAATTTTTCAGCCAATTGAAAAAAAAAAAAAAAAAGAAATCTCTTTCCCCTATTGTCCCTCAGCATCTCTTTTGATATTAAATTGCAAAGAAACATATATTGAGTAGATGCATCTCTAGAGGACAAGAAGCTAGATAAACATATTTTCCTCTGTGATGACCTGCTTTTCTGACGTAGTCACGTAGTGGTTTATGTGCAACTTGCTGCTGGATATGTTTTGGGATGCTTGTCCTGGCATAGTTTCTTGTGCTCATATTCTCGCCCTTGCATCTGTTATCCTCCGAGTTCTTGAACTTGTTGCTATCAATAAACATTTAATTAATGTAATGCAATTCCAAGTGAAACACCAGCTCTACTTGTTAAGTACAGAGAAAAAGAGTTGAATAATATAAGAGGTGATGGAAAAGGGAAGCGTGAGAAGCATGAAAGAATTTATGATTATGATGTCTACAATGATTTGGACAATCTAGAAAAAAGTGAAAAGTATGCTTGCCCCTTTCTTGGAAGGAAAATTCTTATATACACTATGAAGGAAATGTTTTTTCTTCCTCCATATACATCTTAATCATTCAATGTTGAAAAGTAAGAAAGAGAAAGAAGAATAAAAAATGAATTAAAAGTGGAGATTCTGCATGAAGGAAGAATTTTTTTTTTCCTCTATGGAGGAGGGTAGAAGGACTTTCTAGCATCTGTTGGCAGGGGTAGCAATTTTGCTTGGCTGGCATTCCATCTGGACACTCTTTACTAACGGAGCAAACTATAAGGTATAGTGATCGAGAAATTTTCAACCATTTTTAAAAAAAAAAAAAAAACATTTTTCCCTTTCCTCTCTTCTCCCTCAGTCTCTCTTAACATAGCCAGTTCCAAGTTTGACTAAAAGAGGAGAGTTGCGTTAGGCAGTTGATAGCCAATGTAATATTATGTCGAATCTTTATGGCATTAGTCTATCCAATCTAGTGCGGCAAGACTTATTTGTTGTTGTTGTAATATGCTTTTTGGTTGATTTGTGCTTTCCTCTAGAATATGCTCTTGAAAAAAAAATAGAAAAAGAAAAAAACTTGCCAAATTCTTCCAACTCCCTTTTTTATCCTTGATCAACTGAACTCCTCATTTGTTGCTCGAGGCCTCAGCATTACTGATCTAGTTGCACTCTCAACTATGAAATTTTGGCTATTCAAGAAATCTCACTAATAAACATGGCACTTCATTATACACAAATGATTCATTGAATAAGTTTGTGATTATTGATCAACTATTTTTGTGTTTTCTCTGCAAGACTATACTTTTCTGGTGCTGGGTTTGTCATTTGTCACCTTTAGATTATTCTGCCTACATAACTTGGGCCTTCTATAATGAGAGTTACACATTCTATTATTTTTATTAAATGTTTTAATATTCCGGCGATTAATATCTCAGGTCAAAGAGATCCTTGTTGAGGAATCAAATTTGCAATTTGTCAATAGTCCAGCAACTGTTTGTGGTGATATTCATGGTAAATTCCATGCTATAGAACCTTGTATCTGAGGTTTGTGCTCTGCTCTCGCTTCTCTTTGCATTTCAATATTATCTAAGTTGTTACTGCTGAGGAAGGTTGTTTCTATAACGTGTGTTAGATGTGTGGAGGCATGTGGGTAATCAGACTCTTTTTCTTTGGAATTTAAGTATTTGAATTGGTAACTGTTTAAGTGAGAATTGATATTATAGTTAATTTTAAAATTGTAATTTCAAGACCAACACATTTGATTCACATTTTAGGCCAGGTAGAATGATCTGGTAAAGTTTAGAATATAATAACTTGTGTGACAAGAAATTCAGAAGCAGATACGATTAGACAATTTCTGAGCTCTCTGCAGCTATAATATTATTGACAGGTTCAATATTTTATTTCCTTTTTTAAATAATCTTTTTGTTAATTAACATTCTTTTTCTTGCCACCTATGCTTTGAGGTTGTTCTTTCAAAATTAATGGTGTTATCGACAATGCACAGTTGTTGAGCACAACTTTCTTGGCATTTTTCTCTTTTATTTATTTACAGTGACATGTGACTACAAAATGGTTCAATTTTGATTCAGCTATGGTGCAAAAAGATGTGTTTGCTTGTCCTGTTGATTGTTACCCCTAACAGACCTTCCAATGACTTTGATTTATTTGTAATTCTGATTCTAATGAGTTAGACTTGGACTCTCTAAGGTATTTTCAGTTCATATTTATAAAACATTAGGAAGCAAGCAAAAATTTGTAGCTCTTTCTATGGCAAAATCTCTATTCTTTTCTCTCATACATGCTAATCAAGCTCCTTACCACTAGACCATTTTAAAGGATTGGATCACCAAGAGTTTATCCAGCAAAGTGGCAAAGAAAGAGAAAAACTTATTTGGCCCCAATAATATTTCATTAACTCTAATTAATCAGTTAGACAACCTATCAACTCTATTCTTGTCATATAAGATATCAAACTGAAATAAATATCCTCTTAATTAACAAAAATAGAATTCGAAAGATTGTAACCGTTTTGCAAAAATTCTAGTCCCCTGCACAACTTGATTTTGAACCAAGCCAATCTAAAAAAGAAAAAGCGAAAAAAATGCAAGCCCATAATGAGTTTGAGCCAAAAACATACAATGTCATATTTATGGCACATTTTGTGAGGTGTATCAAATACCTTCTAAAATTAATGGTTAGATATGAGAAGTATGGAATAGTTACACAAATATATCCTCACATTTGACCATTAACTGATTAATTAGAGTTAATGAAATATTATTGGGGCCAAATAAGTTTTTCTCTTTCTTTGCCACTTTGCTGGGTAAACTCTTGGTGATCCAATTATATATATATATATATATATATATATATATATATATATATATATATATATATATATATCACAAGTCCCACAATGCACATTTTTGCAATTCCACACAATCTTTCGTAGCCTTACCTTCTCTTCCATCTACTGATTCCTCAGTTGCTTCCAACTTCAGCGGATTTGGCTGCTCAAGGCCAACTAGGCGAGTCGTGTCTCTTTTGCCATCTCTAGACGAAACAAATCTTTGAGTAAAGCATCAATGTCATACATTGAAAACTCAACATACTCATCACCATGCGAACCAAGAATATTTTGCAACTTTCCAATGAACTTTCCATATGCCGTGTTGGTTTATAAGTAAGTTTATGTGCAGATTTTTGAACAGCAGAGCATCTACGGGAGGAGACAACCAACCTTCATTCATATTTTCATACATATTTATACATACAAAAAGTATTGTTTACTCCTACAAGTCATCAACCACTTACTTAATTTAACCCCTTAAACAAGTATTGTCCATACATCTCAACAGACTAAACATACCTAATATTTTCTGCTATTAGACTATACTATGACAGCAACTATAATTCTCTGCATCAAAATATTTTTGTTGCAGTAAGCTATGTCAGTTTTCAACACTCCTCCTTGACAAGCTTGCTGCAATCTCCAAGTTCTGTTCTTGGTTTTGAAAATTTGATCTTAGGTGAAGCCTTTGCAAGAACATCTGCAACTTGGTGCTTGTTAAACATCTTCTCCTTCATTGTAGCTTGCCATTCAGCATCTTTTTCATCATTTTCTCTATCAACCAATCCTGCATTGCATCTGCTATAAACATGATCAAATGACTTAGTGCCTTTAATAGCAAGATCATAATCAAAAACAACTCCATGATCTTCAAATTTCCAAGCATCTTGTCTTACAACTCTGCTGTCATTGCTAACAGCTTTTGCCTTCATCTTGTTCCAATTCTTTTGAGGACTGTCATCAAACTTTACATCTCTTGAGACAACAGCTTTTTCATTCTTCAAATCATTGATCCTATCCCTCTTTAGATTCATCCACAGAACATGAAAGAGCTTCTACATTGGTGGGCTTCCAATGAAAACTTCTATTTTTCATCTCAACAATCATGAACTCAGAACCACAAGGATCCATAATAGTGCAGTATTTTTCTTTGAAAAACAGAACATAATTTCTATCAAGCATTTGACCTACGCTCAACAAGTTTTGATTAATTTCTGGTACAAACAAAACATCTGAAATAAGTTTTGTACCATTTGAAGTGTTAATAGCAATGGTTCCTTTGCCTTTGACATCAACATAGTCTCCATTTCCTAGCTTAACCCTTGAGTTGCTTGATTTTTCTATGTGCTAGAATATGCTCAACTCAGCTCTCATGTGATGTGTGCAACCACTATCAATCAACCAAGCATCATTGCTATTTGCAGAATAACAAGTGGCCGCAAACAACTCTTCCTCATGTTGAGTTTCTTCAGCTACTTTTGCTTGTTGTTCCTCTTGATTTCTTCTAATTGCATACTTTCTCAATGTGACCAAGCTGTTTACAATGCCTGCATTGTATATTTGGCTTAAACCAGCAATTTTTCTCCAAATGATTTGTCTTTTTACAATTTGGACATGGTGGAAATTTTCCATATTTATTTTCCCATTCTCTGCTTCTCTCTTCTCCATTTATGTTTTTCTCCCTTGTGTCAACCTCATAACCTTTCCTGCCATTGCTGCTGTTAGCTTTGCCTTTGTTGGTTGCTACAAAGGCTCCTTCAAGTTGGGTTTGTTCTCTGAATTGTCTTCTTTGCTCAGTAGCTTGCAATGCATTCACAAGCTTTGACAGGGATATTTGTGACAGGTCTTTGGAGTCTTCAAGAGATGAAATTTTTGACTCAAACTTCTCTGGAAGACTCACCAGCACCTTCTCTACAACTCTTTGATCAGATAGCTCTTATCCAAGCAAACGAATCTGGTTTACAACTTTCACCAACTTGTCTGAATATTCTCTAACAGTTTCAGCATCATTCATCTTCAAGCCCTCAAACTCTCTCCTTAGATTGAGAACTTGCATCCGTCTTATTCTTGAACTTCCATGAAACTCCTCCTTAAGCTTGTCCCAAGCTTCCTTTGCTGTGCAAGCCATGATTCTTGTAAATACTTCATCATTCATAGCAGAGTGAATAATAATCAAAGTTTTTCCCTCCTTAGCAACTTCTTCATTATCATGCCTTATTTGAGCCATATTTGAATTGTTTGGTAGAGGTGGTGGCTCAAAACCTGACTCCACCACTTCTTCAAGCCCATATGCTTTGAAGGAAGCCAACATTTTTTTTTACCACATTGCTTAATTTTCTCCTGAAAAAATAGGGGGCGGTGGTAGGGATATATTCATCAAGTGTTTTTGGTGGGCTTTCTTGCTTTCTATCACACTCTTTTTTTTGGTTTTCTCTCACAGATCCCTCAAGAATATTTAGGCTCTAGATACCAATTGTTGGTTTATGAGTAAGTTTATGTGCAGATTTTTGAACAGCAGAGCATCTACGGAAGGAGACAACTAACCTTCATTCATATTTTCATACATATTTATACATATAAAAAGTATTGTTTACTCCTACAAGTCATCAACCACTCACTTAATTTAACCCCTTAAACAAGCATTGTCCATACGTCTCAAAAGACTAAATATACCTAACATTTTCTGCTATTAGACTATACTATGACAGCAACTATAATTCTCTGCATCAAAATATTTTTGTTGCAGTAAGCTATGTTAGTTTTCAACATGCCGGCCACAACATTTTCTCTATGGGCTCTCTTATTTCTTTTCTTAGCTGCTCATCAAGGACAAACCATGTAGATTGAAACCTGCATATTTCCTTAAACTGCCTGTTGAACAATTTGAGATTCTCTTTCATTGACTCTACTGCATTTGGTTCATTGCGGCCTTGCTTCAAAAGCCCGATAACCTTATCCCATGAGCTTCTTTGATAGTCTTCAAGGTTTTGTTTAACTTTTGCTTCGAGTTTTTTGATCGTGCAATCTTTGAAAATGGTGCCCATTCTTGATTGACACTCTGTTGCCTTCTGTTCTATGTACCTTCCATTATTCATCATGAAAACATAGCGCAGAGTAGGGTCAGTACAGTTTTCATTCTTGACTTCCAAATGGCTATCTAACTGCTCGATTACCCTAGCCAACTGGATGGAGAATGAAGAAAAGGTTTCCTCTCTATCAACAACCATGGGATGCTCTTGGAAAACCTTCTCAAGGCCAAGGGTCACATATGCCGCCCAGGCAGTCCATCACTTCGCAGGAGATTGGATAAAGCCCACCAGGAAAATCTGTCATGGCTTCATCATGGCAAATCCAGTCCTCCAACTCCTTGAAAATGTCCTTGGTTGCTTTCCCCAATCTCTTCCAAGTGTTGATTGCTTCATTTTTGATCGAATCACTAGATGGCTCGGAAAACAGTGACTTGTACTCTGGAATCAAGTCATGCAATGTCTCGAACAGTATTGGAATTCTGGGCAAAACTTCCAATGTCTTGAAAATTGTGCGCTCAACTGCAAAGCTGATGGCAAAATTTAGTTGGTGAATCGTGAATTCCCTACAAACCTCCATGAAAGCGAGATCCGCAGCTGTGTTGAATCCCAGGAAGATGCGTTGGCACAATCTTCTTTCATTGGGAAATAGAATCCTTATATCTACATTGGAAGTTCTGATCCACATCCGATACACATAATCAAGTGACATTACCCCCGTCTTAACATGGTCCTCGATGTTCAGCCGCTCCACCGGTAAAAGTGGCAGGCACTCTTCTATACATTCCCTACGGCAACTGCTGTACATATCGCAACACTCTTTCTCAAATCCAGCGGCCACCATGAGCTTCACAACTTCGTGAAGGTTGTTGATAATTTCTGGCTGCAGCGCATCAATCACCAAGTTCTTGTCAATTGGAACATGGTCCTTATCGTTGAAGTTGCTCACGTATTGTCCTACATACTTGGATAGCATATCATTCACCTTCTGGTTATTTGACTTAAGCGCCTTTAGACAAGCAGTGACCTGTGGCATGATAAGATAAATATCAGTGTTGGCTTGTTGTGAATCTGAATCCATTTGCACAGCTTCTTGTTGTGAACCTGAGTCCATTGCACAACTAGGTGATATTTATCTTGGAATCTAAGATGCTAATTTAGCTCAAAAGTTGTTTGCCTATTCCCACTACAAGAAAATATAATATTGTGAAGGGTCATATGCGTAAAAAATACAATTTGCAACATGAATTGAACTGTCAAAAAATGTTGACAAAATTATTGTCAAAAATAAAAAATTTGACACAAGATGGGCGTTGAAAATAATTGTTTAACTGTTTTTGACAATTAGTGACCATCAAAAATACTCACACACTACAAAAATGTATTGATTAGCCACATTTATTATTGTCAATCAACCACATACTTCAAATGTTGCCAATAATTGTGGGTACATCTGGCGTGGAAAAATGCTCCTCCTTTTAGCCACACTGTTAATCCAATTAACCACATCCGAAACATGTGGGTAACTGCTATTAATGCTCCATAAGAAAACATTTCCAGCAATTCACATTATTAGTAACCACAGGTTTTAGAACCATTTTGAAAGTAAACTTTTTGAACTTGACAAGTAACCCTATACCCCGTGAAGCAATAATTGACTGTTCATTTTCTTTTATATTATTTACTAGTCAATATTGAATAATATTAGCTCTATAGTATAAGAATGTAAGGATACCGGAATTTTGTTAAAATTTTTGTTTTTTTTTTTTTGTAAAAAGTCATTGCTTATGATGGGTGCATCTAGTTGAAAATTATCACCATGGTTTTAGTGCTTTACAATGACACAAATATTCAAAGAAGACAATATGAGAAAGAAGAGGGTCCATGACATGATAAATTTTGTTTGACAGCATATTAAGCCCAACCCAAAATCTAAGCCAAGACCACCAAGTCACTAGAACTACAAGGTCCTACGTGAGCAATCTATTACTCTAGAACAGCAATCAAGCATTGCTGCCTGTACTAGATGAAGTAGGTTTGCACCAATCTGACCATGGGTATATACATATATATATATATCTGGTAAAAAAGACATTGCCAGCATTTTCATCACAAGCATAGATGCTATAAGAACAGTATCTTTGTGTAAGCATCAATTTTTTGCAGTATAACTTTAGTGGGATTTGAAAGCAAGGAACAACAAACCTGAATACGGTTACCGGGAAGTAAGGCTTTCCGGGCATTAAGACATTCTGCAAGGAAAAAATCAGGACTTCACATATAGCCATAATTCCCAGGATGTAATGAATTAATAATATTACAATAACCTTTCAAGAAGTTCTTTTGAATCTTTTATATTGCAAGATGCTTGCAGGATTATGTTTTTGACAATGACAGCAGGTTTCTTTCAACATTTTCTTATGAGACTAAGCAAGATGATTGCACCTAGTTCTAAATGAAAAGATAAGCCACAACATCCTGAGAAACAACAGTCAGACTAAGCAAGCCCATGGCATTAAAATCTGTAGAAATTTACCAAATTTATCAGTGATCAGTGAACATATCCTCTGGCACATCCTTGTCATTAATTTCAACATTCAAGATCAACCCTTTAAAGTTTACGACCAAAAACAATTGGCATATCATGTCAAATGTCTGTTGCCATCAAATTCAGTATTGAGCTACATCCCACTAGTAACAAACCTTAATCTCCACAAAAACTAGCAAGAGATTCTTTATTTCCCTCATAATACTTGTATGTTAGATGCACATAAAATGATCTAATTATATCCAATGACCTTTCTATAAATCATTGCTATCAAGCCCAACAAAACATTTACTGCTACTATGTCATATAAACTACCTGAATAAAACCATGTTTCTAAATCACAAAAGTGCACAGAAATATAATACATACATGTATTCAATATAATAAATCAAATAACTGATGCAGCCAGCAAGTGACATTTGAGCATGGTTTTTATTTCTAGATAAAGCTAAGAAATTTATGCATGTTCAGTCATTTCAAGAACTTGAAAGATTTTCTGGTGCAGGTTCAAAACTGGCAGAATAATGTACCTATAAGAAATGGGTCACAGTTCTTCTAACTGCAGCAGGTTCATGAGCTGGTAACTGGAATTTCCCAACATGGAAATTAGTAAGAAATGAATACTTAAGACATTCTCCCTGTCAAACTCTCAAACTAACATAGTAAATGAATTACTCAAACTCAAGCACAAATTAATTTTCATCAATATATGTAAACATGTCCATCAAGGAAGGTCATCCAATCCAAGACTAGAGAATTCACAAAAATGTTTCCTTGCCACCTGTTCCAAGCAACTTGCATATCCTATAAACCAAACCTTATTAGCATGTGAGAGAGAGAGAGAGAGAGAGAGACTCAAAACAAAAGCTAAAGTCACATCAGCCGGTGAAAACAAAAGAATATAACTATTAACTGTATGTGTAGAATTGCTACCATTTACCTCTTTAAAGCCTTCACCCCATTGCAGTTTCCAGGCAAAGGACTCAAATAAAAAATCTACTGAACAATTCAAATAAAAGGACACTATAGATTTGTTTATTTCAGCTTTTAAAAAAAGTGATTATGAAACTTAAATTTTTTTTATATATAGCTGAAAAAGCTGAAAATTGATTTTTCTTTCAGAAGCTACTCTTCTCAGCTTCTATTAAAAAGCTTAAAACAAATTTTTTTGAGATTCTAATTATTTTTTAAAAATTGTCTAAATATATGAAAACTGATTTTTTTTCAATGAAAAAAATGATTTTTTGCCAAAAAAGTTACAGACAAACACACCCTATGTAACTGTTTCAAGAAATCCCACATTAATTTAAAAGCATACCTTTTTCACAGCAAGTAAATAATTAAATCATTTCATACTGGCTAAGACAAAATGCATTAAAAAGGTATAAGAACATTTTTATACTGATATTAAGAATTAGTAAGAAACCATTTGATTAATTATCTACACATATTATAAATACATAGAAACTGCAAATTAGCAACTTAATGCAAATAGGATCAGTTCTAATATAAAGAACTTGCCTCGATCAGTTGATCTCTTTTCCTCAACAACCACCAGGCAGCCATTATTCAGAATTGGTGAAGTCTGAAATGCCAAATACAAGTTCACATTAAATTTCTCACAAGATAAAAAAGAAACATGAGATGGAAATTATCACATGAGATGAAAAGGACCAATCTGAAAAGAAGTAGTGAACAAATTCATAAACAAATAACAAGATGTGGGCATGCAGAACAATAATGATGCTGAATGAGTGACACAAGGACTGGTGTTAGATTACCACCCAATTTTTTTAATCATACAATTACTGAAAGAGCTCAGCATAATTAGTTTCATAAAGCAACTTATTAGACATGCTTTATTGAAGATTTGCTTCAACTTTTGAAATTAGCAATAAATGATAAAGTGAAAATATAAAGCTAAAGAAGATACGATCTTAGTGCTAAGCCTTTTCCACTGTTCATTTGATGAAATATGACTTCCAGTTTGGTCTGTGCTTTGACAGACAGATGTTTATAAAGCAAAAAAGAAGAAAAAAAAAAAAAAAAAAAAGGGAAGCACTGTGTTTAAGGCATAACACCCATTGCTTTTAACTAGACAGAGGAGAAACCCTTCATAATTTCCTTCCAAATAAGATGGCATATGATCAGATTTAGAGGCCTTATAAGGAACCTTTTTTCTTAGAGATAATTCTGACAGATCCCAATTCTATGATCATAGCCAAAAATCATAAAGTGTATAGTTTCAATGACTTCCTCTTTGATTCTTAGTTAGCATTCACCAAGGCATTTAGCCAAATATGTGGACATTCTCATCTAGCATTGATAAAGTTCTCTACTAGTTACCCTCCCTCTCACCCTCCACAAGAAGGCTTATCATTTTCTTTTTTGTCCTTTTTCTCTTGGAATTTTTTATGCAGACAAAATCTACAGCATGTTGCCTTTTCATAATTTTTTTTAATACCTGACAAAAGTGCTTCCATCTTTATTTATAAGCCTTTAACTAGTTGTGAAGTGGTAAGTCAACTACCAGAATGCTTTAATCAAATTGCTCCCTACCTAGTCATCTACCAAACACCAAAGAAATGCATTGGAAATTGTTTAAAGAATTTTTGAGAGTATAGAAAGCAAAAAATACCAGTGAACATTGTATTGAGATGATAGGAAGCAGAAGTAACTGTGTGCAACTTGAAAAAAGTAGATGAAGCAGAAGCACCAGTATTTGAGCTGAAGCCAGAGATATGGTGGCATAAAATCAGAAACATTTTAAAAACATGCATATATGATTTTGGGAAGTGTATCTCAATATTTTAAAAAACATTTGAGATTCACTAGATCAACTAGTTAACATGTAGCTGAAGGCAGGATGATACCCAACCCCATGAACATGATTCATATAAACATAGAGAGTGATTGATAAAGTTTGTCACATCATTTACTGAACCTTCGGCCACAAAAAAAGAACAGATGTTCACCCAATAACAATGGTTATTATGTCCCTGAAGGTTACGAGAGGCCAGTTCACATAGCCAACAAACACCTGCTTTTTTCATCAGATTTCCTAATTCCCTTTACCACAACAAATATATCACCACCACCCAAGTATACACACACACAGAGACCAAAAAAAAAAAAGAGTGAAATGCATAAAACTTGACACAGAAATACGAATATTAAGTTCAGTTCTAAAAATTAGGCACTTAAAGTCAAAAACTAATAAGAAAGAGAGCACCTCTGAGATCAGCACCTCTAGCCTTTCAAGCTGCAGTTGCGTAGTATCTAAGTTATACCAGTAGTGGATTCATAAACATGCTTTAAAAGCACATATGCGTGTTATGTGAGCAGTGAAAGGAAACGGGAACTATGCATTTTGGCAGCAATGTGCAACCATCTTAAGTCTTAAACCTCAAAAAAGCATGTAGATATTTCAAAAAGAAATCATTATTTCAAAATTGGCATTAATCATTAATCGAATACCATAAACTAACGTCATTGAACAGAATCCCCTACCCAAATTAGATTAAAAAAATAAAAATCAAGTAGCACCATAATGAAGTGATACAGAAAGCAAGTTATCAAATATAGCATTTAAGCAAATATCCAACATATCCAACTATAAGAGTAGCTTCTGAGTTCTGACACAAGGGCAATTTCTGCATTAAAAAAAAAACTGAAACTGAAACTTATATACATAATAAAACATATAATAAAAACATTTATATAACTATGGTAGACAGTTTAACATGAAACATATTATAATTTAGATCAAATGATTAATCACCAAGAAACCAATTTTGATGAAACTCGGTGCAGAATGTACACGAAAAAAAGGGGTAATTTATTGGGGGAAGATGATGAATCAATACCAAAACTGTGGTAAAGTAGTCGCCAAGCATGATTTTGAAGAAAGAAGAAGGCAAAAGTGACAAGCTTTTCCCTTTTCCGTGTAACTATTGACAGTTGCAGGTGCATTCCGCACACACATGTACCCTGCGACCCATCTCCCCTCCAGCACAAGTGAACACATTAGAGTACTGGTTAACAATTCAGATGAAAAAATATTTATATATAGATCACTAAAGTCAACATTTAATATTTGGAGTTTAATTTTGGTGCACTGTTACGTTATCATTCAATTAAAATCTTATATTTGCATAACCATTTAAGTAGTAGATGATTATATTAAAGAGTTTTATTGATGTAATAATTTATAATTGGATATTTGTATAAAAAAAATTTACATTGACATTGTATTTAAGTTAAATTCTAATATTTAATATATAATATATTCTTACAATATTTAAGTAAAAATTTAATGAAAAAAAATTACTTATTTTTTCACTTGCAACTCCATTTTTAGTTTTCCAATAAAAAAATTTAAAATTAAAATAGAGATATCCATAATATTTGTTTATAAATTATTTTATCTAAATTCAATATAATCTGACCCCTACAGATTGTATATAAAAACTTTAATTTTTTTACCTTACACTTATACTTGTTAATTTAATTATATTTTATGCAAGGCTCATATATATTTTGTGCCAACAATTTATATTTTTAGTATTAAATTAAAAGTTATTAAATATCACATGATTACTTAAAAAAAAATTTATTTTATTTATCTAAATTATTGTTTTCTTTTTCATTTATTTTTTATTTTTTATTTTCAATATAATTTGACGAGGTGAAAATTGCCTCTTCTTATCAACAAGAAAAAGAGATAAGCAAAATAGTTCAACCAAATTAGAATGGATTATAACAAAAAGTATTAATAATTTGATGGAAGGAAGAAATTGATATTAAATATCAAAATATTAAAACTAAATTGATATTAAAAAACCACTAATATCAATTTTAAAATATTAGAACAAAAAAAAAATGTACTTTAAAATTATAACTATCACTTCATTTTATTAAATATTATCTTACTTGACATATAATTGGAGAAAATAAATTTAATTTGTACTTAAAAATAAAAAAAATAGAAAATAAATAAAATAAAAATTAAATTGCTAGAGGAATTAAAGAAATTTTTGTTTATTTATTTTTAATTTTTTTTAAGTTGATGAAATAGAAATTGTTTCTTTTCGGCAATCAAGGAAGACACATAAACAAAATAACTTAGTAAATTAGGATAAAACATAATAGAAAATAAAGATGATTTGATGAAAGAAAGAAATTTATGTCAAATTTCAGTGTGCTAGAAATAAATTAATATAAAAAAAATTTTAGAATCAAATTGATGTCAATGTAAAATGTTAGACTAAAAATTATATTTCTTCTAAAATTATAACTATAACTCTCTCTCTCTCTTTCTCTCTCCAAATATATATATGGTTTATGACATCTTGGATTAAATATTTATATATTAAAATACATCAAGTGAGAGAAGTGATTAATTATAAGAGTGAGAGAAATAAATTTTAACCATTAAATTTAATATAAATATCAAAATTAAAATATAAAGTCATGTGACATTTTTAAATAATAATGTGGTATTGAAATAACTTTTAATTCAATACTAAAAATATAAATTTTCAGTATAAAAAGAATAAATTTTAAAATAAAACTTTTTATTTGTAAAATATATAATACATTAAGCATATAAAATGAAGTGATAAAAATAAAATTATTTAATAAAATTTTATGCATTATATTAAATATTAAATTAAATAATAATTTAACTACTTTTTCTTTTTGAAAAATGAAAAAATTGCCTAGCAGTTGGAAAAAGCCGGCAATTGAGAGAAACGGTAAAGATTGACACAACCCTAGGCTTACAAAACCAATGCTCGAGCCAGTTGAGCCTGAAGGACTCGCCTGAAAGGTTCTGTCACTGATATATATACATATATATAATCTGCACCAAGGATTAGGAACCTCTCTAAAGCGAGTATTCTAATAAAATAAGAAGATGGAGGTTAACTATTTTTAAATTATTTAATAGAATTAATATATAATAAAAGTTATTAATCTAAAAATAATTAATTATTTATTTTCTCATTTTATAAGAATTTTTGTTTTAAACGATGTAAATCCCTACACAAATATTCATTTGTACCCAAAAATGCACCAAAAAGAAATAGAGCTTCAAATGTGTACCATTGCTTTATTGATGGTCAATAAAAAATTTTGACAAATGAATCAAAAATGAAAGTTAGACAAATTTGATGGTCAAAATGAATAAATAAACCATCCGACATGATTGTACGACGCGAAGAGGGTACCGTCAATTATTCTGGGAAGAGTGTCTCAACCTTTTAAGAAACATTTTTGAACGGCCCGTATATTTTGGGAGAGAAAAGTCACATTGTGAAAGTTATATCGACATTTAGTAGTAATTGTTGAAATTAAAGTGTTGAGAATATTAATTTTTCCTGTAGCGGGATCCCTATTCCAGATGAAATTTCGTCAGAAGTGTTCTGCAATTACGATGATCGGCAATTACTATGTTCTGCAGTTACTATGTTCCGCAATTACTATGTTCTACAGTTACTATGTTTTTTGTTTTTTTTTTTCACTTGAGATATGCTTTTCCTGATTTCAGACAAAATTTGGAAGAAGACTTCTGAAATTATTTTTTCATTCGAGATTGTTACTCGTTACAGATTTCATTGTATATTATTGGGTATATGGAACTTTTCTTCCATTGACCAAAATCTTTCGCTATTTCTATTGGAAATACGTAAACACACACATATACCGGAAGAGAAAGAAAATAGGAGAGGAAACCACAATTTATGTTTATATTTTTCAACACTCCCCCTTAAACTTGATATCTTTTCAAAATCAATCATCACTTTCAACTTCTGAAAAATATTGTAGTTGAAAGGCTTTGTGAAAATATCAACAATTTGATCAAGTGATTTCATATACTCAATCTCCACATGCATGTTCTCAATGCATTTTGAACAAAATGATACTTTGTCTTAATATATTTGCTTCTACCATGAAACATTGGGTTTTTTGCTAGAGCGATGGCTGACTTGTTGTCCATCATGATTGTGGTAGCTTTAGTTTGTTCAAAGTGAAGTTCTTTCAACAAGATCTTGGCCCAAATTGCATGGCATGTATAAGTAGTGACAGCAATATACTCAACTTCACACGTTGAAAGAGTAACTATGGATTGTTTCTTTGAACACCAAAAGATTGTATTATTTCCCACAAAAAAAAAAAGACAAATCTAGTAGTACTCTTCTTATTATCAATATCTTCTATGTAATCACTATCGCAATAGCCCATTAACTTAATTCATCTAAAGCTGAATAAAAGATACCATACTCAAGAGTACCTTTAAGATAACGAAGAATTCTCTTAACTGCCTTCATATGGGTTTCAGTTGAATTCTCCAAATAGCGACTGACTAGTCCAACTAAAAATAAAATGTCAGGTTTGGTACAAGTCAAATACCTTAAACTTTCTATAAGACTTCTAAATAATGTTTGATCAACTTTCTATACACCTTTTTCCTCTTTTGAAAGTTTAACTCCACACTTCATAGGCATATTGATAGGAATGTAGTCTAACATGTTGAGTCTCTTCAGTAATTCTTTTGCATAAGCTTCTTGTGAGATGAAAATTCCATCCTCTATTTGTTTTACTTCAATTCCCAAATAATAAGACATGAGTCCTATATCACTTGTCTCAAATTCTTAAGCCATCACCTTCTTAAATTCTTCAAACATTTTTTGATTGTTACCTGTGAATATAAGATCATCCACATAGACACAAACAAATAACAAATCTTCATTGTTCTTTTTCACATAGAGTGGATATTCATGAATGCAATCATTGTCTTGAAAATACGTGTCAAGATAGTTGTTCCAAGCTTTAGAGCTTGCTTCAATACATGTAATGCCTTTTTTTAGCCTTAACATGTTATCTTTATAACCGTTTACAACAAAACCTAAAGGTTGTTTAATATAAACTTCTTCCACAAGATTACTATTCAAAAAGGCAGACTTTACATCTATTTGATGGATCTTCCAATGGTTTTGTTCTACAAGCAATAATAATAGCCTGATTGTCTCCAAGCAAGCAACAAGACCAAAACCCTCATCATAATCAACTCCTTGTTTTTGCTTATTACTCTTTGCAACAAGTCTTGCCTTGTACCTTTCTACATCACCCTTGGAGTTCTTCTTAACTCTATACACCCATCTAACTCCAATAGCTTGATGGCCATTTGGAAGTGATGCAAGTTCCCAAGTGTTATTCTTCTCAATTGCTTGAACTTCTTCCATGGTTTGTATCCATTTCTCATCATTCACGGATTCTTTAAAACTCAAAGGCTCGTAATTAGAGAATAGACACAATAAATTCTAATTCTTTAGCATTTCAGTTTGCTCATAGAGATCAGTAAGGTTTGATTTTTACGAGAGCTAAAAGATGGAGATGATGATGATGATGATGATGCTATTAGAGATGATTCTAGTGTTGGGGTTTCAATTTTGCCTTGCACTCCTTGTGTTGAAGCTTCTTCCTCCTCAAAGTAATGTAGAAAATCATAAAGCAGCTTCATTTTGTATACTCCAGTCCCAAATTACATTTTTCTTCAAATTCAACATCTTTTCTAATTATGACTTTATTTTTGCTAGGATTGAAGAACCTGTAGCCTTTTGAGTTCTCCTCATAGCCAATAAACACAACTTCTGGCTCCTATCATCAAGCTTCGATCTCTCTAGCTCAAGAATTTCAACATATGCAAAAGATCCAAAAACCCTTGAGTGTGACACATAAGCTTCAAGCCACTCCATACTTCTTAAGGTGTCATATCTTTCAAACTTTGGTAGGTGAACGATTTGAAAGATAAACAGCAAATGCAACTGCTTCTCCCTATAACTCTTTTGGTATTAACTTGTTGTTCAACATCATTCTCGCCAAATTCAGAATTGTCCTATTATTTCTTTTAGCAACTCAATTTTGTTGAGGCGATCTAGGAACAGTCAGGGGATGTCAAATACACGATTCTCAAAAAATCTTGAATTCATTTGAAATGAACTGTCCACCTCTATCAGTTCTTATAGATTTGATCTTGTAACTGCTTTCTTTTTCTACATGAGCTTTGCATCTTTTGAATGCTTCAAAGGCTTCAAAAATTTCCATGAATAATCATCAATGGAAAGAAAAAAGGAAAAGTTAAGCACTCTTACCAAGCGACAGAGGCTTAATTGGTCCACAGACGTCTGCATATATTAACTAAAGTGGCTTGGTAGCTCTCAATTTAGTTTGCTTTAGAAAACTCTTTCTTCAATGTTTTCCAAGTAAGCAAGTTTCACATAACTGGTGAGGATGATCTATTGTTGGAATGCCTTTTACCATCTTTTTTGTTCCCAATTCTTTGAGCATTCCAAAATTTAGATGTCCATATCTCATGTGCCAAATCCATGATGGATCTTTAATACAAGATTTTAAACACATAGCTCCACCAATTTTCATGTTTAACAAGAACATACAATGTCTTGTCATAGAAACCTTAGCAATAAGGTTCCTTTATTTATCTTTGAGCCAAAGATAGTGATCTTTCATGACTATTTTGCAACCATTCTCCATAAGTTGCCCAATACTCAAGGTATTATTCTTCATCTTTGGAATGTAATAAACATTAGGAAGAATCTTATGGCTTCCATTCTTCAACTCAAATAGAATTATGCCTTTAACTTTGATCTTGACTTTCTTATTCATCACCAAAATGCATATGGCCTATCACTTTGGTGTCAAGTTCTACAAATTTACTTCTGTCACCTATCATATGGTAACTAGCCCCATTGTCTAGATATCATGTACTATCTTCTCATTTTTTTATCTTCCTTAAGCGTAAGGAATAATGTTGGTTCTTCAACATCTTCACTATGTACAATAGGTTTATTCTTTTCTTCTTTCGGTGTTTGACACTCCTAAGAATAATAGCCATACTTTCCACATGAATAGTATTTAATGTGTCTTTTATTAATCATTATTCCTTTTCCACAACTTCTTGAAAACTTTTGATTTCTTCTCTTTTAAGAATAATTTTTCTCATCTCTTCCTTTTCGATGACTACGTCCTTGTCCATGGCCTTGACCTCATTCTCGTCCTTGGCCTTATCTTCCACTTTCGTTGGCTTCTCCTTTAGCATTCAACAAAAGTCTTGCCTGCAAGACATACTCCATATGTTCTTGCTTTCCTTTGTCCATTCTTTCTTCATGGGTCCATAAGGAACCATTTAACTGATCAATGGACATTGTCTCCAAATCACTAGATTCTTCAATGGCTACCACCACATGGTTGAATTTCGAATTAAGAGAGTGAAGAATTTTCTCAACAACACGAACATCTTCTAACTTTTCTCCAAGCCTTCTCATTGGGTTCACTACTGCCAAGGCTATGGTGAAATAATTTGAAATAGACTTTGTCTCTTTCTTATTTAAAGACTCAAACTCGGCCCTTAGAGTTTGAAGATGCACCTCTTCACCTTTTTAGCTCCTATGACGGAATTTTGAAGAGTATCCCAAGCTTGCTTGGTGGTGTTTTATTAGCAACATTCTCAAACATCTCATCATCTAAGCCTCGATGAATGATGGTAAGTGCACATTGATCTTTTTTCTTCTACTTGCCAATGCACCCTTCTAAGCTTCTTCTAGCTTCTCTATGTTTTCTGATTTAACGTAGCCTTTCTCAATAATCTCCCACACTCCTTTAGCAACAAGAATAGCCTTAATTCAAAATGCCCAATTGTTGTAATTTAACTAAGTTAGTTATGGGTATTAAAAGGAAAGAGTGATTCCTTTTGAAGACATTTTCGTAACAAGCTCTATTGCTACTTTGTTGGAAATACGGTATACACACAGAGGAAGAAGAAATAGAAAAGGAAACCACAATTTATGTTTCTCGTCTTATTATTTTGTAAAACATAGCTTGAGTAGATGGGTATACATACTATTCAAATAAATTCTAAATATAATACATCTAATAAATAAGTGGCTTTAATTCATAAGCTAAACTTAGATAACCCATTCAAACTATGTGATGGCATCAGAGAACTTGAGAAAATGGGGTTTGAATCAAGTCCCTTGGTCCTTTTAAACTTTTCTACAGATTTGAACAACTTATCAGCAAAGTTCACACAATGTTTATCTCGCATTTTGTTGATATCTCCAAAGATAATGTAAAGTAGAGAATGCAGATTATGTTTCAGTTATTTCAGAAATATAACTCAGCTTAATATAAAGCAAATATAAGAGTAATATGTGTATAATCTAAGAGAGATGGATAAGAGATGCTAGCACCAATGATTTTTATACTAGTTCAATCTCCAATGTGAAGTCTACATCCAGTCCCCGCCACCTGTGAGATTTTTCACTATAATGGGTAATCTTTTACAACAGCCTCTCCAAGTTAACACTGAGTGGTCTTTGACAAAAGCCTCTCCAAGTTCACAAAACTTTTGAAGTCCTCTTCCTTACCAACTAGGATTACTCTCTTATTGGTTTCCTCAAGCTACTCTTTCTAGTTCTTGAGTTCCTCTCTAAGCTCTCACTAGTTATTCACTTCCAGAACTACACCTCAACTCTTATAGAACTTCAATACAAATTTGAGATAAAGATGAATAGAGAAATGAGTATAGTATGAATAATGATAGCTTTCGGGTTACTCTTGTCTACCCTGGCTTGTTCTCTTATTTTTCTCTGTAGCTCTTTTCTCTTTTCTTAATGATATTCATGGCTGCAATAGCTTCTGATATATAGACTGATGTGTTGATCATCTGTTGGTTCACCCTAGTGGAGCACCTATTTCAGTCCTTTATTGATTCTAAAATTAGATCCCTCATTAAGCATATGACCATTGTCTTCCTTTCTTGGTTTGCTACTTTCTTCTTTAAGAGCTTTGGATATTTGCTGATTTGATTTCCTTTCCATTCTTGTTTGTGTTGTCTTGCATCATCTTAAGTGCATATTTGTATTTCCTTTTCTTGCTCTTTAATTAGTTGTTAAAGCTTTCCTTGGATGGTGACTTGACTGATTTCCTTCCCTTTCTTGTTTCTCTCATTATACCATTAGGAAACCTTCCTTGAAGGGTGCTGATCTAATTTCTTTTTCTTTCTCAATTATTATTCTTTGTAATGTGATAAAATCTTTCCCAAAGTGAATCATATCAGCTACTACCTCTTAGCAATATTCTCCTTCCTTTTCCTTTTTGGTAGCCTTTCCATCTTGATTAGCTTATATGTTAACATTTATTTTCTTGCAAAACATTCCTTATTACCAAGATCAAGTCATTAGTATATTATGTTTGTAATCATCACATTTATAAAAAATATTACAAAGCTAACACTATGGTTGCAAACCATCTTTCAATTTCAATCATTAATTAATTGAGTTTATTTTTCAACAATTTCCATGCTGCATCTTTCTTGGAAGCTCGCTATTCCCACATGTCTGCCATGGAAATTTCGTCCTCTCTCCAGCTTTGCTAAGGAATTTTCATCTTAAGCTTCGTTCGAAGTAGAAGAGCAAGAGCAAGGAAGGTGCAGAAGCAGCATCAATCAAAAATCAAGACTGCAATGAAGTTTTGGCCATTTGGAGAGGACATTTCGTGGTGAAGTTCTAGTAGTTGTCGCGGCAACTTGAGGTGGCGGTGGAGGCTTTGAGAAGAAGTTAATGGGGGGATGTGATAGGAGGGAATAACTAATTAGGAAAATTCTAAAGTTGAGTACCATGTGTTAGTAGTTTATTTGAGGGGGTGAAAGTTTTAGAAGGGTTAACACTATTATAAATATATTTCTTGAAATTGAATGAATCAGAGAAAAAAAAAAATATTTAGCCTTTAGTTTTCTATTTTTAAATTTTCTTATTTTATTCTAGGAGGTCTCCTTCCCTCTAGGAAGGAATTTATCATCAATTCCTCTATCAGAATGTGTCGCAATCAAGAGCAACAAGAATACGAGGAAGAAGAAGATGGTTATGAGAAAGAAATGCAAGGTGGGACATCATGGTGGTGATGTGCCTTCAAACGATGAGAGCAAGAAGATGAAAAGAAAGAAGAATATGTTCAACAATGACTTGGCTGCAATGCAAAGAAAGAAAGTTATGTATTGCTCGTTAATCTTGCTTGCATGCTAGTTCTTTGATTTTCTGTTGATTCGTGGAAACTAAGGATGCCGTAGTTTATGTGTTGTGGTTAATTTTGCCATGTGATAGTTTGATGAACTCTATTGCTTTTTCTGCATAAAATTGATACTTAAGATGCTAGAGATATCAGTTTGTCACCTCTCAACTTGTCTTTGACGAACATGCAGACATTGGCATAGGCCTTATTGGTTTGCAACCGTGATGTTCTAATTGAAGTTACGTGAATAAGAGTTAAGTCCTCTTCATCAAATTTTTAACAGCGATGCTATTATGTACGAAAAGTTTTCGTAAAAATGTTACGAAGGGATGGTAACCAATCACAGATGGGGTCAAAAACACGGAGTGATGAGAGAGAAGATTGGTTAAGCACAAAACGCAAGTGAATTAGTTTACTTTTGCCCATTCGTATGCCGTTTCACGAAATTGCTGTCGTACCATTTAGCATTTTTCAATTTTTAATTATATTTTTTACCACGATTTAAGTTTAATTTTTAAATTTATTGAGTCATGAAATAAATTTTAACTTAAAAATGGATTAAATTTTTTTTCTTTTAATATTTTTCAAAAAATAGAACTTGAGGAAAAATAGTATACGCTAGAACTTTTGCCCCATTATTATTTGGTTGAAATAGCAGCGCGCTTGTTTTTCATTGTCTTTATGATTTTTTAGAATCTTTATTGTTCTTTTTTCCCAAAAAAAAATGAAAAATAGTGATTTTATTGTGTTTTTAAAAAAATTAGGGAGATATAATATTTTAAATAAAAAAAATTTACACAAATAAATTTTTGCAAGGGAATTTAGGGTGAGTCACCGTGAGTTCTAGTACCTCATGTCAAGAAGTACATGTGTTCCCTATTACCTCACATGCAGCATAGTGTTGTGTTTACCTATATAAAGCCCTCATGTCGGAAGAATTGAAATAAAGTGAGTTGAGATAGTTTGAGGGTGATTGGAGTGTCAATAATTCAACAGTGAGAAAAAAATTTTGTCAAAGAAAAATATTATAGTTAATATACCAAAAAAACTGGTCATAGATAAGACAATAATAGCATAGGAGTATATCCTGGAGAATATTCGTAGTAGAAATATAATGTTTGCTTCATATATTAAATTTATTATATATGATTATTTTATTACTATAATTATTGTTGTTATTATTATTATTGTGATATAAGATATAAAGTACATTTTATACTTATCTTTTATGAGAATCATATATATTAGAAATATATATAACATATATTTAAAAGTAGCTATAATAATTAAAGTAATAATAAAATGTTATTATTATTATTATTATTATTATAAAATATAAAATATGCTTTATACTTCTCTCTCATCAAGATCTTTTATATCAGAAATATATATATATATATATATATATATATATATATATATATATATATATATATATATATATATATATATATAATTGTAGTAGTTGAAGTAATAAAATATTATTATTATTATTATTATTGTTATTGTTGTTGTTATTGTTGCTATTACTGCTATTATTATTATTATTATTATCAATGTTGTTATTATTATTGTGATATAAAATATAAAGTATGCTCTACGCTTATTTTTTATGAGAATCATGTGTATCAGAAATATATCTAATATATATTTAACAGTAACTATAATTGCTAGAATGATGGTAAAATATTATTATTGTTATAATAATATTATTATTTCTTTTAATATTTACCTTTTTCATATCTCTTTTTTTTTTCTGTATTACTTTATGTATTAGTAATTTCATCTTTTCTAACTCTAACTCTAACTCCAACTCTAACATATTTTTTTGGTTTATACTTCATAATTGTTCTAATTTTATGTTTATACAATTTTGTTGTTGTATTTTTTAATATTTATAGTTCCAATTATTATTATTATTATTGTTGTCATCATCGTCGTCATCGTTGTTGCTATTGTTGTTGTAAAGATTATTTTATATATATCTATATAGTCGTAATAATTTGACAAATAATTATTTTTAATATTGTTGGCCATTATTGCTCACATTGGTGACAAAAAAATTAGAATACTACTATTTCAAGTCTTGCAATTGGAGAAACCAACAAAATAAATACAAAACTACTTACGGAATGCACGATTGCTAATTCTTTCAATGATTGACCCTTAAAAGCAAATAAAAAACTTATCAGTGCGTTGGTCAAACATTAGAGAACAAAAACACAGATGTTTCACTTTCCTATTAGTGAGTGTACGATCATGTTAGAAGACATGACACTTCAACTTGGGATTTGTGTTAATGGTCGACCTAATTCTGGGTTTACGTCTTTCACTAGAGAAAGGATTGAAAGTTGGTGCGTGTTACGTTGGTCCCCCAAAGTTTGGGACCAACTTACTCCCAGCTTAATAAATTAGAAAACAATTTTGCAATCTGCCCCTCCTCCTACTTTGCCTTCTTCCTCTTCCCCCTCTTTCCTCCCTCCGTCCCCGCCACCACCACCCACCATCGCGCCCTCGTCGGCGATTCCCCTCCCTTCTCCTCCTCGGGAGGCCCCGATTGAGAGAAGCCCATGAGGCTGCCTCGCTTGCGGTAGCTCCCCTCTGGCCTCACCAGTCCTCATCACCGGCGACATTCTCGGCCTCAACCTCCGCCTTCCTTTACTGAAGACCACGAAGCTCCGCCAAACCCAACATCTGCTGCGCAGCAATCTGCTCCCCTTTTGTCCCAAAAACCCAAATGACCACTACATTAGCTTGACACCACGACCCATCTCGTTTCGCCACGAATCTTCGCACATCTATGCCACAGGCATCCTCCTCCAAGCCACCGTGAGCAGTGCCCGACTACAATCAAGCTCGGTGTGCTTGGTTGACGGGCCACCATGACCCAATCCGCATCTGCGACTCAACCCCGTGCCACTTCATGTTTGCCGCACATCTCCACGCGTCCGCACACAGCTCGAATTTTTTATTGCATCGCGGAGCTGCTATGGCGCTGCGGATCTGCAATGGCCCCTATTTGCAAATAAAAATACAAGACACCTTTTTTGCAATATTATTTTTGTGATGTTTCACAAGGAGTAACTAACTCCGATACTTGATGGGGAGCAACGTAACATGACCCTTGAAAGTTTATGTGACAGGCTACTTTGTGTGAGGCCCCAGAAGGACAAAATTGAGAAATCTTCAATTATGTTGACTTAGTTGTATGAACATTTCAATAAAAATGTGCTAAATGAGCTTGGACCGAATGTAGATGATGAAGTATTACGGCCCTATGCTTGTAGCTATATACTCTAGCTGCTGGGCATACAATTTATGTCTGACAAGAGCACATCATTGGTCCATTGCAAATTTCTTCCATTGCTTGAAAATTTCTACGAGCTCGATGAGTACAGTTGGGATTCTACATGTCTTGCCGTACTTTGTCGAAATTTATGCTGTGCAATGCGCGATTCTATTATTGATATCGGTGGCTGCTTGCAGCTACTACAGTTTCGGGCATGGCACTGACTCCTTTTCTTGGCTCCTATTCCGACCAATCCGACGCCGTGTTTTCTTCTAGCCTCCAAATAGAATTGTCTTCATTCAATAATTTTTGTAGTTTCTTATTGCTGAATGAGTATCTAATTAATATAATATTCCATAGGTAGGTAAACACATCATTCGAGTGGGAGTTCTCCTTCACGAGCCTGGGCAGTATAAGGCTACATATAGTTCTGATGACAGTTCATGACAGTTAAGATGAATCGTATGACCGTTATATGACGATCATGTACTTTCATGTCCTACAATCCCAAATTCCCACTCGTACACTTGCAAATGTTGTCCATCCTATAAGCGTCGTTGACATAAATTTGCCAGTCAATGTTCTGATTGGAATAGCAAGCAATTACATGACTATCTGGATGGCAATCTGTCTAAAAATTGCCATAGTCATAGTATCTCTACCTTGGATCAACTCTGAATTCTGATCAGTTTGATAGCTCTTGAACATGGAAACTCTTATGTTGTCTTGCAGATGGAGTGAAGCGTATGCCTCCAGTTGCTTGCTAGTTTTCTCATAGTCATGTCATGATGGATTCAAAGAAACACTTCTTGCAGTTTTTCGTGGTTATCTATTGCAAATTCAACATTAAAAAAAAAAATTTGTTATACTTTATTGCAATTTCAAGGTTACTTTGATGAATTCATCGTCTACATTCGGTCCAAGCTCGTTTAACACATTTTCATTGAAGTGTTCATATAGCTAATTCGACCTTATTGAAGATTTCTCAATGTCATTCTCCTGGGACTTAATGCCAAGTAGCCTTTCACATAAAGTTTCAATCCTTTCTCTAGTGAAAGACATAGGCCTAGAAATAGGCCGGCAATCAACACAGACCCCAAGCTGATGTGTCACATGTTCTAACTTGATCATACATTCACCAACAGGAAAGTGAAATGTGTGCATTTCTGGTCTCCAACATTCAACCAACGCACTAATAAGTTCTTCATTTTCTTCTAAGTAGACAATCATTAAAACAATCAACAATTGGGCATCCCATAAGTATTTGTGTATCTGCGATGCTGGTTTCTCCAATTGCAAGACTCAAGATAGCAATATTCTAATTTTTTGTTACCAATTGTGAGCAATAGTAGCCAACAATAATAAAAACAATTATTTGTCCAGCTGTTACAGCTATATAATAATAATAATAATAATCTTTACAACAACGACAATAATAATAAGTGGAATTATAAATATTAAAAAATGCAACAACAAAATTACATAAACGTGAAAATAGAACAATTATGAACTATAACGAAAAAAAATGTTAGAGTTAGGAAAGACGAAAATTAGTAATACATAAAGTAATAAAAAAAAAGAAATATTAAAAAAGGCAAATATTAAAAGAAATAATAATAATATTATAACAATAATAAGTTTTTGAGTAAAACTGCACTTTAGTCTCTAAAAGATTTTTGTTTTAACACCTTAATACTCAAAAGATCAATTGTATACACTTGAGTCCTCCAAAGATTTGGCATTATAACATTTCAATCCACTGTTACTATTTTCTTAGGGACTGAAGTGTTATAACACCAAATCTTTGAAGGCTTTAAGTGTATATAATTGATCTTTTGAGGATCAAAGTGTTATAATATCAAATTTTTGAGGGACTCAAGTGTATATAATTAATCTTTCAAGGACCAAAGTGTTAAAAATATAAATCTTTCAGTGACCAAACGATAGTTTTACTCTAATATTTTATTATTATTCCAACAATTACAACTACTTTTAAATATATATCAAATATATTTCTGATACACAAAATCTCATAAGAAGCAAGTGTACAACACATTGTATATCTTATATCACAATAATAATAACATAACAACAATAATATTTTATTATTACTCTAGCTACTATGGCAACTTTTAAATATATATGAGATATATTTTTGAAACATAAAATTCTCATAAAAAATAAGTGTAGAGCATATTTTATAGGGCGGAGTTAGCCCCTTTTTAAAGGGGGTGAATATTGTATAATCAAAGTTTTTTTTTTTTTTTTGTGTCTTGGAATTCATTTCACCAAAACAAAGCGGGCTAGGCCCATCTTACAATAGTGGCAACAAACACAATGAAGAGTAAAGAGCACAACTCATAGCCTATTTGGTTATATTTTTTGAAGGGCCAAAAGACCTTTTATTGGTATAAAAATAAAAATACACAGTAATTAATATATTTGGATATGTAAAGGCCTTTTGGAAGAAATATCTTTAAAGTTACTTTTCATTCTAGGAAAAGTCTTTTGAAAAGAAATCCTATTATTACTCTCACATCAACAATTAGAAGTAATTTTACTTTATTCTATCCAAATAAAAATCATTCTCTTAAACTTACTTTTGACACATTCAAACTAAATAAAAATTATTCTTTTAAAAGTAATTTATCTAAAAGTAATCTTTTGAAATATTTTCTTTCAAAAGTATTTTTCTTAAAAGTTAAACCAAACATATTCTCATAAGTTATGCAGAGAAAAGTAAAAGATAAGGGAAGGGAATTGGGTCATTGGGCTTAAGCATTTAGTTAACTTTTTTTGTAGTATGTATAAAAAAATTTGGGAAGGGGGGAGTTAAGAAAAATGTTTACAAGAAATGTGAAAATTCTAGGGTGGCCACCACACCCCTTAGGATGTGTGAGGTGCCACCTCTAATGCTTTATATTTTATATCACAATAATAATAATAATAGTGATAATAATAATAATAATCATAAACAATAAATTTAATATATGAAGCAAACATTACATTTTCACTCAAATCTTTTCTGAGATATGCTCCTCTAATATCATTGTCTTATTTGAGGCCATCTTTTTTCTTTTTTAATACACTAACTATAATATTTTTCTCTTTTTTCTTTGTCTCTGACAAGAATTTTTCACTAATGAATAATTTGCACTCCAATCACTCTCAAACTCTCTCAACTCACTCTATTGTAATTCTTCCGACATGGGGGCTTTATATAGGCAACACACAACACTATGTTGCATGTGAGGTAACAGGGGACACATGTGGTTCCTAGCCTGAGACACTAGAAGTCGCGGTGACTTACCCTAAATTCTCTCTAAAACTTGCAACACATCACTCCAATTTCATAAAACTCACGGCAACTCACCCCAAATTTTCCCTAGCACTCGCAACACATTGCTCCAATTTCATAGAACTTGCAACATATCACCACTAATTCCATGAAATTGTGGTGATGCATTGCGAGTTCCCCTGCAAAATTCATTTGTGTCGGTTATTTTCATTTGAAACAATATGTCTCCCTAATTTTTTTCAAATATAATAAAACTAGTATTTTTTAACAAAAACACAACAAAGAATCTAAAAAACCCACCACCATCTGGATAGAAAAAGGAAAAAAAAAAGTAACACCTACTATTCTAAGTTATAATCCAACAGCACGAAACCAGGAAACATGATAGGGATCTGATTAGAGCTAAACTATGATTTCTTGTTGCAACGGCTCTTTGATGTGTAACGTACTAAGAAATGTTTTTGAACCTATGAAATAATGACATGATATAGACATCATATGAAGTATCAAGATATATGTGTGGGGATGAGATAAATGTAATGCATATTTATATGAGAGAGTGAACTTTGTATATAGTGTTCATAGTAGTGTGCAAATAACACTTGTTTATATCATGTAGGCTTTGTACGGTATACTTTTGTATCAACTTTACATTTTTGAGTTGTAATCGGGCAACCCCTGCTTTTGTAAAAGACAGTTGAGGGGTCCCCTTCCTGAAACCACTTTTGTTTGCTTACTCTTTCGTCTTCTTTTGCTACTCTGATACTTCTCTTGCATCTCTCAATCACCTCCACCCTCCTCCTCCTCTCTCTCTCTCTCTCTCTCTCTCTCTCTGTGATATTGCTATGTTTTACCAGTTTCACTGTTGACAATGAGAAGATCAGCTAGAAAAGGAGCAGCTAATGATGATGGGGTGGTTAAGGGAAGTAGTATAGATTGGGAGCTCAGGCCTGGTGGCATGCTTGTTCAGAAGAGACAAACTGTTGAGTCCTCTTCAAGTCCTATGATCAAAATTAAGGTCTCTCATGGTTCTTATCACCATGAGGTTACTGTTCCTGCACAATCTACTTTTGGTAAGCATATGATCATCATATGCATTTTGTTTTTCTTTGTTTTTTTTTGGGGGGGGGGTCATTTTTCTCATTTACTCTTTTTGATACAATTCTCATAGTATTTACCCCTTTTGGTTTCTGGTATGAAAAGGGTCGCCTATTAGCCTGTTATAAAATCATCAAAAGTTCACTTTTAGGTGGTTGTATTTGTTGAGAAGTTTCAAGCGGGCAATCTCCTTTATGGTCAAGATGTTGGAATGAGTAATTCAGTTGTAATATTTCTTATAAAGAAAGTTCCATTTGCTAGTTGTTTTGAGAATAATTCATCAATCCCTCTTTTTTCCTTTTGGTTGTTGATCTTTATCTGACATTGACCTTGCTGAAAGCATAAGCTTGGCCTTCAGAATTCATCATTCCCTCGTGTATTGGTATCCTTTACTTTTTTTTTTTTTTTCAAAAAAAAAAATATATTGCAATATTTATTTATTTTTTTCCCCTAGTACCTGCATTGCATTATTAGGCTGATGGAAGTTGTTACAATTTCGCTTAATTAAATGGAGCATTTGAGTATTGGCATTAGAAGAGCCGCGCTGTTACAATAGGCTACCAATTAGATTCTGAAATTGATGCATAACTGCTATGGTTGGCTCAACAAAAGGGCACCTAAAAAGGGTCCTTGCATCCGAGACTGGTCTAGAGCCCAAGGAACAAAGGCTAATATTCAAAGGGAAAGAGAAGGATGATGAAGAATGCTTGCATATGGTGGGAGTGAAAGACATGTCCAAGGTTATATTGTTAGAGGATCCAGCCAGCAAAGAGAGGAAGCTTCAGGAGATGCAGAGGAGGGAAGATATCTCAAAGGCCTCTGAAGCAGTCTCCAGTGTCAGAACTGAAGTTGACAGGCTATATCAAAAGGTGGCATTTGTTACCATGCAACTCTTTCATTGAAATTCTGAAAATTAGGCTATTTAATTGTTGATTACTTTTAGGTGGTTGCTTTGGAGACCACTGTTTGTGGTGGTACTAAGGTTGAAGACAAAGAATTTCTTATCCTGACAGAACTGCTAATGGTTCAGTTGCTTAAATTGGACTCCATTGCTGCTGATGGAGAAGCTAAAGTACAGAGAAAAATTGAGGTTAGAGATAGAAAACTCTTGCTACTTTGTAAATCAGCTATTAGTGATAATTTCTTTAGTAGATGGTCCAATCAATTTGACTTCTTATTCATGAGAGTGCCTCTCAATGACTCAAATTTTTCATTAACAAAATTGACTAGTGACTAGCATCTACTGAGATGATACTTAAGTGTCTATATACCCTATATGGAAAATTGGAAATCAAACACCCTATTTTGGTATAATGCAGAGTTCCCTATAGATCCAGTCGCAGGAATTGTGGTGCAATACTTGATAGATCATAGTTCATGAATCATTGAATTGACAAAACTATGAATGCTATTAATAGTTTTATACAAGGAATTAGAACCTCAAATGCAGTCTTTGAACTTATTTCTCCTCCAAATAGTTCCCAAATCCCAATTTTTTTTTCCCTCAAATGCAGATTCCAAATGAAAAATGGTAGCTCACATTTAAGTCCTTGTTACACAGGTTCGTCGTGTACAGAGCTATGTAGACACGATTGACAACCTAAAGGCAAGAAATTCTGCTTCGTTTAGCAATGCTCCTAACAATGTGGTGTCCGTGACCACCAAATGGGAGCCCTTTGAATCAGGAGTTGGAAGCTTGAAGTCACCAACTCCAATCCAATCATCTACCGTGATCACTCAAAAATGGGAATTGTTTGAATAAACACTTGGCCTTTGTAATGCTAAGTTGTTTTCATGTAGGTATGCTTGTACAAATTAATACCTGTACATTTTGTTCCGTATGACATAAATAAACAGTTAAATTGCTGCTTTTTTTTTTTTTTTGGTTTAATTGATAATTGTTTGCCTTCTGTTATTCATAAACACTGAATCTAGCATCCTCCTGCTCGTCAACAATAATAATAATAGGATCCCACGTTTCCATATTAAAGGAAATGGTGCCATACCTTTTTGACTCAGTGCAGGCTATGCCGAGGCTTTCTCTGAACTGAAGTTATAGGAGCAAACAAGTTATAAAATCAAGTCAAATATATTAGTCTAGGATTAGGAAATGTTTCTAAGTTTAATGAGCATTTAAAAAAGTACATACAGATGATTTATGAATGACCTATTAATGACAAAACACAAGAATCAAACTCAAATCATAATATAAGTAGGTCAACCAAATGAATTATTACCTCTATCTTGAAATAACTATTTATTTTTTGAAATTTTATGTGTTTATAAATAATTATTTATTTAAAAAATTTAGACAATGTTAGTTAGTTTTTTTCAATTATACCCTTATTAAATTGAGGAGTGAAAATAAATGGAAAGAGATAATTAAAGAAGAAAGAGAATTAAATAAGGATAATTTTATAAAATATAACTAAATTTATTTAATATTAAGACTTTTTCAATCATTTTCTTAATTTATATGCGTATTTAAAATTAGACAGATATTTTAAGATGAAGATAATAATTTTTGTTGGCTCAAAATTTAAAATGGTATAATTTAGTCTTTAAATTTTACAATTTCTTTTTTAAAGTTAGTCATTTTAAAAAAAATTGAATAATTTAAAGAATAGATTATATGATTAAATTGTAAATGTAATACATTTCCAAGTACTAATGTCGCCGTTTATCCAAATGAAAAAAAAAAGTTAAATTTATGCTAGGTTTGAGAGGAGTGGCAATATACGGTCCACTTTTGTTTCTTGGGGAGCACCTAAAAAAATAATGTAGAAAGTCAAGCCACGTGCTGAAATTCAAGCCTCGTCTTCGCGCTAGCCTTACATTGCTATGCCCCATTCATGGATAAAAAACTCAATAAATAAAAAGCAAAATATTCAATGTACGAGAAATTTTCAAAATATTTATTTTTTTTGTACTCTTAGCAAGTAGCATTTTAAGGTAGTTATTAGAACAAAAAAAAAAAACCTATCATAAATTATTAGAAAAAATAAATAATTAAAAAATTATTGAATCAATATTTTTAAATGAATTTTCCGTGCTCTCTGGTCTCAACACGGCAGAAAGCTAGTTGTCATGCTAAAGCTAAGACTCCTGTTGTTGGTTATAGGCTTATAGCGTGATTCTTTTTATTGTACAACACAAATGTATAGTTATTCTAAAATGAATGATTACAGTTATGTCATATTACATAATCACAAAAAAATAAACAACATTTAGTCAAAATTTAATTAAATCTAAGAGAAATGGTTGAATAATATAAAACAGTATAGATCACTTATTTACTTTATTAAAATAAATAAATCTCATCCATTTAAAAATCAAGATGCATATTTTAGCCGAGTAGCATTATATATTTACTATTTTTTCCTCTTACCTTTGCTCCATCTTTAATACTATAACAATATTTATTTGGTTAAAAACATAATATGTGCGTCCAAATGAGACGTCAATCCGGTGTAAGTCAAAGAATATTAGCTGTCTGGCCCTACTTATATTGTCAGGAAATATTCGTCCAACTAACATGACAATAATAATTTTGTTTTTAAGAATTTATTGAAGCAGAATAGAAACTTAAAACCAAATTAAAATTCTTACAGACGGAACCCGGACCGACAACTAGGATATAACATTTTCGGTAAGTAAAAATGGAGTAAACACGAAATAATATTAAATTACGAAAAATTTATGGTGGTATAAAATTAGCGAGATGAAAGCTACACAAGCAGTTGTTAGTGAAACTGCGTTATTCTACATCACTCTGTTTTTTTTTTGTGGTAAATATTCTATACCACTCTTGATTGGTCTGAAAAATGGGTGACTGCCATTAGCAGTTCGTTCAAATATCCGTGTCAAAAGTTTTCTTAAAATTTAGCAAAGCTTTTAAACTAATATGTAAATAATATTTTCTTTTTAAAAAAGTATAAAAATGTTCTTTTTCCCCTATAGATGTCCTACAGTATAAAAGTGATTTTGAGATGTGTCTTGGTAAAAAAAATAAAATGAGAAAAAGAAAAACCCTGCTAAATGCTTTATTAAAATTTAGGTAACTTTTAATAATATTCGTTGAAATTACACTCACCTTCCATTTTGCTATTACACACAGTCTACTAAGTTTTCACTTGCGCATAAGGTTGTCAGATTATTGGATAAGCGTCAGGGTTATATTAGTCTAGTTGGCAATACCTCAAGTTTGGTATATAAAATATGCATATTGACAAATAAGCAGATCCAGTTCCTTAACCTCTGAGATCTCATAGAACCCGATTTAGGAAGAAGTAAATTCCTGATCTTATCCAAAAACCTAAGGGATTGAAGACAGATGGACATATGAATATTTGAAACCAGAAACACTTGGCAGCATCTCACACTCTTGTTAGTAGTTCACGGATGAATAAGCAGCAAAACTAATTTAGGGAATTACCTAAATTGTATTTATTATATTAATTGCTTCAGTGAATCTACAGATTTGTTTGGTAAATAAGAGGGTGTTAGACATTGCAAAGTATTGAAACATCTAGCCACCTCAAAGCCACAAGGTTCTTCATGTAAATATGGTAATTAGGAAATATCAGCCATAAATTTGCACAATAGAGTTTGTGTTGGTCAGAGGTGGCCGGTGATGTTATTCAAATCTGCACAAGATACGCAATTATTTTCTTTCCTAAATAGTGGTGCCTTAATTACTGTCGGAGATAAGCACAATCATGAGGATTCCTAGTACATGCAAATTGGATCAAGTATATCTAAATTGGCAGCATTAAAATGACCAAACTGCCCAACCAACAACCAAACATACTACGTCCATCCAATATAATTCAGGGACAATTCTGTATTAATAAAGGCCTTAGAGATTTTTACTTTCAAATAAAGGCACCTATTTCAGGTGATATACAAGGTAGGAAATCTCATTGCAAAATGTACATTTGCTGAATACGGTGTATCTGCTTTGTATTAATAAAGTGATAGGCTCACTCACCAATTAAGTTGAGTCCTATACAGCATACATACACAAATATAAAGAAATTACTAGGGGTCAGTGTGAGTCAAATTCCTGATTTCTCTAATGTAAGAAGACTAGTCGAATTTCTAGTGGATCTTGTGTGTAAATTATGCAAATCTATGTCTAAATATTCATGCTAATACCTCTTGGCAATTTTCTTGTTTTGCAGAAACAAGTTAACAAGAGAATTGAGGAATGACAGGCCTTATTACAAAGAGAAACATTGGTGGCGACATGGCAGAACAGCAATCATGGCCAAAGAAGCCAACTCTAGTTAGACCTTTACCTCTGAGGGCTTCAGTTAAAATGCCTTTTGGCGCTGGTTCATCATTTCAACCATGGAAGAAACCCTCCGGGGACATTAACAATGGCCATGGTACTAATGCAGAGGCAACGACAAGCAGCAACACAACCAAGCCATGTCACAGGCTTGCCACCAGCTCCAATTGCACTACTCCTGAAGAAAATGGAAATAACCAGAATATAGAGAATCACTCAACTGAGAAGGACCCCACCAATATTGACACTGGTGCAACTTCTGGTGCTGCTAACGATGATCACATTGAAAACACTGCCAACACTGACGAAGTCCAACCAGACCAACCAGGTTCTGGTAGCAACACCAAACCAGAAATGGAGGCAAAGAAGCTCAAGAGGTATGTATGTGCTATTGTTATTTACATGCACAGATATAACTGTATGTTTGGATTGGCTTATTTTATCTTAAAAACAATGTATAATCAAAAGCTTTTGAAAAAATGATTATATTTTTTACAATAATCTTTTCCAAACTCTGAGGATTCCTTTGTAAACCCTGCAAATATGGTACAGTACTTATTTAAATGTGGTTTTACATGATTATCTTCTTTTGTCCGCAGGATGGTGGCAAATCGGCTTTCTGCACAGAGATCCAGAGAGAAGAGAACTGCATATGTGGCAGACTTGGAAAACAAAGCAAAAGCTTATCAGGTGATTATTTCTGATTAATGGTTTTTCCTTATCCATGTATGAATCATGATGCCTACGTGTGTTTGTGTGGTTTTTGTGAACAAAAAATTCTAGCATATCTATGATATTTTGGGATTTCACCATGCAGGAGAAGATAGCCCTTATTCATCCACAAATTGCAGCACAAAAAATTCAAGTCCAATCATTGCAAATTGAGCAGCATAAATTGAAACTACTCATGGCTGCTCGTGAAAAGCAGAGAATACTTCAAGAAGGTGGCATCGCTCAGCCCTTTTCTGTTTGTTTTTTTTTCCCTCGGGGTGAAAATTCTTAGATGTTTTTTCAAAGAAAAAGATTTTTTTTTAATATTATTAAATGCGTATCATGTTAGTTATAATAATATTAAAAATACAGGCAAAGTGAAAGAAAATGGTGATTAATACCACGTACATTTTTTATACCCTTATGTTATGTCTGGTTAATGATGTATTACTTTTTGGTCATTTATATGTATTTTATAGTTAATGTGATAATATTGTGCTAATTACAAAAGAATTTAATTTAAATCTGTTGTGACAGTATAAAATGATTTTATTATGTCAACCAATGAAAATGTTAAAAGTGTCATTCATATAAATAATTATATATTATAATGAGAGATCATGTGATTTTTCACTTTCTGTGATTTCTATTAGTGATAGTGTAAAATTATTTTCTTGTTAATCGATTCAAATTAAACCCATTACAAATATATATGATTAGCTAGAAATATGTGAATCGTTAACTACCTATATTATAATAATGAATTAATTTCACATGCATATTAACCATAAATTACACATTCTTAACCAGAAATTTATACGTTATAGAACTAACAATATGAAAAAAGAAGTGAGAGACAAAACATTTTGTTGTATATATTCAATGGTAGAGGGATTTTCCCATTTTCGGTACCTAATTAAAATTCTCTTCCATATGCTCTTGTGTTTTTCAGTTTCTATTGAAAAGAACAGAGCCGAAGCGGATAGGCTGAGGAAACTGCATGTGAAATTAGCAGCTGAATCACAGGCAAGGATGCTTAACATGGGTCCTACTTTGCCGCTGAGAGCCAACTCTAACTTGTACCCTTCAGGCTTGGGACGGTTCGTTTGCAACAACTCAGTTCAAGGTTAGAAATTTGGAACATAATATTATATTAAAATGCCATTTCGTTTTCTTCTTGTAAATTTGTTCACTGCCACCATGATAGGGAAGAAAATTGTTCTTACTTTTCGTAACACACCACTTCCACAAAGCGATCAGAATTATCAAGAGAAAATCGGAATTCTATATGGCCATGCATGCAGTTTATCAAAATTAAACTCTCGTTTTATATATTGTTTCTTCAATTAAATTTTTTATCATAATTAAACGTAATTATCATAAGAAAAAATTAATAATTATAATTTTTGTTTGCTAGTAGAGACAAAAATTATAGTAATCTTTCCCCAAAATATTGTATCAAGCATGCGTAAAAAGTGAACTCTACTTTTATAATTGTTTTGAATATGAGTTTTCTTTTATCTTTTTCATTTTCGTTAATCTATATTTGAGTTTTAGAAGCGTTATATACTGTGCAGAAATATTTCTTTTCATATATAGAAACATATATTAGCATACGAAACCTTTCGACAAATGTGTGATATTTTTTCCTTTCCTTTCCTTTCCATTGAGATAGATGATCTATGATGCAAAAAAATAAATAAAAAAAAACTATGCTCTTAATACTTCAAATTTCAATATTTTCAGTCGTTTCTACCTTAATTACTACTATACTGGTTTTTAACAATAGCTTTGGTTTCAAGCAGCTCTAAATGGAGTAGAAACATCAAAAACGCAAGTTGATACTACCCACCATCCTCAAAATCAGAGCCAGACGACAATGATAGCAAAATGGGATAATAGGCTGAGATCAATTACCAATCTCAACATAGTGAAGTCAGAATCGGAATCATGAACGAGTAATATTGCTGGGTTACGTGCATGTAGACGCAGGGCAACAAATTCCGAATAGTTTGCTTCATTGGTTTGTAATTCATGTTGTATGCTTTTAGCTGGTTTAATAGAATATAGGCGCCAACAAAACTCAAGTTGGCTTCGAATAACTGTGTATTCTTCGTTTCTAGTGCGTCCGAGCTACAATTAGCTAGTTATCAGAACTAAATTGTTTTTTTCGTGGACACGTGAATATGAATGCGTGATCCATTTGCCTTTTTATCTGCATTTTGGAATTAAAAGAAATTTTTTTCCCAAAAAGGTTCTTTATATTATAGAAAAAATTGTGTTGTTAAAGATGCATATACAGTTAGCTACTAAGCGTTTTTGTACAACATCCCATGTGAATATATATACATACATACACACACACACACACACACACATATATATATATATATATATAGAGAGAGAGAGAGGCTCAATTACATTTTTAATTTTTCAACATGTCACAATTTTTTCATCTGGTCCCTATTTTTAAATATTTTTTTATTTAGTTTCTAAAAAAAATTGTTCATTATTGTTTAATTCTTTCATTAACTTGTCGTTGGTTTTCTCTATTTAGTGCCAAATTGGTATCCTATGTAACAAACCATCAAAGTAATTCTATCCCGAACGGTCAAAAGATGAAAGTTTTGGTAATATTCTGAACCATTCATGAACATCACAGCAAATAGAATTAAAATATTTATAGCTCCCATGTAAATAAGTAGCTACAAATAAGTAGTTGTACAGTAGCTACAAAATGGGAGTTTGATAAAATATAGAATAAAGATATACAAAAAACAAACTAATCCCAATGAAAATTGGATTTTTTTTTGGGTCAGAAAATTGGGTTGGTAAATAATACTAAACAAATAATAATAATAATATTTTGAGGAAGCACAAGGAAAAATCTTAATATTTTAATTTATGTTTAATTGTTATAACTATAAAATTAAATTATTATATTAAATATTTTTAAATAATTATTTCTTAAAAATATATGTCCTAACATGTAATATTTAAAATCTTTTATATTATATTTTATGAAATTGAAAACTTTATGTAAATATGATTAAAATAAAATATAAAATATGTGAGAAAAATATTAAAAAATCATTCTATTATGGGAAGAGTCTGAACCTGAACAAGAAAAAAAAATTACTTCATAAAACTGAAATAAGGATAACTGATTACTAACTTTCAATTATTATAATTCTTTTACTATCATCATAAAATATTTGAATTCAAAAATTATTATAATTCATTATACATTGCTTCAGTTCAAATTCAAAGTCATAAATTATTTAATAGTTATATATTTTATAGATCAATATTAATATAAATTAATAAATATTAATAATAATTACATGTAAATAAATTTTATGCATTAAGTTTTTAACTAAATTTTTACTCTGGTTATGTAAGTATATATATTTTTTTTATATAAAATATCAAAACTTTTCTTTTTAGGGTGTGTTTGGTATAGAGATAAAAATAGGAGGAATTTTTATTGATCTTATTTATGTATAAAATTACATATAAATGGGATCCATAAAAAATTTCTTCTCATTTTTAGTCATGGACCAAACACACTTTTAATCTATTTTTTTATCCATCGGTTTATGTAAATCTCCACGTAAATGCTAAGTACTTAATAGAGAAAACTAACAAGAGATTAATTGAGGAATCAAACAAAAATGAATAAAATTTTTCGCAGACTAAACAAAACCCTTTTAAAAAGCAAAAGAATTATGATATCTTATAGAACAAAAAATATAATTAAACCTAAAAAAATTCCATGCAAAGCAAGAATACCAACCCTAATCTTCGGACTGAACATGAGTTCAAGTGATTTGATCTCCCTTCAAATTAAATGAATCTTTGTGCAAAATCTTCTTATTTTAATAAATATGTAAGTTAATGTGTAGAGAAAATTACACGCACCCTCCTTGAAATTTTCCAAAAATACATTAAACTCAAGGATTTTACTAAATTGGCACTCCACTCCATTTTTTTTCCCCAACACTCCACTCCAATCTTCAACCATTACAAAGTCAATATTCTATTCCAACTTTATATCAGTCCATAATATTTTCTGTTATCAAGATAACCGTACGTCCTTGAAGTATCTTTCTCTCTTTTTTTTATTACTTACTTAATTATAAATTTAACAATAAATATTATAATATAATATTTACATTTTTAATTATATTATAATTATTATATAAATATTTCAATTTTTATTAACTTTAAATTATATTCAATTTCTATTCATTATTTGTTTCAATATTTTAATTATTTTTTATTTTGACAAAAATATAAAATCTTAAAAAATAAATAATACTCACCTTCTCTTATATATTTTAATAATTTTTAGTTGTACTTTTCATCATAATATACAAGTATAAAAAAATTATATTTAATAAATAATTTTTATTGATTATTGAAATTTAGAAATAAATAATATTATGAAATTGTTCATTTACTAAATATCATTATATAATTGTAAATATTTTTTATTAATAATTATTATTTGTCATTTATTTATATATTTTTAATAGTTAATTACTATTTATTTATATTTTTTCTCTGGATAGTTATTTTTACATTAAATATTACTTGTTAGAAAGTATTTATTTAGTATTAAATATTTTTTAAAAATAATTATTATTTTTATTTATATATTATGTCTTATTCAACAATTATTTTTATTTTAGTAAAATATAAATAAAACCAACAGCCCTTGTCACAAGAACAAGAGGTGCCATCGTGTCTATGCATAGATGAATTACTGTACTGAAGAACTTGAACTAATTACTGCAAAGAAAAGATTGAGCTTATTGAAAAAGATGTTATAATATATTAAAATTTTTATATTTTTGGATAGGATTCTCTTATGAGAAGCGTGAAGCGCCTGCCTTACTAGTCTTATAACTATTTTTTTTTTTTAACTAGTCTTTTAACTATTAATTAAATATTGGGTGGTGAAGACCATATATATTTCTTTCTTTCCTCCTTCTTTGCAGTTATAGCTAATTAATTAAATAGTAGATTCAAACAATGAAAATTAATAATAATAAATTTTACTATTATAAAATGAATTTCTAATTTTTGTTAATTTTTAAAAGTATTATTATTAAATAATCCTTTAAGTATTTTAAAATAAATATACAAAATAAGTTAATACTTTTACGTTTCAATTATACATTTTTAAACAGATTTCGTATTATTCACTTCAAACACATTTCGTATTATTTACTTTTGAATCTTAACATAAATTATAAAAATGCATATTTTGACAAGCCTGTACGTTGATAATTTTGGCAAACAATAAATTGGTTGTATCGACATCCTGTAAACGAACGAGAGCTAGCCATAATGGGAAAACCTCAATCGAAAGATATGTCGAGACTATTGTGTTTACTAGAGAACTTAGTTGAATTCATTTATGTCATGGACCTCATGGTATCATTCAGGATTTACAACTATATTGGATTTATATAAATATTAGGTAACTAGCTCGTTTGTTAAACAAACTTTGCATTGTATCGTGCAAATACATTTGGATAATCAATTGGACTTTACAAAAAATATGTTTGGAAATAAATCTATTAAGAAGGGGCGTAAGAGGTATAAAGAGTTTAAAGGTTTGGACCAAAAAAAAAAAAAAAGTAGGACCTATTTATTATCCAATGCTTTATTATTTGATGTTAGGGTTGCCTATTCTTCACCTTTTTTTCTAAAAAAACAAAAAGTTATTGACTATGGTTGCCTATTAGCACTTCGTTATCTTTTTGTCTTTCAGCCAATATGTCTACTCCCTCGGACTAATATTTTAATAACTTAACTAATATGTAGGATTTTATTTAAAAAAAAAAAGAAAAAGAAAAACAATATTAAAAAAGAATTGAAGGAAATTTTACTGCCATTTCATTTAGCAAATATTAACTAGGGTTTGACTAAGTTTCAGAGTAAATTGTGCTTCTCGTGTAGTCCAATTTGCCTTGGAGACAGTTATCACTTTTTCCTAATTTATAATTGTGCTTCAATTACCGTTTGCTATAAGCACAATTATGAGGTATAAACCAATTAATTCCACCTTAACAGCATTCCAAACCTGGCTGCAAAATTTGAATCTAACTTGACTAAACCAATGCAACTGTCAAAATGAGCAATTTTTTTTTATAAGTAAAATTATAGGCATGGATCTGTTGGTCAAACTTGAAAATTTTCTTCACATGATAAGGATGGGAGGGAAAATATTTAATAACCACATATATGCCGCATCATACTCTATAAATACATAAAGAAAGAGTATGGGTAATTCCCAAACTAGCTAACTAGAAATTCCTCTCCTCAGGTACCAAAGCAAGTCCTCTTAATTTCTCTATTAGATTTCGCTTAAGTAGCGCATATGTGTCTAGCCCTTAATTTGTGTCCCCATATCATTTCTTGTTTTCGCAGGCACAAAGAACATTATTGAAATGAAAGGCATCACAAGGGGAAATATGGTTGTAGCTGCCAAAGGGAATGAGCAATCAAGTGATCACAACAAGCCCTTTGCCTCCGTGATGGCTCCACCTAAACCGCCTTCAAGGGCTGGTTCAGTATTAATTAAGGCAGAGCCCTACGATGTGACTCTTGGAGATGTTGGTGGCTCCAGCAGTGGTGCCACCAAGTCATATCCCCCTATTGCCCATTCTAGTAGCTGCCTAGCTCGTAATGGCAATCACTCTAAGGAGAACCCCATTCCAGATGAGCAAGCCCAATTGGCTAAACTCAGATTAGGTCCTAAGTGTGACCCAAACATGGATCCTAGGAAGCTCAGGAAGTAAGGTTTTTTATGTATAATTTCCAAGTTACACTTACATCATTAGAATAAAAAATATTAGAAAAATATTATTTGTATATTAAAAAATAGGCGTACTCATCTTTTATATTTATTATAAATATACAATAAGAGGAGAAAATATAAGGTGATAGACGTCGAAAAAAGAAAAAGTGATGGATTGACTATCTTATGTATTTTTTCTTATTATGTGTCTATAATAAATTTAGAAAATAAGTATAAATAATATTATTCAAAAAAAAAAAAAGGTAAAATCACATGTGCTTGTACCAAAAAGAAAAATGTAATACATATGTGCTTAGTTGATGTTCTTTTCTCTCTACTGCAGGCTCATATCCAATCGGCTCTCTGCGCAGAGAACCAGAGTCAAGAAGGCTCAATATATATTCGATTTAGAAGAGCAAGTCAAAACTTTCCAGGTTATGATCCCAGAAAACATCTCATTATTTATGTTTTCTTTTTTCAACATCAGTGCATGTGATTGAGTGGCAAGCTGATGAACGTACTTCAAACGTATATAAGATATACATGTTGATATTACCATACATGTGCAGGAGAAAGTAGCAGCTCTTCGTACACAAGTAGCGTCCTACGCAAATCAAAAGCAGCTTTTGATGTCGGAGCAAAAGAAGTTGGACAAGAAATTGGAAGCTCTTGAGAAAGAAAAATCACTTAAGGAGGGTAATTTTATGGAAAAAAGAAAACTTATCAAATTCTTTATATATTTCATCTAATTCTTAAATCAAGTAATAATCCATGATTGTCTTTTTCAATATGAGAATACACTTTTAACTTTTAAGTTACTCATCTTAAAAAAATATTCACATATTTTTACTTAATTAGAGAATTCGATGAATAAATATAAAGAATTTGATATAAGCCATATTTAATTTTATTACTTCTTTTTTATCTCGTTCACTCTTTAGCACGTGGTGTTTGTGATTGTGTGGGGTTTGTATGTGTGTTTTAACGAAGTTGTTTTCATAGTATTAGCATATAACAACTGAAGTAATAGAGTTCTAATAACTTGTGTTTTTCAGCTGAAACTGAAAAGAACAATGCCGAACTGAATATTCTGAGGGAAATCCAAATGATGCAGCTGGAAGAGCAATTTGGAGCACCAATTTTCAATTGGAATGGTGGTCCATGGCCAATATCCAGTTATCCCAACTCAGATCCAGGTACATACATAAGAACATTCTTCCCTTTTTTTTCTTTTTCTTTTTCTTTTTTCTGAAAAAAGCCAATTCTTGAGGGTGATAATGTCCAATGCTTATTATTGACGCAATGGCTACTTGGTACAATATATATGATCAGAATATCACGCATGCCATGTCTTCTTTTAAGAACAGTTTTCAACTTCTTTTAGAATATTAATGAAACTTGTATATATATGGAGCCTCTTTAATTAGGGCATATTGAGCAAAACCTTACCATGCTCACAGATATATCTCAAATAGACTCGAGTGTTTTCACCTGCTTGAGTAGTATTGAAAAATTTCTCAAACAAGTTCTTTATGAAAACATTCTCCATATTGAACGGATTGAGTGCAACTAGCACTTCCATATTTTTATTATTCTGCAAAGAATATCAATTTTGGACTTGCACAACAGAGAGTACATAATTTAATCACCAAAACATCATGTCATGTAAAATGTGAAGGAGAACTCATTGAGCTTACAAATGCACAAGATTTTTGGATAGTGGCACATAAATAATTTTGTATCTTAACATATCTCTTCATGCAAGAGCCTTTGGATGTAAAACGTGGACAATACACAGGCCAACCTATCTTATGCTAAAATTAAACTTAATTAATAAAGAATCAGGGCAACAAGCATCGAACTTTAGACCATTTATTTATAGAGACTCTATTATTATATCATGAACTATCTTTTTTAAAAGATTAAGTTATTAAATAAAGACACATAAATAAATTTATATCTTAACATTGATTAATATGCATGTTTTGTACATAAATATTTCTCCCTGATTAGCTTTTGTTGTTTGGTTATGATCGAATTAAAGTTGCAGAAAATGGTGGCGAAACATCAGAAGTGAAGGTCGAAATGCCAGATGAAGACCAGATGCAGATACATGCTAATATGGATCAGCAAGCACCGAACATGACTCTGCCCGGCTATCCGGGATGGACAAAATTCTGAGGGAAAAATGTGTCAATCCTAACCTTCTCTACCGCTTTATATGAAACTGCTATTTGAATAAAATAATGTTTCATAGACCCTTATGAAAAATTTTTTTTTATGGGTTCATAGACCCTTATGTTATGCATGATTTATATTTTGTTTTCTGACAATGAATGGTTTATGATTTGGCAACTATGCTATTCTCGAATGCCTAATTCTGTGATTGCTGGAATATGCGCTTCAAAACATACATGCATGGTGGTTACTAAGCCCAGGCAATGTTGGTAAACATGGTTAAAAGACTCAAGAGAATTAAATAAGAGTGGAAAATCTGAATGTAATAAAATAACTAAAGTGATTACAATATTTAAGCCACAATATGATTTACATATTAAAAGAAATGTAAGTGATTATTTAGTTAATTATCACTATTTAATTAATCATTAAACTAATCTAATTAAAGGCTCGTTTTGTTTGAATTTTTTTTAAAATATTTTATATTTAAAAAATATAATTCAATAATTTTTTAAAAAATTAAAAATTGCAGATGTAAATCATGCTTTTCTCATAATGAAAAAAAATAATTTAAAAAAATAAAAAAAGTATTAATTTTTTTAAGGATTTAATACACCGTAATTTATCATTAATCAAAGTGAGACTACCTGTAATATATAATATAGATTAAAATTCTATTTTAATCCTTACAAAATATACTTTACAAAAATTCTATCTTATAAATTTGATTTTTAGAACTTGAATTTTTTTCCATTTTTTTTCATTCCTTTATTCATTTAAACATAAATGTATTAGCTAGTGCTTCACTTACTGAAAAATAACATGTGTAACATCTTCTTTTTTATAGAATACTTTTTATAAAGTAATTTCGGTTCATTTACTTTATTTACATATTTTAATTGATTTGTTTAAATTGATTTTAACAATAGTTAATTGATTAAGTAGTTAAATTCTAAACATTAATTGTTTCAAAGTAAGACTAAAAATTAGTAATAGTAGTTTTAAAAATGTTGAAAATAGTAATTTTATTTGCATTAAAAAATAATATATATCATTTTAGTATACAAAGTTAAAAAGAAATTAAGGACCTGACAACATAACCTTGGAGGCCAAGTTTTGATGGCTATAAAAAGGGATTAAGGACCGTTCTTTTCACATAACAAGAAATAAAGGCAAAAAGAGAGTGATGGATTTAAGAGAGAGAGAGAGAAGTTACCGCAAGGTGAGAGAAAGAAAAAAAGAGGAGAAAGGAAGGAATAAAAACAAGGGTTATGGTATTTGAACGCATTTCTTCTTAGCTTTTATATTGATTCACTCTTATCTATTATTAGATGGGGAATAGGACTCAGACTAAGTGGGATTTACATCCTAATCAGTGATGGATAAAAGTCAATTGACACAAAAGTTGAGAAGAAATGAGTTCAAATAATATTTTTTAAAAAAAAAAAGAAAAGAAAAAGAGGTCAAGAAAAAAAAATGAGATAGAAACTAACAAAGAGCTTAATAATGGAGACACGCCATTTTCATTCTCAAAAGAATATGGAGGTAGAAAATCAATTTACTTTTAAAATAAAACTATAACTAAATTCTGTTGTTATCAAATTGTTTATTTTTATATGTTTATTATTTTTAAGTTAATGTTGTTAGTTAACACATTAATTACTCTTTCTATGATAATAATTATTCTTATATAGTTTTGAGTTCCTTTGTAAAAATTATTATGAGTTAGTTTTTCTCATATATAGTTTATTATTTTAACTTTTTATGTGAATTATTATTTATGTGTTAATTTATTAAAGGGACCGGTGTTAAAAAATCAAAATTTATTTAAATAATGCATTATTGCATATGTTGAGAATTTATATATCATAGCAAGCAAGTAATTTAAAGAAAAGACATCTAAAACTTGCCAATAATTGTAAAAAAGATTAAGGGATAGATATAAGAATTTTTTAAGTTAGCAACTTTAATTAGTGTGACATAACAATCTTACTTTATGTCACAATAATATGCGTAACGCATTCGACGATGTGCATGTTAGACAAGTAGACCAAAGAAAGGGGAACCTAAAGTAAATATATTATAATGCATATAATACTTAGTTATATGTAGAATCTAAAGGAAAAATATTTACGATTTGCATATAGTCGCCAAGAAGGCAGAGAGATAGAAATAAGATAGTTTTATGTCACCTGCCTTGATTAGTATAATATAAAAGTTTTACTTTGTAATCACAATGATATGAGGAACACCTTTGATAATGTGTGAGATAAGCATACTATGGAACCATAAAACTAAAATAAAGATGTTATAATGCATATAGTGCTCCCTAGGTTGCACGTAGAGTTGTGTTTCATGATTTATTTATTATCATTTATGACCTTATATAGTGAGATATGTGATAGTAAGAGGCTTTTGAATGTAACACAATAACCATGTGGTTTAATACAAGATATAGTTGGAACTAGTTATAATTTTCAGACATATTTGAAAATTGTTCATTTTTTTATTAAGAGTTTTCAATTCTCATTTTATTAGTCTTGGCATTTCAAATTAGCCATGTAATGCCCCATAAATAGGAAGACTTCTACAAGTTACCAAAAGCATTCATGCAGGAATTGGAGAAACTATAGTTACATATCATTATTGTCTTTAGAAATACTCAATGTATAGCTAGCAGTGTTATGTTTATATTCTTAAATACTTTGATGTACTCAAATATACTAATATCTAATATCAAATTTCCTAGTTATATTCATACCATTAACTTTATCATGAACAGGTGAACAGGTGTAACGGCATGCTATATTAACGAGGCCAAAATGACGTGGCCAATACCCCTTTTCCCCAACACAACCGGTCTGCATTTTGGGTTCGGAGTTGAAGATAAATTTCAATGTTTTCATATTTTTCATTCCTCTATGTAATTCATGAAATTAAAACCACAATTAACCAAGACCTTGCATACATTCAACATCAAATCTCTACGTTCATTAAGAACTACCAGCCGACCGTCAAATCAGATCTCATTATAGACAAGATTTCTTCTTTACTCACGCGAAACTGGATGGTGAAGGTTATTCATACCTTTAGAGAATAAATCGGGTTGCGGATAGACGAGCCAACGTTGGCCATGCTAGAGATATTGGCCTTCATGTACCAGACATGCCTCCTGCAGAATGTGGTGCTCTCCTCAATGACGATGTCAGAGGTGTTAGTTGTCCTCGTGGAGTAGTTATTAGCAGGGTTTTTTCAACTTTCATTGTAACCAAAAAAAAAAAAAGTTCAGATCTTATTATAAATGTGACTTTTAAAGTAGTTATTATATAAAAATTCATAAGATTTTTAAAATTTTGTACATCTTATAATAAAAAAAAAATTATTGTAATAAATTAAACATTAATTATTAGATAATCTTTTCTCGAGTTCATATAAATGAAGTAAAGGAAAATTCTATTAAACAAATTTCAAACACCAAAAAAAAAAAAAAAAAGAAATACAAATTTCAAAGTAAAACCAAACAAAAAAATTGTAGATCCTTAGTCGTAATGTGCTTGATTAGGATATTTATTTCTAATTTTTAATTAGGGATTTACCCTAAAAGTTTATTTTCCTCCTCAACACCTCCCAAAAGAATGTATACTTAAAAATTCTTTGGTACTAGTTCAAGCCTCTTACGCTACTTTTGGTCTATAAAGTCTATTAGGCTTTAAATAATTTAACTTGAGATAGAATAACCACTATGAAAATAAAACTCTCATAAAATACTAGTTTTTTTATTTACCAAACTTGACTTTGAGATTTTAATTAAAAGGAACAAGTATTGAATAGTGTGTAAAAATTTTCATATCTTTTTTTCTCTACATTTTATTTTGATTATGTTTTATGTAAATTTTTGTATTCCATAAAATATAATATAAAAATTTAAATATTACAAGAAAATATATATTTCATAGAAATAATTGTTTAGAAATATTATTTTAATAATAATAATAATAACAATAATTACATATAAATTATTTTTATTAAATTTTTAATTAAAATTTAATTTCTATATACTAACAGTATAAAATAACTTTATATTATCAACTAATAAAAATTCAAAAAATGCTAAATCATGATAAGTAACTACACACTATAATAACTATTCACCATGATTTATTATTTTCTTGAATTTCCATTGATTAACAATATAAAATTGCTTTATTCAATTAGTGCGTAACAATTATATTATTCTCTTTTTATTATATGTACATAAATATAAATACTTTTTTCATATAAAATATCACAGCTTTTTTATTTGATCATTTAAAATATCATATTTTTTCTCTATGATTACTAAAAATATTAGAGCTTTTTTTGTTTAGTCATTTTTTGCCATTCAGTCTACGTTAACTTCCACGTAAGATGTCACATTAACACTTAATTGAAAAAACTAACATATGAACTAAACGAGCCTACCCAATAAGTTTGGGCTAGAACAACATTACGAATCGGACTAAATCTTGAATGCAAGCAAATGAAACCTGAGTTCCATCACGACCCAAAAGAAAAAAACCCTGAGTTCCATTACATAAAAATAAAAATTTGAAACCTGAATTTAAACCCACTTTAGAAAAACTTAAGCGTTACATCTTTCTGATAAAACTGTTATGACTTCGCAAATTTAATTTAGAAAACCTTTAAAAACTCAAAGATTCATTGTGGAATGTGAAGTGATTTCACCCAAATTGCGGTTGCTTTGGCTTGATTTCCACATTTACCACTGTAGTCTGTGGTTTCACTCGTGCTTCCTGCTCAGTGTGTTAGTTGTTTCTTTATGTTCGGTACAACGGGCTCAGAAAGGAGACATGAAAAATGAAAACAGGCCCTTTGTTGATGAGAATTGGGAAAAAAAAACCTGAACTGAAAGAAACAAAACAAGCTATACAGAAGCAAACATGACCAGAAAAGTTGTGGCATGAAAATAACGAATTTGAAGTTCCTGTAAATAGCAAGAAATTATTCTCAGTTACCTGAAAACTTCTTGCGCTTGCCTTTATCGTACTAGATCATAGTACTTTATTACATAAATACCTTCAACTTCCACTTGCAAATCACGTGACTGCCATGTACTATACTGTTGAATTTTTGTGTAAGAGACGTACTATGGTGTTAATGCCGATAGATAGTTTGACCAGAGAAAATAAAGAAATAAATGGTAGATGCTTTCTTAGTGGTTAATACTCTTCAAATTTTGGCAGCCCCTGTCCACCACAGAGTTTGCCTGGCGCAGTAAGCATTTGTTACCTTGAGCAACATTTATGTCATGCTAGCCCTTTTAAATTTTAGGGACGACTTTCAAAATAATGTTATCCAAACACATTTACATACATCACTTTATATCCATGCAATTTTCATTACATGATTACAATTCATTTAATTTTATTTTTATGTATCTATATTTTGGTTATGTTACTTTAAATAAATATGTGGCTATATACATAAGCATTTATCTGAAATTTGTACTATTAATTCTTTACTTAATTTCTCGACTGTGAATATTCTCTATTTGAAACTTTCTACTCCAAATTAAAACAGGGAAAATAATGACGTGATTTTAATACACTGTAAATATAAATTTTTTAATATATATTTAATTATATTATTAAAAATATGTAAATTTTATTCTAATAATATTAAAAATTATATAAAAATAATATATAATTAATTGATAATGTAAAATATTTAATATCTTAGATGCATCAAGTTTTGTCAAAAATTGATTGTGCTAACACTTGAAAGCTTGACCAAGACACGCTCTACATAAAGACTTGTGCTAGGTGCCACAAGTTTTCTGCCTCTAATATCAAATCACAGACAGGTATTATCAAATATCAAGAATCGACTCTAGCATAGATTTGAGGGATTGCTTTTTAAAAGCTAGTTTGAATCATTTCTCACAAGTTGGATAAGTGTGTGCCTGGTGGGACAGAGCACAATAGCAAGAACATGCTTCAGCGGTGTCACATGGTCACCGTAGGGACATGATCCTCTTTGAGTTTTTCTAGTCAAATTTTGTTATATTGAGATGGGTATATATTCACTGTTGCCTTTGTTCCTTTAACATGAACTCCAACTTGTGCTGATGTGCAGACATTATTCTCTTGTATATAAATCCAATTATTGATAGAATCTTACTGTAGAAGAGCTAGCCACCGTGTATGGTTCATGATGCTATGAGTTCTGAGGTATAAAAAAATTATGAAAAGTTGTTGGTAGATCTAATTTCCTCCTAGCCCTTCAATAATTAGGTCATGACCAGTATTCATTGGCACATCTATTGACATTTGATTGTTTTTTGCACTTTATTTAGATGTGGTCAAGCTTATCCACGCAAATTCACGTGTCATAGAGACATCGTGGACTGTTTTTAATAATTTTTGCGTATATTATTCTATGATCTATCGAAGGAAATGGCGTTCCTATGTTATCTTATGCCTTTTCCCTCAAAAAAAAAAAGGGGGGGGGGGGGGGAAAAAGAGTTATTTATGATTTGGACATTCAACCAGTATGTACAAATTTATTTTTGGTGGTGATCGCCATTAGAAGAAACGTCGTGAATTGCTTTTGTTGTATGCACAGAAAAATGATAAAACAAGCTTTTGTCAGAGAAAAATAATGAAAAGAAGGACGAATTTAAAGTAAAATAATGATTTTGCACAATCTTTTTTCATACCAGTTTTGCACAAGTTAATTAGATATGAAATTGTGATTAATCACGTATATGACTAATCATGCATATGATGTGATTAATATAATGATAGCCAAGCATCATATTATTATGATTAATTAAGTATAAATTTATAATTAAACATCTATATGTTGTCGTTAATAAAAAATACTGCATTATCATTACATTAACTCTAACTAACAATAATTAACTATAAATTTATGCCTAATTAACTAAATATAAAAATAATAAGTGAAAATTGGTGTTAGAATATCATCCTTGTATGGATTTTAGAAACCATTTTGGGGGAGTGGAGGAGGACAAAAGATATTATAAAATGTGATGACCTGTTTGGTGTTGATGAGACAACTTAACCATGAAATAATTGGATTGGTTACACAACTCACTCCACCTGATGATGCGCCTTTGCTTGACGTTTCAATAATTCCCATCTGAATCCAAAGTTTGCGGTTTAATGAATCCAAAATTAAGGTAAATTACAAATGTTAGCTAACAAAAAGAAGAACAACATGATCATGGAACCAGTTGACCAAAACTAACTACATATTGGAGTGGTTCCTTTGGATGAATGAGTGAATCTCTATATTGCTGGGACCCCCCACACACCCTTTCTCTTTTTCTCTGTTAAGCCCACAAGTGGAGTTGTTAGTGGCACTAACTGAGCACAAAAGCTTCATCAGTTGAAAAACCAGCTTCTTTGGTTTTGCCTCCACTGATTCCAACCTCTCATTGTATTTGTGTGTGTTGAGTCTCAATCTTCAATCCTCAAAAACACATACATTGTATAAACCCTGAATTCAACACCACCTTTTTAGCACCAAACAGAAAAGAAGATACCAATTACCAAGTTCAGCTTAGGCCAATGGTTCAAACAACTATGTAAGCAAAACATTAGTGCCTGGCAAATTTTCATTCCTTTTTTATCTGCTGGAAGCTTCACTGTGTTGGGGTGGCCTAAGGCCTGTCAAATTCACCCTCTCTATCTCTCTCTCTCTTTAATGGGTTTTGCAAGCAAGTGAAAAGGAGCTTCCTTTCCTTTATGGGGTTTCAAAGTTCATCTCTTTATCACAAAGTGTTGAAGACAAAGTGAAGAAAATGCGTGGCCTGAAGCTAACTGAACGCTTCAAGAGCATCCAAGTTCATGCCCTCAGTTCCTCAGAAACCAATGGTGGCAGCAGAAGAAGAAGCAAAGCTTCTTCTGGGATCATATCACTTGCGTCAAAGGCCAAACCCATGAACAAGACAACCTCAGAAGTCGCAAACCTTGTTGTCCCACTTCAGCCACCATCCACTGACACACTTGAACCTTCCATAGAGCCTTACCTTAAACCCATCAACCTTGTAGAGACCTTGGCTGAACTCTATCACAGGCTAGAGTGTTGCCTTCAATCCCAAAAAGCTTCACTATGTGTGGAGCAGTATTCATTGTTGCGCAGCCTTGGAGACCAGAAGCTTCTCAGAAGGTGTCTCAGGACAGCACGCCAGAACGCTGAGGATGTGCTCTCCAAGGTTGTGTTGTCATCATGGTTGAGGTTTGAGAGGAGGGAGGATGAGCTTGAGGGTGTGTCTTCAATGGACTGTGGTGGTTGCATCCTTGAATGTCCAAAGGTGAATTTGGTACATGGGTTTAGTCCCTTTTCAATCATTGATAGGTGTAAGTGTCCACAAGAGTCAAAGGAGGAAACTGGTGCTGAGAGTGTATGTTTGCTAGATGAAGAAAAGGATGTTTCTTTTTGCATTGGAGATGAGGAAATTGGTTGTGTTAGGTGGAGAATTGCAGCACTATCAGACCCATTTAAGGCCATGTTATATGGTGGCTTTGCAGAGTCCAAATTGAGGAAGATTGATTTTACTCAAAATGGGATTTGCCCAAAGGGTATGAGGGCAGTGGAATTGTACAGCAGGGCTAAGAGGTTGGACTTTTTCTGCCCCATGACTGTTTTGGAACTTCTTTCCTTTGCCAATAGGTTCTGTTGCGAAGAGATGAAGTCTGCTTGTGATTCGCGTTTGGCTTCGACTGTTGGAAATGTTGATGATGCATTGATACTTATTGACTATGGATTGGAAGAGACAGCACCCCTCCTCGTAGCCTCATGCTTACAAGTGTTGCTTAGGGAGTTGCCAAATTCTTTGTATAATTCAAAGGTGTTAAAAATCTTCTGTAGTTCTGAGGCAAAGGAGAGGTTGGCTATGGTGGGGTATGATTCTTTCTTACTGTACTATTTTCTGAGCCAGGTGGCCATGGAGGAAAGCATGGTATCGAAAACCACGATGATGTTGCTGCAAAGATTGGGGGAGTGTGCCATGGAAAGATGGCAGAAGGCCCTTGCATACCATCAATTGGGTTGTGTGCTGCTTGAAAGGAAAGACAATAAGCATGCACAGCATTGTTTTGAGGCTGCAGCTGATGCAGGTCACGTGTATTCTATGGCTGGTGTAGCTAGAACAAAGCACAAACAGGGTCAATCATATTCAGCCTATAAGTTAATTAGTTCTCTCATATTTGAGCACAAACCTGCTGGGTGGATGTATCAGAGCGCTCTATACAATATGGGAAGGGAAAAGAGTTTTGATTTGGATGTTGCAACTGAATTGGATCCCTCCCTTTCATTTCCTTATAAGTATAGAGCCCTGGCAAAGGTGGAGGAGAAGCAGATAAAGTCTGGAATTTTAGAGCTTGATAAAATTATTGGATTTAAGCTTTCTGCCGATTGCCTAGAATTGCGGGCGTGGTTGTTTATTGCACTTAAGGATTATGACAGTGCAATGAGAGATATTCGGGCAATGTTAACTTTGGAACCAAATTACATAACTTTACATGGGAAGATCACAGGGAGATATTTGCTTCACCTACTTAGCCATGGGGCTCAGCAAAAGAGTCAGGCTGAATGCTGGATGCAACTATACGAACAATGGTCTTCTGTAGATGATGTTGGCTCATTGGCTATTATACATCAGATGCTGGAGAATGAGCCTGGAAAGAGCCTGCTAGAGTTTCGTCAGTCTCTACTGCTTTTGAGGTAAGCATCTGTAAATCCAACCTATAACAAGTATCTATCTTCTTCAATCTTCAATTGTTATGGTGTTCATTGTACATTGTAGTACTGAATCCGTATGACTTGATCAGTGTTTGATAAGCTTATCACAATGTGTAATGTCCATGATGTTCTTTCTTGTATCTTGGGATTTAATTCCTTCTTGAGTGTGTCAATGCTTCCTGGTCTGTTTGCAAAATGTATGTAGCTATTTTCTGAATTCAATTCAGTTACTAAATACAATGTCAAGAGTACTCCTTACACACGAGTTTTCATAGGTTAAATTGTCAAAAGGCCGCATTGCGCAGTTTGAGGATGGCCAGAAACCATTCTAGTTCAATGCAAGAAAGGTTAATTTATGAAGGATGGATTCTATATGATACTGGCTACCGGGATGAAGCTCTAGCAAGGGCTGATAGGTCCATTGCAGTTCAGAGATCATTTGAAGCCTTTTTTCTAAAAGCATATGTGTTGGCAGATACAAGTCTTCATCCTGAATCATCTTCTTATGTTATCCAACTTCTGGAATCAGCACTTAAATGTCCTTCAGATGGTCTTCGGAAAGGACAAGTTAGTAATCTCTGCTACTATCCCTATTGCTGATCTTAATCTGCGCTCTGCTGTCATTTGATTGTGTACTGCCATATCTTGCAGGCGCTAAATAACTTAGGAAGCATTTATGTGGATTGTGGTAAGCTTGATCTTGCAAAAGCATGCTACAAGAATGCGCTGGCAATTCGGCACACAAGAGCTCATCAAGGTCTAGCACGCGTTTATCATCAAAAGAATCAACGAAAAGCTGCATATGATGAGATGACCAAGCTAATTGAGAAGGCAGATAGCAATGCCTCAGCATATGAGAAACGATCAGAATACTGTGACCGTGAGATGGCAAAGGTTGATCTTGATGTAGCAACACAACTGGATCCATTGAGGACATATCCATATAGATACAGGGCAGCAGGTACTTCCCTTATTGTTCATTCTTTGAGTCTTTCCCATCTGCCATTTGGTTTTAATTGGAGACACAGATTTCATATGATAATATTTGGTCTTGCACTCTTGATATATTTATCTGCAGTCAGCTTTCAGACTTGTTCTCATGACAAAGGAAAATTTTTACTTGTTAAATATGATGGGGTGCTTTTATTTTAAATTTTTTATTCTAATTCTTAAGCCTAGTACTTCTGTTACAAACAACCAAAAGACTGCTTGCATTTTGTATTTGAAGACATAAAATATGTGACAACTTCCATCGATTGTTTGATTTCTATTTTAAATGCGAATTTAGGAATCTGAATTTAGATTGATTAATAAATTGATTGGATATGTATTCTGAAAGAACAATAATCTTATCATCTGCCATCAATTTGGTGGTCCAAAGTCTTTGACAATCTCATCATCATATGAGAGACTTTGCAAAAATTTTTAGGGCTAGGGTATCATTATGGACGGTATAATATAATACCCATCCATTTTTTATCTTGCTTCTTGGTTGAGCTGTGTTTTAATATTTGATAATTTAATGGTGTGAATTTGTCTTTTAAGTATGCTTTCTTTGCAAGAAATTTTCACACACCGGGCAATGAGACTGGTGAAACACCACATGCAAGTTGTTGTTCTATAGATACTATTTCTCTCTGATGATCATCTTGAAGGAAACTAGTTTCTTATCATTATGATACTTATTCATGTACTTGAAATAACTCAAATAGCTTTACCCCATACGATGAGGTAGAAACTGGAAAAACTAATTACTTGGTTGTAGCTTTCTGTATCCAAAATTGTTACTTTTATAATGCCTCACTTCGTAGCATCGAGTTTTTTTGGTCACTTTGTATTTAGCGGGCAGTTCATTATGCAGTATCTAGCATATATGTAACATGCAGAAGCAGAAATAGGTTGGTAACTGTGATAAGGATAAATTTTGTTCCCTCCTACCCTTTTCGAGCTCCAGATCAGTTTTAAAGGAGATAGATTGCCACCAAAGAAAAAATAAATAAATGGAAGAGGATAATTGATTTTGATGCAAGTATTTAAACTTATCACATTTGACCTGCACTTCAAAACTTAAGTTTTGTGATCATTCTAGAGACACAATCATCTCTGAAATCAGGGATTTTTTTTTTTTTTTAATACTTACATACAATGTTTTATGTAACCAGTGATGATGGATGAGCAAAAAGAAACTGAAGCTGTAGCAGAGCTCACCAAGGCCATAAATTTCAAGCCTGACATGCAAATGCTTCATCTGAGAGCAGCATTCCATGAGTCAATAGGGGACCTATCCTCTGCTCTTCAAGATTGTCAAGCAGCACTTTGCTTAGATCCTAACCATACCGACACGCTTGATCTGTACCAAAGGGCGCAAAAACTGCGCTTTCAATCTTAAAACATATGTGCCTCAGAAGGCTAAAATGTGGAGATCTTGGTTAGGATATTGCTATGGCATCATTCCAAATGGCTGACATTATCTCTCAGAAATCTCACAACCAAGAACCATTCTTGGTTATGATAGAAGGGGAGGACATAGATTCTGCAACTATTGAAACAATCACAAAAAACAAATGGTGTTTTGAGAAAAGATGGACAAAAAGGATTGAGTCGTGTTTTACATGATCAAATAAGAGGATGATTCCGGTGTGAATCAGATGTCCAGAGAAGTAACTCCTTCATTGATTTGATACGGATTCTTGTGAGGCCATATTCATAGAATTTGTCTCAAACTATATACGCATCTTGTACAGTGACAGGTTTATAATTTATAGAGGTTCATACTTCTATACTGTTCTTGACATAAGGTTTTACATTTTTAATAATATGTTCCCAGCTCTCACCAAAATAATAGTAATAATGCGTTCCCAAATTTTCTTAAGAGAAAGTAGACCTTGCCATTATCTAACAAAAAGAAAAAGTGGAGATCATGGAAGTGAGAGATGTGTCAAAATAACATTTAGATTGTGTAGAGATCATGAACATTTTCCATGTCCAGCATTTTATAAAAAGAAAACATTCATTATCTTGACTTATCTTCACATGGCAAAATGATTAACCTATTTCCTTCTCATTGCAGACAAACACAACACAGCCTTTTCCACCAAATCCCAGCCTTTTTCCGAAAAGATATAAAAAGAATGAATTTTAAAGAAGCAATCTCTATTCCTCAAAACATTTACAAGAATAAATTCCTCTACAGTGAGACAAAAGCTATATATTCTCTGCATGCTATTTCTGTTAACTTCAAAAGAGTAGTCTAAAAAAATATTGACACAAAGATAAAGAAGATTTTAAAAAATTTAGAGTAATTGCACAAATTATCATCCCATTTTCATTTTGGGTTATAGATTAATGTCTCAACTTGAATCAATGGACACAATTTTCAGTTCTGCCCACCAAAGAGGCGATGATTTTGGATTTGCTTCATTAGGCCCCATTGCAGTGATTTCCTTAAGCCTAGCTGTAACCTCTCTCATAGTTGGCCATTTTCCAGGATCAGGATGCACACAATTCTTTATCACTTCGGACCATTTCTCAATCTCATCATCTTCTTGCAAAACATTAAGGCTTGGATGTACCACATCTCTCAAGGGTTTGCCCCTCCTTACATATTCTGCTACTCAATCTGCCAGAACAAAGGGAAGTCTCCTTGTTACCAACTCAAAACAATATTATCCCAAAGCTATAAACATTGTCCTTTGTATGTGTTGATGGTGTTTCCAAGAGATGTGTGGTTGCATACCCCTTCCTTTAAGCAATCATGTGACTCCAGAAACTAAGATATGATATTTTAGCAGCATAATCTTCAGGTAGGTATATAAAGGAAGATTCCAGGTTCCTATGGACAATGGGTGGGTTCAACTCATGCATGTGCTCTAGGCAATAGGCTATTCCCATAGCTATCCTCATGCTCTCTCCACTCTTGTTCTTCTGCTTCTCTAACTGCAGCATGTGCAAGAATCAAATCAACACAACTAATTGCAATTGCATGGTGAAAACAACTTTGAAGATGTCAAGGAATTAATCAATTAGTTTAAGCTACAAAGTAAAAGCCCTCCTCACTGCTTGACTGAAGAAGTTAGGTTGCTATAAGCCTATAATTATCAAAGGATATGCTTGTGCATGTGAGTAAAATTGAACAAAATGTCACTTACTGTGTAGATGCTCAAAGAGTGTTCCATTTGGAGCATACTCAAAAACCATTCTTGGGAATGGCTTATTCTCTTCACAATACCCAATAAGATTCAGAAAATTCTTGTGGCTCACACTTGGTAATGTCATTATCTGGAATCATGAGAATTGAGAAGGTAAGAACTAGGACCATCATGGTAATAAATGTGGTGCATTTTGCTACATTCAGTAATTCCTTCCGTAATATCTGCACATCAATTAACGTTAAAAAATACCAATGGATTTACCGACGGATTTTTTCATTCATTACAAACTTTTACAAGTATTCTAGTTTTAATATTTCCGACGGAAATATCATCGGTGCTACAATTGCAATATGAACCTCTTTGAGTAAGACTAAGTATTCTGCATACTTATTTAAATATGTTCATTGTCATAATTATACTCCCTTGAGATGTGTCCATTCACCAATGTGATATACAATTTCTCAATGTTACATGCGTTTAGGTGTTGACAAACATAACATGTTTACTGGAGGCTAATGTCTTTGTATACCTCAATCTCATATGGACTTCACCCTCATATCATGATAGCACTTGCAATTTTTTTTTTTAATTGTAATGTGTTTTTGTTATAGTTTAGTATATTTGTTTTGATTTTGAAGTTGCAGTTTTATGATTTTCTTTTTCTTGTCTGCTATTCCATATTAAAAGATGTAGTTGTTGTTTTTCTTTTTTTTTTTTTTTAAGGTATATTGAAGGCAATAAAATTTGAATCTAGGACCTCATATAAATTATTTAAACTTCTCACCACTAGACCACTGCTAGTGGCCTAGTTATTTTTCTAATTATGATATCTTTCATATTTCTTTAGAGGCCTTTTTTTTTTTATAAAATTGAAATATTTTATTAGATATGTTCCAATAAAGCCACTAGAAGTAGGTTAGTGGTAAATTGTTACGAGCAATGAAGATGAACAATTTAGCGAACGAGAGTTGACACAATTGGTAAAGAACAAACTTGTATCCCACAAGATGCGAGTTTGATTCCCACCAGCGATATGAGGACCTTGTTGGTAAACGATTTCGTAAGTCTCCTGTAAGTCTCTTTAAACCTAGAGGTCACGCCCTACTCTTGGTGAATCACTAGTGCCAAATCCACTAAACTTTTGTTAATTAGAATAATTGAAAAGGGACAAATTATCATAAAGTTAATTAGTGAGAGAAGTGGTTAATTGTGAGAATAGCATAAATAAATCTTAACCATTATATTTGATATGAATAGTAAAAATTAAAATATAAAGTCATGTGACTTCTAATCCAAGAGCTGGTTTTGTGAAAAATTACACCAACAAAAAGTTATTTAGTAGTGTAACAATTACTTAAAGTTACATTGATATAATTTGATCACATACACACCAACACATGGTCAATTAAAGTGGCAGTTGCTCTTTCCACTTAACTAGTGGTCTCGGCTTCAAGTCATCGGTATGGAGTAACCAGTGTTGGATGAGCCATGCCTCTTATGAGATCTCAAATGCTCGAACATGATTGCTTCCGGTGGAAAGATACCTGTGGTTTCGACAAAAACTGAAACGTGAAAAGTCCCTTAAAAGGAGAGAGAGAGAGATAAATAAAACTTACACCACCAACACATGATCAATTGAAGTGATAGATGTTATTTTCTCTTAACTAGTGATCTTGGGTTTGAGTAACTGGTGCTCCTATGGGATCTCAAATACTCAAACAAGATTATCTTTGGTGAGAGAAAACCCATAGGAAGTAAAAATAAATAAAATAAAATAAAACTTACACCTCAAAAGTGGCACCAATCCTCTATGGAAATCGATTGCATGATTCAATCCCACAAAAGGGGAAAGGCCATTTGTTTCCAATTTTGCCTACTCATCCATCCTCACTTTACCTAAATCTCTTTTATATTCCTATTGCAAGATTTCAATTGTCTAATATGCAAGTAACATGTCAGCCCTACACTTCCCGAAGAAGATAGGCTTCAATCAATGCTTTGCCAAGGAGGGAAAAAAAAAAAAAAAAAGGATAGGCTTCAAGAGTTTAAGCAGTCATCACCGCTCTGTAAGAATTGTCATCAAAGAGAAGAGCTAAAAGCTTTAGGAAGGAAGCAGAGGATCTGAGAGAGAACCAAAAATGAGATTATAGGAGGATCTCATCAATTTCGCATGCTTGTTTTTATGATAAAACTCATCGCAAACTTCTTAATCAAATGGCTAAGTCAACAGAAAATTCACTCAAAATTACAATTACTCATTAGCGCGCAGTGGACAAAAACTCTGGAATCAAGCTAAGCAGTTAACCAAAGCCTTCAAATTCGAACATCGTATATGCATTAGCTGCATGGCCTTTTGTATTTTTTGGCACACTTCCACCGTTCTACTTACTCCACAACCACATGGTTAATTAGCGAGAAATGTCATTGGAATACCAAAAGAGGAGTGGAAACCATGGAGAGAGATACACATTCTTTCAACTTATCTATCATTACCAAGTATATCGTATCTCTCTTTATGGTATCAATTCTTGATATCTAACATTACTTCTAATTAATTTCACATCTAATGTGCATTTTTGCCTGCATTGAACTTATATCCTTACTTTTTTCTTATGGACTTGACGTAACGGAACACTTGTTGCCTGCATTTTAATCAGTTAATGTTTATTGATCAAAGGGAACATTACTATAGTAACCTTTTTAATGCTTTCCTCAACTTGGCAGAGCTTAGCTTACAACTACAGTGGTAGGACTATTTCTTTTTTCTTTTTTGTGGGATTACAAATGGTAGGTCTAATTATTAATCAGAAAAATTTAAACTCAGGATATGGTTGAGGAGTTTCGCCTTCCAAGAGTTGGAGCCGAAGCCGATCCCCACATGCCTCTAGACCTAAACTTCTTTTTGTGTGATTGTTCTAACCCAACAAAGTCCACTACCCAAAAAAAGTTCATGCATGTTCCTTCTATATTCCACCATCAAGCCCTATCTTGTCTTAAAATAACAAATATTCAATTTAATTATCCCCACCATGTCTCTGTTGTCGCTCTTTATTTCACCTTTAATGCATCATTGTATGGTAAGGGGTTGCGAAAGTAATCGCACTAATCGTATTTTCAAAGTGTTGCTCGAGCCTTGCAGCTGAAAAGCATACCAATTGGCAATTATTTACCAAAACAAAGTACAAATTGATGGAATACCAGATGAAATGATTGAGGAACGAGTACCGAGTAAGGGTATTATTCATCCTCTGAATGCTACGGAAAGCAAGTTCAGTCACAGAACTGTGTAAAAAGAAGTTTATGATACCAAATCAAGTCTCTTTAGTGCAATTATCAGATACTGCCATTATCATACTTATTAAAATAGAAATTATTAAATAAATAGTATAGGATTAAAGATTTTAAAGTTATGCAAAATATTTGATATTTCTTGAATAATTAAAATAATTTAATAAAAACTAAACACATGAATTGTTCTAATCATTATCCATTTAGAAGCATTCCCGTGGCCACTTAGCCAATCGATGTGGTAGAAAGGTACAAATAACCATTTGGAAAGCAAGAACGAATTATGCGCAAATTAAAGACAAATTAAAGAATTTGTCCAATCATGTCACTATTCTCTCTTTTTATTTTCTATTTTTTCATATATTTTAATAAATTAATTTTAATATACTATTTATATAAAAAAAAATTCTATATTATCTTCTAATGTTATATTGTTACATCCATAATTTAACTCTCACACTCACATATAGTTGAATAAGAGGGTAAAATTCTTTTATTAAAAATGTATCAAGATTTATTTCATCCTTTAAATTTAGGAAAATTACTGTTGTTTACCTTACAATATGAAAAGCATTTTATGAGACTTAATAGTTGTAATGGGAAACATAACTTTACCATTTATGCCATTATTATTTGCTTCTACTGAAAAATTATATGCAATCCCCTCTCCCTTCTCCTTCGTCTTCAACTACTATTACTACTATGATTACTATTATTATTATTAATCTTAATATTATTATTATAAGTTGGTCTCGTATTAATCTTAAATCGTAAGTTGGTCTTATATATGCGACACTCATTTTTAATTTGATTCTTATCATATAACACTTATTTTTAATTTGTTTCTTACACATTATAGTAAAGATTACTTTTAAATATATTATTAGTGTAGAATATTTTATCATGCATGTTAACCAATCAAATATCATTATATATATGACTTTTGAAATAGTTATTGTAAAAGTTAAATATTTTTAATAATGTGATAATACATAATTAGATGACTATATAAAAATATTTTATATTCGTAATATATCAAAATTAAATTTTTATAATAACTTTATACAAGTCCATAATATATTATAATGTCAACGTACAACAAATATGAAATTCAAATATGATTGCAAGTGTAAGGATTTAATTGAGATTTTTTTTTTCATATAAAGATACCAAATTAAAAATAAATATCATGTAGGTGGAGATTATATATATATATATATACACCTGAAATTTATTTTGTACAGTGGACTTTGCATTAAAAAAAACAATAAGTTTTAGAACAGACCTAGCTTTTTTTTTTTTTTTTGGATGAAAAGAAAAGAGCTAGATTGTTACTACACGTAATATAAATTGATTTTTGCATGAATTTTGTTGTGCAAGTCAGCGATATGCGATATCAGTATACACCTCTGAAAAGTAGAGATAAATTAATTAGTAGTATCAGCTTGTAATAATGCCTTTAAATCCAGATATTAAAAAAAAAACAAAAGCCTTTAAATCCACATCACGGCATTCTGTCATCCTTACCTTGAGACTTCTTCACTACAACATCCACTCAACATGGAGGCACTCTGTAGCACAATGCCTAATTCTAGCAACAATGGTAGAACTACATCTTTCGCCAAGACCTATTTCCATGGGGTTAATGGTACTTCAGGTTAGTTGTTCACTTTGTTTGTGTCCCTTAAGTACACGATGAGGAATTGAGGATTATTTTAATTAGTTTTCAAATTAGTCTATTCCATATGAGCACTTGAGGATTTGCATCCCATCATCTATATCAAGTTCATGGTATCCAAATTGCCACTATTACCCAGTCAAGGACACTGTTTGCAACTTGGATAAGTTCTTTTCAATACAACCAGCCGAGAGTTAAATATATATATATATATAAACCATTACTTTTTACTATTTTTTTTTCACTCCAAAGAAAAGAGTAACCTTGATATTTAGTTGATGTCCAACTTTTGATTTCAAAAGATATTTTTCTAAACTACATTGTGGATCAGTTGGAAAGTTGAGCTGCATGCATGTAAACAAACTTTACATGCCGATCAAAAGTTTGAATTTTATTGGAAGCACTTATAATGTTTCCAATCATGCCATCAAATGCTATAATTTAAGATTTTAAAAACCATATACAACCAACTACTGGTTGGACCATAAGCCAGATACAGCTTTAGGTTTTTTTGGGGGTGTTCGATCATGATTTAAAAGTACAATTTAATTATAAGTTAAATTTCGCTAATTCTATTTTCAGTTCAGTTTTCAAAACATTACTATATTTTTCTTTATACGTTGGTACATGAGTGTTGCAACTATTATGAGTTCATTTTTACTAGGCTGATATTTTTGCATTGATTGTAATTCTAATGTGTGTGTGGATTATGTATAGTACCCTTGCTCGCAATGTAATAAATTATATGAACCAATTAGTATGAAAAAAATAAAATAAAATAAAAGATCATGTCAGTATGAAAAACATATATGTTCGAGGAAAGTCTCATTTGGCTAAGCTGCCATATAAAGTTCCATTTTTTCTTTAGTTATTAAACACTAGATAGGATTATTCTAAAACCTTTAAACTCTAAAAAGCTTCCTCAAGTTACTCGAACAAATATTGCTTGAGAATTGTATGCTTTATTAACTCATCCTGCCGATGCCAGACATGAAAAATTAAAAATAACACTAGGTTTGAAGTGGTATATCTACGAATTTAAGTTATATACAAATTATTTGTGTTCTATCGCAGAATCTGTAAATCTATCACTCGTGATAAAAATTACAAATCATAATTCATTTTGAAATTAAATCTTTTTTGAAGATCTATGATTGAAGTGTTTCAAATTGAACTTCTTATACGACAAACATAACCCTTTTACTTGTTGGACTTCAGGAATTGGTATAGTGTCTATACCATATGCATTAGCATCAGGAGGTTGGCTAAGCTTGGCATTCCTGACATTGGCCAAAGAGCATTTGGAAAAAAAGGAAGGTTGTTAGTGAACATTGCCATGAATTGTGAACTTTACTTGGTCATAACAGGGTACTTGATACTAGAGCGAGATAACTTGAACAAATTGATATCCCATGTGCACGTTGACATTGGAGGGCTAAGAATTGGTGGAACAGAGTGTTTTGTTCTTATTACCGCTCTTATTATTCTGCCTACAGTTTGGTTAGAAGATCTAAGCCTTCTGTCTTATGTGTCAGCAACTGGGGCTTTAGCTTCTATAATCTTCCTATGTTCACTGCTGTGGAATGGTACAATTGATGTAACAAAACTTAAAACAAAGGGACTCTTTTTAAGTGGAAAGTAATCCCAGCTGCTGTTAGCTTACATGCCTTATGCTACAGTTCCCATCCTGTCTTCCCAAGTCTCTACACTTCCATGATGAACAAGCATCAGTTCTCCAATGTAAGTGCAAATAATTTAGTATTTAGCAATGTTATGCCATTAAATTGACAGAATTTCCGACAGAAAAATCAATATGATAATTGGATGAAATAAAGTAATATCGCATACTTACTCATTTAATAATTGATGAGAATGTAACATTATTTTGGGAAACAAATTCTGTCAAAATTTCCAATTATCTGGCATTTTTCCAACTTCTAGCTCACCCCAGAAGACAATTTAAAGGAAATAAATGATACATAAGATCTTTACCATGTGCAATATCTTGGTGTTCTTTTTCATTGAAATTCGATTCCAGATACCCTATACTATATATGAGTTTTCTTGCACGTGTCATTTGCTTTGCTTCAGGTCTTGTTAGTGTGCTTTACCTTGTGCACTCTAGTATATGCCGCAACAGCGGTTTTGGGCTACTTGACGTTTGGATCAGACGTTCAATCAGAAATAACTTTGAACCTTCCAAAAGGAAAAGTAAGTTCAAAATTGGCAATATACATAACTTTGGCTTGTCCGATAACCAAATATGCTTTGATGCTTAGACCAATTGTGGATGCTACAAAAAATATGCTTCCATCTCACCACAACAAAAGGCCCAGGCTGACACATGTACTAATTAGTAGCGTCTTGCTCATCACTACCGTTATTGTAGCCCTCACTGTTCCATTTTTTGGGCATCTGATGTCCCTGTTTGGAGCATTGTTAAGCGTCTCAGCTTCATTTCTAGTGCCATGTGTGTGCTACTTGAAGATTTCTAGCACATATCGGAAATTGGGATGTGGGATGATCATCAATTTTTCCATAATCTTAATAGGTAGTGCAATTGCAACATTTGGAACTTTCACGTCCCTCATAGAAATAATCAGACATTTAAAGGCGTAGTTCTTTTTTTTATCCTTAATAATTACTTACATATGTATCGTAAGTAATTGTCGTGCTTGATTGCTGTGGATCGGATGCACCAATGAAGATCTCAAATGTATCCGAGTGATTCATATGAATTGCATCATTTTTATTTTACTACGTGTAGTAGCACAATGCGATATGAATTCGAATAAACGGCGTTCATTTTGCTATCGTGATTATTTTAATTCAAAACTTACAAACTCAAAAGAAAGGAAAAAAGAAAAATGTTATTAGCTGCTATGAAGTATGAATGTTGTAAAATTTACATCTTTTATGTGCGAATCATTGTTAAAAAATATTCATCAAAAAAGAAAATCATTGTTATAAAATATAAAGTTTGCTGCTGGGCCTTATATTTATGGGCGTCATTGTTCATTGCTCTTAAACTTGATGTCCACGTTAAAAAATAAAAAATAAATAAATAAATAAAAATTGATGTGACTGACTTTGTGAGATATGCTTGTCGTATAGATGTATGTATGTATATATGTATGTATAGAGCTTGTAACATATATATATATATTCCAAAAATGTTATTTGTATTCATAGTTGAGACTCATTTTATAGGAACACTAAAGTGTCTCTTAATTATTGGATGAGCAAAAAAGTGGAATCCACTCTCAACTAATCGTTAAAAGACACTTTAATAAATCCCATAAAATGAATCTCAATTATAAATATAAATAACACTATTTTTTTTTTCTGGTTCAACGAAGCATCCAAGCTTGAGATTGATGCAGTTGGTTAAAAACATGCTCGAATTTCGCAAGGATGCGATAAGTTTCTTATAAATAATCTCTAAGGCTGGAGCTGTGCTGAGGTCTTGTGGGATGATTGACACGGAACGACTAAGTTTTTTCCTACCAGAAAAAACGAAGCGTCCAAGCGTGACTTTATAAATCCCTCAAATGTGGTACTCTATCTGAGAGCGGATACTCTCATGTTGCCATTTAACTTGACGTGGTCAAATCATTTTTTCACTTCCTTTCTTGCTAACCCTGAGGTTTCCGTGATGATCTATAAATAGAAATCACGAGATTGGAGCTATATATGGATGATTCACATGCCAAACTTCATTTTTAAACAACAATACCACGTGTTCATCATTAGAGGCAGGAAAGGAAAAAGCCGAAAGAAAGCCATGGATAATCATGCTTCATTTGCTTTGCAAGAAAAGTAATCAGCAATAGATCAATATAACAAGTTTTTCGGTTTTTATTTCTTATGTTGGCCGCACACTTGTACCAAATGGCAAATACCGACTTCTCAGTGGTTCAAGCATGGTAAAATATTATATACAATTCAAATTGGTAAAATAAAACCAACCATTACATATTCTTTCTTTTTCTACGAATGTTTGATTATTTCAATGAGAGCTGAGTAAGTTCCTACAGCTGCTATTGCGACACCCATCGAGATAATTCCATAATTGATGATCATTTCATATCCGAATTTCTTATATGCACCTGAAATCTTCAAGAAGCATATGGAAGGAACTAAAAGTGAAGCCGAAACGGATAATAATGCCCCAACCAAGGACATGAGATACCCGAAAAAGGGAACTGCAAGAGCTACAACAACGGTGCTAACAAGCAAGGTGGTGCTGACTAATAAATGTGTGAGCCTTTTACTACTATAGTGACAGGGAACCACCATCTTTGCAGTGTTCACAACTGGGGTAAGCATCAAGGCATATTTGGTTATAGGATTGATCAAAGTGGTGTATATTGCTACTTTTGAGCTTAATTTTCCTTTTGGGAGATTCAAAGTTATCTCTGGCTCAACTTTTGATCCAAACATTAGGTAACCCAAGATAGCGGTTGCTGCATAGACAAGTGTACATAATGCAAAGCAGATCAACAGGACCTAAAACAATAAAAATAAATAAATAAATAGAAGAAAATTAGATAGACATTTTTTAAACATAGAAATGGATACTTTTATGTGAAAATATCACGTGATCTTATTATGTGTAAATTTTTAATATTGATTAAGAAGATAAGCCTTAGTCTGGATCTCACAAATAAACCAAATCAATAAGACTCTATATATGATAAGAATATATGTGAAATTTTCACACGATGGGATTTACTCTCTAAATACAATTGGCATTATAAACAAGGTTATACTTATATGTAACTATGCTTACATTAGAAAATTGATGTTTTTTCTCCATAGAGTTGTATAAGGTGGGGAAAACAGGATGAGAACTATAGCAAAAGGCATATAGGCTAAGAGCAGAAGGGATTCCCTTCCAGTTAAAGAGATTTCCTTTGCCATGGAATCCTGTTCCATCAATTGCACCATTCCACATTAGTGCACAAAGGAAGACAACAGAAGCTAAGGCCCCAGAAGCAGACACATAGGAAAGAAGACTAAGGTCTTCCAACCAAACTGTCGGCAAAATCACAAGGGCTGTTGGCAACACAAACACTTGTGTTCCACCAATTCGTACCCCACCAATGTCCACATGAACATGGGATACCAATTTATTCAGATTGTCTCCTTCTAGGATCAGGTACCCTGTTATGACCAAGTAAAGCTCACAATTCATGGCAATATTTACCATCAACCTTCCCTTGTTGCCAAATGCACGTTCACCAATGTCGGGGAAAGTTTTTATCAAAGGATCCATGTCCATACACTTCTTGACCAATATGCCTGTATAGTAGGCTGCTATGGCTATCAAGAAGAGAAATATTATGCTGAGCCATCCTGCTGATGCTAGTGCATATGGTATTGACACTATCCCAATTCCTGAAAATCAAGAGGTTTAAAGAATTTACAAAATTATTATTTATTAATAGTAAAAGTTCATTTCACAAATTATTCAACCATCTTACATATAGGAAGGCAAAGGATACAAGTTCTAACCATGTCTGTCTTCAGGCCTCTAATTGGTATGAGGTTCTTTTAAATAATTTTTCTAAGCTCTAAAATTACCTTTTATTATAATTGTTAGTTATTTTATACATTACAGGATAAAATTTATATCACCAGGCGTTTAAATACAACTTTGGAATAAGTTAGCTTTTAGAAAGGAAAATTCGCGTACCTCGTATAAATATTAGATGCTGTAAAGCAAAGGGAAAATATAGATATGCAAAGGCTCGAATTGGTTCAAATTGTTGGGTATTTATTTTTTTTCATTAATATATTAGATTCAAGTTTTATGTATGAAAAAAGATTTGCAAAAAGCTAAAGTTAAAAAACCTTGACGTGACGAGACTGGTGTAAACAATAGTTGTTGCTTAACGAGTTTTTTCATTAATTGAAAAGTTTGTCATTGGCTTGCTGTATCTCGCCATATGGGTGTCAGAATCTCTATTAGGCAGACTGAGATGAACATCGAACTTTTCGGAACTAAAAACTGAACTAAGAATCAAAAGGTAAGATCAAAGATGTAATGATATTTAAAAGAGTCAAACGTTCGCTCATAAAGTGGTTCAAAAAACAATCAATCCTTATCTAATTAGTTGGGGCATTGAAAATTGTAGATTGTAACTTTCAAGGTACAGGTTATAGTTTGTCTTTTTGCTTATGTCACCTTGTTCAGGTGCAAGTTTACGAAGTTCTAAAGGAAAAAAAAAAGAATTTAACTATAGTACTGAATTAAAGAGAATTAAGGACAGAATGACAGTTTTATATGATCCTCACTCTTTAGAGGTTAGTTCACTCTGCTTCTGTAAGTATAAGTGTAGGACAACCCTTTCTTTATAGTAGCTTTAGTAAGACCCTTAATTAGTCCTTAATGAGATAGGGAAGAAGACAGAGGATAGGAGAAGAGAATTTAGACGTTTAACATTAAAAGTAACATACATATTTAAAACAAAGAATATGAAGCATGTTTGTAGGTTCAATGGCAGAAATATTGAAACAAATATTTTATAGTACTTTTAAGGTTGAAAAATAATAGGAGCATATCAACTGAAATGAGTTATTTACTGCGAGAGTACGAGAAATGAATACTAATAACTGAATATTACATAGATGACTAAGAGTAGAATATAAACTTAAGTGACTATTTTAAATAATCACGTAACTTTTAAATACCTTCTAATCTTGATCATTTACGGAAGAATAATAGCTAAGAGATTGCTCTTATTGCCCTAAATACGATGATTGTGGAAGGAGATATAAATAAGTTATTTATTGTAATTTATATAGTAGAAACCTACACACCTGAAATCCCATTGACACCATGAAAGCAGGTCTTGAAGAAAGAGGTAGAGCCAGGAGTTTCTGAGTCCGTGTTAGAATTGGTCATTCTATTGAAAAGAGAGGAGAAATGATATTGTGTATGAGAGTGAATACAAAGTCTCAAGTGATGGTATATATGGACGCAAATTCACCAACAGCTAGCAATAATGATGTGGTCGTCTTATGACTTTAGAGTGATGTTATGGTCTCACTTTATTTTGGAGATTTCCATGTGTGAACCACAAATTCTGCCTCCTTTCTCTTTTTTCCTTCTTTGTTATGTTTCTCCAATTAGTCGCTATTTTTAATTTGTTAATTTGCTAAATTTGGTCAATTATGAACCAATGAATTAATATTTTGACAGCTAGCTAGATGTAGCTTCTTCACGAAACAACTGGGATGGTCTTTTGCTTCTTTTGAGGGGTGGGAAAACCACGGTCCATACGGCACGCATATGTGTTGAATTTGATAAAAGATAAAATGGTATATAAGATGAACGAAGAGAAAGAGTATATTTAAGTGGAAGAAGAACATGACCAAGGTAGTTACTGCGAATTTATGATCAAGATTTTTCTGCTTGTGACATGGGAAAGCATCCAAAGCCTAATTCAGCATAGGTTCATGCTCTGGTGGAGATGCTATTAACATCTTCACCTTAAGATCCAATATAGTTGTAATAAGAAGAGGACATGTGTTTAGTGTGGAGCCCATATTTATTATCTGAGTTTTAAGTTCTTGAGGTTCATGTTCATTTATGGTTTACAGTTCCAAGTTCCAAGTTCACTAAACATGTGAGAATTCACTTCTTTATCCCCCAAGTTTCCAAATTCTGAGTGAATTCTCTCACATTAAGTGAACTCGGAACTGGAAACTTGAATAGAACTCGGACAATAAACGTGGGCCTTACACTAAACATATGTCTTTTTCTTATTACAACCACGTTAGATCTTCAGGTAAAGATTTTAACAGCATCTCTACCAGAGCATGCACCTTTAGCATATTCTTTAGGGATAACTAACTTTTGTTATTTACGAATAATTCTTGTATGGATAGGAATTTAACATTTCTTATTTAGATATACTCACAATGAAGTTGATAAAATTTAGAAATTAATAGTATATCTTAAACAAAATTGGTGAAATTTAATTTTAGCGTGTTTTGCTGTGCTCCAGCTTAGAAATGGTGCATTATAAACCGTGTTATTCAAGGGTGCATATCTAAGGCATAGCTATGCATCAATAATATGTGTTACACTGTAAAAATTCTCATGTTCCCTTGTCACACTACCGTTGCCTCAGGGCATCTTGACACTGCAACCCCTCAATCTCGCTAACTCTCTTCCCAAACTCAGCCAAACCCCACCCCTCATTGCAAACCACCATTCCTACTCTCCTCTTCCTCCAACTCTGCCACCTCTACCCCAGCTCACCCCATGACCACTGTCCGCCATTGCCTAGTGCCATAACAGATTTCTCTGCGACCTCAATGCTAACTTCACCATTGCATCCTTCTTCTTCCTCCTCTTTCTTTTGTAGTGGCCGGATGAGATGGCAACTCCGTGTCACAATGGCCACACAGGCATCGGCTTTGAGCTGGCATCGCGGCAAGACTGGGTTAGCTATTGTGGTTGTGTGGGTCGAGAGGCAGCAGTCACGCAATGGAGCATGGGCCTGAGCAAGATTGTTGCTTTTTTCTTTTGGCGTTTAAATTCCGGTGATTATCTTGATTTGGCATTCTATGAGATTTGATTTGGCTTGATTTGGTGTTCTATAAGATTTGATTTGGATTTAGATATGTGGTTCTATGAGATTTGATTTGATTTGGATCTATGTTGTAAGCCTTATTGGAGGATGGCTTGCACTGTCTAAAGAAAGGAAGGGCGACGCCATAGTAGGAGAGGGTGTTGTTGCTAGAAGGAGGAGAGGGAGCCGCTAGAGGCTTGCTAACATCACCAATGTTGGCCGTCAGTCGCATCGTCATCAAGCTCATAAAAGATCTTGTTCTCGGCAAGATGAGTTTGGGAATTTTGGGGGTTACTGCAATGTATTACTGTGATTTAGGGATATGGTACTCCATTAGCTTGGACTTGACACTTATACATCATGCATCATCTTTAACATAGTACATATAATACAGTGCCTTAATTTTATTATGAGTTTGTGATTTACTTTTTTGAAAATTTTTGTAGTGCACCTTGATAAATTAGAGTACACCATGCACCTATTAACTAACCTATTATGAAAGGTTTCCCCATCATTTTACTGCTCAATGTGTACTTTATTATTAAACCTACAAACATAGAATTCTCTAAATAACCGCAATACCTTCATTCACCTCCACGTTCAATCACTATAACAACACTGATGATGATTAATCCTCAACAGTAGTCACCAACAATGCCACCGATGACAAAAACAAGGTTATTTTCATTTTCTAAACTCCTTCTAGTGTTCAATCATCACCGTTGTTTTTTCGGCTTCTTCCTTTCCAATGGTACGCGGGCATGCGATTTCCATCAAGCTCGTCTCCAACTAGATATTGGTGGCGCTGATAGCATTTTCAAGTTGCTGCATTGACATGGCCAAATTCACAAGTCGCAAAGGGCGGGCAATGACGGATTCGATAATGCTCCGATCAATTTTATCTTATACTGACTTGGTCCATTTAAGATTGGCCAGACGGTCTAAATAGGCTGACCATTTATTTTTTTTCTTTTTGTTAATTTTAAAGTTGTGAACTTGTTTTTAATGGAGGCTTCTGTATTGGACCACTCATGCACCTAAATTACAGTGGTGCACTTTAGTAGTCCCTTAAAGCTGTGAAACTTTGTTTGTCGAAGACGGACCTTCCACGAGCTAGCTTGGAGTCAAGGTGCCGCCATGCCGCCAAGCTTCCCTCCCCTTCCTGCTTGTTCAACCCATGCGCCTCTAGTGGTTGGTCGTGGCATCAACGAGAGCACAACAGCAACGCGACCACGGTAGTAATAAGAGTGCGACAGCAATGCTATCACGGGGTTCTTCAAGCGGAAAAGCACGGTTGGCAGCGCAGTAAGGGATGAAGATGAATGAGAGCGGCAATTCTTGTTGGGAAAAATAATTTGAACACTAGTAATTTAGCTTTAAATAATAAGAATAAAATGACAGCAACAATGAGATGTAGTAGAACAAGGTTACCACGAATCGTGTAAGGCACTGTCCTTAAGGGTTTAATTCCGCCCTACCCAAAGCTATGCTCGGTGGAATGGCGTTGACGGTTAACCCTCCAGGATTAGACGTGGGTCTCCACAGGAACTCGTCCACACGATGATCCCGGTACGTTGAGCAGCAGATCTTGCAAGAGGCAGAAAACGCAATAGAAACAGTGGGGTAGCTTCATCGCTAAGAGTGAAAATGAAGAGATAGATGTATTGTGTTGTGGCATGTAGCAAGGTTTATATAGGGAAAAGAAATAGCTGTTGTAAAAGAGTCGTTGGAAACTAGCCGTTGGATAACGGTCAGAAAAAGAGCCGTTGGATAACGGTCAGGAAAAGAGCCGTTGGAGCATTAAAGAGCTGCAACGGTAAAAAAATAAAATAAAATTTGTAGAGGAGTAAAAGCTTGGCAGGCCCACACGCGCGCGGACGGATGAGACGAGATGGGGCGGGGCGGGGCGCGCATGTGTGTATTTAGCTAAGGCCCAAGTCCACAATTGTACCTCAATACCATAAGGTATTTACCGGTTAAGTACCATCATATATAAATGTTTATTAAAACATTTTCATGAGCAATGTGGGACTTCTTCCATAGTTAAATACGTATAGATAAACTAAGTTTGAAACACACTAAGACCCATATATATACAACAATCCCCCACATGTTTCAAACTTAGAGGAATAAATAGGAATATTATGCTTTAGTGTAGTATCCAAAGGATTTTAACTTCACCTTAGGTACAGGTGGGTGACAACCCTAGGAAATTTGGTAGAGAAATCTCTTTGAACTAAACTTCTAAGATAACGGTTGGAGCACGTCCACCAACCACACAACATCCCATAAGATATGCTGCTCTTAGCCGTTTTGCGCATTAAGGCCGTGCGCTATCCTGAAATCATGAGAGCTCTAGAGTTTTATACCCATACTCATGGGAGACGGCCTCATCTCCACTCTCACTTAGGTGGCATCCATCAGGAGTATGCTACAGCAGATACCCCACCCCTATATTGAGGGCTATGGATCCATTAAGAGCATTGCTCATCCTAAAACACCACTGTAGCGGTACTGTCATACATCATAGGGAGGAACTCTTCACCAATCATCTCATATGAATGGCAGAAAACAGTAAGAAGCGACAATACCCTTTGTGAGACTCGTATGACTTTGTTTACCACATTGAACCACCTTCATGGGATCTCCAATCACAGTGGTTGGGTTTCCATCATACTGCCTCAAGTTACAGGCATCAGTCCCATCCCCCTCGATGTTTCACTTACTAGCGTCCTAGTAAGTGGCTTCATCAAAGGGTCAGCCAAGTTCTTTCCTGACCTGACAAAATCCATGGATATCACATTGTTCTCAATCAACTGCCTTACAATATTATGTCTCAGTCTGATATGCCGACTTTTTCCATTATATATTTTGTTCTTTGCTCGAGCAATGGCAGCTTGACAATCACAATGAATAGACACAGATGTCTGTGTTCTATCCCATAATGGTATGTCCACCAATAGGTTTCTCAACCATTCAGCTTCTGTTCTTGTCTTTTCTAAAGCTATAAATTCTGACTCCATAGTGGACTTGGCAATACAAGTCTGTTTGGTGGACTTCCAAGAAATAGCCCCACCTGCCAGCATAAAAACATAACCACTTGTAGACTTTAATTCATCAGAGTCAGAAATCCAATTTGCATCACTATATCCCTCTAATACCGAGGGATAACCAGAATACACTAAACCAAAATCTTTAGTACCTTTTAAATACCTTAAAAGTCTAATTAAGGCATTCCAATGGATATCATTAGGATTATGAGTATATATACTTAGCCTATTCACAGCATATGCAATATCTGGTCTAGTGCAGTTCATTAAATACATCAAACTACCAATTATGCGTGCATATTCAATTTGTGATACATTATCACCTCTGTTTTTAACTAGATGCACACTAGAATCATAAGGAGTAGATACAGGTTTGTAATCAAAATATCCAAATTTCTTAAGCATGCTTTCAACATAATGAGATTGAGATAAAATAAATCTATCATTTTCCTTACTCAATTTTATTCCAAGTATAACATTAGCAACACCCATATCTTTCATATCAAATTGAGAAGACAAAAATTTTTTAGTTTTAGTTCTGATCTAAACATGTACCAAAGATCAGTAAATCATCAACATATAGGCAGATGATAACACCAACATCATCATTAAACTTGCTATATATGCATTTATCGGATTCATTTGTCACATACCCATTGGAAATCATAACATGATCAAATTTTTCATGCCATTGTTTTGGAGCTTGCTTTAAACCATAAAGAGATTTAACGAGTTTGCATACCTTGTTCTCCTTGCCCTTAACCACACATCCCTCAGGTTGTTCCATGTAGATTTCTTCTTCAAGATCACCATTGAGAAATGCGGTTTTCACATCCATTTGATGCACAACAAGTTTATAGATAGATGCAATGGCAAAAAAAACTCTAATAGATGCAATTCTAGTAACAGGAGAATAAGTATCAAAGTAATCAATATTCTTTTGTTACTTGTATCCCTTAGCTATCAACCTGGCCTTATATTTATCTAAACTACCATTTGGTTTTAGTTTTTTCTTAAATACCCATTTACATCCAATAGGTTTTGTCTTAGGTGGTAGATCTACTAATTCCCAAGTATGATTGGCCATAATAGATTCAATCTCAGCATGTATAGCATCTTTCCAAAAAGGAGCATCAATAGATGTAATAGCATCATTATAAGTTAAAGGATCATCAGAAACAAAATAAGTATAAAAGTCATCACCAAAATCTTTTTATTTCCTTGTTCTTTAACTCCTTCTCAATTCATTATCATTTTGATCAACTATATCCTCAGATATATTCTCATGTGAGTTTCTACTATGCTTTTCTTTAGTTTTCATAGGAAATACATGCTCAAAGAATGATGCATTACAAGATTCAATTATAGAATTATGTTTTAACACATCACTTTTGACAACAAGAAATCTATATGAAACACTATTTTAAGCATATCCAATAAACACACAATCACATGTTCTGGAATCAAGTTTCCTTTTCTTAGGGTCTGGCAACATTACCTTAGCTAAACACCCCCACACTTTCAGGTGTCCTAAATTAGGTTGTTTATTAAACCAGAGCTCATAAGGTGTTTTACTAAGTTTCTTATGTGGTACCCTATTTTGTATGTAGCAAGCCGAGAGGATAGCTTCCCCCCATATATAGTTAGGTAATCCCGAACTAACAAGCAAGGCATTCATTATTTCTTTAAGAGTTCTATTTTTCCTTTCGGCTATACCATTAGATTCAAGTGAATAAGGTGGAGTTATTTCATGTATTATACCATGTTGTTCACAAAACTCATTAAAGGAGTTTGATTCATATTCATCTCCTCTATCTGTTCTTAATCTTTTAATTTTCTTACCAAGTTAGTTTTCTACTTCATTTTTATATTTAATAAACATTTCACAAGCCTCATCCTTAGATCTCAACAGATATAATTTAGTATATCTAGAATAATCATCAACAAAGATTATGTAAAACCTTTTACCACCTCTTGTCATTGTGTGCTTTAAATCTCCTAAATCACTATGTACTAGCTCTAATAATTCACTTTGTCTTGTTACTTGTTTGGATGGTTTCTTAGTTATTTTAGTTTCTACACAAATTACACATTTATCCAAGCTAGTATTATCCAATCTATCAATTAGTCCCATTTTTTTTTAATTTTAAGATGTAAGGAACATTTACATGTTCTAATCTACCATGCCAAACATCAAGAGAATCAACCAAGTAAACAAAAGAAGAACTTCCTTTATTGTAATTAGTAACTACATTCAAAACATACAGACCATCATTAAGATAACCTTTACCAACATATATGTCATTTTTAGATAAGGTAACTATGTTACTATCAAAGGTTACCTTCACATTGGCATTGTTAAGAAGATGGACCGACACCAGACAATGTTTAATGGCAGGTACAAAGAGTACTTCAGACAGCACAAGGGTTTTCCCAGATGTCATTTTTAATGGCACCTTTCCTTTACCTAAGACTGAGATTTTGCTTGAATCTCCTAGGTAAACATAATTCTTCCCATCCTCTATGGGAGAAAACTCAGAGAACATCTCCTTCTTAGCACAAATGTGCTTTGTGGCACCAGAGTCCACAATCCATCCCTTGGCTTCCTTCACTAAAAAGCATTCAGACACTACTGCCACTATAACATCATCTTGATGTTCCACCACGTTTGCCCTTGTCTTTGATAATGATCGTCCTCCTTTATTTGCGCCTCCTTGATTGTTCCTTCTCAGTCTACAAGCGGATGCAAAATGGCCTGTTTTGCCACAAATAAAACAAGCACCCTTCTTCTTTTGTTTTTGGTTAGAATCATACTTGAAATGTGGTTTATGAACTCTAATGTTATGATTTTTAGAGCCATAAAATGAATTTTTAGACTGCATATCCTTAGCAATGTTAGCTCTAGCATGCATTTCCTTAGCATTTTGTTCACTAGCCATTAGCCTATTTTTCTCCTCAATCTTAATATGCACAATAGTTTCTTGCAATGTCATAGCTTTTCTCTTTTGCATGAAATTCATTTTATAATCTTTCCAAGATTCAGGTAGTTTATCAACAAGAGTTTGAGATACAAACCTTTCAGGCAGAATATCTCCTTCTTTAGCTAATTCATCTACAAGCTTAGTAAATTCATTAATTTGAGAAGCAACAGATTTATTTTCATCCATTTAAAATGCATTATAATTATGAACCAAGAACTTTTTACTACCTTTTTCTTCATAAATATATTTTTTAACCAATACATCCCAAATATCCTTTGCATGAACATAATGACAGTAAATATCATACAAATCATTTGATAAATCTCTTAAAATATTATGTTTGCACAATTTATCAGCCAATTCCCAATCCTTCAAGGTTTGTTGATAATTTTCAGAATCATGATCCGGTTTAGGATCTTGCAAAACAAAACTGATTTGAGAAAAGTCTAAAACTTCTAAAATTTTGTGTTGCCATCGTTTAAAATTATTTCCATCAAATGATTCAATCCTTGAAGCATCAGGAATGACCTTAATGTGACTAAAATACTAGGATCCATGATTAAACCCTTAAGAATGTTGGGAAAAATAATTTGAACACTAGTAATTTAGCTTTAAATAATAAGAATAAAATGACAGCAACAATGAGATGTAGTAGAACAAGGTTACCACGAATCGTGCAAGGCACTGTCCTTAAGGGTTTAATTCCGCCCTACCCAAAGCTATGCTCGGTGGAATGGCGTTGACGGTTAACCCTCCAGGATTAGACGTGGGTCTCCACAGGAACTCGTCCACACGATGATCCCGGTACGTTGAGCAGCAGATCTTGCAAGAGGCAGAAAACGCAATAGAAACAGTGGGGTAGCTTCTACTGCGCAGAAGAGTGAAAATGAAGAGATAGATGTATTGTGTTGTGGCATGTAGCAAGGTTTATATAAGCTGCAACGGTAAAAAAATAAAATAAAATTTGCAGAGGAGTAAAAGCTTGGCAGGCCCACACGCGCGCGGACGGACGAGACGAGACGAGACGGGGCGCGCGTGTATTTAACTAAGGCCCAAGTCCACAATTGTACCTCAATACCATAAGGTATTTACCGGTTAAGTACCATCATATATAAATGTTTATTAAAACATTTTCATGAGCAATGTGGGACTTCTTCCATAGTTAAATACGTATAGATAAACTAAGTTTGAAATACACTAAGACCCATATATATACAACAATTCTGACATGGTTGTCATCGGGGTCGTCTGTGTTGCAGAGCACGAAGGCGAGGCTGAACCCGGGGCTCGTCAAGATCTGCAGGAAGATGGAGAAGATGAATGTTGTTGAGAAGAAGGAATTGACCTTTGAGGAGTTTAAGGAGTTGAAGAGGAAATCCATGGCGGATATGGGGTTGGGAGGGAGGAAAAGCAAGAGGAAAAGAAACTACAAAGTGTCCATGCTGGAGGAATTACAAGTTGCTGGAAAGTTCAGCGTTGCCAACAATGGCGAAAGCGTAGGGGAAAGGTTGGGGGTCATGGGTGGCGTCCAGGGTGGCAGTGGAGAGACGGGATCGGGAACAGTGCAACAGGAGGGGTGGCTAGGGTGGGGAGACAGTGTCTATCACTTTATTATTGTGCACCATCAATTATTGACGTATGGATACGCCCACTATTAGACGACAGGGTGTTTGACATGACCCTCCCCTTTGAATAATGGATTAGGTGAGTTTAATTATTTTGGATTAATAAATTGATGGTAAGTTTATATATACATATTGGTGGCAGATTTTTTTTTTCAAAAAAATTAATAAATAGATAAATAAATTAGTCTATTTATCCAATAAGTTTAATAGATAAGATTTTTCAAGTCAAATCCATTTAATATTGGCAAATAAATGGATCGACCCAACAAATTTAACCTATGTTGATAGTCTATATAACTCATTTAAGATATTCACACCTTAATTTTTACAATTGAAGTATATGATTGATTCCAATTTTCAACAGAATCACCAATGTCGCCAATCTCCTTTTCTTAAATACTTAACACTTCTGCATGTTAATTATGGGCATATTTAAAAGTTTTTTTTTTATTTTTTAGTTTTCAAAAACTGTTTTGAAAAACAAATTTACATTCAATTTTATAAAACACATAAACCAAAAAAATTTGTTTGATAACTTTACTCTTAAAATAATTTTTTAATAATAAAAAACAAAAAATTTGTTTGAATAATTATTTTTAAAAATAAATTTTAAAAATAATAAAATACAAAACTTGTTTGGCATTGTTATGTTGCCTATTTCATTTTCATTAACTTGAACCAGATCCAATGTCATGAGAGCACGATAAAAATAAAAAATAAATAAACAAAGTTGCTAAAAGGTATTACACAATAAAAAATTATAATTATTGCCTTTCCATCCCAAACCTGGCAGGCCAACAACAAGAAACAGTCCACAAAATAGGCCAGCATTGTAATGTGGCATTACGAGGTTTCTGTTTGTGGGACATTTTCACAAATGCTCACGCGGGATGTGACATATTCAAAGATTGCACCTTTGAGCTATTTGAGAAACACCCAGACACGAATAAATAGAAAAGTGATTAACTTCGATGAAAAGGGATGGATGTTGCTAAACTAACCATATAGATCAATGGAGTAGTAGCAAAAGCAAGAAGAGAGCTTTGTTATGCTGTCTTTGCCGTCACTTCTGTAGGTGTCGACTGACCTTTCCAACATGATGGCAGAGGGCGTGCTAGTCAGCTCTGTCATAGTGAAAATCTGGAAGCTTCTAGAGGAGGTGATTGGAGAGTGGAGAAGAAGACTTAGCAGTCGTTTGAGAGAGCAACATGTTAGAGATTCATAGCCTGTTTGAATTGCAGTTTGCATCCATCAGAAGACTTTTTAGAAGAAGAAAAATAATTTTATATAATAAATAATAGTATTTAATTTAACTTCTTACTTTTTAGAAGGTTTTTTGAAATTTTAAAAGGCCTTTTAGAAGAAATATCTTTGAGGCTATTTTTTATTCTAGAAAAAGACCTTTTAAAAAGGAATTTTACTATTACTCTCACATCAACAATTAAAAATAATTTTATTTTATCATATCCAAATAAAACTCATTCTCCTAAACTTATTTTTGACATATTCAAATCAAACAAAAATCATTCTTTTAAAAGTAATTCCTCTAAAAAATTTTCTTTTAAAATACTTTCTTTCAGAAAATCTTCTCCCAAAAATTAAACCAAACAGACCCCCTCATTATAGTTTGGCTTTCGGATAGGTGAGAATCGAAGCAAGTTTTAGAATAATAGAACAACATCCTTTCAATTATATCACCGTTGTTTTTAACTCATCCCAAAACAAAGGAGCAAAAATATCTCTAGTCTATTTTCATTTTTTTGTTTTTAAAGCCCAAAATCTTTTTTTTCATTTTTAAAAACAACTTCAAAAAAATTGCTATTTAAACAGGTTCTTTTGTTTTTTATTTTTAAAAATTAAAAATTATTTTTGAAAACAGCTTTTAGACAGCCTTATATTTTTTTAAAATAGTTTTTTTAATAATTTTTAATAAATATTTAGTAAAAATTAAGTTAAAAATAAATATATTTAATATATTAAAAATATAAAAATATATTTACTATTTTTATTTGAAAAGTATACAATATTAAAATAGTTAATTTTATAAATTAAAAATAATTCTTTATAGATAAAAAATGGTACGGGAACGTGCTTTCTTTAATAGGTTGCGATAAAAGTTAAAAAGTTGTGTGCGTGTCCATATTCACTTGAGCGAAAAAAAGAAAAAAAATTGAGAATAAGGTGCTGAATTTGTGAATGGAATAATAATGCTTTTGCCCCTCTCCCCTCAGGGTTTATTTTCACTAGATTTGGAACAGAAACGCGTTGAGATGCGAAGCTGAAAATGGCACCATCCATCATTGTCTATAAAGATCACTAATTAATTAATCAAATTAATTTAGATATACTATTGTATAGCGTTTTACGTTCTTATGAAGTTTATTTGAAGGTTTGAAATTATATTTTCAAAAATGTTATACTTAGGAGTGACAGAAATCACATTTACAGAAAAATTATATTTTGAAATGTTATTTTTGGGTATTGTAAAAAACTTACTTGTTTAACATTAAAAATTTCTGGAAATTGTTTTTGATAATCCCAAGAATAAATTAAAAATTTGTTTGGTTTACAATACATATTTCTAGGAATATATGTTGTAATTCTTAAAATATTCTTAATATATTTAATTATATTATTATTATCTAAAATGAAAATTACACTTCCAAAAAAGGAAAAAAAAATTAAGAATAGACAATCATAAAGTTACAAATACTTTTCAACTTGTAATGTGGAAAAATTATGGATCCTATAAAAAATAGCAAGAATTTATTTGTAATTATAGACTATGTCACTCTAGAGGAACACTAAATTTTGCATCTTTTCATATGCATTATGCCATGGTTTGTTACTTGAAGAATCATAAAAGTTTTTTTTTTTAATAGTTAAATAGCTCACAAAAGAGTGTATATGAGATTAATTGCATAAACTTTTGCTGGTTTATTGGTCTTTGGGGTTGGAATTAGGATGATTTGAGGAATATATTAATATTTTTATATAATAATTTTACTTTTCATGCTATAGGACTATATCATTCCCACCTTATAATGGGAATAAAATTCTATTAAATTATAAAAATAGAATTTTTCTAAAATTATTTAATATTTAAAAATATTTTTTTAAAGTTTGAAATAAACATAGAAATAAATAATTCTCAAATAATTATCTCTAAAAATAATTTTATATATGTTGAAACAAACACCCTATAAAGTGGCTGCTGCTATTTAATTTTAATGACGCATTCTGGCTGCGGTACCCTTTTGAAGGAGAATGAATGCCAGGTCATCTTTTATAAGAAAATTTATCATACATCTTGTCCAAAATTATGCAACTCTTTTTTCTTTGTCTTAACCTGAAATCTTATTAAAAAAAAAATATCAAAACACATAAATAAATTGAAAGTTGATAAAATTACTTAACTCCAACTCTTAATTAATAATTTTATTATTGGTTTATATTTATTATTTTAATTGTATTTTGATTTTTTAAAATATGATAAATATATTACTTATTAATATATTTTTCTTATAAATTAAAGTTAAAATATCACATTACGAAATAAATATAATTCTACACACCACGCACCGTTATACAAATATAGAATAATTTTTTTCTCTTGGTGCTTGGAAATTCTGCATGCTGAGCGGGTTGATCATGATGTGATGAATGATGTGGATGGAATGTACTAATAGGTAGCAGACCAGGTGGGCCTTCAGATAATTATTTTTTATATGAATTTTATGTAAGAAAATTTTAAAAGTACGGTATTTTTTATAAAACTTAAAAATATGATATTTTTATTTTTATTTTCTAATTTTTTTTATTTTTTCATTTTTTTTCTTTTCATTTTTTTCTCTCTTCTCTCTCCCCTTCTCTCACTTTCATGCTCTCACCTATCTCTCTCTCACTCTCTCTCTCACACGCGCGCGCACGCATAAAAAGACAAAAACACACATATTCACATACAAATAATAAAATAGAATTCGGTATATATTTAACCGATTCACTTTTTGTTTATAATAAAATAATAAAATTTGATTTATATTCTTGCTTTTTACTTTTATTGAAAAATTAGCATTCAGTTGATAGCCAACCGAATTCTTTTTTTATTATTATTTTTTGTAATCCGATAATACAGATAATGGATTCGATTGACAGCAAACCAGATTCCATCCAAAAATTCATATTTCTTAAATTTTGTCAAAAATTCCATATATTCTCAATATCATGCTCAAAATTTTATATACAAAAAATCACCCTGGTCTCCAGCACATGGATCATTTAATGAAGAAGGAAAAAAAGTTAAAAAAAAAAAAAAGAGTTGTGTGATAGTTTATGCAAAGTTGTGAAACATATATTCAATAAGAAAATGGTTTGTCTATTTTTCATGCCGCCAACCTTCATGTCTTTCTTTCATAAGTATTGCCTTGCACGCTTCTAATAACCTGTATTTTTGATATCTATATGCAAGGCTGTACTGTTAGGGTTGTATTCCCTGGTGAGGAAGTATTGCAAAGGGTTTTTCTCTTCTTGTGTGTGGTTTTAATATGAGACTAAGATTATTATTATTATTATTATTATTATTATTATTACAAGATAGAAGTGAGAATTCATATCAACGGAAAAATAAAGATAGAAGTGAGAATTGGTCAATTGGATGAAGAACGAACTTGACTCATTGAATGATGAAAGATTAGTTTACATGGAGCAACTAAGTTCTAACTGACTCTTCGTTAGCATAACTAACCCAACTATTAGTTGTCATAATTTATTCACATATCCTGACACTCCCCTCTCAAGTTGGGAAGTATAGATCAAGTAATCCCCACTTGGACATAAGGTTCTTGAGCTGGGTGGCAGTAACAAGCTTCGTAAGGATGTCAGCAAGTTGGAGTTGAGTTTGAAGATGGACTAACTTGATTAGGCCACTCACGGATGAAATGACAATCAATTCATTAGAAGTGTGCAAGGCAATATTTATGAAATGACAATCAATTTTAACGTGTTTTAAGATGTGTTTATTTAGAATTGTTTTAACAAAAAATTCCTTTTTTTATTGAAAAAAATTTAAGTATCAAAATCACTATTTTTAAAAATTGAAATAAGTACACGCTTAATCTCTCACAAAAGGTGTTTTGAATGAAATATAATAAAATATATTAAGAAGAAAAATTAAAAAAAAATGGCTAAGGAATATTTGTACCTATATTTGTTATTTCATGGTTCTATTCCAGGCAGTACATCTATAAAAAGCAGCATAACAACTATCTTTTGTGAAAAAGCATGACTCATTGTATTTTTGGGGCTCTATAAATACCAAACCCTATTGATGGAATACAACAACAATATGAATAAATAAAGCATCTCCCTCTCCCTCTCTTCCTCCTTCTCTTCTCCTTCCTCAAGACTAAACCTCTCATGCCTGTCTCTGCTTTAGAACCCCACTCTGAAACAGAATGTTTGGTTGGAAGCCAAGTGTATTACTGCTTGCCTGTCACAAAACATCATTGCAAGACCAAACTCTAGTTCAAACACTTTGAGCTATGTGGTTACCCAAGCAATTTCACTTGAGACACTCGGAACTACCTGTATTTAGCTTCAGCTGAGGAATGGGAGACAAGTTGTTTCTTGGATTTCTAGGAAATTAAAGAATCTTTATCCTTTGTTTCGCATAATAATCTTTCTAAAATTCCATTTGATCTCATTCATTGTGACATTTGGGGTCCTTTTCACGTACCTATTTATGATAGCAAACAATATTTTATTACGATAGTAGATGATTGTACGATTTAGTTGAACATATTTGGTACAATAGAAATCTGAGGCAACTTCTGCTTTGGTGCAATTTATTGCCTTCAAAACTCTTTAAGACAATGAAGCAACTTAGATCTAACAATGCAAGGGAGTCAGCTTTGACTAGGTTTCTGCGGCAACATGGAATTCTTTATTTGTTTTCATGTATTTAAAGGCCTGAACAAAATTCAGTTGTAGGACGCAAGCACCAACATCTCCTCAATGGTGCCTTGTTTTTCCAATCCGAGGTTCCAATTCAGTTGTTGTGGGGGGGGATTGCATTGCTACTGCCACAGTGCTAATCAACTGACTCCCTCGGCCAATATTCTTTCCTTTTTATTTATATTTGAATTTATAAGTGAAATGGCTATTTTTTGGGGGGTCATTAGTGAGATGGCTACTTCATCCCACTATTTCACAAAGGCTAAATTTAGAGTTTTCGTTTTTAGCCCATGAAGATATAACTTGTCTTGCCTCAACATGTTTTCGAGGTTTTTCAATAACGGGCTAACGTGAGAGTGTCATTGGAATTTGGTATATGCCTTTTTTTTTATTCGGTCATTGAATTTGGTATGCTATTGACCCAAAGCAAGAGAATTTGATAGCGAATTAAATTTACCCCACCATTCCTATTGCCATTTGATTTCTACTTGTGTTGACGAGCCCAATTACGAGGAGCCATCCTGGGCCTTGCCAAATTGTTTATAAGCTACTTAATCTTCACCCAAGGAGAAGCCCATGTTCAGTATGCAAGATGCCGCCATGTTTAGTATTTTAGTTCTTAGAATTTATGACATTGATGCTTTAATTAATACTAAAGCCTTGTTAGTTACCTTCATGTCTATCTATATAGCTTGAGTTAATGTGGTTTTAAAAGTTCCTTCAAAACTAAATCAGAGAATTGATGAGCTCACTTTTGTTGTCATATTGCTGTATGATGTGAAATCATCCATATGCTCTGATATGTTATCTAAAGGTATATGGTTTTTATTGATTATAATCTTATGATTAGTTAATATTTTATCAGGTCTTATAGTATCAGTTTCTCTACGTAAACAGGCTTTGTCTTTGTTGTTTAATCAATAAAACTTTGTTCACCCAAAAAAAAAAAAAAGTAGTTATTTGAAGAACCCAGAAAAAGGAAAACTACTTAATTTTATTGTCCAAAAAAAAAACTTAAATTTCATTAGTTCATTTGATGAACCCAAAAAAATAAATTCTCATCATTTAAAAGTTTTCCTATTGACATTGGAGACTTTCTCGTGCGTCACTTACAACAATTCTACAGTTATAAATATTTTTAAAAACAGTCACACGATTTTAAAGAAAGTTATAAGCATCTAAATTTTTTTTTAAAAAAAAAAAACAATAACAGCAACAAATACTGGAAAGTTGCAATAACTTTGTTGAGAATGTTTGAAATTTTTAAATTTTTTGTAACTTTGATTGAAAGAGATATAGAATTAAATAATGTCTAAAAACATAATTTGCAAAAATATTTACTCCATGTAACTAACTACAACTAATAGAAAAACTTTCTTATTGTTGTATTAAAAGAGATATAAACTTTCTTTAAAATTGTTTCATGTGATGCATGGTACCTCGGTTCTTTCTGTGTCGAACTTGGGACTGCCCCAACATAGACAATGGCAAGTGAATACGGATAATGTGCTATCCTTTTCATCGCTCATCCAAATGGTAAAGGACAGAATTCCAATATTTGAAAGAGAAAGGAGGGAACATGTTCCCTTCTGGAATTGGGACCTCACGCTCCATTATTACTCTTTCGTTTCCAAGGTAATGGGATGGTTACAAAAATAGTACGTCCATGCATCAAAGTTACGCGTTCATAATCCTTTTCAATCAGGACAATTACTAAAAGAGACTTGTGCATAAGGCTAAGCCCAAGCGAACTCTTAAAAGGAAGATCTTGGCTTGAAATGGGTGAGAAAAGAACAAAACTAGTCTAACACCATATTTGTCATTAACTAATACTTTAACGGTCAAGGACTATTTTTTATAATAAATGGGATGGATGCACTCGAGCTATAACTCAAAATTACTTGTATACATGTCAAGCAAGCATTTTAAATCAAATTTTCGTAGCAATTCAATCAAAATTTGATGATTTGAGTCACCGGCAATCATGACAGACAATTTGTCAATAGCAGAGGTAGTTTCTGGCTAAAATTTAGGAACATGACCAAATACAATTTGTCGTATTGCAAAATGTACAATCAAATAGCAGATTAGCCGAAAGAGAGGACTTCGTGATCCATCTTGAAGGAATTGATATTTATGACTATTATTTCACGTTTGGTGGGGGTTTCTTATCACCAAGCTGGTCATTATTTCATTGGAACTACTCTATCATACACATTAAAGTTCAACCGTGTTCTAATTGCAGTTTCACATGTTCCAAGTGTCTATACCATTGAAAAAAAGAATGGGTAGAAAAATTGGCTCGTGACATATATCAGTTAAGAGAACATTGGCCATATGATATAGGATTGTGTAGAAAGAAGGGAAACCGGGATCAAATATTGTGTTAATTGATCCTTCTGAAGCATCTCCACTCTGCACCCTCCAATATCATTATTCAGCATGTTCGGTTTACTGTTTGAAAAGTCAAAATAATGATCCGGGAAAACGTTATAAGAGAGCTTTGCCCTGACCATAGTTTTGAGGTTTCCAAACTGGAATCAGAATATACTCTAAGCAATGATAACACAGTGACTTGACTCACCTGAAACTGAAAGTGTCATGCTTTGATAACAAACATTGAAAGGGTCATTTGCTTTAACTCATCCAAACTATAATTGGATGCCATTTCAACACCACTAAGTTGAAAAATAGGGATCATTATGCAGAAGAAAATATCATAGTTACACGTGGTGGTGAGCGGGAATTCAGCTAGTTTGCTAGATAAATGTAGTGTCAACCAAATTCCATAGAAGCTGCAAGGAATATTATTACAATGGAAATTTTCAATCGTAGCAGGTTTTTCATTCTTTGATAACACAACCATTGAAGGTCATCTCTATATGGCTATTGCTACTAAAGATGATTCCCAGGTAAAGACTCAACCATGATTTCATAATAAAAAAGAAAAAAATTGCAAGGAGACAAAAAAAATCTGAAACAAAACAAAGACCAAACTGCTTCTAGCAAATGTCCTGAATGCATCCCAACAAGCTCAAGATGAGAATCACTAATGCTGATGTTGGATCAAGAAAAAGAAATGGGCCATCTCTTGCAAAGAGAAATATATCCAAAACATAATTTAAAACTATAAGTACGTAGATATCATAAAAATCAATGTGAAATATATTGCCACCTATAGGATTTCCTATGAATCTGACTCTATATTAACATCCTTCAAAGAGAAAAGGCACGCATATGGAGAATGATGGTGGTTTCTGTCTAATGTTTTGTTATTATCCGGTTTTTGCAGAGTTGCTTTTGGAATTTTTCTTGTACAGACACAGTTAGAGCAAGATTGCCTTGTTAAGAGCACAGGCACGGCTCTTTGGAGTTTGGTTTTTGTCCTGAGTTTCTCAGTCATTTGATAAGAAGCTATGCCATTCCTAACACCGCTTTATATACACAGTTACACACTATATCTACAAATCAAACAGATAGTTGTTAGTTGTAACTAAAGGAAAATCAATAGCTTTTTACATCGTTTTATTTATGTATGGGATCAGGATTACACCAATCAAATCGATACCAATTCCAGCTCAAGACACAATCATGTGCAGGTCCTAATCTTATGCTAAAAATCATAATACGAAAATGTGTACTATTAAGAAAGAAAGAACACAAACAATGTCCGCCGCTAATATCACATTAATCCTACCTAAACTTCCACCAACAGATTTTCTGCACACCAGAAACCACTTCTCACTTAATTAACCAAAAACTATGAAAACAACAAAACACACACATAAAAAGAATAAAGAAAGGATAGAGATTATAGACACGATATTGTAAAAGACTCACAAATAAATAAATAAAATGTACATCACTTCTTTTTAACTTTTAATTAAAGATGTACCATGTAATAATCGAGTTTTTTTTTTTAAAACAAAAAAGGAGAGAAAAAAGCAAGTTAGCTAATAATATATGTGGTCATAAAAACAATACCATTGCACCCTTGTGCCTATACATAATTCTTACATTCCCACAAAAAATAACTACAAAACTGATTAATTAACCAAAACTAAACAATAAAAAAGAAAAACCAAAAATCAATAAACAAACAAAAAATTTAATCCTCTGTTTTTTTTTTTTAGCTTTTTTTTTCAATGTAAAAAAAAAAAATTGGATCATGATCATGACAATATGGGTGCGGAGAAACAATTGGGGCACCTGAGGAGTCCGTTCTCGTTGCAATTTCCACACGTCCTGAACCCTCCCTTGTCGGAGTACACCTTCCTGCTACCGTCACACTCGTCGCACAGAACGAACCTGTGACCCCCGCACACGTGGCACTCCCCGGGATCCGCCTTCGGCAACCCTTCCAGAACCTTCTTCAGCTCCCCCGTCTCGTTCATCTTGCTAACCTCCTCCGCCCCGCCCACATACCTCCCGGCAATAAAAACCCGCGGCAGCGTCGTGGGCCCGGCCCGGCCCATTACGCGGCCCAGCTCGGACAAGAAGCCCGAGTCCATGGACACGTCGCGCTCGTCGACGGGGACGCGGAACCCGCGCAGGATGGAGAGCACGGTCTTGCAAGCCTCGAAGGTGGGCCTCACCACGCGCAGGCTCGTGAAGTACACCACCACGCGCTGCTCCGCGCCAGCGATGAATGGGATATTCGGGTCGGGAATCGGGTCATGCTCGGGTTCGGGTACGGACTGGGAGAGGGACCTTGGTAGTTTTGGGGCTTCATGTTGTTGTTGGTGATGGTGGTGGTGGTGAGTTGACCAGGTGCGGAGGAGCGAGTTGGCGAGTCGGACTCGGTGGAAGACGGAAGGTTTTTTGGTGGGGGAGGGAGCGAGTGATTGGTGGGGAGGGTCGTCTTCGTCGAGGCAGAGGGATTGGATGTCTTTGAAGGATGAGCAAGAGAAGAGGGTGGCAGGGGAAGGGGAAAGGGAAATGGATGGGGAAGGAGAGGAGGATGGTGACGGTGACGAGGACGCGCTGTGGATCCGGACCGTTGATTTATTGCTGCTCCACGGTCGCCACATTGAAGGCTTGGCAATATGGGAATCAATCGAACAACGATAGCTCCTTTTATGTCTTTGTTTTGTTTTTTGTATTTGAGGGGGGTTTTGTTCTTCTGTTTGATTCTGTTCTGTTTCTATTGGAATTGGGAAATGGGTTTGAAGAAAGGAGGGTTCTTTTGGGGGAATTGGGAAATGGGTGTGAAGAAAGGATGGATTTTTGGATGGAGAGAAAATGGAGGATTGGGGTTTTCTTTTTCCTTTTTCGTTTTATGTTCTTTTGTGTTTGGGCGTTGAATTGGAGGGGGGAAATGGGAAATGGGTGTGAAGGAAGGAGGGATTTTTTTTTGGCTTTTTTTGTTGTTTTTGGTTTTTTTGTTGAAGGAAGCAAAGTGGGGATGGTTTCTATTTTTGGTGTTGGTGCTGGGGTTAGGGAGGGATGGATGGATGGATGATGTTTTTGAGAGAAGGGGGAGGATTTTTGATTGCTTAGAGTTTAGGCTTTGGTGGAGTGGTGGCGATTGAGGGAAGAGCAGCAAGCTGCAAAAGCGGGTGGTGGTGAATTTGCATGTTTGCAAAGTTTGGGGAGGTCCTCAGCTTTTTTGTTTCCCTTTTACGCTTTTACCAGAAAAAAAAGAGAGAGAGAGAAAGGGAAAGACGGTGAGAGTGAGAGATAATTTAAAAATAAATAAATAAAATTGGAAATTTAGGAGAGGGAGATTGAGATTGAGATTGTGATTGTGTTAGGGTTGAGAGAAAGGGGGAGCCGGAGAGGGATGGGTGGTTAGGTAGTTGAAGGGTTGGTTTATTTTGTTTTTGCCTTCATGGGGGGTTTAATACAGAGCAAAGAAGAATGAGAGGCCCTTATTACAAGAAGTTTGTGCAAAATGGCCTGATTAATTATGGATGAGAGTGAGACTATGAGAGTACGCTTTTTGTTTTCTTAAGAATAACCGTGTTTAATAAATAAATAAATATATATATATATAATAATTCACATAATCATATAATTGTGTAAATTAAAGAAAAAAATAACTATGTAAATTCATACATTATTATTTTGTGTCGAAATTTCATGCTCATATCTATTATAGATAGATGTCTCAAATTCGGCCATCGGCATTTATAAAAGTTTCATCTCATATTAACTATATTTCTTATGAAGTAATTGAGGAGAAACTATACTTTACCAAGTCTCTCTATATTAATTAATTCTTAATAAAAAATAAATATTAAGTAAATTTTTCCTAAAGTAAACATTTGCCTTTCATATAAAGAGTTGAATCACTAAAGTACAAATATAATCTTTTATTCTCCGATTTTTTGTCGTAAATTTTAACTTGAGCATCGAGGTGCGAATCTTTAATAGAACAATCATTAATTTGATATAATAATATAGGTATTTACGAATAGTAATTTGAGATTAATTTTTATATATTATTAATGTAAAGTGTTTTATACTATTAATTAATTATATCATATCATCTATATGATTTTTGAAATAATTAGAATAAGAATCAAACAATTTTAATAATGTGCCTATATATAGTTTGATTAAATATATTTTATATTGATAATATATTAAAATTAATTTTATTAATTCAATTTATATATTGCATTAAACTTAAAAAAAAATAATTATTGAGAGAGTATCTTAGTTATGATAGTGTTCAAAAATAAAAACAAATTAAAGATTAAAAAAAAACAAATCAAAACATAGTTGAATAGGGTTAATGAAGAGTAGTTCAGTTGGCGCTATTAAATAACATTTCTAATAAATCTTGGATTTAATTCGAACGGACAATCTCTTCTTCCCTAATTTTTTAACTATTTATTAAATACAATCCAATAGCTTTCTAAAATCGTATTTTTTTTTTCTTGTTTATATCGATTGAATATTTTTCATATAGCATTATGATATAATTTAGATGACAACCAAGTCAGATTTGTAATCTATCAGCTCTTTAATGATGTCTTCTTTTTCATTAATGATAGTATTGTTGAAAAGCAAAACATAAAGGAAAATGGTTCTGTTCGAAAAAATGACAAGGATAGGTTAGCGATTGACTAATGAATTAGTAGATTGTATATTAAGTTGAAATACAGAAAGAATGATATTATTGCAATTTGATCATGGTTATATAAAGTGAAGTTGATCAATTAAGGATAACTTATGAGTCATGAATGCTCACTCAAGTTACTCGCTCAGATAATGACTTGGGCGCCAGATGTTTTTTCCGAAGCTACAAGCTAATTATCGCCCCATTAATGTAGTTATTGACAATTACGTGCACCATCCTCACTGTCCCCAACAAACATCAATTAGGACTGCAGCGATAGTAATTTGAGTCTTGATCATAAGTTCACCTGCGCGTAGTTAGAAAGCTCTCGTAGCAACATGAGATATTTTCTCCAAGCTGATGCTGCATGGACCACCTTTATTTTTCACCCCTTTCCTCTTTTCCACTAATATTTAGTTCCTGTTTTTTCTTCTTTGCACTTTGGCCTCGTTTAAGCACCAAAATGTTGAGGAAAAAAAAAAGCCAAAAAAGAAAGACTGTACTCATGATATACCCTTCAGAGTAAGATAATGTTCGGTACGTTGCTTTAACAAAATTGTTAATAATCTAGATTATCCTTCAAAAAGATTGTCATTATTTAAATTATTAATATTACTACAATATGATATTTGGTATATATAAGTAATATAATTGACAATTTATCTTAACCAATTTGGTATAAAAATATTATTAGATAATATATATCTTTTATTAAAATACTCTCCAAATAAATAATAATAATAATAATAATAACAACAACAACAATAGAAAAAGGGATTAGGAGGAAGAGAGGGATGTTTGCCTTGCTAGGGTTCCAAATTATTTGACTATAGATTAACAGCAATCCACGTATATTGTCTCATATATACTAAATGCCACCTAAGAGATTAATTTTTATGTATTATTAATATAAAAAAATTTTATACTATTATTTAATTATATATTTTTATTTATAAGATTTTTAAGATAATGGATGATTGAGTTAAATAATTTTACTAATATGATAATATATGATTAGATATATGTATAAAACTATTTATATTAATAATATATCAAAATTAAATTCTTAAAGTAAATATTCTTCTTAATCCTAATATTTTAAAATTAATATTAATTTAATTTTAAAAATTTTTTAGTATAAATTTAATTTTAATATTTTAAATTTTGACATCAGATTCATCTTTGTATCAAATTATCATAACTTACGTTACTATTTGTCATTGGCATGATAATTATGAGTTATTTGTCTTTAACTAATAAGAAGAGCAATGACTAGCCAAATTTAGTGTACCAAGTGTAGCGAAACTGACTAGTTAAGTTGATGATTAATCAATCAAGAAAAATAAATAAGTAACATAGAACTAACGTCCCAATTATAATGAATAGTAAAGTTACTAATAATTTGATAAAATAATAAAATTAATATCAAAATTTAAAGTATTAAAACTAAATTAAGATCATAAATTTTTAAAATTAAACTGATATTAACTTTAAAATAAAAAAAATTAAAAATAATATTTTCCCTTTTTTTGGGGGGTTTAATTTGTGTTTTATTCCTAGTGTTCACTCTTTCCTAAGTCTGAAGTGGAAAATGAAATAAAGAAGAAAGTAGTACAAAAGTGAAGTAATTGTCCATGTGGCTACTAGGGCCATATGCTATAATAACGCTGGATCTGGGAACAACGCGGTGTTACAGTACTGCATCAATGGCTTCCAAAAAAACAAAGAAAAGAAGGAAAGAGGTTTTTCATCCATCACTGCCAGTCCACCACCACCACCGCCAAGTGAGTGGGTTATGAAAAGTTTTCACATGGTGCTAAGAAAAGGTGAAAGCAAGGAAGGATCAATGAAGGATGTCTGAAACCCGTACGCACATGCAATGCTGTGATTGATTTAGCATTGGATGAAGAGTCTAGATTAGGATTCTTTCGTACGTATTTTGAATACAATTATATTATATTATATTTTAAAAAATAAATATAATTACTTTAACTCGATATTAAAAAAAGATATAGATAGCCCAAATTAAATCTTATGAATTTTAAAATAAAATCTACTTATTTAAAGTATTTATATCCACACTATAACATAATAATCATATTCAAAATAAACGTTACATCATTAATTCTTGCTTGCCTTCCCCCTTTCATTTTCGCCCATCCGAACCAGCCAGTATCGTGTTTTTCCCCATTTGGGTGCAACATTGCATGACAACTGCTATCCTCGACCAAGTTGCTCCTCACCCATAATTTTTGTTTAGATTGAATATCTTAAACATGTTTAGAAAAATAATTTTTATTTAAATAAAATAAAATAAAATTATCTTTAATTATAATATAAAAATAATAGTAAAATTTTTTTAAAAATAAAAAATAATATCAAAAATATTTTTTTAAAAAATTTTTTAAAATTTAAAAAAATCTTCTAAAATTTTTTTTATATATTTAAATATATTAATTATTATATATTTTTATTTTTATTCTAATAAAAAACCTTTTAAATCCCCTAAAAATATAATCAAAAGTATAGTGTTTGGCATTTAAATAAACAATTTCGCAGCACCAGAGTCAGAACTCTGAACGCTAAAATGTGGCACGACACCTTAATTATCACAGGCTGGCTTCAGATCGTGTCCCTAGTTGGTGGAATAATAGGTGAGCAAGTAATCTACGGTTTCCACCGCATCGTTTTTTTAATAATAATAAGTTAATGACTAAAGATAATCCCAGCCGCAAAAATAGGAATTTTCATTATTGGAGATCTATAATTAAAATGGTTCATTAAATAAACATAGCTAATTAGCTTGTCTCTGGGAGTAGAATGTTTTTTAATCTGTGTTAAAAACCTTATATTGAAGATGATGATGATAATCATAATAATAATAAATTTTATCGGAAATAATAACAATAATTATAATAATAATTATCACAAAAATATATGCTTTTGTATGAATTCAATTTTATTTCTTATCTTGAGCGCGATGTAATTTGTACTGTATTTAATATTTTTTTTTACACTCCCATCAGGCATGTCTCTTACTCTCTGATTCTGACTAAATAAACTTGACAAAAACACATTATCTAACACAATCCCATAGTTAAAATTTCCGCCACATAACAATATTTGATGTTATTATTTGCATACACTAAATACCTTTTGTGACCAGAGTAAAATTATCTAGTGTCAGAATTTAAGATATTACTCTCTAAGCATCCAAATCAAATGCCAAATACGATGATGATACACTACTAAGAGGGGTAACGGTTAATAATTATGGTCCTGAACATGTATTTACATGACGGACTGCAGCTATAGTATATAAATTTATTTTATCTATTAATAGTATGAAAATTCTATAGCATTTATATTTAACTTTTTTAATTACTAAAAAAGTTAATTAAACTTCTACGTGTGAATTAGCAATTTGAGTTGTAAGTGCTATATATGCCCTATGGCTAAAATTTACTTACAAGGACTCAAATTTTACAAATAACACCCGCCCACATTACCACATTTTGATTGAAAAATAATCTTACACCCAAAAAAATTTAGAGAAACCTTATGATAATAGGAAAATCAGGTTAAACTTAATCTTGTTCAGCACAACAATATTATTGGACAACGAGAGAAACGAGGCCGGTGCTTTAAAAAATGTCAACTCTTTGTGAAGAAAAATATATGCAAATGTTACATAAAAGGGGCCAACCTTTGCCGCCACCATCACAATTCACAAATGAGATCACACTAGAGGAATAATTTATTGATTTTTTCATGTCGAGTCCAAGCATCTCCGATTCAAATTGGGGAAGAGCTTGAATAATGTTGTCTTTTTTTTTTCCCGGTAGGAAAGATTTTTTATAAAATGAACCTTTCTTTAAAGTATTTAATAAATTAGAATTATGAGAGTTTATTAATTTAAAAATAGAGTTTAATTAATATGTACTGATAGTATAAAACTATTTTACACTATCAACTAATAGAAATAGGGGAAAGTGAAAAATTATAATAGGTTCCTCATTATAATGAATAATTATTTGTTTGAATTGACACTTTCTACTATTTCTATTGACTGACAATGTAAAACTGTTTTACATTGTCAGTATATTTAAATTAAATTCTTAAAAATAAACATATATTTACTAGTTTCACTTTAAAACTAAATTTACATTGACAGAATTTCATCCTTAACTGAACCCACAGTCGAATCACCCATTTATAGGGTAAATATACTTTCAGCATTTTCAATTTGAGGCATCCTTTGTTGTATATATATATATATATATATATATATATATATATATATATATATATATATGGGTCTTAGTGTGTTTCAAACTTAGTTTGTCTATACGTATTTAATTATGGAAGAAGTCCCACATTGCTCATGAAAATGTTTTAATAATCATTTATATGTGATGGTATTTAATCGGTAAATACCTTATGGTATTGAGGTACAATTGTGGACTTGGGCCTTAGTTAAAAACACACACGCCCGCCCCGTCTCGTCTCGTCCGTCCGCACGTGTGTGGGCCTGCCAAACTTTTACTACCCTGCAAATTTTATTTTTTACCGTTGCAGCTCTTTAATACTCCAACGGCTCTTTTCCTAACCGTTACCCAACTGCTTTTTCGACCGTTATCCAACGGCTACTTTCCAACAGCTCTTTTTGCAACAGCTATTTCTTTTCCCTATATAAACCCTGCTACATGGCACAACACAACATACATCTCTTCATTCTCACTATTCTGCGCAATAGAAGTTGCCCCACTATTTCTATTGCGTTTTCTGCCTCTTGTAAGATCTGCTGCTCAACGTACCGGGATCATCGTGTGGACGAGTTCCTGTGGAGACCCACGTCTAATCCTGGAGGGTTAACCGTCAACGCCATTCCACCGAGCAAAGCTTTGGGTAGGGCGGAATTAAACCCTTAAGGACAGTGCTTTGCACGATTCGTGATAACCTTGTTCTACTATATCTCATTGTTGTTGTCATTTTATTCTTATTATTTAAAGCTAAAATACTAGTATTCAAATTATTTTCATAACATCCTTGTGAGATATCCTTCCAAAATTTTTTATTTTAAAAAAAAACTAAAAAAGTTACGATAAGGCTAGTAATTTCGATGCCTCCCCGCCGGGAGTGGAGGGAACAAGTAAAAACGGCATCGCTTTACTTACATACAAAAATCTTGAAAAAGAATTTTTTAAAGAATTTAATTTAAATATACTGTCAGTGTAAAAAAATTTTACACAGACATCCAATCATATATTATCACATCAATAAAAAATTTTGATATAACCACCCACTACTTGAATGATCATGCAAATGGAAGGCTTTGATTGGATAATAATATAAAAAAATTTTACACTATCAATATACCCCAATTAAACTCTTTTTTAAAATGAGTGTGGTTGAAAAATAAGAAAGTAAATATTTATTTATCTTCACATTAATAACTTTCATTTTACGTGAATTTCATTAAAATAATCCAATAATAAATAATCCCTTATTTTATCACTTTATAACTACCTTTATTTTAAAATATTCAAATCCAAAAATCATAATATTAACATTTCTTTTTAGAAGACAATAGTTTCCCTTTTGTCCTATGTCGCATGATAGTTGAAAGTATTGCTTTATACAATAAAGCTTGCAATATTTCTTGCGTCAAAATTTGGAATCCCCGTTCTAATGTACACAACAAATTTTAAGAGATTGAACTTATTGTAAAGCTAAATTCCAAACCCACCCGCATCCGTTAAATAGGATCTTAACAATTCATGTCGAAATTATCCTACATCTTCATTGTACTACTTTTTCTTGAATATATTCTTTCATATCTTGTCTTCTAAAATGTGTTTTCCAGTTTGGTTTTAAAAAACAAAGAAAGGAGAGAGAGAGAAGGAGAGAAGGGGACATTTTACAGTTTTCATTACTTCCTCAAAATCCCTCGGTATTTCCATTCCATACTTTTTCCAAATCAAGAGATTTTTAATAAAATTATGGATATAACTTGTATGTTTAATCAATGTAAATAAATTTTACACAAACATCGAATCATATATTATTATCTCAACAAAAATATTTGACTCAATTATCCACTATTTTAAAAATTTTACAAATACAAACATTTAATTGAATAATAATATAAAATTTTGTATTATCAATACATAATAATTAAACTCTAAAATTATAACTTAATTTACCATCTTACCCTCATTAAAATACCAAAATATCAATTTTACCCATTATTCATAATTATTAGTAAAAACTAAAATTATAAAAATATATTATAAACAAAAATATTAATCCTCCTAAAGAATCTCCTAATTGTTAAATAAAAAATATTAAATACTTATTACATTTACAAGATATTAAACATATTTACTTCTATATTTCATACTTTCTTTATTAAGAAGATTATTAAGGTAATATTTTAGAAGGATATAGCAAAACTTTTATTAATCCTTCATTTTCTTCCCCCCATTTATTTTACTCTCCAAAACAAAGAGTAAGGTAAAAATCAATTTTTTTCCGTCGAAGGTAAAAATCTCTAAAAGCTCTTCCTTCTTTTCTATTGTTTATGTCTTCCTTTTTCTTTTCCTCGGACTTCGAACGCACCTTTTGATCAATTACCATTTTGTTAAAAAAAGCAAGGAGTAAAAATATTTTGAGTAAATACCTATTTTGATCCTTGACAAAAATTTTGAAAAACAAATTAATCCCTCAATATTTAAAAATTTACAATTAATACTTCACTATTCAAAAAAAAAATATATTAATTTTTTTTACAGAATCTGTACAAATTTTTTGAAAGTACAAATCTATATAAATTCTATATAAAGGGATTAATATATCTTTTATTTTTTAATAGTAAAGGACTAATTATGAACTTTCAAATCTTAAGGGACTAATTTATCCTTCAAAATTTCCGTCAGCGACCCAAACGGGTATTTACTCAAAATTGAAAAAACTGAGAATATATCAAAGTTAAATCCAAAAAAATTTATAGCGGTTGCTCCAAGTCAAGGCGGAAGAGGCAAAATAAGACCATTAGACCATAAAACCAGGGAAAATTGACACTCCATAAAAATTAAAACACGAATGAAAAATTTTAATAAAAATATTGGTGTAAAACAACTTTCATGCCACGACCAATATACACGTTTTCCTACCACAAAACACCGTAGCCTAGATGTATGATAAAGATATGATAAAAGGGATGAGATGCAGAGAAGATATGACATACCATCAAATCACCATCACAAGAAACAAGGGAAGGGAGAAAAATCGAGAGCAAGTAAACGATATAACATACAAAGAAAGGAAGTTTTTTATCAATTCATATATGAACTGTGATGTGGAGAACAATGTCGCCATGTGTGTACCCATTATGAATATGGAACAGTAGAGTCAAGCATTCAGTCTCCTCTTCTAACTAAAGACAAGTCTCAGACACACCTGATAGGGATGAAACAACCTAACGGAAATAAATGGATACTTGAGGGATGTCAATGTCATTATCATCATCGTCCTCACAGGCCACGACAACGTCCAAGTGGCGACGGTATGAAGGGATGTCCACTTTGGCCACTTCCCTCGCAAGATCCACTAGTCTTTTGTCCATTCGCTCTTTGTGCCTAGGGAACATGCTATTATAGAGCAGACAACTTCCGCATGAAATACTGTAAGCATTCAAGCCCTTTGCCTTCAGCCAGTCAAGAAGCTCCCTGAGAGTAGGATTGTCTCTTAGAATCCACCTGTCCCAAACTGTCCAACTCATATCTTGATGCTTGATGACCTTTGGTGGAACCGGCTCAGCCATGGAAAAGAGGGGCAGTGCTAAGTTGGCAAATGTGTTTCGGTAGTCCTCAACTTTGTGGCCACCATCCAAAACTTTGTACAGCTCCAGGCAGACAAGCCCAGTGGCCATGGCAGTTGAGGTTGCAATTGCTGGAATGATCCGTCCGGCAATGAACTTGGCCTTGAGCTTGTCAACCTCAGGAATGCTGTAATTCCGTGCCCTCATGTTGGCAAGCCCAGCTATCATGTCCATGTGGTAGTTTGTATCATCATCCTGCAGTTTTACAGCAGAAAGGTTATTATTATTTTTTTCTTTTAACGTAGTTGATGAAAATAAGTTACAATAAAATAAAATGCAGGTGGAAGAGCTCACGTACTTATGAACCCACTAACCTATTCCCGGCAAATACAAACTCAACCCCCACCAATCCAAAATCCCTAATTGAATCTACAAAATTCATTTAACAAGACAATAGAAAAGGCTTTATCCAGAATCACAGAAAAAAATCAGTCAGATCAAAAACTCAATTGAGAAAAATATACCTTCTCAAACTGAACTGGTTTCATCCTGAACCCCGGTGGTAGATTTGCCTGGCACCTCTCTAACTTGATGATTAGATCGTTGATAACAGCTGCATCATCTACAGAAGCAGTAGAAAGTGTCGTGGCCTTCTCATCTGTCACTATTTTCGCATCGTTCTTGGGCTGGAAGTCAGGTACTATCACTCTATCAACAGCTTCTGCCACCTTGTTACGGTTCTTCACCCAGTCAGGGATTGGGATACCAAATGTCTCTGCTCTAAGTATAGAAGCTGCCATCACAAACTGAAGATGACCCGGATCAGAGGATGAGAACTGCAGTGGATGAGGGAATCGTTTTGGTGCAGACCAGAAAGGAGCTCCAGTACTGGTTGCAGCATCTTCAGGAAAAGTATAAATTAACTGCTTCACTCGGTTAGCAAAATAATCTTCAAACCTGCGAATAAAAAACCATGTCTTAATGCAGGACATGCAGGGAACAACCAATATATGCTGTCACAGCATGTTACTAAATATAAGTAAACAAAGAAAACCACATACTATATATTATCAAAGAAAAACATACTTTAGCCTAGCCCAAGTAATACAATCTTCAAAAGTGTCACACTTCTCTTTGTCCAGGCACTCAAGAACACGCTCCAAGTTATCCCTTGCTTGAGCATCACCAGCATTCCTCATTGCATTAGTATATTCAACTGGGTTAGACAAATATGCATTTACTTCAGCAGGAGTTTTCTCAAGCAAACCCTCAAATTCTGATCGAGCCCATGTCAAGCAGTGGTCAATGTTATGCGGAAATGAGTGTACAGTACACATCGGTGCTTGTTTCTCAGGTGGATCTCTTGATGCACCATAGTTTTCTGTTAGGTAGGGAATGACCATCTGTGTATTGCATTTGGCTCCAAGAGTTCCAGACTCAAGAAGAGGCTTCTGGAAATACAAGCACCTCTGATCAACATACAGCCTCGCATTCACATTGTCCAGTGCATTTATCACAACACTCAAGTTTTCCCAAAAGGCATCGTTAAATACATTTTCAGTTTCAGGGCCAACTCGATTTTGCAGAGCTTCAATATTCAGACGAGGATTTATAGATGCAGCAGCTGAAGCAGCAACTGTAGACTTAGCCTGGCCAATATTCCAATCACGGAAGAGGAACTGCCTGCTTAGGTTACTCTTCTCTATGACATCATCGTCAGTAATTGTCAGCTTCCCCTGACTTCCACAAGAAACTCCCATGAGGGCAAGATTTTTCAAAAATTCACATCCCAATGCGCCAGATCCAACAACAAACACTTTAGCATCCTCTAATTTCTTCTGTAACTTTTGTCCAAAAACTGAAATCTGGGCATCATAACGACTATTTATTGGCCTAAAATCATTGGGATCCAGTGGTTCTGTAGGAAGTGATTCCACAGAGTCGAAGTAGAAATACTGCAAAGGAGGAACAGAAGTTAAAACCACAGAAAACAATCGGGAGCACAGTAAAAGTATTATAACCAAGAGGGGGAAAAAATGGTCATTAAAAAGGGAGACGGAGAGAAAAAATGAAACATAGACAACATTTATTTTTCAATAGATTCTTATTATTTCTATTAATTAAGCAAGTCATAATAATAATGCCATATCTTAAGACTGTTAGGCATGAATTCTCATCATTCCCCCTCTCAAAACAATGTTAGAATTTTGCATATCTATTTGGTCCAGTCTTCATGTAAGCACATGCGCATACCATAGCACAGCATTTTCAGAGCTTGCCCACCTATGACAATGTGTCAAGGCAGGCGCGCAAGTGTGCACACACACAGGGTACAATCCAATACTTGAATTCTAGGAGAATCGAAAAGATATGTTTTGGGGGGGGGGGGGGGAGAGGATAGAATCCAAGCAAGCAGGGCATAGCCAAGATCAAATTTCATTTATAACATTTGAGTTGAACAAAGTGCCCCACTGAACTGATGGAATAGATAGTCATTTGTATTTTAGGCTCAAGATCAGACGTAGATTGCTTCGACCAAATCATAAATTATGCCTATGTAGTTATTCCTAAAGAAATAAAAGATGCAGAAAAAAGAATATCAACTGAAGCGGCAAACTAAACACACAGACCAACTGACTAACTAAATGGAGAAAGCAATCATTTGGAGAAGACTTTCATATGGGTCTCAGTTCACTTGCACCACACAAAATGCGTTTTTGAAAAAGGATATAATGATTAACAACAAACAAATATGATTTACCTGAAAAAGTGGATGAAATTTCCCGGAGCATGCCTTCACAACCTCTTGTCCTACAATTCCACCAAACATAGCAGCCATAGGGTTTAATACTGCCCTAGCACCAAAGGTAAATTGCCGCAGAAGTTTTGGATTCACATCTTCCAACCGTCCATCACCTATGTTTCCATTAATATCACTAGCAATAGATATAAGTTTCTGAGCGTCATCCTCTGAACCAGCAAGAGGGAAGCGGCCTAACTCAGAAATGAACTTATCCAATGCCTGGAATGCTAAATGCAGAAGAGGTGGTCGATCAAACTTGGAAAAATCACTCAAAAGAAAATCACCTGGATCACTGAGTGCTTCCCTTAGTGGTTTAAAGTTCAACGCCTTTGCTTGTTTGACCTGTGTGACAATACCACCTTTCTCATAAGTACCATAGTTTATGGTGTCTTCTTCAAGAGTAAACGAATATGCTCTAGCATTTTTAATCTTCCTTGGCTTTCCATCATTCAACTCTGTCATACCATGAACTTCAGAGAATACAACCAAATCTCCATCCTGAAACTCAAGCCTCTCATCATCAACACAGGATACTAGAGCAGGGTTGTCATTACTGATGGATGCAATTATACCAGTATGAGGCTCATTTCCATCAACATCAGTAACAGTGAACTCAGGCCCAAAATCACAAAACACAGATCCAAAGAGGCCTCTAACTTCAGTTTTAATAAAAGCAATAGGAGGCTGATGAATGTGGCAGTAATCATTGAACTCAATGGCTTTCTCAAGACTGATTTCAGTGAAAACAACCGCCTACAAAACAGTAAATAAACAACTGTAAACACGTTCAAATAAGCAGGAAATTTTTACATTCAATTACACGATTAATCAAGAAACATGCACAATCTAAGTGTTATATCACTTTAGCATTATCCAATTCATAAGGCCAAATATTGCTGAAACGTTCTAAAGAATTCAAACTTGTTCCTCTCACATGGCTTTATTATATATAACTACAATGATGTAATGCTATTTCAATTTACTTTGTTACCAATAAAATCAAACAATGTATAGAACATCAGAATTAACTCTTGGTGACAAACAATGACAAAACTAGGCAATTAGCTGTCTCCTATCACATTATTATCAATACTCAAATCACATAACACATAGTATAACAACTAGCACATCAACGTTAGAACTATATCCATATAGATCATTTTAAGTACAAAAAGTCAAAAACCTTTACATTTTAACTTCAAAATTCAGAAGAAAAAGTGTCTCTATCTACACTTTGTCAGCAAGGCTAAAGAACATCAGTCTATATTACAAGTGACCAATGTGCAGCTATACTGCTTTTTCAAAATTTATGGATAAAGAGAGTAATCTTCAGATTTAATTAACAAATTATATGTACAGATCAAGAGCTAAAATATTATACCTTTATGAATAAGAACGGATTAGTCACTTATTACCACAACAGGACTAAAGTCAGCACAAATAGTCAAGTGCTTCATTATAGTTGGAACAATTAATGCATTAGAAAGTAACTTGGGTATAATTAAAGCTGGATAAAATATGGCAGCAACATACATGTGAGATGTAAACCATTGACTCTCCATTTAGAGCAATTCCCCCCTTCCCCCTAAAGTTTTGCAATTCATAACATTATTCGCTCATTATTAATCACCAGGTCTTGTAGTTAATATAGATCCATACAAAATAGTAAGATGTGTTCAAGCAGATGACATAGAGATGCAAAATAACTGTATAAGTTTACATGTTATCCTTTCACCATTGAAGCATGCATACCATAAAATAAATCCTTTCACACAGTTCCATGGACATCCAAACAAGCAAAAGTACATATATTATTATAACAACTTCACATATAGCAGATATAGATATAAATGCATTTACTGAAATGACTTTAAAGTAAAAGAAACAGAAAGAAGAGAAGAAAGGGGGGGGAGGTAGATAGCACGACTGGAGGTACCTGGAAATTAGAAAGTTGTTCTTTCGTCAGCTTAGTTGTCAAGCTTAGTACAAGCACTGCATTGTTGAGTTCCTGCAGCTTAGTAACAGAAGCTGCTGCCCTGTTCTTACCAATATCATTCTCCAAAAACACAAAATTACTGGACAAATCCCATAACTCCACATTCCCTTCATCATGCACGGTCACAGATTTGACACCAGCAAGAATGAGATTCTTCGCTGCAGGTAGTAAACTTTATTAGAATAAAAAAAAATGACCACAAATTACAGAGCTGGCACTAATTGAATCTATATCCCAAAATCATTAAACAACCAAGTGAACAAAAACAAATAGAAAACTTTGTTAGAATGAAAAAATTACCACAAATTACAGAGCTGGCACTATTAGAATCTATATCCCAAAATGATTAAAAACCAAATCAAAAAACAAATAGAATGGTTCAAATTGCATTACATATTCATAAACTCTCTTAAGTCTAAATTGAATAGGCCATACTCTGCAACACCAAGGTTGGCCAAAGAAATGAAAACAATGACTCTTGTAAAAGCAAGTTAATAGGTACACACAGAAAACAAATTAATAACCTAAGTTAACAACATAAAGTTTGTAATACTGAACCCGAGCAACTAGTAATCATTTCCAGTGAAATCACTCAGCATGATTACAAGTTTATTAATTATGAGTCTCATCACACTGCTTACATTAATTTTCCAGCCAACAGGGGAGACCAGGGATCAAATCACCAAATATATTAATACCGATCCCACTAAATAACAAATAAACGATTTTCTTTAACTAAAAGAGAGCTGAAAGGCATAGAAACTATTGCTAGTATGCTACGTCCTGACTCCTGGGTCATTACATCAAAACAATTTAGCACTCGAGTGAGTGCATAATCAATTTTCAAGCAGTCTCCTAAAACCCTGAAGAATTTAACAAAAATTCCCAGTCATCACATAAATAACCATCTTGAAAAGCAAACATCTAACAATCTAATAGCATGATTAGATGGACTACAGGATGGCTTAATCAGGAGTTTGAGAGTTCAATCATGATTTTACTTTTATCTTATCATATTTGGTTCTGCGATTCATTCCCAGCTCAAACTTGATTCTCCTACAAAAACCATGGTCTTGTCATACGCAAGAATTTCCTTGCTTTCAAGTTGAATGCTACTCCAACAACATTAATTTTGTCAAAATTACTTTTCAAATAAAAATAAAAATACTAGACAGAAATCACTTTTCACTAAAATCAATTCCAACAAAAATCAGAAATCATAAAAAATCAAGTTCGCAAACAAATAAACATTCACTCAACAAACATCAGTATCATGGCAAATCAAATTAAAAGATCATTCGAATCTAAAAGGAAACGATTACCGATCTCGACGCCAAGACCCTGCATCCCGGAAACGAGGACGCTGGAACCAACGAGCTTCCTCATGGTCTCGCGTCCGTACACAGCGAGCTGACGGCTGTGCAGATCCTCATCGATCTCCGGCGGGTTGGAATCCCCCAAAGCCATATCCGACGCTCTTCCTCCTCCGACGCTGACGCTGTTGTCGCTGTTGTTGTTGTTGTCGTTTCCGCTCCGGTCGGTGTCGTTCACCGTCGATTCTTCGGCGGCACCAGAACGCGAGCAGGCAGCGAAGCAGCCGATCCGGTTCTTCTTGTGAAACGACGCCGCAGTAGCACCACCTACCACTCCTTCGCCGCTGTTGTTGCTGTTGTTGTTATCGGTTCCTTCTTCTTCTACAACCACTCCTTCGCTAGGTCTCTTTCTTGGAAGCATATAGTGCAGTAAGCTGCTACACGCGCGTCCACACCGGAACCGCACCATCGCAACAGCAACAGCAACAACAACAACAACGACGATGGCAATTAAGACAAAGAGAAAATCAATCGAGTTAGAAAAGAAATGATCGGTGAGAAGATCTCGCGAGATGAAGCACGAGATTATTAGCGGCGATGACGCTAAGAGCCAAAACCCTAGTTGGCGCATCTTGATTCGAATGCAAAACGATGAAGCAAAAGAAAAAGACAAATGACAGTGGAAATGGAAGGAGCGAAGTAAGGAACGTACCGATTGGAACTGGGGAGAAGGGAAGAATGGAATCTTGATTGGAAGGTGAGAATCGAAGGGGAAGAATTTTCGGATTTGGTTGCGTTTGTGTTAGGTTGTTCTTGCGAGGGTTTTGTTTAGAATGATGAAGAAGGAGTGTCGTGAGGAGCGGGCGTTTGATAGAAGAGGGTAAAGGAAGGGGGAGAGGGGCATTTGTGGATTTGCGTATGAATGTGACTGAGAAATGTGTTTTTCTAGGGTTTTGAGAGACAGGTGGTGGTTTTGCCTTCATTTGCGAAAATTTCTTCCCATAGAAGCTAACTATTAATACAATGTTATGTGGAGGGCGTGTTACATTACGCTCATTTTATTATGGAAGTAACTTAGTTTCTTTAAAAATATTTTAAGATAATATTGTTAAATGGGTGTTATATGATTTTTCTTTGTAATCTTTATCTGGTCCTAATCCTTGTTCCCTTCCCTCTCTTAGATTATCACAAGCCCTTCCTTTCCTTTTCTTCCTTCGCCACTTTGCCGCACACACCGTTGCTCTGCTTCCTCACCTTCTGCCACCTCCAACAGCAGCAGCCACCCTGGCGCAGAAGATTGGAAAATTGACGCGGCAACCCAGCAAGTCATCGAAGGTGAGGGTTTGCACCGACGTCGACATTGCTTGCCGCATGGAATACTGGGACTACGAGTCCCTCAATGTCCAATAGGGGGAAGCAAGATGATTATGAGGTGATGAGAAAGGTGGGAAGAGGGAAATATAGTGAGGTAGAATCCCTCAAGGGGCCTCCCACATCCGCCAAACAGCCTTCCAAACTATCACCGTCTTCTCCACCGGCAACAACAACAATAGAAAGAAGAGAGGCACAAGGAAGAAGAGAGGGATAGAGAATAAGACAGTGACAACAACAACAGCAACAATAACATGGTACAAGGGAATCAAGATGAGGAGGCGGGGCAAGTGGGTCGCAAAGATTCGAGAGCCTAGCAAGCATTTCAGGATTTGGATTAGCTCTTACTCCACCCTGGTTGCCGCCGCACGTGCCTACGACCCCGCCCTCTTCTACCTTCATGGCCCGTCCACCCGCCTCAACTTCCCATACCTCCTCACCCAGAACCTCTTCCCGCTGCCACTGCTATCGAAGACATGTCGCCGGCCTCCATCAGGAAGAAGGCTATCGAGGTTGGTGCCAGAGTCGATGGCCTCCAGGGCACCACTGCGCGACAAGCCTGGTGACAGACCTATATTGAACACAACAAATCTGGGGCAAGAAGGGGACAAACCTTTGTTTTGCAAATAAATAAAAAGAGACACTTTTTTTGCAATTTCACATGGAGTTATTTTTAACTTCTAAAAGTGAGACTAAATTACTCCCAAACTTGGCTGAGAGTAACGTAACATTAGCCAAAGTGGAGAGCGATAATGGGATAAAAGTTTTTGAATTGAATTGGCATGCATTGAAAGCGCAAAACAATTTTTACATTATCAACTAATAGAAGTATTGAAAAGTGAGAAATTATGGTGCCCCTCATTATAATGGATAATTATTTGTATGAGTTGATATTTTTTATTATTTATATTGACTGACAGTATAAAATTATTTTACACTATCAGTACATTTAAATTAAATTCAAAGCTTTTAAGGTGGTAATTTTGGGATTTAGACCATGAGTTTAATTTCTATGTAATTTTATACCATCGAATAATAAAAATACAATAAAAGTATCAAATTATAATGAATTTTTCATTATAATAGATAGTTATTTAATATGATTTGGTATTTTCTTATATTTTTATCGACGGATAGTATAAAATTGTACATTGAAATTAATCTCTTCGACCATTGGTATTATTAGAGATTAATTTTGATAAATTATCAATATAAAGAGTTTTATACTATCATCTAATCATATATTTCTATTTATAAAATTTTTAAAATGGTCGATAGTTGAGTCAAATATTTTTATCGATGTGATAATATATGATCGAATGTGACAAGACATAAAAAATTTTACACTAACAATCTATCAAAATTAAATTCTTTATAAGAAAATTTTATTTCCTATTATTAGTCGCTATTACCGTAATTAACTATTTTTGAATAATGTATTCACTTGTTGTTATCTCTTTAGCTCTTTCTTTTTAGGAATTAATTTGTTTGGACTGATAGTATAAAAAAATTACATTATTAACTAATAAAATTGTAAGAAGGTGCTAAATCAGTGTAAATAGTTATCCACTATAATAACTACCTATTATGATTTGTCATTTTCTTACAATTTTATTGGCTAATAATATAAAAAAATTTTACACTATCAGTGTATAAAAATTAATCCCTTCTATTAATTTTTTATTTGAAATTTTCTAAATTATGATATTTTGAGTTAGAATTTTCTTTGCTGTAAATTTTATTCAAAATATAATTTTTGAATTACATTTGAAAATCCAAACATGCAGATGGGCTCGGTAAATTGAGTAAGATAAAATCTTATATCATAATAATGCCTTAGATCATAAGTGCATAAATTTAGAGCAGCAAATTAATAAATAATTAATAAATGATACATATCTCTTTAAGACGTCTTAATATAGTGAAAGATCTCCTCAAATAACTAGGGAAAATATATGTATGTATATATTTTCCTCCTTTTTTTATTATAGAATTTAATGAGACCACATGAATATGAGAAGTTCAAAATTTTACATATATATATATATATATAGAGAGAGAGAGAGAGAGAGAGAGAGAGAGAGAGAGAGAGTTTTAAGAAGGAATCTATTATTTTATGGAAGGTTACTTTGTGCTATCCATTATAAATCAAGAAATCGAACAATCTTTCCAAGCACACCACATTATTTGAGTCAAAGTTTAACATATGATTTTTAATAATTTGTCCAATCATAATATATTAAAATGGATTCTAGAATCACAATATATTAAAATGGATTCTAGAAAATATCATATTATTATTCAATCAACTTTAGTAAATAAATCAATAAAGGCTCAATAAATTTCAAATAAACAGCACAACTAAAGCATACAAAACTTTATCAAGAGTAATTTGATGAATAATATAGCTCAATTGTGATCAGAAATAAAAATAAAAATTAACTACCGGATTAAAAAAAATCATAAATTAATAAATGACAAAACAATTTTCACAGCAGCATAAGTTTTTAAATTAATGCTTCGTTTTCACGAATTTAACTTCGTGTATTTGTGGATTGTGGGCCATTTTTTCGGTTGTTGTTGGCCTCTTTCTATGAGCATCGAATCACAAGCGGCGTAGAAATGGGCAAAAGGAATGCATATCCCGAATGCATGCCACGTCGTCGTTTTGAGTTTGTAAACGACATGAGATTCTGGATGTAATGTGTTTACGGTGTTATCGGGCATGGGAGAGAAAAAGCAAGAAGTGTAGAGTTTAATTTTCATATATTTTCAACGTAAAAAAAATTATATAAATATCTAATTTTATATTATTATATTAATAAAAATATTAAATTTAATCATATATTATATGGATTTAATTTAAATTTATTGTCAATGTAAAATTTTTTTACATAAATATTTAATTATAAATTACCACAATAGTAAAATTCTTTAATATAATCATTCACTACTTGAATGATCATGCAAATGGAAGGTTTTCATTGGATTATACTATCAGTGCACATAAATTAAACTCATATTATATTAAAAATCTTAAAAATAAAAATATATGATTAGATAATAATATAAAAAAATTTTATATTATCAATATATTAAAATTAAACTCTTTAATATTTATTAAATTTATACATTTATTTTGTGTTAGAATTTGATTTGGGAAAAAAGCTAATTAAACATAATTGATTAGTGAGGTGTTTATTTCAAGATATGTAAAATTATTTTCGAAAATAATCACCCGGTAATGATATATTCCTATGTTTATTTCAAGTTTTAAAAAAGTATTTACAGGTACTAATCATTCTCAAAAAAGTTATATTTTCATACTTTGATAGTTTTTTATTCCCATCATAGGGGTTGAGAATAAAATATTTCCATGATATGAGAATGAAAATTATTAAACAAAAATATTAAAATATTCCTCAATTAATAATACAATTAATTATATTAGAGATATTTTGAGAATTATTATATATATTACCATAAATATGTATTATAATCCAAATAAATTTTAAATTTATTTTCGGAAATCTCAACAAATATACCCAAGAAATTTTAATGCTAAACAAACAAATTTTATGGAATATTCAAGAATGACATTCCTAGGTATAAAATTCCCAAGAGCATGGTTGTTAAACTCTCGAGTTAACGCTTAAACTCTTATGAGTCTACAACCCTACTATACAAAAATGAATTAACTCACATATAAACTTTTTTTTTTGTCAAACTCGTACGAATATAATTAAACTTTAACAAAATTGATAAACTCTCAATTCTACAAATGAGTTTATGGGTTTAAAATCATACTTGATTTTGTTATCCAAATGTAAAATATTGGCCATTTTTATCATGTATTTTGGTTTACTTATTTTTTTCATGCAAATTTATTGATTTTATTCAATTAATTTTATCTATTTGTTATTATTTAATTATGTTTTATTGCACTACAAAATAATACATGTATGGAATAAAATATGGCATAAAAATGAAGTCATATATTAGACTATGTTTTATGATTTTTTTCATTTATGTTGTTATAAAGTTACAAGTGTTCAATATTAATCATAGAAATGTCATTTAATTATATTTAGTTACTAAAATATATATTTTAAGTAATATTTTTAAATATGTAAACTCTTACAAGTCTACAAGTTGAGTTTATGATTCAAGTTTGCTAAAATTTCATGAGTGTATATAAACTCTTGAGTTTGATAACCTTGCCCAGGAGTGTAAGGGTCCGTTTGGTATGCCTGATAGGATAAGGACTGATAGTATAAGGCCTGATAGGATAAGGGCTGATAGTATAAGGTCTGATAAAAATTTAATACGATGCAGTATTTGGTATGTCATTGTATAAGATATTGTATTATAATAAATATAATTTTTAAATAGTTATCATAATTATTTTAGCTCTATTTTATTATATATAAAAATAATTTTATATTAAAAATTATTTATTTATTTATTTTTAATATTTTTTTATAAATATAAAAAATATGAGAGAGAAAGAGAGAGAGTGAAATAGAGATGGAGTTTTTATATATCAAAATCTAAATAGGCTTACTATCACATTCCTATATTTGGTTGTATTTTTTACTATATATAATTAAATTTATTTTAAATATTATTATTTATATATTTTAATAATAAATTTTTATTCTTATATTTTTATTTTAGTTTGAATAATTATTTTACAATTTTTTTAAAAAATATTTATTTATTATTAAATAATATTATTTTTATTTATATATTTTTATTTTTTATTATTTAGTTAATAATTAATTTTTTTAATAAAATATATTAAAAAATAAAAAAAGTGAAAAAACCCTTATATATTAAAAACTAATCGAGCCTGATACGGCCTAGGGAGGCCGTATTAAGTTATCCATCATTATAATGTATAAAGGAGGTTTAATGGATAAGGTTATACAATACGTTAATTGCACCAAACAACGGATAAGATCATAACGTATTGTATAACCTTATCCTATCATGCCTAATACAACATGCCAAACACCCCCTAATTCCTAGAAATATAATTTCAAATCTTGAAACAAACACGCCCAAGGAGTTTAATTTTTGTGCAGTGTAAAATATTTTTATATTATTAACCAATAGGAATGCAAAAAACTGTCATATTTTATTTTTCGAATTTTAATTCTTACAACTTCTCATAATAATATGGTATTGAAAGTATAAAAGTGCTTTACTAATACTATCAGGCTCTGTTTGGCACGACTGATAATATAAGACCGGATAAAATAAAGGTTGATAGTATAAGACCTAATTGTATAAGGCCTGATAAAAATTTAATACTATGCAATATTTATTATATCATTGTATAAAATATTATATTATATAAAATATAACCAGAAAAAGATATCATAATAAATATAATTTTTTAAATATTAAATTTAAATTTTAAAATTAATATAATTGTTTAAATATTTATTATAATTATTTTAACTATTTTTATTATATATAAATATAATTTTATATTAAAATTTATTTATTTATTTATTTTTAATATTTTTCATAAATATAAAAAATATGCGAGAGAAAGAGAGAGAAATAAAGAGTTAGTTTTTATATATTAAAATTCAAATAGGTCTAATATCATATTCTTATATTTAGTTAATTTTTTACTATATATAATTAAATATTATATATATATATATATATATATTAATAATAAATCTTTATTCCTACATTTTTATGTTAGTTGGAGTAGTTATTTTATAACTATTATTTTTTATTTATATGATTTTTATTTTTTATTATTTATTTAATGATTATTTTTCTTTTAATAAAATATATTAAAAAAATAAAAAGTTAAAAGAGTTCTTATACATTAAAAGTTAATCAAGCCTAATATAGTATCCCTAGACTAAATTAAGTTATCTATTATTTTGATGTATAAGGTAGATTAGATGGATAAATTTATATAATATATTAATTATACCAAATAACAGATAAAATCATAATGTATTATATTATCTTATCCTATCATATTTAATACGATATGCCAAATACACCCTCAATGTATAAAGATTTTTTTTTTAATTTGCTCAATGTATAGGATTTTTTTTTTATTTGCTCAATACATAAGAATTAAATTCATTAACTAGTATGTTTCTATATTTTAAAAGATTGTTCGTTTCTTTGCAATGGCTTTTTGTTAAGAATAACTTATAAAATTCAATTTTGGTAGATTATCAATGTGGGTAAGTTTTATACAGATATTCAATTATATATTATCATACTAATAAAAATATTTAACTTAATTATCTATTATATTAAAAATTAAATAATATCACATAATTAAATGACAATATAAAATATTTTTATGTTAACAATATATTAAAATTAATCTCTAATTCATATTAGTTCTCATTTTGTCATATCTTATATTCCTTACTTCCAATTAAAGGTGCCCAAAGTGCCTATGCATTATATCAATGTGTTTTACTTTTATATATATATATTTCAAAATTAAATTTTATAAAGACCAGTATAGACGTAATGGGTTTTTATATAATTTATTCAGCTATTGTAAACAAACACGAATTTAATTAATGATTATTTTAGAATATTTTAAATTTATTTTTTTAACGATCAGTTATACACATAATATTTTTTAATATAATTCTTTTAAATTTATTTTTTCTATAAAACGAATCTGTTACAAGAGTTAAACCTATTTTTCATTAAACAAATAGCATTAATTTTAAAATAAAAAACCTTTAATTTAGGAATAAGAAGATGAAAAGTAAACCCAGTAACTGATTCAACATCATATAATTTAATTTTTATAAGTAAATACTTAAATTAATTTTACAATAATATACCTAATATTAAGTTATTTCTTTAAAGATTTTAAATATTAATTTAATTATGAAATATATTTTTTAATATTAATTTAACCTTTAAGTAGATTTTGTTTTTAACTTCCTGGCTAAACTCCCCCCAAAACAAAAAATTAAATTAATATCAAAAACTTTTAAAAGGCTAATTTAATGTTATACATATCTTTCGAGTACTAATTTATTTTATTTTTTTGGGTGAGTACTAATTTAAACATTATGATTTGAACACGTCAATTTTGCATAACAACTTATTAAAAAACTAAATGCACGGAATCAGATATTTCTACGAAATATGTAGAAATATCATTAGTCCATCTATAACCCTTAGATCAAAGGCACATACTCCAAGTATAACATTGTCAATAAAGGGTCAAAGAGCACATAATCCGAGGATATGATGCTGCAACGTTGTGATACGAACAAGGAGGAATCGCCTTCTTTCCTTCCTTCAGTTTCCGGTGGAATTTATTCTTCTTTTGTCCTTTTCAATTTTTTACCTAATCACACTGGATGGAGTTATGGACAAATGACATGTCCATCACTGTTCACTACCAATCTTGCAACATCCCCTTTCAAACGGCCTAAACCTGGCCAAGGTAAAGCCACACCTACCCAAAGTTTGGAGTTGGGCCATTCACCATCTCCTCCCAATTTGAGAAATTATTTTTTATATGGATTTTATGTGAAAAGTTTTCAAAAAAATGGTATTTTTAGTAGAAATTAAAAAAATATATTTGTATTTTTTATTTTTATTTTTTCTCTCTCCTTTCTCTTTCCTTCTCTCCCCTGTCGCTCTTTTTCTCTCTCTCACTCAATCACACACCACACACACTCATACATCACACAAAAAAATAATAAAATAATCAAATTTGAGTGAGAACAAGTTGGATTCATTTTTTATTTTTTATTAAAATAATAGAATTTGTCTAACAATAAATCAGATTCACTTTTTATTTATTATTAAAATAATAAAATTCAACTAACAATAAATTGGATTTATTTTTTTATTATTTTTTTATAATTCGATAATACGAATAATAGATTTATTTTTTTTACTTTTTATTAAAATAATAACATCCGATTGACAATAAATCGGATTCTCTTTCAAATCTCATATTTTTCTAATTTTATCAAAAATTTTATATATTCCAAATAAAACTCTCCAAAGCCCATATACAAAAAAAATCACCCTCAGAATTTTACCTTTTATCGATGCCCACTGTTAGGTTCTTGAGGGTTTTGTTTAGAAGTACAGTAATTCATTACAAATATATAATATAAAAAAATCACATTATTGGTTCTATGTTATTGGGTCAGCCAAAAATAAAAATAAGACACCGTTCTCAATTGTTTTGGATCAAAGCTTCGATTTCAATTATTGGATAGTTGAGACTCCAATTATAAAGGATTACCATTTTACAATTTCAAATTAACATCATAAAACATTTGAATTATACCAAAAATACCCGACTACCTCAAAATATTTCATAAATCATCAAACTTTAAATCAAAACTAATTAGTGGAATTACTAAACTATAGCAAACACACGTTTACAATTAACAAAAAAAAAAATCTAATTGGAAGTGATATCGTGACATGAGTGTGAAATCTATATGAGGGATATAATGTCATTAGTCTTCAATATACACGTTATCTTAGCATCTAAACTCAAATAACATGGAGGAATTCTACATCAAGCTGGTGAGTAAACACACACCTTAAAGGAGTAGAATTCTTACAAATACATTTAAAAAAGTATGTGGAATACTTAGTGTTAAACACAAAGTTCGATACAACCATTCTACCAAGAGTAATATTAGTATAATCTTGAGTTTACTATGAATGCTGCACGTAGCAATAAATTAACCATTCAAAATATAATTTATAATTATAAATATATAAATATTATATCAATCATCGATTCATATATTGCCAAGTATAAGGTTTATTGTAAATTTCAGTCAATATTAACATTTTTCTTTTGCCAAAAGCTTTAAAGGAGAAGTTCAAACATATAGCTTCAGAATCTATTACAAACCCAAAAAAGGCTTCAATAAGAAAACAAAATGTGCTACTTCATACAGATAGTTTCGTGATTTTCCAGCCTTGCTTATCCAACAACTTGGAGTAGTTCAATCTGCAAGACTGTATCGCTTTTCATCATGATATGTGAAAAAATGGTGAAAAGAATAAGCAAATAGAGTGTGGTTTATGGGATAGAAGAGAACGATGAGCATCACCAACGTACAATATTAGTTTAGAGCTCTACTAAGAAGTTTCAGAGTGCAAAGTTGAGTTCACTAACAATCTAACATTCTTGTTCTAATACCATTCTTCTTGTTAGTTGCTTTCTCATCCTGAATATAGGCCCTAACACATTGACATATTGTTTGGATGAGAAGAGAAAATGAGAGAAAATAAAATAGAAAAAAAGAAAATTGTGTTTTCTTTTTATACATTAAGATGAAGAGAAAATGAGAAAAAAGAAAATATGAAATATATTAAAATAACTTATATATTTTTATTATAATAATGAATAGAATAAATAACCTTTTGGTCTTAAGATTTTACTTATGATATATCATTTAGTTCTGAAATAATTTTTACATCAACTTGGTTTTTACATATTCAGATTTAATATCAATTTGATCTGATAGTCAAACTTCACTAATATTATTAATTATCATCCTATCTAAATTACATATTTACCCTCCTTAGACTCCACACTATCAAAATTACAAAAATTAGAAAGAAAAAAAAAATTCCCCTGTTCATGAACACCGCTCATCGTGTGCCTAGCCACCCACAATTTTCTCCTCCTACCGCCATCCAATCTTGTTTACAAATCTCGATCAAAGGATTTGTGAGGGAGGTGCACTTCTTATCTAGACACAATGCACATCATTCTCCAGGATTGTCCGCACTCATGAGTCACATAGAAAGAGTCGTTCCACTTTCCCATGTTAAGGTCGATGAAGCGACGGAGATTGTCTACGCTTGTTGCAGCATCTCACTATGGGGCAGGATGAGGAGCTGGAGGCTCTGCGTCTGAACACCCACTTTGGGTTAATTGAAAAGGGTCGAAGGGGGTCAATGTTGGGGAGTTTGGGAGGTGAAAGGAGTGAAATTGTATAGTTAATGGAAGCCATTGAAATCTTGGAGGGCAACATGCACGGTATAAGAGGAGGGGTGGCTAGGCACAATGTTTAGGGGCGTTCAATCGTTCATGAACATCGGAATTAGGGAAATTAAGTTTTTCTTTCTTTTTAATTTTTATAATTTTGATGATGTGGAGTTTAAAGAGGATAAATTTGTAATTCACATAGGAAGATTATTAATAGTGTTAGTGAGATTTGATGTTAAGATAAAATTGATGTCAAATATTAAAATATGAGGACTAAATCGATGTCAAAATTATTTTAAGATTAAATTGATATCAAATTTAAAATTTTATAATTAAAAAGATTATTTACTCTAATAAATAAATATGTTATTTTAATTTAACTTTAATACACTTTTTATAAATAAAATAAATAAATAATCTTACAATAATGTTAATAAAACATTTACTTATTAATATTTAATTTAAAAAAATATTTGTTTAAATAAAAAAATAATATCAATACTCAAAACTTTATCAATTTTTAAAATATTTACATGGATATTATGGTCATTCAACCCATTCTCTCCTCTCTTTCCAGTTTTTTGCGCGAACATGAGGAGAAAAGTGTGAATGTGGGCTCCATGAGCTAGCTTTCTCATCTTCCTATCTTTTACTCATCCAAATGGAGGGAAGTAGTCCATTCCAAATACATTTTCTCTTCACCATGTTTTCTATCCTCACATTTTCTGTTGAGCCAAACGGACGCTACACTTGCTTTCAACATTGGGCTTAAAGCAGAATCATGATTTTTGCATCTAATCATTGTCCTACAATATTTTAATGTAAAGGACATTAACCCAAATAATTTTGCAAAAGATAGCTGGATGCCATGAAAACACAAATAAAAATTAAAACCAAAACTTAGCTTAATAAAATGCAACTCCAATAAAAATAAAGTAGTATTACCAAATTCTTCAACCTCTCTTGCATGTTCTCTCTACGGTCTTTATCTTTTTTCTTCAGAATTTTGCTTGTTATCCTATCATTTTCAAGTTTCAACCTAGACCGCCCATAGGAAGTAGTTTTGTCATAAATCACCACCCAAAAAAAAAAAAAGTTAAAAAGAAGAGGAATAACTAAAACCATAGCAAAAAACATTAAAAAAAATCATATAAGGAATAAAACTTAAAGAAAAAATTGGGAAAGATTTTGTGCGCAACAGTTAGTGCTATCGCGCTGCAATGAACATTCCAACAGAGGAAGCTCTTGCACCTCAAGCTCAAAACTTTACAACAAAGATGTGACCACTACATGTAACCCCTTTGTCATAAAATATTTTATGTTGAGTAAAGTTTAGCACTTTTAAATAATTTAAATATATAATTGATTTGTTTGAGTAGATTTTGTAACAATTAACTTAGTTATAGACATTAACATTTTAAAGTAAGACAATACATTTTTATGAATAATAATATTAGATTTTTGTATTAGAAATTATGTTCATTTACGTATGTATATATAATAATAATAATAATAATAATAATAATAATAATAATAATAGATGGTGTTATATTACAGGTACTTGTGGATTGATTTGGGTCAATTTTGAATCTATAGCTAATAACATTTTGATATATTATGTATATTAATGTTCCACCTTAAACTTCTAATGTAATTAGTGCAATTAATTTTATAATGAACAGGTGTTATATTACAGGTGTTTGTGGATTGATTTGGGTCAATTTTAAGTAAAAAATATTTAATTAACTCAAATAATATAATTTATATCGATTTGATTCGATTAATTTAGTTTAAATTTTGAATTTGATCCAATTTTTATCATATTGGATTGGATCGATTTAATTAATTTTTAATAAAGAAAAATTTAAGATTAGAATATTAAAAACTAAAAGTAACTTAATTGAATGAAATAAATAAATAAAAATATTAAATGAAAATAATCCATTTAATATACATAAAATATATTTAAGTGATAATAATACATAAATGAAAATTGATGTGACAAATTTATATCATTACAAGTAAAAGTATAAATTTAATAATTAAAAATTATATTATATAATATTATTTTACTTAAATTGAATTAAACCGATTTTAAAAATTAAAGCCAAAATCTAATACGATTCAAACGAAATTTTAAAAATAAATCAATCTAATTCAAATTTTTTATTTTGATTATTTTTTATTTTTTAATTAAATTATTGAAAAAGAATAAAATAATAAATAATAGAGCTAAATAATAGAGCTTAAAAAATTGATGAAATAAAATTAACTTAAAATTATTTTATTTTAAAATTACATTTAACCCAAAATTGATTTAGACAAAAATAATCATTCTTAAAAGATTTCTCATTTCTTTAGATATAATACAACTATTTGGCAAATACCCACCATCAAATTGAAAAAGCTTAAATATATTTTTAATTTTTATAGATCTAAGTTATTTTTATTTTGGTCCCTTCAAAATTTTTGCTTTGGTTTTGATCCCTCCTTTTTCCGTTCTTCTATTGTTAATCCCCGTTATTATAAATTTTGGTTTTCATGAGTACTTTAGACTATGTGTTTGTCTTTATAAATATTAGAAATTTTAATTTTTGGTCATTATAAATATTTTTTGAATATTCTTTTAGCCTTTATAAATATCACCACTTAACATTAAATTTGAACGATAAGTACTAAAACCAAAATGACATATATTTATAGGGATTAAAAATATATTTAAACTAACTGAAAAACAAAGAAAAGGGGGAGCGCCATAAATTTCAAGCCAACAGGGTTTAGCGACAATAGTGTAAGGGTGGAGGATTGATGACAGCATCAGTTCGGTGTAAGACAACGACGACATTGAAGAAGGTTAGGCTGTGATCAGCAGTAAGGCTATGTTTAGGAGTTTTGTAAATAGTGGAAGGAATGATCATTAATGGAATAGAAAAGAAAGGTGAAGAGTGGAGTGGAATAGAATATGTCATATCCTTGTTTGGGTGTTTATCATGTTTAACGAGGGAATAGAAGAAAAAGAAGAGCCAATCCCTACTTGACTACCCAATTTGGAGACTCAAAAAATGAGGGCTTTGAGTGGCAAGAGAGAGAGTTATTCCACTCCCCCTTCTTAAGTTGCTTCCAAACATGGTTTACTTAAGTCTAATCATGTTACTCTTTGCCACTCCCTCCATTGCCAACTTTTCAAACATAGCATAAATGTTTCATCAGAGAAGCAAAGTGCAAGCAGTGGTAGTGGTCAACACTGAGAAAATGATGATGAGTGCAAACCAATTGGCTGCTAAGGCTATGCAGCTTTGTTTGAAGGGAAAACCCGAAGAAGCTAAAAAATTGTTGGTAAGACCATAATGCCCTCTTTTCTAGACTTTGTTTCAATGTTTGTGAATTTTGGTCCTTTTGGTTTTGTGTTTATTTTTATTTCATCATTGGTTAATGCATTCTCTTTTGGTGGAACAGCAAGAAGCAAAGGTTATGGATGCAAAGCATGGAAATTAAGATCACACGATCAAGCACCGACGGAAGTTCTAGCAGGTATTTTACTGTCTTGGATTTCTATGTACTCTTTTTTCATGTGTAGCAATAGCATTATTATTACTATTCTTAATCGCTAGTGTAGTCTTGTGTAACTTCATTCTTTCTTATGATTTATATGGTGATTCGTTTCTTTTATTCAAGGTATGCTATGCAGAAGATAATCAAGATATCAACTCAGCAAGAGCGCTGACTCTTTTGTTTAGAGAATCCAAATCGGCCAATGCATCTTCTTGTGCCAATCACGAGTTTCACGTATCTTATGTTGCCACAGTGGCAACCTGTAGTGCCTGGTCATTGTTGCATTTTACCTATTCAGGTGAGTTTAATTTTCTACTATTGGTGTAGTGTTTCTTCCAAAGTTGAAGCCAATTGAAAAGCGGTATGAGCTTGGTGTTCATTTAACACAATGTCCGAAATATAAGTGATTAAGTTCTTTCAATAATGATTTCTCATTTGAAAAGGAATTCAACACCTGAAGATTTTCCTTTAGGACTAGAACCAACCCTAAATAAATGGTGTGGATAAAATATTGAAATAGATCACAGAAATGAGAATTGATGTGTACAAGTGATGCATTGTTCTGGAAATTGGGATGATAACTTGGTAAGATGTAGTATTACACTTGTATTGAAGTAACATTAGGTTGCATATATGTGATGTGAATTTAAGTAGGTCAACAGATTTTTGAGCTAATTGGTTTGTGCCATAAGGAACTATTTCTATTATTTTATTAACTTATACATTTGTAACTTTGTACTTGACAACATGAATCAGCTAGAAGTACTGTGGATGATAGTGTGGACAGAAATTCGAAACTTCAAGAAATGCCTAATTATGATGTTTGCAAAACAAAAGAAGGAGGTAGTGTTTCTTGAAACTGTGATGGGATTGGCACAACAAAAACAACATTGTATGGTTGAGTGCCTTCCTTTACCCCAAGATATTGCCAAACAGGCTCCTTTATACTTTAAAAAGGTGAGATGTCAAACACACTTTGTTGTGTAATATTGCATCCGTTGCTTCTTTCGTCATAATCAATGCTTTTCATTTACACATCTGTGAAATGATCTGTTGATATATGACGTTGCATATATCTGTATCATGACCTTGTATTCTGAGAACCAGAATGAAAATGTTTTGTTTGTTTTGTTGGGCCATTGTTGAACTATTATAACAGTCTATGTGGTTATATCTGATGCTTGTCAGAAGATGTTGGGATTATGTATTCTTGTGAAATAAGAGACCAAACCTTGCAAGTAAGAAGCCTCATCTTTTGAAACACCTCTTTAGCTAATGGTTAGGCTTGGGAGCAAAGATCCTTGAGAAGTGTCTCTAGTAACTATAGTCTCCCAATTTGAGCTTCCTTAATATTCTCATATATTAATGGTATGCTATAATGAATAGAAATTGGTATAAGGGATCTAAGGGATGTTGGATCATGGTGGGAGGACTCATATCTTTCACATTTCCTATATTATTGACATGGGAAATCTGAGATCATGTGGTGAAGACACTTTAGAAACAAATGTTACCTTTACCAATTCCTATACTATTACTGTGATAAGATCCATTTTTATATTTATGTTTCCTCAATGCTTCATTGGAAGCTACATGTAATATAATTACCTACTTTTGGAGATTAATGTGCTGAAAAGATTCACCTATGATTAAAATTATCCATATATTTTCAAAACTTCATGGTGTAATAGGAAAGGTTTGCTGGCTTTGATTAGACTTCTGTCTGTTGGAATATTTTGTGGATTTACATAAATCAAATCTATATTATTTTGGATCCAGATTAATTAGATATCAAAATTAATTAAAGCCAATTATTTGAGCCCAAATTATTATAATTATTGTTGTTATTGGGCTTATTAGGCCCATTGGGCCTATACACTGCTCATTGGTGGATATATTTATATTTCTCTTTTTGTATAAGCTTGCTATGATAGATGGCTTGGGCCATCACTTTTCTAACACAAGAGAGAGGCTCCTTCTTTTAGCTAACTATAAATAAGTACATATCGCCCCATTGAGATAGAATGCACAATTCGATTATTCGTTGGAATAGGAGGAGTTCTCTCTTCCTTTGGTTTCTTTTGGCCTACTTCTCTTCTCTCTCTATATGCCAATCCGAAGAGCAAAGAACAACTATGAATCAATGATTCTTTCTCAATTAACTCAGGTATTCCTCACATCTAATGTTGTTTATGTTTTCCTTGTTGATTTGCATGTTGTAATCAGAGTCCAAATCCAGATCCAAGCTATAGAAATCCAACACTATCTGCATAGATGCATTGCAGGCTTTGTTTACTGGATGTTGTTTATGTATTGGTTTGTGTAAAGGATGTTGATTCTATTGAATAATATATGTTTACTGAAAAGGTTTCTTCAATATGAGAATATTGTTTAAAAAAAACGTGTTCACAACACATGCACAACAGAATAAAAGGATATATTTTGTGTCAAAAATATATTAAAGCAATAACAAAATAAATACTCATAAGTACCCAGATGAGATTCTTGAAACTTTAAGAGTTTCCTTCAAATATGTGAAGGCTCCATTTGTATTCACACTGAGACTAATCCTTTGCTCTCAACTCTTTAAGTGGTGGAAAAAAAAATTTCAATCCTGTAACTGGAATTTTTAAAGAGATGAGAAGAAAAGTATAATATTAACCGTGTATTTTTCCCTATCTGTTATATTTTATAGAGTAACTACAGAAGTACCATTCCTAAAAAATAGGAGCTACTGCGTATCGGATTAGATTTGATCTTATCTATCTATGCACATTTTTCTCCCAAGTCTCTTTTATTAGTTTGAAAACATTTGACTTAGTCATAAGTCTGCCAACGGGCTCTATCTTTAGTCTCAGTTAATTTTCAAACTATTTCAAATGCAGTTTTTGTGCATTTCAGTTGGCAATCATATTGCCAAAAATTTTATTCCAAATGTCAAGTGCTTATTAATTTTATATTATTTATATTCTTCGTGCTAGCAAAGAATACAACAATATTCCACCTAGAAATTTTTTTATTTGATTAAATTAAATTCTCTAATTTAATTATCAAATAATAAATTTTTTCTTTAGCAAAAATTAGAACACTTGTTTGTGCGTGACCCCATAGGTTCAAAACTAGGTCGGTAGAAAATTAATCAAATTAATTTACTAATCAAAGTTGACATCTAGTAACACTCCTTGACATCTGGATAGCATGAAGTAATATCTTTTACTTTCAAAAACCACTAGAAGAATAATAAAATATTTCCTTCCATCTTTACAGCTCTAGGTTAACTCTAAAGCATGATATTACTGTCAAACTCTAATAAGTTAACATATGATGAATGACTTAAGAAACTCATTTCTTTGTTCATTCAATTGCCCTAGCCAAGGTCTTTAAATTCATATAGATCTCAAACTCATTACTACGAGTTGATGGATCCCTTATTGATTAATCATTAATTCTACAAGTATTTAATCATGCCCAATATCCATTCAACTAACATCTCAAAACGTTAGGTGTCCGAAATTAAAGTATAATAAATAATTTGTTAATTACTATGATAATCTCAGGTCAAAGAAAACTATAATATTTCTTCATGAAAAATTCATATTGACAATTTAAAAGTAATATGAATCATTAGGAATTCTCTCTTGAGTTAGTTTGATGATCGTATCCTCATATACATTATTTATATATGTAATTTAATAAATGACATCTATAAATCTTTATCCAATAAAGACTATAACACATATATTGATCTATCCAAATTATTGATGTCCCATTCAATAATTCTATGATCAAGAACAATTTAGATTAAAATTATGAAAGACTTGTTTCTCATTATTATATTCTCTATTATAATAACAAGTCTCTAATTTTAATCAAGGATCTTATGAATTAACTATTTAATTAACAGCAAATATGATAATAACAAACTTTAACTCATCTATAAAACAAGTAGATTGTGATAACATGATTGATTAGATCTTGGGCATACCTTATTTATTCCCAACAAATATTTCTTTTATCGCCCAATTTTCCTAGTTTTCATATGAGATTATATGTATTCCAGTGCTTTTGGTGAAGTAGATTTGTTGTATATTGTGTGCTTTGTTGATGCTGCTGGCGCTTCACTTTCTATCCTTCATTTGATATTAATGTTTTTTATTTGCACGTGTATGTCAAATAATTAACAATTGTCTGTTCTTACATTGAGTTCATCAGTGGCAATTGATGGAGCTGAAGATGAGTGGAGCCAGCACGATGCCAAGAAACTCATTGACACAAGTCAAAAGGAATTGCGCAATTCCATTCCCAAGCACTTCCCATATTTCCACGTAGAATTTGGTCTAGACAAGGGTTTTGCCCATGTTATTGATGATGAAAAGCAGTTCAAGGTCAGCTTTGGCCTGAATGTAAGAAGAGGCATGCTACATTTGGCAGAGGAAGACATGTATGGGCGTCCACGGTATGAGGCAGTGGAGGTACAAATGCAAGTGGTTGCTAGCTTTTCTAAAGAGTGGGAACATTTTGACTGGACAAAACAGCTTCATGAAACATCTTAACAATGCTTTGAGTACAGGTTCGCTTCATTGTAACTTGCTTTAGGTCACTTTGACTTTTTATGAACAGATAACGAAGAATGGTGATAATCTGAATTCATACTTTCTTCACGAAGAGTGATATGCTTAGATTTATTTTAACTGCCTCTCACTTCTTCCCCCTTTTTACACTCTTGGTTTCTCATCCTTTCCAATCAAATATCAACATCTGTATTCACATGCAATTCGTTTTCACACTAAATAGCAGTATTGTTTATCAATTGTATGGAAACAACTTATGAGAGGTTAACGTTACTCATGCACTGTGGCATACTAATAGAAATTAATCTTGTTTTGTGCCCACAAGAAAATTGAAATGATTTATTTTCTGGCTAATAAATTGATTTACCTAGCATTGAAATGCTATTAAGTACTACAATTGATCACTCCAACCATTTTCTTACATAATAAGAAAGAGATGATTGTTATGTACTAGGAAATAAAATACTTGCTTTACCTTTAAATTATGTTTAGAAGATTTGTTAATGCTGACTGGCAGTACATTATTTTTAATTTATAATTTTTTTTAGATTAATTTTGATACATTGATAATATAAAAGAGTTTTATATTACTGTCTAACAAGATATTTTTATTTATAAAATTTTTAAAGAAGTGGATAATTTGATTAAATATTTTTGCTGATGTAGTAATATATAA